>OY757018.1:27471925-28120823 GCA_963580285.1 Lucinisca nassula
TGCCAAACCCAACCATCACGAAAACACGCCTTTTTAATTTTGACCACCTTGGACCCCACTTTTATATAGTAAAACTTTTAAGACTTTTACCCGACATTGAGATGAAATGACATCCCAAGCCCTTTCACCCAATGAAACCAATAGGGTTGTTAAGCATGGACGGTCCGGCTCGCACCGCTTTGCCTGAGCAGGCTTAGATCCACTAAGCGGTTTACTAGTACTCGTGTGTAGTCGGATTCAGCTCTGCGTGGAAGCATCATGCAGCCCATCTATTTCTTCAAGCCCCGAAGGATGGGGGCGGTTCAACCCTGTGGACCGATGCGGTTACCTCAGCATGCAAACCTTGTAAACTAAGATAATACGGCACGTAACGAGCGGTCTGGCCAGGATCTACATGTACACTGTTTGCAAGCATATTTATGAACTGGACCAAAACCTGTTTCTATAAGAATAAATGCACCCAACATTAAAGCTAGAAGAGTCCTGTTCAGAAACACAGGGGTGAAAGGGTAAAATCTCAAACCAGGAAAGAGCGTAGGAAAGTAGTTCCTGACATTGTTCTCTTTTCAGAACTCGTCTTTCACTGCAAATTTATTTGTAAAATGTAACGATCATGTTAAAGTTTGTGTAATAAAGTATTTCTCGAGGTTTTCCGACGATACCTGCTCACCCCAGTATTTGAATTTGTTCCTCGATGGCTCGGAGAAAAAGATTTCTCCGAGCCATCGAGGAACACACTCTTTCCCTACGATATGGATAAAAACATGTTTTATGTCAAACCGATTTCTCGTTATAACACTGCAAATATACCCCTATACGCACATGCGTAATATGCGTATTGTGTGCTACGTAGCACATTGCGAAGCATAGAAACGTAAAAATCACGAAGAAGAAAGAAAGAAAGAAAACATGATCCACAAGAAGCTCAGATGACGCGTCGTTAAACATATGTAGCTATACTTACGTCTCACACATAGTAACTGATATACGAGCCAAGGTAAGCGAAAATTGTTTCGGACCAAAATAGACTATTTGCAATCAGTCTGCGTATCAAATGAGACAGAGTCTGCATTAAGATGCTTTGGGACGTACGGCATTCATAGTACACACAGTATTCTGAATACTCTCTGCGGAAGCCAAGGCTGAGTTGGATCTTCACGAGGGGGTGGGGGCGGGTCAGACGTTCGAAGACGCATTTACGGTCGACGCGGCGCAGAAGTCGTAACTAGCAGAAGAAAATAATGAGTGCTTCAGGGTTTTTTTAATCATTTTATCTATTATTGTTTATTTGATTAAGATATTTTATCAAATATAAATGTATTCGTTAAAATGAATGTTGTTGTGTTTTCAGCGGGTCGAGGTTGAAACCTTTCATTCCCCAGTTTCTATAAGGTACTTGTATCATTACCGGTCTACAGGATTGAAGTTTACCGGCGTATTCAGTTTGTGATCTACAATAGATCCTAGTGAGATGGCTCATTATGAGGATCTTCATTGTTAACATCTATTGGGAACTTGAATCATTATCGGTCTACATGATCGAAGTTTATCGGCGTATTCAGTTTGTGATCTACAATAGATCCCAGTGAGATGGCTCATTATGAGGATCTTCACAGTTTACATCTATTAGGTACTTGTATCATTAGGCCAAAAAAAAAAATAGGTGTGTTTCAGGTTTCAGCTTGAAAAAAATTAGGTGGGGAAGGTCGATTTAATTTTTTTTATCTTAATTTTTTATTTTGTTTATACACTGTATAGAGCATTTCTGCAGAAATAGTAGTAGTAAACACCGAAACGCTCGGAAACTGACCGAATTTGAACAAATAAACCGCACGCAACCGCTCGCGTAGTTCCGAGTCGTTTCGCCCCGCGATTTTTTTTTTTTTTTTTTTTTTGGCAATAAAAAATTTAGGGTCGGGCCTAAAACTTAGGTAGGGTCGGGAAACCGGAAACACACCTATTTTTTTTTTTTTGGCCTTACCGGTCTACATGATTGAAGTTTACCGGCGTATTCAGTTTGTGATCTACAATAGATCCTGGTGAGATGGCTCATTATTAGGTTCTTCACTGTTAACATCTATTAGGTAATTGTATCATTACCGGTCTACAAGATTGAAGTTTACCGACGTGTTCAGTTTGTGATCTACAATAGATTCTGGTGATCTGGCTCATTATGAGGATCTTCACTGTTAATATCTATTATGTACTTGTATCACCTCCGGTCTACAGGCTTGAAGTTTACCGACGTGTTCAGTTTGTGATCTACAATAGATTATGTGAGATGGCTTATTATGAGGATCTTCACTGTTAACACCTATTAGGTACACTTGTATCACTGCCGGTCTACAGAATTGAAGTTTACCGGCGTATTCAGTTTGTGATCTACAATAGATCCTAGTGAGATGGCTCATCATGAGGATCTTCACTGTTTACATCTATTAGGTACTTGTATCGCTACCGGTGTACATGATTGATGTTTACCGGCGTATTCAGTTTGTGATCTACAATAGATTATTGTGAGAAGGCTCATTATGAGTACCTTCACTGTTAACATATATTAGGTGCACTTGTATCACTACCGGTCTACAGGATTGCAGTTAACCGGCGTATTCAGTTTGTGATCTACAATAGATCCTAGTGAGATGGCTCATTATGAGGATCTTCACTGTTAACATCTATTAGGTACTTGTATCATTACCGGTCTACAGAATTGAAGTTTACCGGCGTATTCAGTTTGTGATCTACAATAGATCCTGGAGAGATGGCTCATTATGAGGATCTTCACTGTTAACATCTATTAGGTACTTGTACGCTACTGGTTTACAGGATTGAAGTTTACCAGCGTATTCAGTTTGTGATCTACAATGGATTCGAACTTGTTCTTGATACTCTAGATCCCTTACCTCAAAAAGCCAATAGTTGTGTCGGTTTTGTTGAGACTCGTCTAGCTTCGGAGATAGGACCTAGTGTGCACTTGAGCAGTATTCCGTTTTCAAAATATTTTTAATGGGCTCAGTGGAGGAAATAAAGTATAAAGTATAGAGAGTTAAATCATGGATATATGGATGTTTTTGGCTAGAATTGAGAAAAGAAAGAATGAAAATTTGATCCATAAGATAAGCAGGCGATTCCTCGTTACAGCACTGCAAATATTTCTAGATACACACAAGCGTAATATGCGTGTTGTGTGCTACGTCTATTCAAGTAAAGGAAACAAACTATAAATCACGGATACGTGGAAGTTACTTCCCAACCAGCAAATAATTTTAGGTAAACGTAGAGCCGACAGCGATACGACGTGACACCGTCGTGCCGCTGTCGGTCCGACGTTGGCTAGCTAGGCTGGCTTGAAAGAAGAAGAAAGAAAATATGATCCACGGGATAATCAAAGATTTTTACTGTAGTAGGAAAGCTGAACATATGTAACAAAACTTACGTAGTGTTGCCTCTGCCCACCCGTAGATCTTCAAAACATGTCCTCCCAAATGACGCCCTTAAAGTCAGCTGACTTGTGTCATTTGACATATTAGCCAAGGTAAGCGAAAAATATCTTCTAACAAGAAGACTGAGACATGCGGCAGCATCCCTTGTCTGTATGAGGAAACTTATGGACCAATAGTATCAAATAAGTTTACATTGATGACTCAGATCAGAAACCGCAGATAAGAAGGCTGAGTTGAATCTTCGCTGGGGGACACATGCCCGAAGTCTTGTTTTCCCTTGACACGCTACAGATATTGTATCTAATAGAAGATAATATTTATATTTTTAGATTTTAAACATTTTATCTAGGATTATTTGATTAGGACGCTTTATCGAGTACATTACGAAATCACGCCTATACAAATACATTGTAAACTTTACCTGTAAAAACAATAAGAATATTTTAAGATGAAAAAGTGTGATATTATTCTTATTTCTGCTCAAAATATAGATTGTTGGTACTCGTTGGAACCGCCTCATTGATTTGGTGGACTTATTTTCGTGGTGACAGTAAAGAATCGATATCATTAAAGCCAGTCAAATTCGGTAAAATGTCCATATTAAGACCGCGTTTTAGACTAGTCCATAGACCACGTTTGAACAGTCCCAAATATGGTCGCTTTGTAGAGGAAACTGGATTTACATGTTTTGTTTGAACTTAAGTAAAACGTACACATCAACGCTATTAAGGTCATTTTGGAGACGCTGCTTCCAATTTTGTGGGACTTTTATCCGGTACTGAGATGAAATGACATCTCAAGCCCAGCCACCCAATGAAACCAAAAGGGTTTATAAGCATGGACGGTCTAACTCGCACCACTTTGGCTGCAGTACTCATGTACGGTCGGTTTCAGCTGTGCGTGGAAGCACCTTGCAACCCAGTCTATTTCTCTAAGCCCTGATGGGCGGAAGACCCTGGGAGTATATATAGAAAACACACAGATAGAAAAAACCTGAATCTTTTAGTTTTAGAAATGTTGTTAGAAGAAGAATTCTAACACAGCGCGCCTATATAGGCAATGCAAAATAACTGTGTTTTATTCTGCAACAAATCACAGCTCGGAAGAGCGTGACGTGTGACGTCATTAAAAACTGCAAATTTATGACGTCACTAGTCGATTTACTTGACGTTAGTCGGTGTAACGTCATTTTCTCGCATCGAGAACGTTAGAAAAGGATGTAAATGCATGATTCAGTCGATAATTTTAGCGGGATTTCTTCTAACAATGGCGAAAAGTTGTGAGATTTTGAAGGAAACAACAACATTATTGCCGATTTTCAGCGTGTTAGAATCGAAATAGATCAGCTCTAGCCAGTGATTTGTTGGGTAATAAATCACAGTTTGTCGGTCAGTTGTAAGTAGACAAATCACGCGCGCTACGCGCTCGTGATTTGTCTACTTTACAACTGACCTCCAAACTGTGATTTATTACACAACAAATCACAGTTAGAGCTGATCTATTTCTTAATTAATACTAATTTTAGTTTGTCTAAATAGCGGAAGTTTACTCTTGCAGGTCAACGGTTAAACGTTACCATATACATGTAATTTCGTATTCAATAACCCAGATATGACAATGGAATCTCCCACCTAATAAGTTTAGAGTGGTCCATTTCCAATTATAGGGGTGCCGGGTTTGCGGAAAATGTTGCAAAAATGTATGTAGTTTAAGCAAACAGTGTAGACCCAGATCAGACACCGAAAAAATTTGTGGCGACTGATCTGGGTATAAGCAAACAGTGAAGACCCAGATCAGACGCCGCAGAATGTGGCTTCTGATCTGGGTCTGCACTGTTTGCAAATGTCCCAAAAAGGGCCGCTAAGCATATGTGGGTTAGACAGCCTACTTATGAGATCTAGCAAATGGTTTTATTTATTTTCTTCTTCTCCCATTTGCAGGGTTCTACGGCCAAGAAAGAGGTGAACTACATTTTAGCCGTCTTTCAGCGGTCTCAGATCTACAAGAAACTTCAAAAGCACCTACCAACCCCCAGATATCTCGAGTATTGTTGAATGGTTTGAGAGTCTTACAGAGGAGCACAGTCCAGACGTTGTTTCTGAACTACGCGGAATAGCTGATGGTGCAAATGTTGATTACAGAGAAGTAAGTCGGCCGATTTTCGTAAAATCTGGAAGATTCGACCAATATGCCGAGCCCTAACTATGATGGCCAATCAGCTCAGTTGTACAATATCTATCTTCTTGCTTCTTGGATGCAGGGATCAGTCGAGACTCTCTCTCTCTCTCTCTCTCTCTCTCTCTCTCTCTCTCTCTCTCTCTCTCTCTCTCTCTCTCTCTCTCTCTCTCTCTCTCTCTCTCTCTCTCAGTAGTTACGTGAAATTGAAGTGAGATGTCGACACCATGATTTCGAGCCAACGTTGACACGACGTTTTGGAATCGCTATCACAACCTATTTATTCAATATTTTCAGTCACACCATTCAAATGATACGTAAACCAGCTTGTTCTAGATGATAATTATACATGTAAGCCTGCCAAGGCAAAGCGGTGCGAGTCGGCCCACCCATGCTTATAAACCCTATTAGTTGCATTGGACGGTAGGGCTTGAGATGTCATTTCATCTCAATGTCGGGAAAAAAGTCCAACAAAATTGGAAGCACGGTCTCCAAAATGACCTTTACTCTTTTCTTCCTTTCTCTGGGAGCCGACACAGAATGGCCCACAAGTGTTGCTGTGTCGTTAAACCCCAATGCAAACAATCGTTCGGCCGACTCTTTCCTCGTTTGTGTCAAAGTGAATAAACAGGAACAGAAATATGGAAATCATTTCCTTGAAATTGAATTTATACCGCAATCAGGTAACCTAATAACGGGGGTCGAATAACGCTATAATCGATAGTGACCTATAATACCTTCTACTGACCTATAATACCTCTAGTGACCGTTTATAGACCGGACTTACTTTTCAGATCCCTAAACAATAGCATGCAACCTTTCATACATAGGAAAACAACGAAACTGCAAGATGAAATCTTTGCAATATTTATTTAAACAGATTTTCAGAAATTTCAGCTAAATTCTTACCTTCTCGGCGTTTCCTGGTTTAAATGGCCCGTTGGAATAACTGCGCACTGCTACTGCAGTTGCGTCTCAACCTTGAAAATAATTTTAAAAGCTAAAATAAACTATTTATTTGCAGATTTTCATACAGAAAGTAAAGTGCTGAGAAACTTTTATTCGAGCGTCTGTGTTGTTTCCTACGTTTTTGTGGCGCGGTGATGTCAGAAAATTTGCACTCGTTGACCGTCTCGTTGACCGTGCCGGGCACGTTATACTACGTGTGCGCGCCATGGCACTGAACGTCATTTAACATGCCCCACTGTCTGCTGTCGTTTTTGCTAAATTATTGCAAAACCCATTGATTGTTTTGAATTGCGGTATAAACTAAATACTTGGATAGTGTCTTTAATAATAAAATATAATCGGTTCGCCCCGACAATTTTATATGGGCTCGCTAAAGCTCACCCCTATAAAATTGTATGAGGCTCACCGATTATATTCTATTGTTAAAGACACTAAACATGTATTTACTTATCTAAAACTCTACCAGCACCTGCAATTTTTAAACACAACTTACACTGGTTCTACTAATTACCGGTTGTATTAGAGTACAACCTAAATATTGTCTACAACCTTCGGAAATTTGTTGAACATCCACCATTCCTTTGGAGCATTGTCGCATTCAACGTCTCGAAGCTTTTTAACTGTCAAAAACTGATCAGCCATGGCTGATACTTGAAAAAAATAATAAATAAAATTAAAAGAAAAAATAAAAAGATAAAAGAAAATAAAATTGGAGGGCTCTCCAAATAATTGAAAAAAAAAAATATATCAATTCAATCTACTTTTATTATTCCCGCCACTCCGTACCACCGGAAGCTCCATTGATACCTGAAAACCGGAAACCCGGGGCCAGTTGTTCAAAACTAACGACGCCGTTAGTTAACGAATCGTTAAAACTTTGATCCTTTTATGTGGCCAAAATACTTACATGTTTGCTGAAAAAAAAAATGAGAGCAGCTATTGCAGATGCAAAAGCTGATCTCATTTTTTTCAGCAAACATCACACTTTATTAGATATCTTACTTCTTAGAATGGTCAACAATTTGACCACTAACGAGCTCGTTAAGCTAACGCTGCTTTTAACAACTTGACCCGGATTATTGATATACAATCTTTTTAGCCCTACAGCTGTTGGTTTTACCAGATGTATGGGAGAGGGGCGTGGGGTGGGACGTAGATTCCCAGTAGTAAATACACGTGTTATTGCCATTCGACCAACACCCGCTGTTTGCCGCATGCAAACAACTCATTGCATCACGATAAGAAGTCCGTGAAACGAAAACCCCTGTAGATAGAAGTGGAGGCAATGATCGACACAATTAACCCACAGCTCCCACCAGAGACACCAAAGGGAAAAAAACACAAACATGAAACAACAGACCCTAATGGAAAATCAACAGCGGAAAGCAAAAAGGACAGTTACTTTCCAACAAAATGGCCAATAGGCTATCCAAAACCCTAATTTATATAGAGAAAAACGGGGTTTCAGGGGTCACATATTATCTGCCTTATTTTTCCTAAAAAACATAGATTGTTGGTATTTGTTAGAACCGCCTCATTGAGGCGGTTCTAACAAGCACTCTCAATCTGTGTTGAAAGAAAAAATAAGAAAGACATTACAAATTTTACTTAATATTTGTCATTTCTGACACCATTCTGAACGCCATTATTTCACATGGACGTGTTTTCCTACTTGTATCGGGTTGACAGGTATGACAGTCATCACTAGTTATGAGACTATCAAACATTTTTTCACTGAT
This sequence comes from Lucinisca nassula, assembly GCA_963580285.1. Classification (NCBI taxonomy): domain Eukaryota; kingdom Metazoa; phylum Mollusca; class Bivalvia; order Lucinida; family Lucinidae; genus Lucinisca; species Lucinisca nassula. The sequence goes on from OY757018.1 coordinate 27,480,252, forward strand.
GTTTTGGGTTCTTATTCAGCAGTTGCTGTGCCACTTGCATTCTTGAGCATTTCTGCTCATTGGTGAGCAAATCGGGGATCCAGCAAGCAATATCATTACGAAAACACGCCTATACAAATACATTGCCATTTTTTTGGCCAAAAAACAGAGATTTTAAGATGAAAATTTGTGATACTTTTCTTATTTTTGCTCAAAATATAGATTGTGGACACTCGTTAGAACCGCCTCATTGAGGCGGTTCTAACGAGTACCCACAATCTATATTTAAGAGCAGAAATAAGAAAAATAAGGAATACCCCCATAAACCCCAGTTTAACTAAATAAAAGTGGAGTTCAAGAGGGTCAAAATTATATAGGCGTGTTTTCGTGATGTAGAGAAAAACGGGGATTCAGGGGTCAAATATTATCTGCCTTATTTTTGCTCAAAAACATAGATTGTTGGTACTCGTTAGAACAGCCTCATTGAGGCGGTTCTAACGAGCACCTCAATCTATATTGAAAGACAAACTAAGTAAGACATTTCAATTTTTACTCAATATTTGTCATTTCTGACACCATTTTGAACGCCAATCTTTTACATGGACATGTTTTTCTGATGGGTTGCTTACTAGTATCGTGTTGACAGGTATGAAATTCATCACTAGTTATGAGACTAAATTAGTAAAGTAGAAGTAAAACAAAGATAAGGAATCGATACAATTAACTTACTCTATCCATCAAAGACACCGAAGGGAAAGAAACACAAACATGCTGCGACCAGACTATAATGGAAACCTAAACAAGGGAAGGCCATGAGGACAGATACTTTCCCAAAAAATGGCCAAATGACCATCCAAAATAAAAAGACACACGTGATACACACAGTAAGTAACAAACAACAACATAAATAAACCGCCACAGAAGAACCGCCTTGGAACGGTCAGTGGAAAGAATTCCACTGGGGGGGGGGGGTGCTTAAATCGATTTTACATGGCCATAATCCTCGCCCTTACCTCTGTCGCGGTATACACTAATTTTGTTTAGTCCGCATGAAGGCTTCCTAACTCACCAGTGTAACATCTCCGAGAACATACAAATAAAAAAACTACAGGGATGAAACAAGGTTGAGGACTCGACAGCATACAACAACAGAATTTCTGGAGCAAAAGAAAACCAACTGTTAGACTCCGAGGGGCCTGACCAAAGACGGAGCATCAGGCGCCAACAAACCTTTTTTAATGATGTTTTGGGTTCTTATTCAGCAGTTGCTGTGCCACTTGCATTTTCGAGCATTTCTGCTCATCGATGAGCAAATCGGGGATCCAGCAAGCAATATGTTGCCATTTCTTTCCCTTAAGTATTTTGAATGGAAGATGTAAGGTTATTCAATCGTTTCCTGATCATTGCTTTCACTTCTATTCTGCTCTTATCGATGTTAGGTTTTGAAACTGCAGACTTGGTCTTCCTGAATAAGGAGCGTCTTTGATTGATTTCTGACCGGAACTAAAATTTTGTAAACCACCTATAAAGTGTGAAAATGACATTTGTTTATCATAACAATATAAAAAAAAATCTCATCATGTATACTTTTGACATTCTGTCTCAACTTACAGCGGTTTTTTTTTTCATTTTGAAAATAGAGTTCTGTTTAAGCCGGTGCTAGAGGGCATGGCCGGTGTTGCACATTTCAGTACTGGTCATGTTTGATGTTTGAATTTGGAGTTTAACGACCTAGTCGACACTATATTGTCATTTTTGAGCCGGTCAGTTTACCTTTCCACACGTTTCCTGGACATGCTTATACGTAAGCGGTTAACCAGTACAGTGCACACTCATTCGCCCTACTACTCTTCTTGAATCAGCGGAAGGGAGAGAATGACCGTAGAAAAGATTTCATAATCTATCTCCACGAAAGAATGTTGCCCGCCCCGGCAGGTCTCGAATCCGCGTCCCCCTGATCACCAGTCAGACGCCCAACCTCAGTACTGGTCATGAACAGACTCGATAAAACCGTTTATTTTGGTGTATTCCTTGCTTCCAAAGGATCTAACTATTCGGAACTTATTATCACTGCAGTTGGTGTTGTGCCGTGTGGCGGCCGTAAAAGGTTTCCCCGTACATCATTATACTGCAGGTTATAGTTTCTGGTCCTTTGGGATCATTGAGTTCATTTAGAATCATTTTGAAAATCGAGTTCTGCTTAAGCCGGTGCATGAACAGTCTCAATGAAAACCAATCTGCTATTTTCGTTTATTTGGTGTATTCTTTGCTTCCAAAGGATCAAACTATTCAGAACTTATTTTATATAACCTCTAATTTCAGAAACAGATGCGTCTACACAGAACTGAAACCGACCGCACATGACTACTGATAAACCGCACAGAAGCTCTAATCTTGCTATGGCAAAGTGGTGCGAGTCGGATCTTCTCTCCACATAACTCCTATTGGTTGTTTTGACGGTAGGGCTTGAGATTTCATATCATCTTAGTCTCAGGTCCTACAAAATTGGAAGCAACGTCTCCATAATGACCTAAATAGTGTTGATGTTGAACCTCAGTTCAAACAAACCCCCCCCCCCCCCCACACCCACCAAAACAAATAACAATAATAATAACTAATCAATTTCAGAGCAGTGCCTATGAGTAGATTTGAAACAGTCGAAATTGACAAAGAACCGGTTTGTCGATTATAAGTACATTCATCACGAAAACACGCCTATGTAATTCCGGCCCCTTGAACCCCCTTATATAAGGCAAAAATGGGGTTTAAAGGGGTAAACCTTATTTTTCTTATTTTTGCTCATAGATATAGATTGTGTGTATTCGTGAGAACCGCCCCATAACCTGTACCAACAGTCTATATTTTGAGCATGCAGAATAAGAACATTACGAAATCAAGCCTATACAAATACATTGCCAATTTTTTGGCCAACAATTAGAAATTTTAAGATGAAAAATTGTGATATTTTTCTTATTTCTGCTCAAATCATAGATTGCGGGGACTCGATAGAACCGCATCGACGAGGCGGTTCTATCGAGTATTCACAATCTATGTTTTTGAGCAGAAATAAGAAAAATAAGGTATACCCCGGGAAACCCAAGTTTTACTCTATAAAAGTGGAGTTCAAGGGGGTCAAAATTATATAGGCATGTTTTCGTGATGATCACAATTTTTCATCTGAAAATTTTCATGTTTTCGGCAATAAAATATGCAATGTATTTGTAATGGCATTTTTTTCTAATGTACATGAAATAGTCATCACTTTCGTATTGATTTTGTACAGCTGCAGGTAAAATCCATGACTGTCGGGTATACCATTCGTTTGCAAAGGTGTTCGAACATCCCTCGTAGCGACTGCACAGTAAATATGGACGACATACACTCACCGGAAATAGAAACTATACACTCATTTTTAGATTGTCACTGGCAAAACATTTTAATTGAATTTGAATTCCAGTTATATGAATTATCATCAGTGACATGTCTCCTATTGATTTTTTGGATAAAATGTTGAATGATAGCTACGATTTAACGGGTAAGACCAAAACTTCAAGGCAAGGGTCAAAATCTTGGTGTTCAAGTTTCCATTGAGTCAAGTATTTTCTGTCGCGAATGTGCTTCTCAGTTTTACCAATTCATCATCTAACGTTGGGAATATTGTTTACAAAATGAACATTTTCACAATGGTTCAAATGTTATCGACCTTTAAATATTGGACCAAATCACCGGAAGTGAGCGAAAAGTATGGCATTTTTGATTGCGGGTTTTGTTTTAATCAATATTTAAGACACAACTGAAGATGCTAAAACGACTGAAGGCACTTTTGGGTCGATTTTGGGCTTGAATTATTTTTTTGAAAATTTCTCCGAAAAAAGCAGTTTTGGGGATTTCAATAAAATGTTTATTTCTGGATAATTATCAGATGTTATGTTATTTTGTATTCCTTGCTTTAGACTTATCACATATACGCAAAAACTTTGAAGTCAAAATTCGATTACAAACAAATTTTGTGAAAAATGCACTTTTTTACATTTTCCCCAAAAACTTTTATTTTGAACACCAGATTTTTCTTTAGATTGTTACAGGTACATTGCCACAGATAGTCAAACCGTTAATCAGTATTTTTAACTGAATTATCCACTTGTTATGTCAGGCGAGACAATTTAAAAGTGTATAGTTTCTATTTTCGGTCAGTATATATCGCAGGATTTGACGGTAGGTTTAGTCATCTGGAAAACAAACAAGTAGTTCGATCAGGTACCGTGGTTAACCAAAGAGTGATCGAACTCAGTCTGGTAGCGGTCTGGTAGCATGGCGGGAAAGTGTAACGTCACTCTGGTCGAACCAGACTAAAGCGTGGGTTACTCTGGTAGAAACGTCACACCATACGTAACAAAGATGGCGGCGAAATGTGCGAACACTAATGTCCGGGAATTGGCCTGGAATTGTCCGGGAAATGGGGGTAGTGGTGCGTTATCCCTAATATCTCCACTTCGGGTCGTCAGAAATTAATAAAATTAGTATCAAATAACATTTTAAGCTCCATTCTAAAATATTATTAAACAATATTTTTCATTTTTAACATATTAAGGGTCCATTTCTGAAGTTGATTTGTCCAAGAATTTCCCGTTCAAATTAACCTAAAAAATTTACTCCTAAGTTGTTGTAAAAAAATATTTATTTTTTTATCTTTCAGAATGGAGCTTAAAATTTTATTTGATACTAATTTTATTAATTTTTGACCACCCGAAGTGGAGAAATTAGGAATAACGCACCACAAACCCCCATTTCCCGGACAATTTCTTGACATTAGTGTGCACCCCATGTTTGTCTAGACTGCTTCTATTTAAGAAATAGAGGGTCTGTGTACCCAGTCAACCAAACACCTACCAGGCGTCGTTCCATCACACAGGTGAAAAAGCATGGAAATCATGGGAAGAACGTGCACAATTTGACTTCCGCTACCATTGTCTGGTAGATGATCGAACTCCCTCAAAGTAAGTTGCATCGACTTTGTAGAATGGAAAGCAATACTAACATGTTTAGAAAACTGAAAACGATGAATGTGTCTGAGAGTGTCATATAATAAATTGCAGGTCATCAAAGAGCAGACGGACGTCCATAACTGACATTCTGAGCTTTCAAAAGGAAACTAAAAAGAATGGATGCTTAAGTCAGCAATGTTAAAAAGCTGATACAGTAAAATTCCTATATTAAGACCACCTTTGAGTCTGTTCAAAAGTGGTCTTTAAGACCACTTTTGAACAGTTCCAAAGGTGGTCCCTGACAAGAGGACATTGTGTGCAGAAATTACGAAGACAGAGTAAATACACCCTTCTTAATAAGCGTTCTAAAGCAGAATTGGTCTGAATTTTTGGTGGTCTTAATAGCGGAATTTGATCGCCCCCGCCCATAAGGGCTTGAAGAAATTTATTGGCTGCATGATGCTTCCACGCAGAGCTGAATCCGGCCCGCACACTAGTACTGGTAAACCGCTTAGCGGATCTAAGCCTGTCCAGGAACCGCGGTGTGAGGCGGACCGTCCATGCTAATAAACTATATTGGTTTCATTGGGCGACAGGGCTTGAGCTGTCATTTCATCTCAATGTCGGGTAAAAGTCTCACAAAATTGGAAGCAACGTCTCCAAAATGACCTTTACAGTGTTGACGGGGACGTTAAACCTCAAATCAAACAAACAATCGGTCAATGATAAAAGAAACAAAAGAAGATAACAAAGTAGCGTAAAACTCCGAACCGAACGCGAAAATGAGCAAAAGAACACGTGAACCCGGCAAAGAGTCTGAACAGTCATCGTTCTGTGCTAGATGGATGTTCGTTTGTTTTTCTGCATTCAAGGTAGGGCGGTAACGATACAGTCACCCCACGATACGATACGGTATCGCGATTCTTACCTCACGATACAATACATATGAGCCCCGCCAAGCGAATTTGTGTCTTCGAGCATTCCGTCATGACAAACTTTAACTGCGCATGCCCAGCCATTCAGAGGGGCCAGGGGTATGGCTTTCTGTCTGAAGATTCCTCTTGATTCACTGCTTGTATGAGCGAGCAGCGAAGGTCCTGGCGAGACTGCGCGGATGCGCAGGCTCGCCTGAACCTTCGCTGCTCTAATAGGCGAAAAGTACAAAAATCGCTTGACGGGGCCCATATCACGATACGCCTTTCTTGCTTAAATCACAGATCGAATATTTTCAAACTGTCTCAAAACCATCTCAGGGTTCAATCTTGTGTAACAAAGCTTCTGTAAGATGACCATATTTGTAATGGAAGTGATCAATGTACAGTGAAATTCCGCTATCAAGACCACCTTAAATTAGGTCTAATTCTGCTATAAAAAGCTTATTTTGAAGGGTACACTTAATTTTGCTTTGTGTTTTCTGCCTACAATGTCCTCTGGTCAGTGACCACCTTTGGGACTGTTCAAAAGTGGTCTTTAAGACCACTTTTGAACAGTTCCAAAGGTGGTCTTAATAAAGGAATTTTACTGTATCTCATTAACAATCTTAAAATATGTTAAAGCCGTCATTTTCTTTGGAAATTGTACTTTTTGGCGTATCGTCAGGTATCGCGATACTAGCCCCACGATATGCCTATCGTCAGCAAAAGTCAATGAATCGTTTCACCCCTAATTCAAGGTGCGTTCAACAAAGTGAGAACTCGGCGAGCGCCAGCGTTGTTGAACAAACATGGGCTTCATATAGCCCACACATCACGCAAACACGCCTATTACATAATTTTGACCCCTGTACTACAGTGAAACCTCGATGGCTCGAACACCGATGGCTCGTTAACCATTGCTGAGTCGAACCACTTCTGTAGCCCCTAGTGAAATGCTCTACATAACAAATAGTGGGGGGGGGGGATAAATTCGGAAAGTTTCTACTTTATATTACAAATGTACGCTGTGTGTACACATTAGAATTGCCTCCAAGAGGCGATTCTAATGAATACACACAGCATACATTTTCATTATAGAATACTGAAAAGATGTCAAAAAGTATCTTGTTATGCCTCCTGGCCCTCGGTGGCTCGAACTATACCCTGTCTCGAACAGATTTTTGAGGTCCCTAAGGTGTTCGAGCATCGAAGTTCGACTGTATTTTGTTTGTTTTTGTTTGATTTGAGGTTTAACGTCCCCGCCAACACTGTAAAGGTCATTTTGGAGACGTTGCTTCCAATTTTGTGGGATTTCTACCCGACATTGACATGAAATGACATCTCAAGCCCTGCCGCCCAATGAAACCAACAGGGTTTATAAGCATGGACGCGCCGACTCGCACCGCTTTGCCTGGGCAGGCTAAGATCCTCTAAGCGGTTTACCAGTACTTGTGTGCGGGTCGGTTTCAGCTCTGTGTGGAAGCATAATGCAGCCCATATATTTCTTCAAGCTCGATGGGCGGAGGCCAATCTCTGTACTAGGGTTAAAAGAGGTATTCATTATTTTTCTTATTTCTGCTCAAAAACATAGATAGCGGGTCCTCGTTACAACCGCGTCTTTCAAAAATAGATCATGGGTACTCGTTAGTCCGAGGTGGTTCTAACCAGTACCTACAGTCTTATGGGGCGCCGTTTTAATATTTAATCCGTATTTATAGATATCCATTATTATTTATGGATATCCATAATTCGATTTATGGATATCCATAATTTATGGATATCCATTATTATTTATGGATATCCATAATTATCTATGGATATCCATAATTCGAATTATGGATATCCATAATTCGAATTATGGATATCCATAAATCGATCTGAATTATTGATATCCATAAATAGAATAATGGATATCCATTATTCGATTTATTGATATCCATAAATCGAATTATGGATATCCATTATTCGGCTGATTTATGGATATCCATAAATCAAATTATGGATATCTGTAAACCTAATTATGGATATCCATAAATCGATTTATGGATATTATTAATTTAGATCGAAATATGGATATCCATAAATCGAATTATGGATATCCTTAATTCGAATTATGGATATCCATTATTCGGCTGATTTATGGATATCCATAAATCTGCAAATAAACCTAACGAATAATGACTGCTCCCTTTACAAAAAAAAAAAATCGACTATTCCCGTCAGGTTTCCGATTTAGGTGTGTAATAAAAACCGGGATGGAGGTGGAGGTAATGTTGGGTAGGCTTAGTTGTGGCCTATAGTGTGGGAGAAATATGATTTGTTTGATTTGAGGTTTAACGTCCCCTTCAATACTATTAAGGTCATTTTGGAGACGTTGCTTCCAATTATGTGGGGCATTAAGCCATCACTGAGATGAAATGACATCTCAATCCCTGTCGCCCATTGAATCGCACCCCTTTGTTTGGACAGGCTGAGACCTTCTAAACGGTTTACCAGTACTCTCAGCTCATGCAGCAATGCCGCCGCCCATCGGGGCTTTAAGAAATAGATGCATGATGCTTCCACTCAGAGCTGAAACCGACCCGCGCACGAGTAGTGGTAAACCGTTTAGAGGATCTAAGCCTGCCCAGGCAAAGCGGCGCGAGTCGGCCCGTCCATGCTTGTAAATCCTATTGGTTTCATTGGGCGGCAGGGCTTGAGATGTCATTTCATCTCAATGGCGGGTTAAAGTCCCACAAAATTGGAAGCAACGTCTCCAAAATGACCTTTACAGTGTTGACAAGGACGTTAAACCTCAAATCAATCAAACAAACAAAGCTCCCGCAGCCAAATCTATTTCTCCAAGCCCCAATGAGCGGTGGCCAGGAGATATATCTGAGTCTGCCTGGTACTCCAGACACCTCAAGTAGGGTATAAAATGGATATTGTTTGTTTGTATTGGAGTTTAACGGCCCAATCAACACTATTGAGGTCATTTTTGAGCCGGTCAGTTTACCTATCTACACTTTTCCTGGGCAGGCGTATACGTAAGCGGTTAACCAGTACAGTGCACATTCTTTCGTCAGAAACTGACAACTGCCCTTCTTGAATCAGCAGAAGGGAGAGAATGACCGTAGAAAAGATTTCATGATCAATCTCCACGAATGAATTTGCCGACCCCGGCAGGAATCATCAGTCAGACGTGCATCCGACCGAGCTACCGAGGCCGGCTATTATATGGATATATGTTAATACTATTTAACGACCATGTTTTTTTTTCTCCAGAAAGCATGCACGGATTGCCTGTTTGGATTATTATACTGTTACGTCCGACTTTCAATGTCCTTAGGTGCGCAGTCCTCGTAGAGGTGATTCCAGAGGGACCGGATCCGTTGACCGGAAATTCCATATCTTACGGCTGGTTCCGATATTTACACGGGTGGTAATCAGGGGAACTAGCTCGAAAATGAGTCAATGGAAATTTGTTCCCTCGACACACCCGGGAACGCTCGAGCTAGCTCCATCACCAGGAAACATGTAAATAAAGGAAGGTCTCGAAGAGTTTTATCACCATTATTTTCTTTATAAGCTATTTATAAAAAATCGGGCAATGCAGTGCCACATAGAAATGATTTAACTTTGTACCCCGCTAGAATTTGTCATGAACATTTGCAACGCTTGATTATGAATGAAAGGAAACTTTTTATCACGAACCTAAAAAAATGTCAGTTTATGTAAACACGGAGATTTTGGCGACGATTTTTTATTTTCCTTCAAAAGTACGCCCTTCACAACCCCAGAAGCACCATCCATATATATATAGTGAAATGAAACATGGAAAGTTTGCAATAAGCAAAAAAAAAAAAAAATAAATAAATAAAAAAAAAAAAAAAAAAAAAAAAATGGCCGTGATAACGTTACTTGCGACTTATGACGAAATTACTGTCCGAGCTAGTCTTCTCGACAAGGAGTTAGTGTACTCAACATGGAGATATAGCCCTAAAAACGACTGAGATGAAACATTCATCAGATGACTGATTCGATGTCTTTCTATAATCCCACCCAGTTTATCTAACTGGTTTCTTTACCTCTGGCTAGTGGGGTAACGAGATACTATGCCCCCAAGACGTCCCCCATTCCTGTCGTTTCGCCCCCATTTTGCACCCCTAGTTGTTTCGCCCCCAAAGCCTGGTCTTTTCGCCCCCTCCCCATTTAGAACTGATCAATGGATGGATGGATGGAATGATGGATGGATGGGTACACTACAGAGAGGGATAAGTGAATGGGTATTTGGATGGATGGGTCCATTGGAGGATGGGTGAACGAATGGACGGACGGACAGACGGACGGGTGGATGGATGGGTTGGTGGGTGGATGAAAGGAAGGATGGATGGAAAAAGAAAGAAAATATATATGCACACAAATGCCAGTGTTGTGTGAAGGCTTGATAAAATAAATGAAGTATTTTATTCCTACCGGTAATCTTTTTGATGAATTTTGTTTTACTCAATAATCACATATTGCTCCCGCAGGTGATCTGATTATTTGTGATAAACCTAGAGTCATCATTTAAACAAATTATGTTGAGCTGCAGTCCTAGGTACTACATACCCAAGTTTCTTGAAAATCAGCCCAATGGGTCTAGAGAAGATTTTTAATGGTTTTACCATATATGGGCGTGGTAGCCATCTTGGTCATGTGTCCCAGATGCCGCGAACAAACTATCGTTTCTCCTACCCATAAAGGCTCAACACAGATTTCGACTAAATTGTTGAAAGATAAAAAAATAGTTTCGTTCTGGTAGTGATTAATTGCTTAAAAGATCACAGGCTGGAAGTCAGTCGTTAAAGTGAATAGATCACGAGCGAGTAGCGCGAGTGATCACGGACGCATAGCGCGAGTGATCTATGCACTTATGACTGACCGACAGACAGTGATCTATTAAGCAACTAATCACGTAACAACACGAATCTATTTCGATGATGTATCCGACCGCTGTGGTTCGAGCCTCTCTTGTGTCATATCTGAATATCCAAGTTCTGCAATGGAAAGTCACATTCATAAACAGAGTCTAACAAATTTCGAAGTTTACGTCTGCATTTCTCTTGGAGCCCATAACTTCCACTTATGTTATGCTACAATGTTGAAATTTGGTATGACACTTACTCAGACCTAGACCTTTCAGTTCACGATACCATTGTCCCAAGGCCAAGCCCCTGGGCGGGCCCGGTGTCAGACACCATTGCCCCAGAGTCCTAACGAGATTCTAACAAAAGTCAAAGTTTTACGTCCGTTTCACTTGGAGCCCATAACTTCGATTCTGTTGTGCTACAAAGTTGAAATTTTGCATGACACTTACTCAGCCCAAGACCTTTCAGATCGTGATACAAGTGTCCCAGGGTCATACCCCTGGGTGGAACCGGGGGTAAAATACATAAAATGGGGGCAGAGTATCTTGTTACCCCATTAGCCAGAGGTAGAGAAACCAGTTGGGTCAACTGGGTGGAACCATAGAAAGACATCGAGATAGGCCCCAGTCATCTGATGAATGTTTCATCTTCGTTGTTTGAGGGCACTATCTCCATGTCGAGTGAACTAGCTCCTTGTCGAGAAGACTAGCACGGACAGTAATTTCGTCATAAGTCGCAAGTAACATAATCACGGCCAACATTTTATGCTTATTTCAATTTTCCATGTTTCATTTCACTAAAATGTTGCTTCTGGGGGTGTGCAGGGCGTACTTTTGACGGAAAATGAAAAATCATCGGCCAAAATCTCCGTGTTGACATAAAGCGACAATTTTTCAGGTCCGTGATAAAAAAGTTTCCTTTCATTCATACCCCAGCGTTGCAAATTTCCATGGCAAATTCTAGCGGGGTACAAAGTTAAATCATTTTTATGTGGCACTGCATTGCCGGATTTTTTTTTTATAAATAGCTTACAAAGAAAAAACGGTGATAAAACCCTTCGAGACCAACCTTTGTTTACAAGTTTCTTGGCGATTGAGCTAGCTCGAGAATTCCCAGATGTGTCGAGATAACCAATTTCCATTGACTCATTTTCGAGCTAGTTCCCCTGATTACCACCCGTGTATTTAACTGCACACATGGCAACTTGAAAACAATCACGTGTCTTAGGGAGAAATCATTAAACCAAAAGCTTTGGTGGTGATTTATGGATATCCATAATTCGAATTATGGATATCCATAAATCGATCTGAATAATGGATATCCATAAATCGAATTATGGATGTCCATAAATCAGAGGAATAATGGATATCAATAAATCGAGTTATGGATATCCATAATTCGAATTATAGATATCCATAAATCGAATTATGGATATCCATAAATCGATCTGAATTAATGATATCCATTAATCAAATTATGGATATCCATAATTCGATTTATGGATATCCATAATTCGGATTATGGATATCCATTATTGGGCTGATTTATGGATATCCATATATCGAATTATGGATATCCATAATTCGATTTATGGATATCTATAAATACGGATTAAATAGTAAAACGGCGCCCCATACAGTCTATGTAATAAGCAGAAATATAAAAACTATCAGAATTTTCGACCTGAAAATGTTCTTTTTTGATGATGTATATATTTTTAAAATAAATTTGAATAAATTTGCAAAAGTAGTTTTGTCTCCCATATCAATAAGGGTCAACTCTTAAAGGAAAGAATTTGCTCCTCAGGAGCAAATTCTTTCCTTTAAGAGTAGACCCCCTTTTTCAGTGGGACAAGGCTTATAGGAAAGCGAACAGGAAGTCCGGAAAATTGTCCCCCTTTGGAAAATGGCGAAAAAATCTGCCAGGTGTTCCTATTCCCCTTAATTGCGGAACTATACCTTATACTATAGTGGCAAGAAAACATTTCCCGTCTGGACTTAATGCACCCGTTTCCAATTATAGGAGTGGCAGGATTGTTTTATTTGTGGTAAGTTTTACATAACTGTGTACTTTAAACAAGCAAAGCGGCGTCTGATCTGAGTCAACACTGTTTGCTATATAATGTCAAAAAAAGAAATGGGACACTTTGCACATATGGTGCGTCACTCAATTGGTCACAACATCAAAAGGATACAGTTTCTGACAAAATATTTTTAAGTCTGTTCTGTTTGTTTGATTTGAGGTTTAACGTTTCCGTCAACACTGTAAAGGTCATTTTGGAGACGTTGCTTCCAATTTTCAGAGACGACACTGAGATGAAATAACATCTCAAACCCTGCCGCCCAATGAAACCAAAAAGGGTTTATAAGCATGGACGGGCCAACTTGCACCGCTTTGCCTGGGCAGGCTTAGATGCTCTAAGCAATTTATCAAGAAGTACTCGTGTGCGGGTCGATTTCAGCTTTGCGTGGAAGCATCATGCAGCCTACATTGTATCTTGTATCTATAGGCGGGGGCCGACTTTTAAGTCTAAACGTGCGTTTATTTGCTGCAGGAGACTTATTAATAAGAACAAATTGAAGGCGACTCGGAAACTGAGACTATATGTATACTTAAATAATAAAGAAACGCAGGGTAATAAAATTGAAACAGGCCAGAAAATGTCGCGAAAATTCAGTAACAAAGGTGGTTAAGCGAACCGAGGTGCGAAACCAGAATTTAAGGGGAATGAGAACACCTGGCAGATTTTTTCGCTATTTTATAAAGGTTGACAACTTTCGGGAGTTCCTGTTCGCTTTTCTATAAGCTCTATCCCACTGAAAAAGGGGTCTGCATTTAAAGGAAAGAATTTGCTCCTGAGGAGCAAATTCTTTCCTTTAAGAGCTGACCCCTATTGACATGGGAGACATAAATACTTTTGCAGGAGTTGCTTCCCCTGAAGGTGTTCCTATTCCCCTTAAAAGTACCAGAAATACAGCGTGAGTAGAGATACAATTTAGAGATAGACATGCAAAGTATAAGTTCAAAGTAAAGGATACAAACAAACCTGTCAGTCTGCTAAATCTGATCAAAGACAGTGTTTGCAGTCTGGTATCCATATTGGCGAAGGTTTCTTACACTTTGACGATTTGCACGGGTGGGAAAAGTGCCATTGCATATGGAACAGCTGAATTGGGGTTCGAATATGGCCCATGAAAGTGATTTTAAAATGTCAGAATCGCAATTAAGAGAAGCCGTTTTCACGCATAAAAAATATAAAAGCTGAAGAGCTGAAGAACTAACTTACAACAGGGCAACCGGCAAGTTAGCAGTACGCCATATCCCGCCGGTTCATTAAAGAGCAGATACGTCAAACAAGAAATATCTTTAAAAAAGATATGCGGCGTAGATTTAATTGGAAGGTTGTTTAGAAACCAGTGCTTCAGCTGAAGTGCACGACCCGCCGGATGCTTTTAGCTTGATGAGTGTTACCATATATGTGTATGGCGGCCATTTTGGTCATGTGACCTGGACCTAAAACGGTTCCCCCAATAAATGCGCCTTATCGTAAGGAGCAAAAATATATCTAATACTTTAGTACTGTATTCTGAATCGTTTGCAGGATAAAATGAATTCTCACTTTTACAATACAAAAGCATATGTGTCAAAGTTTGACCTAGGCACAAAGAAGGTCAAGGTCAACCCAGGGTCACCATTTTAGCAATTTATGATGGGCCTACGTCCCAGATGTTATTTATCAAGTTTCGTGGAAATCTGCCAAGTGGTTGTGGAGAAGACTATTTTGAAGGGTTTTTACCATATATGGCTTGGCGGCCATTTTGGTCATGTGACCTGGACCCCATGAGCAAATTTTGGTTTCCTCCATCCCATAGAGGCTCCATATGAAATTTGACCTTAATCGGCCCAACGGTTTCCGAGGAGAAGCAGTTCGAAAATGTTCACATTTTTCGCCTCGGCGAGGCTATACTAAATGGAATGTAATATTTCGCAAGTTCATTGGTTAGACCTCATTGATACTATCAGTATGCCAAAAATTGTTTAAATAATCCAAGCGGTTAAGTCACTATCACCAATTTTCACAAACGGGTTACGGACGGACAGACAGACAGACCATATATGGCTTGGCGGCCATTTGGGTCATGTGACCTGGACCCCATTAGCAAATTTTGGTTTCCCCCATCCCATAGAGGCTCCATATGAAATTTGACTTCAATCGGCCCAACGGTTTCCGAGGAGAAGCAGTTCGAAAATTTTCACATTTTTTCGCCTCGGCGAGCCTATACTAAATGGAATATAATATTTCGTAAGTTCATTGGTTAGATCTCATTGATATCTATCAGTACGCCAAAATTGTTTAAATATTCCAAGCGGTTAAGTCACTATCACCAATTTTCACAAACGGGTTACGGACGGACAGACAGACTGACAGAATGACACGGTGATTTTAGGGCACTCTTAGAAAATCAACCGACTTCAGTCGGTCGCTTTTTGTGCGGGTCTTGCAATATGAGCTACAATAGTGACAGCAACAATTGTCTAGCTATGAACTGGTTTACTGTATTCAAACAATTCAGAAGTCACGTGAGGAAAAATAGCTTTGCAGAGGGCGGTGTCCCGCCTGTTTGAGCTAAGGTCAATGTAAAAGGTCAAGGTTAAAAACATGACCTCATTTCAAGAGCATATGATCTCAAGTATATGCACAACAAATAAGAAAACGTTATCATTTACTGTTTTTGAACACAAATTCTAGGGTTAACATTTCGGGTTGTCGCTATGGTGAACGTAAACGCATAGGCGGACGAACAAACGGACGAGCAGACAAACGGACGGAAACTTGATCTTATGTGCACCTAATTAAAACTCAAATTACACTTATTCCTTTTCAGAATTTATATAACATTAATGATATTCGAAAATGTCCATTTTGTGTTAAAATGGAGGACATAAAATATGCTGAAGACAAATGATACGCTGCAACTTTTATTTAGCATATATTGTAAATTAAACATCTGTCAATTTGTAATGCGATTATTACATGTTTTTGTCATGCTATATCTCTTTATTGGTTTCATTGGGCTACAGGGCTTGGGTGTCATTTCATCTCAATGTCCGGTAAAAGTCCCACAAACTTGGAAGCAACGTCTCTAAAATGACCTACACAGTGTTGATGGGGACGTTAAACCTCAAATCAAACAAACAATTCCTTTCGCAGAAAATTCTTCCTTTCGCGAAAGGAACCTTCCTTTCGCGAAATGGTTCCTTTCGCTATATAGACCAACCACGTGAAATTAGGTCAAAATAGCTATTCACCGCAGCAGTTACAGAATTCACTAGAAACACAATTATACATATGACGTACGGTCATCAAAGGACAAGACGGTGAGCAAGCCGAAACTGTATATATTTCTCATTCATGTCTCACATAAAAAACGAAACATTTCCTGGGTTAAAACTTCAGTAAACTGTCGTACTTTTGAGTAGATTTAGTTATGCAAATCATTGACCAATGAAATGGTCATCTCCTTGGACATGTGGTTTTATTGACCAATGGAATAACGAAAAATGTAGGACAAAAGTAAAACCATAACGGCTACGCCGTAAAAAACACTGACACGCCACACCAGAATTGACAAGTTTGTCAAAGTAACGGTAATCAATACTTAACATCACCATCCAATACTGGTTAACCCACAGGAGAGGGCGGAGCTAAGCGATTGTCAAAATCTACTGCTTCGCGCTCCATATTTAATATTGTCTGGACGCCACGGGTCATGTAAAAAAAAATCAATCACCAGTTAGCGTATATTCGCTGTGAGGGGCTTGGCAAGCAATGGAGACTCAGATCAGGCGCCACAGAACGCGGTGTCAAAGTACAACCAAAAAGCGCGGATTTTTAATAACATAGGCTACTCTACCGGTCATTCTATCGGCGTCTGATCGGGTCTACACTGTTTACATAAGTGGAATTTAGGGCTTGAATGAAAGTTTGGATCTCAGTCCGGGACTATTTTCCCAGCCTACACCCGGTGGCAGTCGGGGACGCTTCCCCTTTGCGCTGGTCGCCTTTGTCGTCCGCTCGCGACTGCCGACGACTGTCCGGTCTGATTTCATACATGTGCATACCTTTATCTATAATCTTGATTTAGTGTTGCTACGTCCTAGCGCTTACCTAATATTTTAAATTAACCCTACTTTCACAAAACAACTTTGAACACAGTGGTTCTAACATGTATCCACGATCTGTGTCGGATATCAGTTTTTCATCGGAAAATATTTGTTCTTTTCGGCGGTAGGGTTTGCAGTGTATTTGTATGGGCGTGTACTCGTAATGAATATATCTGTTTACATTTGTGTATTGGCTGGTTGAGAGAGAGAGAGAGAGAGAGAGAGAGAGAGAGAGAGAGAGAGAGAGAGAGAGAGAGAGAGAGAGAGACGCATCTATAATATTTTATTACACTTACCACTCTGGAGTGAACATAATATCCCATTCATATTTTTCTTTAGTGTGTTGGCCACACGTCTGAACATTTACCAAACTACACATGCTCGTGCAGAAAATGCTTTGAAACGGCCCATTTATTTTTCACACGTTTCATGCTCTATGATTTTTTGAATGGAACATAGTTTACTGCATACGGACCAGTCTGAGCAAAACTTGCCGTTCTTGATAAAAAAAAACCTAGCTTTGCACATAGTGCAGATCCAGACCAGATGGCTTCTGAGTCTGATCGGGATCTGCACTGTTTGAAACTAGACAAAAGTGCCCAGTGGGGCACGTATACCCCCGGCCAGTGCCGAACTACAAAGGGGAGTAACTCTAAAAGGCCTGACCCCTTGGTCCTTATTTTCTTTCCCACAATACAAGTAGTCATACTGATCATGTGTACAAAATTTCAAGTTTCTATGTTAAGCAGTTCCGGAGATATCTTTGACACAAAATAATTGTTTACGGACAGACAGACAGACGGAAAAGACAAAAACTATATACCCCCATGGCATACGCCGGGGGTATAATTACATAAGTTATCTGATTGGTTTAAAGTCAGGAACGGGTGTGGTCGGATAAATAAAATAAATAATAATAATAAATGATGAAATAATAAGTTTGTTACAGGAAACAGTATGTTTGCACAACGTTTTGCTCCTCGTTAACATATTGTATATAATAACCCATCGCGAAAAAGCGCCTGTATGGGTTTGACCTCCTTGAACCCCGCTTTTACACAGTAAAACTGGAGTTTACAGAGGGTAAACCTTATTTTTCTTGTTTCTGCTCTGGGGCTGGATTGGGGGTGCTCGTTTGAGCCGCATCGATAAGGCGGTTCGTGCGGGCACCCGCGGTCTGTGTTTTGGGCAGAGATTGGAAAATTGTCACCAATTTCTTTTCTTCGGCGATAGGGTTTGCAGTGTATTTGTATAGGCGTGTTTTCGCGATGCTGAGAGAAATAAATTTGATTTGATTTTTGTTGATTGACTAACTCGAAGCACACAATGCCATAGATTCGGCGCTGTTTCAGCGTTGCGTGCTCAAAACACACACATACTGAGAGAGAGAGAGAGAGAGAGAGAGAGAGAGAGAGAGAGAGAGAGAGTACATATTTCATCTCGTAAAATTTAATGTTGCCCTCTGGTAGTTTTGTTTTTGTATGTGTTTTATTTTTTTTATTTTTTTTTTTACTTATACTTTGCCGCCGAACGTTGCATATTTGTATCGCTCCTCTTGTAATCAGAGTGAATAAAAGATTTGATTGATTTGAATGTATTTTTTACACGAATCCTTGTAATTTATCCTCCTTGTGCAATTCCAATACATACAGAAATTGTCGGCCCCCGCCCATCGGGGCTTGAAGAAATAGATGGGCTGCATGAGGCTTCCACGCAGACTACACGAGTACTGGTAAAGCGCTTAGAGGATTTAAGCCTGCCCGTGCAAAGCGATGCGAGGCAGCCCGCCCATACTTATAAACCCTATTGGTTTCATTGGGTGACAGGGCTTGAGATGTCATTTCATCTCAATGACGGGTAAAAGTCCCACAAAATTGGAAGCAACGTCTCCAAAATGACATATACAGTGTTGAAGGGGACGTTAAACCTCAAATCAAACAAACAAACAGTAATGGGCACAACAGGAAACTCAGTTAAAAAGTGGCTTTAGTGTATATTTAACCCATAACAACCCCTACTTTTGCAAACAGAGATGAGGTCATACACTGTTTGCCATGCAGCTTGTGAATAATGTTAAGAAATTTCAATTTTTGGCAGTCAGCAATGGCTGTGGCTAAATTTATTTATTCAGCAGGATAAGGGTTAAGACTTGTTGGTTTTTCTGGGTTTCTTCTCTTTTTTACCGCCCATTTTTGTTCAGTTTCAAAATTTAAAAGGCTGGACCCATAAGGTCTCCTGGGAGCACGCAAAAATCCGCCCAAATATTTTACTAACCGTCGAGTCGAGCAATTAAGTGGCAAATATTTTTTGAGACTTTAAGTGGAATGCATACACCTTCAGGGGAGGCAACTCCTTCAAGCGTATTTTAGTCTCCCATGTCAATAAGGGTCAACTCTTAAAGGGTCAACTCTTAAAGGAAAGAATTTGCTCCTGAGGAGCAAATTCTTTCCTTTTAGAGTATATCACTATTTCGTGGGACAAAGCTTATAGAAAAGCAAACAGGAAGTTCCGAAAGTTGTCCCCTTTTGAAAAATGGTGGAAAATCTGCCAAGTCATTCCCCTCAGATTTCATGACACCAATAACAGACTTTAATTGACCAATATTACTGCGTTTCTGTTAGAATGTTTGTTTACTTGATTTGAGGTTTAACATCCCCATTAACATTATTTACTGCACACAAGTACTGGTAAACCGCTTAAGAGGATCTAAGCCTGCCCAGGCAAAGCGGTGCGAGTCAGACCGTCCAGGAACCGCGGTGCGAGGTGGACCGTCCATGCTAATAAACCCTATTGGTTTCATTGGGCGACAGGGCTTGTGATGCCTTTTCATCTCAATGCCTGGTAAAAGTCCCACAAAATTGGAAGCAACGTCTCTAAAATGACCTATAAAGTGCTGACGGGGACGTTAAACCTGAAATCAAACAAACAAAACAAACCTAAACAGTGTTGTCGGGACGTTAAACCTCAATTCAAACAACACAAAAATTATTTCTGTGATCGGTCAAATGAATATTGGAGCCTTTCCAGGTCACATTTGACGCTCCATGTTTGCAGGATGAAAGCATACACAGTAATCGTGTAATAACGGTATAAATCTTTAACCTGCACAGGATGGGCCTCCCTGCACGTGTAGGGGATCCGAAGTTAAGGTCCCGATGCGGAGGACGGTGTACTTTGTTGCATTCATCCGGAGCATGTTCGGACACCGCAGTTTTATTACCGCTGCCGGGAATCAAACCGGGGGCCTCTAGCATCACAGGCAAGTGCACTAACCATTGCGCTACCACGCTTGATTCACTGTCGAGTGCCTGCTTGGCCACTTCACGAAAACATGCCTATATAATTTTGACCCCCTGGAATCCCACTTTTATATAGAATAACCGGGGTTTACAGAGGTACATCTTACTTTTCTTATTTCTGCTCATAATATAGATTGTGGGTACTCGTTAGAACCGCCACGATTAGGTGATACTAACGAGTATGCACAATCTATATTTTGAACAGAAATAAGAAAAATTCGATGAGGCGATACGAGCATCCACAATCAATATTTTGAGCAGAAATACACACAACTGTACGTATATGTCATTTTGGAGACGTTGTTTCCGATTTTGTGGGACTTTTACCCGACATTGTGATGAAATGACATCTCAAGCCCTGTCGCCACATCGAGGTTTTAACGAGTATCCACAATCTCTGTTTTGAGCAGACTATAGATTGTGGGTACTGCTAGTTAGAACCGCTTCGATGTTTTAACGAGTAATCTCCTTTTCAGCAGTATTGAAAATCGATTGTAACATAAAGTGACAGCGCTATTGTCCCGCCCACGCTTTTAACGTTCAAAGACGGTTGTCAATCATCTCAAATACCAGTTCAGAAGCACGTGATGGAGAGTTCAAAACGGTGCTACAAAGCTTTCGGCACGTATTTGATATTCGTCTCAAACAACATCAAAAGTGCGTCTGAGAGAAGGCCTAGTGCTAACTTGCCGGTTGCGTTGTTGTAATTGCGGAACTGTTACAAATTTGTTCGACATAATATCACCATTCCTAATAAAGCTTTTAACAAGTTTTATCATATGACGTCGCGTCTGAGAGTGTAATAACGCCATGTAAAATTTTCGATAATCCACTAGTGGATTAAATATGCAAATTAGCTACATACGTCCCGTAACGTTACATGTACGTCGTCCTTAACGATGTCGCGTTTACTAACGGCGGAATATTGACATTTTTGTACACAATCTTGAATAAAATGCGCTTTAAATGCCATATGATAAACAGAATCTTGCATTCGTGCTCATGCATTATTGAATTTATTAAACTCGTTGAGGAAAAGGGATAAAATGCTCGGCAAGCCTCGCATTTTATCCCTTTTCCTCAACTCGTTTAATAAATTCAATAATACATGAACACTCATGTAAGATCCTCTATGTTTTTAACGGGTTAATGTCCTGCTGCAACATTGTGCCAATCTTGAAGAGCGGAAACGCAAACGATACTCATTATTTTTGTGGAATCACGTTTAAACATTTATTTGGTTATATAAGATTTGTTGTTGTTGTTGTTTGTTATTGATTTGAGGTTAAACGTCCCCGTCAACACTGTAAAGGTCATTTTGGAGACGCTGCTTCCAATTTTGTGGGACGTTTACCCGACATTGAGATAAAATGACATCTCAAGCCCTGCCACCCAATGAAACCAATAGGATTTATAAGTATAGACGGTCCAACTCGCACCACTTTATCTGGGCAGGCTTAGATCCGCTAAGCTGTTTACCAGTACTCGTGTGTGGGTCGGTTTCAGCTCTGCGTGAAAGCATCATGCAGTCAATCTATTTCTTTAAGCCCCGATAGGCGGGGGCCATGGTAATATAAGAATCTTACATGGGTGTGAGGGGTGGATGAAAAAATCCCTCCCGAGGGCCACTGTCCGGCATCACGAGGCTTGCCGTAGGGTTCTTTTTCTTGCACACCTTCCATTTCTGAGTGTGGATTTTTAATACTGCAGTCACTTCGGTTGCCGACGTCCACCATATTGTGATGCAACTACAGTGAGGTTTAGTGACGTCACGTAACGTGCTGTGACGTCAACCTTTACGGCGTTGAAAATGAGATCATTTTCGACCACTGCATTTATGAAACGCGCGAGAATATTCGGTTTTGGGTAAGAACTCTAGGGTTAGAAAATGTCTGTCCTAAGCTAAAACTATGGATTTCCTTATCTGGTGTGCACGAAAATCTGTTGTAATCCTGGGACCAGTTGTTCAAAGCATCGTTAGCTTAACGAGCTCGTTAGAGGTCAAATTGTTAACTATTCTAACAAGTTTAATACCTATTTTTTTATTTTTGCTGAAAAAAATGTGAGCAGCTTTTGAATCTGCAAAAGCTGCTCACATTTTTTCGACTAAAATATAAGTATATTTGCAAAAATTTTAGTATATTTGCCATATTAAATGATCAAAGTTTTAACGATACGTTAACTAACGACGCCGTTAGTTTTCATCACGAAAACACGCCTATATATATTTTACCCCCTTGAACCCCACTTTTATATAGTATAACTGGGGTTTCCGGGGGTATACCTTAATTTTCTTATTTCTGCTCTAAAATATAGATTGTGGGTACTCGTTGGAACCGCCTCAATGAGGCGGTTCTAACGAGTGCCCAGAACCTATATTATGAGCAGAAATAAGAAAAATATCACAATTTTTCATCATAAAATTTTCATATTTCCGCGATAAAGGTGGCAATGTATTTCTTTAGGCGTGTTTGCGTAATGGAACAACTGGCTCCTGGTGTTCATTCAGTCACTCTAGTAGGACCCTTGCAAGCATGCCTCCAGTAACTGGCACTTGGGTATGCGATTCGTCTTTTGTGTTTCTCTTCAAGAAGCCGTTAGATTTTATTACGAAAACACAACTATTCAAATATATTGAAATACTTTTCCCACCAAAAACTGAGAATTTTCAGATAAAAATTCTAATATTTTTCATATTTCTGCTCAAAACATAGATTGTGGGTATTCGTCAGAACCGCCTCGGCGAGGCGGTTTTAACGAGTAGCCACAATCTATGCTTTGGAGCAGAAACAAGAAAAATAATGTATATCCCTGTAAACCTCAGTTTTTTCTATATAAGTGGGGTTTAAGGGGGTTAAATTTATATAGGCATGTTTTCGTGATGTCGTTTTTCTCATCAAACCATTCTTATATGAAAATATCTCCAGACATGACAGATTGTGCGGATGCTGTAACTTGAACGCGATAAAAGATGAATATCATTTTCTGTTTGATGGTTGCAAGATACTGGGCCTAGGGAATATATTGTTGTAGAGTGGACCGTTAGTCTGAGAATTTACCGTTTGGGCTAGTAAATTCTGAGTTCCAATGTACCGAAGTGACTGCAGATATAATTGATGAAAGTTTGCCTCTTGCTGACTTGTTTCAGCTTGGAGACATCTGGTCTCTTTTGCAAATTCTGGCCTTGTGGTCACCATGCAGGCTGAATTCGGAGGCTGGGTGTGCAAACAATAAGCCTGAAACATGTCCAGCAGATTGTAACTTATATAATCTTTTGTTATGGCTTGTCTTCGGGTGTGTGTATCGCTCATATTTTGTTTTGGGTAGCTAAATGGCCATTTGGTGGGAACGTAACTGTCCTTTTGGCTTTCCATTATTGATGTTTCCATTAGGGTCTAGTTGCTTCATGTTTGTGTCTCCTTTCCTTTGGTGTCTCTGATGGGAGCTGTGGGTTAATTGTATCGATTCCTTATCATTGCCTTCACTTCAATTTTGTTACGCCTGCATCCTGTCTGTCCTTTCCTATAAATGTCCATACACAATACCTTAAGTTGACCATACTCTCAAAGTAGCACTCAAAAGAGACTCATATGCATATCAGAGCAGACTGTGCGAGGCAAAAGCTGATCTGAATATTGTTGTTTCCATTTGTTATAAAACAAGTTGTCTAATTACGGGCTCTGGTTTCTCATTTTCGTTCAAGAACGCATTTTATTTTGAAAGTATGACCAAAACTTGTTATCAAACATAATAACGAGCATAGAAATTAATATTCAAGCAATATCAGTGTCATTGACATTTAGAATCCTTTATCAAAATTGATGGATACTAGTGCTGTGGTATACATATTAATTCGGAACTGGTAAGCTTTCTAGACCAATCAGATATTTTGGGAAACAAATAATATTCAGTTAATGTTACGAAAATGCTTTTGTGCAAATTTACATGCACAAATAGGAAAGAAAATCCCTATGCCTGAACACGATCTTAACATTGTTGGTTTAAAAATTGCAAAAATAAGCACACCACAGTCTGAGATTAAATGGGCTTACTTCGTGCACTTTTTTCATTATTCAACAAAAATACAAATGTTGCCTTGGAAACAGAATCATTTAATTGTGCCCTGGTGGTTTGTTGCTTTTGCACATACAATTGTCAAGGACATTAAGAACCTCATAATTAAAATTACTGTAATTGGGTAGTTTGCTGAAACATCACCAAAACACGCCTATATAATTCTGACACCCCTTGAACCCCACTTTTGGGTTTAGAGGGTAAACCTTATTTTTCTTATTTCTACTCTAAAATATAGATTGTGGGTACTTGTTAGGATGAGAAGCCGGTTCCATGCAGAAAAAAATACAAAAGCTGCGGAGCTGGGGAACTAATTTTAGTGCGGAACTGTTACAAATTTGTTCGATATAATATCACCATTCCTAATAAAGCTTTTAACAAATTTAACCCATTTTGTACCAGAAACCCCAAAACGGGTACTTGGCAAACAGTGCAGGTCCAGATCAGACGCCGCAGAATGCGGCGTCTGATCAGGGCCTACACTGTTTGCAAAACGTTAAGCCATTTTCCGAATTAATTTTGAAGAAAACACAACCTGACACCCCTAAATTTTGAAAAGGACTCCCGGTATACATGTATATAAGGAGGAAGATTCCAGTTGGTACAAACAATGTTAAAGATTAATAGCCTGCTGCATAAGGCGAAGGGACCATAGTGCCAATATCTAAGAGCGGAAACGCAAATGATACTCATTACTTTTGTGGAATCACGCTATAAAATTTATAGAGTACCCGCATTATAACGACAATGTTTTTTCCCTATTATTGTGACGTTACAAGGAATTTGCCGTTATAAAGAATCCCACTTAGGATTATGACAGGTTATAAAAGGTATTTTCCAAATTAATACTCCGAGAACCAAATGTGTTAGAATCGCCTCGATGAGGCGATTCTAAAAAATATCTATAACATTTGTTTCTTGGAGTATTAAATAACAAGGATCTTTCGTCCTATGGATTCAATTTGGGCATTTCTAACCCGAGGGAAGCCCAGGCCGCTCGGAATCGAGGCTTAAACTTGAGCTAAGAATTCATTCCACCGAAACTGTCGTTACAACCAATTTGCCGTTATAGCGAATGTCGTTATAACGCGGATCCTCTGAATTTCGTAATATACGAATTTTACATGGATGTGAGGGCTGGATGGAAAAATCCTTCCCGAGGGTCACTGTCTGGCATCACGAGGCTTGCCGAGGGACGATTTTTTTTTCTATCCACCCCTCACATCCTGTGGGGTTCTTTTTCTTACACGCCTTCCATTTCTTAGCGTGGATTTTTAATATTGCAGTCACTTCGGTTGCCGGCGTCCGCCTTATTGTGATGCCACTACACTGATGTTTAGTGACGTCTAGTAACGTATTGTGACGTCAACCTTAAGGACGGCGCATATGAGGTCGTAATCAACCAGTGCATTTATCAAATAAGTGAGAATATTCGATTTTGGGTAAGAGCACCAGGGTTAGAACAAAATTTCTATCCCATGCGAAAACTACGAATTTCCGTATCTTGTGTGCAAGACAATCTATTCCTTGGACAATCTGGTAAGTCCTGGTGTTAATTCAGTCACCCAAGTAGGACTCCCGCAAGCATGGCCCCAGCAACTGACACTGGGGTATGCGTTTTGTCTTTTTTGTTTCTCTCCAAGAAGCCCATAGATTTCGTTACGAAAACAAGCCTATACCAATATATTGCATTACTTTCCATCAACAGCCCCCGCCCATCGGGGCTTGAAGAAATAGATGGGATACATGATGCTTCCACGCAAACCTGAAACCGACCCGCACACGAGGTACTGGTAAACCGCTTAGAGGATCTACGTCTGTGTTCTCTCTCTGAGGCTCAAAAGATAATCATTGTGCAATATCTCCCAGAATCTGTCTAGCAGCTTATGTCCTTTCTTCCATGTCTCTAGCAGTTTTTCTGCTGCACTTTTATTCGGATTATAGGCAGCATCGTTGTTCAGGTCAATGTCTTGTATCCCTATATTTGGGTTCAGAGTCAGGAAATGTGCTGGAGTCAAGGTCACATTAGACTGAATATCGTCACCGGCATAAGCCAAAGGTCTAGAGTTCACGACTGCTTCTGCCTCCTTTA
Organism: Lucinisca nassula; assembly: GCA_963580285.1. Taxonomy (NCBI): domain Eukaryota; kingdom Metazoa; phylum Mollusca; class Bivalvia; order Lucinida; family Lucinidae; genus Lucinisca; species Lucinisca nassula. The sequence continues at coordinate 27,506,649 of OY757018.1, forward strand.
ATACTGTCAGAAGCTGGTCGTTTGTCAACCTCATTTTTCCTATTGATTTCCTTAAAGTCCTCTTTACAAGTCCTACCAGCCTTTCATAGAACCCGCCCATCCATGGCGCAAGCTCTACGATAAATTTCCACTTTATTTTCGCATTTGCCATGTATGTTGTTACATCATCGTGTGTCAACATCATTCCCCATAGCTGATCAAATGTCTCTGAAGCAAGTTTGAACTGGGGCGCGTTATCAGATATGATCTCTTTGGGTTTACCATGACTTGATAGAAATCTTCTAAAACCTAGCAGGAACTGGTCAGTTGACATATCTTGCATAAGTTCGAGATGGATTGCTCTTGTGGCCAAGCATGTGAATAAACACACCCAAACCTTCTGAGTCTCTGATTTGATCTTAACGAACAAAGGTCCAAAATAATTTAGACCTGTATATGTAAATGGGGTAGGGTTCGAAACAGGTTTGCCTTGTAAGGGCGGCATCAACGGCATTCTGTATGGCCCAACTTCATGGCGACGACATATAGTACAGCTTTTTAGAATCTTCTTCACCACTGATCTCCCATGAGGTATCCAGTAAGTGTGTCTCAAAAGTCCTAATGTTTGTGAAACCCCTACATGTAGTGCCTTCTTGTGGCAATGTTCAATAACCAAGTTTGTAAATTTGTAATGTTTCGGTAGTAGTAAAGGATGTCTCGCACTTTCAGGTATGTCAGCCTTTCCTAATCTGCCACAACATCTAAGTAGACCCTTTTCATCCAGGTAAAGACCAAGATTGTTCTTGTGTTTAATGGCTTTGTTTTTGCTGATTGACTTCATAATGTCACAGAAGTAGTGGTTTTGAAGGCGTACTATCCATCTTTCTTCTGCACTTACAACTTCTTTAGCTTCAAGAGCATCATTTGAGCTATCTTTTTTCGTCAGTTTTGCGATAAATCTTGCTACAAGGGCTGTTACTCTTAAAAGCCTAGATAATGATGAAAAACTTGCAATATTTATGTCAAATGGGGTATCTATGCATTCACTGTCTGTAGTGTTTCTTGCGAGATGCTCCCCTGCAACTAGTTTTGCCTCATACATGACTTTTGTTTTTCAATGTTTGATTTCATCCGTGGTCAGAATATCTTTATCCTCTTTGTCATACTTCCATTCTGGCCGCACACTCTTCGGTCGTTTCAGCCAGCTTGGTCCATTCCACCATAATTAATTTCCATTAATGTCAGATAATGACGTACCTCTACTCGCCATATCAGCTGGGTTTTGCTTTGTTGATATGTAGTGGAACCAAGTATTATCTAAGTCTTTGATCTCTTTCACTCTATTTTCTATAAACGTGCTCAGTGGATTGTTGCTGTCTAGCCAGTACAGTACGCACTGTGAGTCCACCCACATATGTTTTTGAGTAATATATCTAACTTCAGTTCAGTCTCAACAAACCTCAAGCATCTTTTCTAATCTTGGAATGCTAACTTCTATATTTGGTACAAGCCTTGTCTTCGAGAATATCAAGTCGGTCCTACAAAGGCTGCCAAACTCCTGACGCAGGTATACTGTTGCTGCATAAGCATATTTCGACGCATCACAGAAGACTACCAATTGATAACTACACTTTTCTTGGGGAAAGCCAATGTATCTTGGGAATGTTGAAATTGGAATCCCATCTAGTTCTTTCTTATGTATTCCACTGTGATGCATTCTGCAAAGATAACTGTTCATCCCATGAAACATTTTGATTCCAAAGTGTTTTCGGGAACACCTTTCCTTTCAGTATTACTGGGCTAAACACACCGAGCGGATCAAATGCCGATGCAATTTATTTTAGTACTGTCCTTTTTGTCATCGGTTCTATGCCTGTTGTGTTGTTTATATTGACATTCATCTGATCGGTTGACACTGTCCATGATAGACCAAGGATTTTCATTTTTTTCCGAGTTGTATTTGTCCTGATCTGGTATTTCACTGAGCACTTCCTTGCTGTTGGATGCCCAATCACTCAAATTCATCCCTGCTTCTTGAAATATCTGCTTTGCTTTATTGTAAAATACTTTTCCATTTTCTATAGTACGACTACCCGTTATTACGCTGTCCACATAAATGTTCTCTTTAACCTGTTTTCAGCCAAAGTATTGAACTGTTTCAAATGATATTCTAGAGTGGCAGCAAGTAAGAGGACTATTATCCCAAATGGAACTCTACAAACTCTATACTCTTGAATGTTATTTTGGAGGTATAGTTTTTCTCTGTCTCGCAACCAAAGGAACTTTGTTATATCTCTGGAATCCTCTGAGAGACCGACTTGTAAGAACGCCTTCTCGATGTCTGCTATCAGAGCAATCTCCTTTGGACGGAAGCGAAGTAGTATCCCGGTTAGGTCCTTTAACAATACAGGCCCTCTGTACAGACATTCATTGAGACTCTTGTTTTCTTTCTTTTTCTTGGCAGATGCGTCATATACTATTCTTACCTTTGTAGAAGTCTTGTATTGATTTACCACAGCATGGTGTAGTATATAGTGTTTCCCAGATGTGTTTGGGTTATCTTCCACCTTTCAATTATTCCACGTTTTAACTGTTCATCTATGATATCCCCATATTGCTTTACAAGTCCTGGGTTTGTCTTTATTCGGCGTATCAAAGATTTCAGTCTTCCCATTGCCAGGCCACGGTTTTCAGGTAAATCTGTTCTGTCATTTTTCCATGGCCAAATGCCATGGTTTCTACTCTCAGCATACTGGATTGTTTCATTGACGTGTTGAAGTAGTTTCCTCTCTTCGTTACTGGAGTGATTTGGTGAGTCATGTATGCCTGTTGTTTGGAGCCGCCAGAAGTCTTCCAGATCTGGTTTAATAGGAAGACAGGTGTCTACTTCTGTCAAAAAACTGGTTTCTCTTTGAATCTCTGTTCCGTAAGTTATAGCCAACATGCTTTGCTCTACTGTTGGCTTTTCAGTATCTGATGCTCTTCCTGCCAATATCCAGCCAAGTTTAGAACCAAGCATGTATAGACCTGACTGAATCTCTACTTTCTGCGGCAAGATAAAATCAAGATAATAGTCATTACCTATGAGTATGTCTATTCTCGAGCTTTCACATTCACTTGGTAGGGTGTCTGCAAGTGCATTTTCTTTTCAAAGATATTCCCAATTCTTTAGACAGCTGGTATCGAAAGGACGCATTTGAATTGGTCCGGTTATGTTTGGAATTACATTAACAGTTATTTTTAAGACGCTACCATCTTTCAGCTCAAAGCCTAAAGTGGTGGAAGGGGTTTTCCTACTTTTTGCCTTTTCTGACCCAAAGAAGTTAAGAAGTGTGATTTCATTCATTTCACCCAATTTCAGATTTAACTTTCTTGCCAAACTTTCAATTATATAGACTTAGGTCCTTTGACTACCTGAATCAAAAGAATGCGACCATTTTCTTGTCTGTCTTGTGTTGGGTTTCTGATGTTGGCCTTTGCTGTCTGCATAAGTACCATTTCACCCGAAGAGATTAGAGCATTTTCTACTTCAGTTTCTGAGTCTGTTGTGTCCTCCTCATCTTCTTGCACAAGTTCTTCAGCTTTATGGACCGTCTCCTTATGTACATTTCCAAACCTTTTGGGACATAGACTTCTATGGTGAACATTCGATTGACCACAGTAGCGACAGGATCGATCATAGGCACCTTCATTCGCCCTGTGGTCTCGTTTCAAGCAAATATAGCAGTTTTGTTTCATTCGCTGTCTACTTTCACCTAGTGTTGAATATACGAGACACTCATCAGTCCAGTGTCGACCATTACAATATCGATATGATGATCTGGGTTGTTGTGAATTTGGCGACCTTAGTTTCTTGTAGCCTGAGACTAATGCTTCCGCTGTTGGCCTTTGTGGCCTAGGAGTAGTATACCTATTTTCTGTTGGTACCTGTTGTTCAGCTCTTTCTCTTGCTGATATGTATTCATTGATTAGCTCTCGCAGATTTCTCAACGACCATTGGCACTTTGAACCCTTTTGTAATTCCAGCTGAATTAAGACATCCTTAATCCTGAATTAAGTTTGGACGTAAACATAGATATAAAAACATCCTGATTTGTGTCTTGGTTGAGTGCTCCCAAACATCTTAAGTTCTTTTCTACTTGATCATACAGGGATCTAAGACTTTTTGTATTGTTGCTAGCAGGGCTAAGAATTAGCAGGGCTAAGATTTATAAGTTCTGCGAAATGAGAGTTAACAACTGTTTGTTGGTTCCCAAACCTTTCTCTTAGTAAATCAATAGCAACTTTATAATTTTTATTTGGTAGGACTATACCTGAAATAGCCTGTTTCGCTTCACCTGTAAGCTAACTGTTGAGATGTTTCATTTTATCTACACCAGATAATGTTTCATTTCTATCAATGGTTGTCTCGAACGTGCGCCAGAATTCATACCATTTCATCTTGTCCCCGTTGAATGTAGGCATGTCCAGTTGTGGTAGTTTAACCATCCCATTTGGAGTTTGTTGCCTTTGCTGCATCAGCAGTGTCTGGTTATCTATAAGTAGTTGTTGCATTTGCAGCTGCATCTGTTCCATTCGGCTTCTATCTTCTGTGATAGTTACAGCAGAAGAATTTGATGATGGTGGTTTATCACTAGCTATTGTTTTACCAAGTGTAATTAGCTGATCGCTGCAGTCTATAACTGATCTTGTAAAAGTGCCTATCTTGGACCAGCAACACTTCCATCTCGTTTTCACAGTCCTGTCCTGCGACTGCCACAGAAATCTTTTCATTTGTGTCTTCTAGCTTGTCAAAGAAAGATGTCAGTCTATTAACACATGATTCAATCTTCAGAGCAAAGTCATTCACACCTCCCCTTTGCTGATCATTTTCTGTAAGACTTTGACCTATAATCAGCTCTCGGTCCAGAATGTTTCTGTATTTTGTCCTATTTGACTTCAATTATCTCAGCGACATAATGTATAGTTAGTCTTAGCTTAATTTAAACTTCTATTATCCACTACGATCATCTACAACGTTCCCGGGTTCCGGCACAAAACAATGTGGTGCACATAAAGTCAGGATACATGATACAAGTTTAATATGTCAATAAATTATAATTTACCACATTGGAATAAAACTGTTATAGAAATACGACTGGAGAACATTCTTCATCCTTCTCTTTGCAGTGTCTAACCCTAATCCATTACTTTGTATGCATCTTTCCCTGAAAATGATGTTCTTGAACTGTCTCTAACTTTCTTACTGTCTCTAAATACTGTTGTAACGTTATCAATGCCTAGCAACGACGTCAAAGTCTCAAGACGTCATGTAGTCAATAAATAAACCAAATGTTCTTTAATAATTGCAATGTCACCATCATATAAGTAAATGAGACCTATCATATCTATTCTTATGTTCATATCTAAATGTTAAATTAAGTTGCCAAAACTGTAAAACAATATTTATGAATAATGTAAAACATGCTAATATTATTGATTAACACAGTGTTGTAATAAAATCACGGAAATTCCGTAACAATAACACTTAATTTGCCATGAAATGTGGTACTTACAAAGATGTTTATTAATCGGACTTGTGACCGTGATACCTAATTAGGTGGATCTCTTTCTCCAGTTTTTTGAAGAAAAAGAAAAAAAAAAAAAAAAAAAAAAACAACCAAAAAACCCGAAGTAGAGGTTTTACATGTATTTCGTTTTATCTCCCAAGGATCGGAGGTAGTCGCAGATAAGATTTGCAGGGCGGAGTTATTGTTTGCACCTGCTTTGGAATATTCTTTTATACCGCAATCAGGCATTCTAGATCGAATAACTGCACGCTATAATCGCTAGTGACCTATAATACCTCCTACTGGCCTATAATACGTCTAGTGACCGTTTATAGACCGGACCTACTTTTCAGGTCACTAATTTACAATTGTAAACAATAATATGCAACCTTTTATACATGAGAAAACAACGAAACTGCAAGTTAAAATCTTTGCAATATTTATTTGAACAGATTTTCAGAAATTTCAACTAAATTCTTACCTTCTCGGCTTTTCCTGGTTTGAATGGCCCGTTGGAATAACTGCGCACTGCTACTGCAGTTGAGTCTCAACCCCGAAAATAATTTCTAAAGCTCAAATAAACTATTTATTTGCAGATTTCCATACAGCGCTGAGAAACTGAGAAACTTTTATTCGAGCGACCATGTTGTTTCCTACGTCTTTGTGGCGTGGTGACGTCAGAAACTTTGCACTCGTTGATGTCACGTTAACTACGTGTGCGCGCTATGGCACTGAATGTCATTTAACATGTCACACTGTCTGCTGTCTTTTTTTTTTTTTTTTTTTTTGCTTAAATTTGCTAAATTATTGCAAAACCCCTTGATATTTGAATTGCGGTAGAAACTAAATACATTATTAGTGTCTTATAAAATATAATCGCTAAAGCTCGCCCCTATAAAATTGTCTAAGGCTCACCGATTATATTTTATTATTAAAGACACTAACTATGTATTTACTATTTTTATCATATGACGTCACGTCTAAGAGTGTAATAACGTCATGTAATATTTTCGATAATCCATTAGTGGATTAAATATGCAAATTAGCTAGATAATTCCCGTAACGTTGCATGTACGACGTCCTTAACGACGTCGCGTTTACTAATGGCGGATTATTGACCATTTTGTAAACAATCGTGAATAAAATACGTTTTAAATGTCATATGATAAAAAGAATCTTGCATTCGTGCTCATGTATTATTGAATTTATTAAACTCGATGAGGAAAAGGGAAAAAATGCTCGGCACAGCCTCGCATTTTATTCCTTTTCCTCAACTCGTTTAATAAATTCAATAATACATGAACACTCATGTAAGATCCTCTCTGCCATATTGCTAAACTGCTAGTTGCACGGTTGTAAAAAAAGAATTCAACAGTAACAAAAATAATTAAAGCCCTGGTGTGTCTGGCCATTTCATCACGAGAACAAGTATGTGAAATGAAGACCCCCTAAACCCCACATTATATATAGAAAACGGGGGTTTACGGGGGTATTCATTATTTTTCTTATTTCTGCTTCTAGACATAGGTTGTGGGTACTCGTTAGAACCGCCAAAAAGAGGCGTTTCAAACGAGCACGCACAACCTATGTTATGAGCATTTAAAAGAAAAATATAAAGGATTTTAATCAGAAAAGTAGCCATTTTGGAGACGTGAAAAAGCACTATGTCGTACGGTGAGTTCTCGTAATGTGCTCCGCTATCGAAAACATGCGAAAGGCAAGTTACTGAGTCTCCTCTTGCTCAGCGCTTTTAACATAACATTGGCAACGCCTGAACTTCTCTGCCCTGCCTATCTTAACCGCAACTTCTTAATAAATATTGACTAAGCCTTGTCGCAAAAAAAAAAAAAAAAAACATTACGAAAACACGCCTATGCAAATACATTGAAACCTTTACAAAAAAAATAAATAAATAAATAAATAAATAAATAAACAAGAATAAAAAATAAGATAAAGAAATTGTGATATTTTTCTTATTTCGACTCAAAATATTGTAGTGACCCAGTTTCCTGTGTTGCAATTTTCTTCCTGGTTCACAAATCAGCTGTTTACACATTTTAGCAGTGGACAGTCAATACTTGTATATTCTAAAAAGACACAAAGTTAACACCCATCGCCCCTTTGAACTATGTGATTACCTTTCTTTTGCAATTCAATTTAATCCATTATTTGCTTTTAACCAGCTGTTTTGACCACCAAATTGTTCAGACCGTACCATGTTGTTTTACTGCCGGCCATTGTTTTCGTGTGTAAACATGGAATTATGGGAGCCTGTGAGAATCGTTGAACCGTAACTGTCAAAACAGAGAAGTCTTCACGAACCCGTCAGGTCCAACTTCCAAATGAATTCCATACAATCGGTACCATAGAAAAATTTCTAGTTACGACAGTCATGAAATATATTCTTTTGGGGTCATTTTGGTTATAATAACTTTGGGGACTTCATTTGAGACGGCTTTATATTTGCCGGCTGAAGTCGGGTACGGGGTGAATTTCATTGACAAGCGACACAAGCTGTCAAGCTACCGCTTTTTTCATCAATCACTAGTAATCGGTGCATAATATAATTTTCTCGTCATAACAGTCAAATAGTCTGTTCATTTCTCGTCATTTTGGTACCAATGGTTAAAGGGTTTCCATTGGAAATAACTGCTTTCTAGCCGGTTAAAGTTAGGTACTCCGGTTATTTACCGGCAAATCCAAGATGGCGGTCGTCAGAATCTCCTTGGAGACGGCATCTTCCCTTGGTTGACTGTTGCGGGATCACGTGATCCCTTTGTTATTTTGTAAGGGGAATCCGGAATCCCAGAGCAGATAGGTCTGGGGTCTGGGATCCCGTTACAAAATCTTGCGGGTTTTGGGGGACGGGAACTCGGGAGTATATAAGGAGCGGTCCCGGGAATCCCGTCAATCTCAGATTTAGCTTTCGTTAAGGCAAGACGCATTTTATTTTGCTGCGACTTTTTGGCTTTAGTTTTGGTCTATTTTTACAAGTTTATTCTTTTCAAAAAGCAGCAAACTTTGGAAAAATTATTTCTTTTGTTTCGAGGGGTTAGCACTAGTTATATCATAACTGAAACTTGGCTCTTTTGTTATTTTAGGGTTATTTAAAGAGAAAGCTGAGCAGTTAAACTCCGTGCTCTTGCTTCCTTAACAATTCTTTATTGAAACTTTGCATATTGTTATCAAATATCAATGCATTTACCATTTATCATTAGCCCTGTTCATGTTTTATATCATTAACTCGCATTGTTTAGCCTGACTAGTTCGTGATCACTGTCATTCGTTTAAAACCGGTCGTGTCATTTTATTTCAAACCGTCCACTCAGTTCGCACAGGTTTTAATTCATTCCATGTAGCACTGTTTTCATATATCTAGTCATAAAACAACGATCTTATTGTTTTCACTATAAATTTTATTAAATCCATCATCATTAAAAAGGATATAGTTATCTAATGACAACATGTCTTGTTTCTTCTTTTCAATCCCTTCAATTAGGGGCTGAATCGCCTGAAACTGAATAGAACAGAATATTGACATATAATTTTCCTTTTAGTTACTGAGATTCACCTTTACCCCTCAAAAGAGGCCTAGACTAAGTCTAGCGTTTCTGTAAGGCAGTTGGAGCTCTCGCTGTCTAGCCAGCTTTAGTTTCAGCCCCGATTATATCTTGTGGAGAAGCCCTACTGGCCCTGTGAACCCCTCGGCACGCAACACAATTTATTGTGGCACAGCGGTGGGATTCGTTACCATAATCAACGGATCCTGTGATACGAACCCGTTAAAATGGATAGTAGACAAACCAGTTATGATGAGCCCACAGGCGATAGGGCTGACAATGAAGATTCGGGCTCTGAGACAGAAGTTTTCTTTAATAAGAGGGGGTCTAGTAGGCAGACGGAAAGCCAAGAAATGACACAACATGACACATTAGTGAACACAAGCCAGGGTCAAAGCTTAACTAGCGAAAATGAACAAACAGTAGCTGCTGCTTCTCTAATGCAGTTACATGAAGTATCACAGACTCAAACCAGGGGGTCCTCTATTCCCAACTCAGTGAGTCATTTACATCAAGGGTCAATAACTAGCTCTCACAGCTACCCGTCTATGCAGGCATCTAGGGGACACACTTTCAACAGAGGTGACCACAATATGGAATCTGCTATGTATTCAGAAGCTAACGTGAGGAATACTTTAACTGGCCTAAGTAATGCTTTCGCTAGCATGCAACAGCAGCAGGTAGGCTTACAACAACAACAAGTTAACATGGAAATCAAGCAAGATTCTATTTCTGGCACCCTCACAAACGTCCTGTCCATATTACAAGAGCTAACTAAAAGATCAGAAAACCATAGCCAAAATAATTGTGCGAGCACTGTTGACTATAATGGCACAGGTCCCTTAGCAGAGTACAGTAAGGACAGCGTGCAACCTGCAATGTACAGTACAGGCAGCGTGCAACCTGCAATGTACAGTACAGGCAGCGTGCAGTCGGTACAGGTCGGTGCAGGTACTGATCGTGTAGTGGAAAGGGCACAGTACGATACGTCAGATTCAAACATGGAACAGCCTGCACAATCACAGTCACAATATTCAGCTAGTGATAATTATAGTCGAACCTCGTGGCAACCTTCATATAATAGAGGAATTGCTAATGAAAGGCGGGCATATAGAACCAACACAGATGGAGGTAACTATTATACATCTGATCCTATAGGCACTCAGTCTTCTGACAGTGGCGCTTCCTCGCGTAATGTTCAATTCAGAGTGCCTGAAAACACAAGGGTGCCTTACATGGCCCGCCAGTCACAGATGAATCCATGGCTAAATGAGGTAAAGTTACCGCCATTTAACGGCAAGGAAGACTGGAAAGTCTGGGTCAGCCGATTCGAAGCCATTGCAGAAAGAAGGTCCTGGTCAGAGGAGAAGAAACTTGATAACCTGTTACCAAAGCTACAAGGTAAAGCGGGTGAGTTTGTGTTTACACAGTTACCACGTCACCTCCTTTCTGATTATGATGCACTCATTAAAGAGCTTAATAGCAGATTTAGGGTAGTAGAAACTAAGAAAACCTTTGCAGCTAAATTCAGCCAACGAACACAAAAGCCTGGTGAAACAGCAGAAGAATTTGCTGCAGAGCTAAAGCGACTGTATGCAAAGGCATACACTTACCGTGATGAAAACACAAGACAAGAAGATCTTGTTCGTAGGTTTTTGGATGGTCTCAGGGACGGTGATGCACGTTTTGAAGTGGAGTATAACAAAGAACCTGAGAATATAGATGAAGCCGTGTACCATGTTGTCAATTTCGTACAAACCAAGCACAGAGGGCCTACAGAAGGGTCTTCTGACAGAAAATTCAAAAGGTATGCCAGAAGGTCAAAAGTAGAGGAAGATAGTTCTGGCGACGAGTCACAAGATGAAAGTGAGGACCCAGACAGAGTGTGTAGATTACCTGTAAAGAAAGTAACGGATCAGAAAAAGAGGACTGAAAAGAACGATTCTGGTAATATCAAACCAACTCCAGAGGTAGAAACTCTAAAGATTCTGACTGAAGCTAAAGACATGTTACAAATAAAAATCAAAAATGAGTTCCTTTAAGAGCAATGAAAACATTCAAACCCTCATGAATCAGATGCAAGTAGTGGTTAAGGACAAAGGTATAACGGGCTCTCAACAGCAAGTTCAAAGACCATTAAGGGGAAGAAGTATAGTGTGCTATGGATGTCAAGAAGTGGGCCATATTATCAGAGACTGTCCCAAGAAAGATGATAAACCTGCGAATCGCAAACCATCTAGTAGTGCCAGACCTACTGGAGGCATAGGTCAGACCTCAGGTAATTGTAGTAATGACAGACAATCTTTAAACTAGAGCAGGCTATCTCTGGTGGCCACAGAGAAGCCTGTGATAAACCAAAAGGCCAATTATTAGACGAAAAAGGTAATGACGTTTTAAAGTCCATTAAGACCTCAAGAAAGCTGCCAGATGGCATTTATGTAAGGGGTACTATTCAGGGGTATCCCATTCTTTTCACAGCAGATACGGGTGCCTCGAAGACTATCCTATCAAAACGTATGTATGAGTCAATGGATATGACAGACAGACCAGCGCTCACTAAATCCTCCACATTGTTAGGTCCAAGTGGAGCTGTTATAAATGAGCTAGGTAAGGCCAAATTTTCACTAACACTGGGACAAATAGACACAGACGTTGAGGCAGTAGTCGCAGAGATCGTTGATGATGGACTGCTAGGAATAGATGTGCTCCAAAATGGAGATGGTGGTCCTGCTGACTTACTGCATAGCAAAGGAGTGCTAGTGGTCCAAGACAAGGAAGTACCCTTAATACAGGTAGGTCTGAAAAACAGATTGCGTAGAGTAACTGCTGCAGATCATTTTGTCATACCACCACAAGCAGAATCGGTGATAGACGTGTATATTGAAAGAGATGAAAGTGATGATTTCTCATCTGAAAGCAATTGTCTGATAGAGGCTACTGCGGAGTTTCAAGAAACTTATCCTCTCAAGATGGCTGCAAATAAAAATCGAAAAAGAGTTGATATTAACAGAGGGTGCACCTGCAAGGTAAGAGTATTGAATCCCTTTCCAACCGCAGTTTCAATCAAACAGGATGCTACAGTAGGCAGTGCAGAGCCAATAGATGGTATTCCACATGTCCTGTTTCAACAAGAAGATGAAAAGGAAGAAGCCAACTTCCAAAAAGTAAGAAGAATAGACATATTAAGTAGGACAGACATATTAAACGAAGAACCTGAAATAGGTGTTACTAGAAAAATTAACGAAAGTCCGAGTAAGGATATACCTGAACATCTCGAAGACCTGTATCATAGGTCCACTACAGATCTAACAGATGTGGAGAAGCAAAGTGTGACGGACTTGCTATGTAAGTATCAAGACATATTTTCAAGAAATGAGTGGGATATAGGCTTAACACATTTGACGGAACATGCCATCAAAACTGAAGGTAAGGGTCCAGTGAGACTGCCACCTAGGCGCGTTCCCTTAGCACATGCTGACAAAGAAAAACAGGCCATTGAAGACATGAAGGCAAAGGGGGTTATCAGGGACAGTGTTAGTCCTTGGGCCAGCCCGATTTGTTTGGTTTCTAAAAAGGATGGAGGGGTGCGTCTATGTGTGGACTATCGTAAGGTGAACGAGCTGGTCAAGCCGGATGGGTTTCCTCTGCCAAGGGTTCAGGACTGCTTGGACGCTGTGGCAGGTTCCAAATGGTTCAGCACTTTTGACCTGACGAGTGGCTACTACCAGGTCCCTTTAAAGGGTGAAGATATCCCCAAAAGTGCATTCGTGTGCAAATATGGTCACTTTGAAATGTTACGCATGCCGTTTGGACTCAACAGCGCGGCTAGTACATTTCAGAGGACCATGGAGCTGGCATTACAGGGGCTCCAGTGGGTCACGTGCTTAATCTATATTGACGATATAGTCGTCTATGGCAGAAACTTTGATGAACATATCACCAGAGTTGCGGAAGTTTTAGACAGAATGAGGTCAGCAGGTCTAAAGCTTAAGCCTGACAAAAGCAACATGTTTCAGTCATCAGTAGTTTTCTTGGGTCATGTCGTGTCTAAGGAGGGAGTGAAGCCCAACCCTGCAAACATAGCTAAGGTAGTAGACTGGCCTAAACCCAAGACAGCTAAGCAAATTCGTCAGTTCGTAGCATTAGGTTCATACTACAGGCGCTTTGTGAAGGACTACGCATCAATAGTAAGACCCATGGTAGAGCTCACAAAGAAAGGTAGGCATTTCCTTTGGGACGAGGCGTGCGACAGAGCATTTCAGACAGTTAAGAAGGCTCTAATCAGTGCAGACATAATGGGTTATCCATTGAATGATGCAGGTGAGTTTGTTTTAGATGTAGATGCATCAGACACAGGTATCGGTGCAGTTCTTCACCAAGTACAGGGCGACAGAGAAAGAGTTATAGCATATGCCAGTAGAGCTTTGAATCGAGCTGAGCGCAACTACTGTATAACAGAGAAAGAGCTGTTAGCGGTAAGATTTTTCATAGAGCACTTTCGCCAATATTTACTGGGAAGAAAGTTTCTAGTCAGAACAGACCATCAGGCGCTTATTTGGCTATTCAAGCTAAAAGAACCGCGTGGTAAAATCGCCCGTTGGATAGAAATTCTGAGTCATTATGACTTCTCAATAGCATACCGTCCAGGAAACAAACAGGCACACTGTGATGCGTTGTCTAGGTGTGAGAACCCAAGAGAGTGTGACTGCCCAAATTTGGATACCAGCGAACCATTGAAATGTGGTCCTTGTAGAAAATGCATGAAAAGAGCACAGGACATGTTACACGAAAGTCTGGTGAAAGAATCAATTCTGTTTAAACCTCAGAGAGATACCGAAAAGGTTCCTTCAGAATCAGTAAGTCAAGAAGTTACAAGAGCTATTTTTAAAGATAATGAAACCCCTGGTACGTCAACAGGAGCGGGCAAAAACGGTGCTGTAAAACCTGACTTGACGATACCTTATACTACCATCGCCAACCTATCAGCAGCTGAATAAGCCAACGTCAGCATGATGACGCCGACATAGGCCCTGTATTAGAGGCTAAGCTATCTGATGCAAAACCAACCAACCAAGAGATGGTGACAAGGAGTCCGGCCTGTAGACACTATTGGATCATATGGGACTCATTAGAGATAAGAAATGGTATACTGTACAAACGTTTTATCAAGCGAGACGGGACAGGTGACCACACCCAGCTTCTGGTACCTTCCAGTCTGAAGAAACAAGTTTTGCATCAAGCACATGATTCACTGTTGTCAGGTCACTTAGGATGCAAGAAAACAAAACAGAAAATCCTTCAAAAGTTTTATTGGTATGCTCTGAAAGAAGATGTAAATCTGCATATTCACAAATGTGACATATGCCAAGCTGACAAAAAGCCACAGAAGATCCCTCGAGCTTCCCTTGGTTCGCTAGCAGCGGGAGCACCAGGTGATTGTTTGGCAACTGACTATCTAGGTCCGTTACCAGTGACCATAAGAGGTAACAGATATATTTTGTTACTCACAGATCATTTTTCTAAGTATGTAGAAATCATTCCGGTGCCGGACATGACCGCAGAAGTTTGTGCATCCAGAGTACTGAATGAGTACATTTCCCGTTGGGGGTGTCCATTATCTATTCATAGCGATCAGGGTAGGACCTATGAGAGCAAGATATTTAAGGAACTATGCCGCATGCTTGAAATCAGAAAAACAAGAACCAGTGTTAGGAATCCTAAAGGTAATGGTCAATCGGAAAGATTTAACAGGACACTTCTGAGAATGATCCGGGCATATCTCTGTGATGAACAAGATGAATGGGATCTGCACTTGGGATGTTTGGCAGGAGCCTACAGAGCGACGCCACATGAAGCCACTAAGATGACGCCAAATCTCTTGACTATGGGAAGGGAGGTAAGACTTCCAGCTGAGTTACTCTTTGGGAGTACATGCTCAAACCAAGGAGACGAGATAACTTCCTATGGTGATTATGTGGACATTCTCAGGTCTCGCATGCAGCATGCCCATGAAATAGCAAGGAAATATCTAGGCTCCTCAGCTAAAAGAAGTAAGAACCTATATGATGTAAAGACGGCAGTCAACAAATACAAGAAGGGTGATCTTGTTTAGTACCTACTAGAGACAAGAAAGGTAGGGGAGGCACCGAAGCTGAAGCCTACTTACCATGGTCCTTTCCTAGTGAGACAGAAGGTAAGCGAAGTAGACTTTATGATCCAGTTAGATAAAGACGGGAAAGAACAGGTGGTTCACCATGACAAACTAAAACCATATGAAGGTGATCAGCCTCCAAGGTGGGTTCAGAAAGCAAGAAGGCGGCTTTTAGCCAACAATAACTCACAACAGTAAGGAAAAACGAAGACGGTAGGTGCTTACAAGTGTATCAGTCATTTTAAGAGAAAGCACTTACCATCTGAAACTAGTCAGTAATAAGTAAAGGATTTATTACATTTTGGGGGGAGGAATGTCACATAGTTACAAATTAATGTAAATATAAGCACTAGAAGGTCTAAGAGATTAGATGATGTAGACGACCGAAGGCAACTAAGACGAAGACCTAGTGGAACTTGAAGACGAGAGTAAGTAAAGTACAAGATGGTGAACAAAGAAAAGGGACAGGGAAACTAATGCAGAATGGTGCTTCTGAAATGATGTAGAGTATGGAGGTAAGGAAAAAAGTGTACCAAGATTCTACCATGGTGGTGCTGAGTGCACCGAGTTCGGTAGAGGTACAGTTCGGCAGTTTTGACGACAGAATCGGAACGGAGATGGGCTAAAGTCAAATGGAACAATATGTGCATTAGATGGGAGGTCCCGTATGCGAAGTATGGTCCGCTATATATTGTACTAGGGGTTTTCAAGGAAAGCGACCCAATGGCAAAACTGAAGAAGAGATTCCTTGCAAGTCTTCGCGTCGTTTACATAAGTACAAAATCTTAGCGCGTGCGTTTAAATTGACAGAGATCACAAGCAATCTAGTCTAGGGCTCCAGAGTAGCGTTAAGAGATAGGCTAGGGTTGTTTTATTTTATACTTCCAGAGAAAAATGGAATCCACTATGTTGGAGATGTTGTTTGGGAAGGAGGCGATTGAGCGGGCCAAGAAGAGAGGTCGGGCATACATGTGTGTGGCATGCCATAACTTGACGGGAGAAAGACGGATTGGAGAGCTTGGGCCAATGCAGGACCACGTTCTGAAAGACCATGTCAGCAGGGACAGGGTGCCGTATTACTGCCGGCTATGTACTTTCAAGTGCCAGACAAAGCAGCAAATGGACCACCATACACGGCATTACTCAAGGCACGTGACTATGGCTAACACCCGGGGCATAACCAACCATGATGAGTGGCAAATTCAGAGCCCTGTACCTTACAAGATAGGGGAGAAGGATCTGGTGAAGTTTTCCCAAGAGAGAGTATCCTTTTCTTCCTGAAGAAACAGTCGCCAGAGCCATCAGCTATGCAGAGTACCGTTGGCCAGTTAGCTATGGCAATGTCCGCCAATCCGGAGGAAGAGCTGACGCCGGAGACCCTACAGCAGGGATTTATCTCTCTCCCAGAGGAGCCGATTGTGATTCCCAGCGGGGTCCAGTCAAGACAGGGGCTCGGTACCTGTGCGGGGCAGTGGATTGGGCAGTCACGGGTTGTTTCTGACCTAGGACCTGACACCAGATGTCTAACAGCACCACTACAGATGATCAGCCCTTTTATCACTTCTGGTCGGCGGAGGAGCTTCTCATCAGCAGCACGGAACGACATGAACCAAGGGTTATGGATGGCTTCAACTTCACCTGGATCATATCACCCGTCACCGATGCCTTCACCCGGGTTACAGACTCCTGAGCCTAGTATTGAGCAACAAGGGACCTACAGGGCAGAAGTTTCTGGGCAAAATCATCACCTACCTCTACCACAACAAGTGCCCTCCATAGATCATCGTGGCAAAGACGTGGATACCAGCCTTACGAGGACAGCCCCTCTGGAGAGCACAACCCCTCAGATGGCGACGGCAAGGGCAGGGCAGCCTATGACAGGAGGAAGCGTTATCCCTTCACCGTTAGTAAGCCTAGCCAGTGTTGTTGAGACATCTGGGAAAGCAACAGAATTGGGCAAGGCAGCAACTGCTGTCCAGAGTCCTCAATTATCTCTACTGCGCCAGGTGGACTTAACACCCCAAGCAACCAGCCCTGTTAGGACCAGCAGTACCACAACCTACCTGACAACTGTTCTGTCAGAGAGAACTGGAACAGCGCCGCTAAGCATGGTGGAAAGAGTTCTTCCCTCACCAGTTACAAGCCTGGCGAGTTTCGACTGTTTGGGTCACAGTTCACCTATGGTGCAAGTCGCAGGGAGGCTGGAGACGGTCCCAAGCTCTACAGAAACTAGAGGGGATAGTCAGATATCACCTGAAGCGCCCCAAGGCAAGGAAAACCCAGCCGAGGAAGTGGAAAATTTATGGCCCCAGCTGATGCCCCAGGAGGATTCGGACCGCTTATCTGAAATTGGTTCCATCACTGGAAATGATGAACTGAAAAGGAAAGCAGCTGAAGAAGGTGATACATCCGTAAACAAGAGTGCTGAGGTTGCAATATCCGCATTGGATGAAGATAGAGTTGCAGAGACCCAGCCTAACTCAAAGAAGAGGCGGATCGACAGTGGAGAACCAGTGTGTGAACTAAACTTAGTGGCTCTCAATGGTCTAACATCAGCAATACAGCGTCTGTCAGGTCAGGTGTCAAGGACCGAGAAAAATCAGGAGAAGACAGAAAAAGCTCTGGCTGACGTGACCTGTGCACTAAGCAAGTGCACAGATGCCATTAACAGGCTTAAGAATACTTTGGAAGAAAATGCAAAGGAGCAAAGAAGGAGGGAAGAGAAATGGTTAGAAATGGATAGGGCACGGGAGGAGGAGCGAAGGAAAGATAGAGAGGCTGAGCAGAGGAGAGAAGTACGCCACAGAGATGCGGAAAGGAAAGAGCGAGAAGAAATACGTCGATTATTAGCTGAAAAGAAAGAGGAGGAGACAAGGAGCAAGCATAGAGTGGATAAATCGAAAGACGGAGAGGAAAAGGAGAATGCCAGAGGTTTAAAATCCGTGTTAGGGAAATCCTATACAGAGAATAGCATTAAGGACTTGAGTAGAAAGAAGTGAATAATTCTCTATAGAGACTGTTTATCAATTTGAGTGACGTGTTCCGTATAGGACTTACTGTGAACATTCCAATAAGAATTAATATTATTTGGAACAATAGACATTCATAAGGAATTAAGTGTGAAATAACTGAACAATAGTGCATTTTACAAACAGTTGCGGACTGGAAATTCTGTGAAGGATTTAATATACTAAGACAGTGTCACAAAGCTGAAACTGTGTTAGGTTTAAAAGAAGTGGGACTCTAGCAATCACCGTGATTGTGCTTATTTTATTTTTGGTACACCAATGATTTCAATTGTGAAAATTCATGTACCTTCACGTATGTCAATGTTTGGGGATTAAGAGAACCCTCCAATTTGTGGTGTACAGACTTAATATACTCTGGTGTACAGATGTCTGTGGATTTTTGTTAGGTTCAAAATTCGCGGACATGGGTACACCGTGGAAATGTGTACAATTGCGGTGAGAGTAATGAGTTGACAAGTGTTAAATTATGTAGGCCTCTGTGGCCCAGTGGGTAAGAGCGCAGACTCTTAAACATTTGGCCTCTCACGGCTGTGGTCCGAGCCTCGCTTGGGTCACAGGTGAGATGCCAAGTTCTGCAGCAGAAGGGCAGGTGGGTTTCATTGGGTACTCCGATGTTCATCCACCTCTGATTAACGATCGGCTCGAAATAAACAGATTAATCTTGAAAGGGCCGTAAAAAGCAAAATAAAATATATGGACAGCATTTATCAGGTATTTGTTGAAATCACTTGTTCTTGCAGGTAATGCTATGGACTATTGCATTTTAGTGTTGTTTTTTCTTTTTCTTTCTCGCGTACAGTGTTACTACTACTTTCGCGATACTATTGCTTTCGCGATGAATATGGAGCTACGCGTCTGTGGTAAGGCCACTCGGGATAAAGTTTTTTTTTTTTTTTAATTTTATTTTTATTTCTGACACAAAGGAAACATCATAAGCATATACAATGGTGTGAATGATGACATCCTGCCCAAACTGACAGAAGACAAAGATGGAGGGGAAGGGGCGAGGCTTAGGAAACAAGACTTCATTCAATAACTACAATAAACTCTAAACTCATTTGGATCCAGACGGTACAGATGGATAAGCAAAACGCTTGTTCCCCAAGAAAGAGGAACTACCAGTCCATAATCATTACCTCTGCCTCTGCTGCCACGTTCCAACCGTCAGTGGTTAGAATTGGTTTTATCAAAGAGAAAAAAAATAATCACAAACTCCCAGGCGTTCGAGCCAGAAAATTAGTACGAAAAGGTCACTCAGGAAAGACCACCAAGAAAGAAAGCAGCCATCGCAGATCACTTTATGAAAGAAGGCGATATGGAGCACAAACAAATAGGACAAATAAGTTCTGAAGTAAGATCCTTTGGAAGCAAGGAGTACACCAAACAAAAACGAAAATAGCAGACCGGTTTTATTGAGTCTGTTCACGACCACTACCGAAATGTGCAACACCGACTACGCCCTCTAGCACAGTATGCTGATGATACTTCATTAATGCTTGATGGTTCAGAACAATCACTTAAAGCTTGTCTTAAGACACTCAAATTTTATGCAGAAGCCTCCGGCCTTTGGATTAATTTAGATAAAACGAAAGTTGTATGGATAGGTTCTAAAAAGGGCAGTAATGAAAGATTGTGTACGGAATATAATCTTTTATGGGAAAATAATGAATTTACAGTTTTGGGGGTAAAATTTACTCATGATATAAGAACGATTGCGGATGTTAATTACAGAATAAAAATAGAAGAAATGAAAAGGATTTTTACAAATTGGTCAAAACGAATACTGACGCCAATAGGAAAAATAGTTGTTATTAAAAGCTTAGCCATTGCAAAAGTAAACCACCTTATGTTAGCGTTACCTGATCCTTCAGAAAAAGTTTTACTGGATATGCAAAATATGTTCTATGACTATCTTTGGGCGAAAGGCCCAGATAAAATTAAACGCAGTGTAATTATTCAAAATTATGACAAAGGGGGGCTAAGAATGATCGACGTCAAAACATTTTTAAAATCTCTTAAATTGACATGGCTAAGAAGGATTATAGTAAATAACACTAAATACTACTGTATGATTAGAGAATTATATCCGATTTTAGAAAAATGTTTCCGATATGGAGGTAGAGTTTTTGACGAAGAAAATCATACTATCGACAATAAGTTTTGGTTAGACGTATTATATTGCTTCAAATGCTTTTCAGAGAGTTTGATGCCCAGTAATTGGTCTGAATGTTTAAATGTCCCTATCTGGTATAATATTCATATAAAGGTCGGAGGAACTGCAGTTTGTTACCAGCACTGGCTTGAAAAGGGTATTCTTTACATAAATGATTTATTAGACAGGAACGGAGACTTTATATCTTTTCAAGCATTTGTGAGGAATTTTAATGTAAGAACCAATTTCCTTGAATTCGAAGGATTAATCGGTAGTATAAGGAATTTTATACAAAATTGCACTTTTCAACACTTCCCAACACGGAATGAATTACCTGTATTTCCTTTGTCAGTAAAATATATTCTTAAAGATAAAAAGGGCTGTAGAAACATTTATGATACATTTACATGTAAAGATATTCACCCAACTTCTGTATTAAAGTGGCAAAATGAATTAAATTTAGAATTGGGATTCAATTGGAAGAAAATTTTTGGCCTGTCATTTAAAGTCACAAAAGATACAAATTTAAAATGGTTACAGACCAGAATAAACCATAGAATATTGGGAACAAATTATTTATTGCATAAAATGAACAAAAGAGCAAATGGTAATTGTTCATTTTGCCATACCTGGCAAGAAACTATTTTACATTTATTTTGGGAATGTGAATTTGTATCAATATTTTGGGAACGTTTAAAAGTTTTATTACAAGTAGACTGTGGACTACAAAACACACGCCTAAATAAAATTGATATCCTGCTAGGAAATGACACTTTCGATAGACCATTAAATTTAATATTACTGTTGGGAAAGCAGTTTATCTATAGAATGAAATTCGAAGAGAAATTACCATGTATAACAGCTTTTAGGAAGATCGTTACAAATTACTACAAAGTTGAAAAAATTTCCTATATTAAACGGGTTAGTTTAGCAAACTTCGAAAGGATGTGGTTTAAATATAAAGGAATTTTAATTAATACTAGTCTGTAATAAAAAATCACCAGGCCAATTTCATATGGTCCCGGACAGATATATGGATAAGTAAGCGAACCTTGTTCAACTACAGTTTTGTAGCACTCCTTGTACCTTTTTTATTTTTTGTGTTTGGTTATATAGTTAAACCTGAACACATATAGAATGTTACATTATATATTGATTCATGGAAAATATTCATATACATTTATATACATATATAAGGTTATTCGCCCAAACTGACAGATATCTTATAACAAAGTAACCTGAGAGGAATTTGATGATGCTATAAAGGTGTATTTATTTTTGAAGATTTATTATTGAAGGAAACACGGGCGTAACACTCATAACGCACACAACGTATGTGAGAAAATTTAAAACTGCAAGAAAAATAAACTACTCATATATATGACGTTTTCCATAAGTTTAAAAAAGGCTACTCTGAAAGAGAAAAATTGGCTCACACGGGGAGCAAATTCTTCTCTTGAAGAGCAGCCCCAAACTCTGAGAAAATGAATTTATTTATAATTTTCTCTAATACGTGTCTCCTTTAACACATGGGGGAATTATATCAAACATAGGCTTTCAATGAAACTTATCATTTATATTATTTTGTTTTGGATAGCCAATTGGGCGTTTAGTAGGAGGGTGGCTGGTCTGTTGGCTTTCCGTCGTTGTTTCCATTGAGATCAAGAAGAAGCCTCCGTGGTGTAGTGGTTATGCTACTCGTCTTGTAAACCAGGGGTCGCAGGATCGATCCCGGGCTTCTCGAGACTTTCGGATGAGCTTTTAAACCGAGGTCCCGTCTCCGTATGACCTTAGCTGTTGGTGGGACGTAAAACTCAAACACTCACTCATTGAGGTGTAGTTTGTTTCATGTTAGTGTGTTTTCCCTTTGGTGTTTCTGATGGGACCTGTGTGTTAAATATATCGATTCTTGATCGTTGCCTTCACATCTATTTTGTTAGCAAGTATTTTAGTTATAGTTCTATCTGTAGCAAGGCAGTCATCATAGTGCTGATTATATTTTCTGGTCCTTTGGGATCATTGAGTTTATTTGGTATCATTTTGAAAATAGAGTTCTGCTTAAACCACTCGGGATAAAGTTATTACTGCAGGCAAGTGATGTCAAGCACTGTAGATTTGCAAACATTCTAAGTGGTTAATATCCTGTGAGAATTCAGGGATATGTGATATATCTGTCAAGACGACATAAAATGTTGCATTGCAATCATAGTCTTTCATAATGTTGATTATTTTCTCTCATGCAAGCATAATGTGAGTTCATAAAGTCTTATAGTATATGTTCATGTCAATGTCTCGTCATCAAGTCAGCATCACTTTAGTCTCTTGTCTTAGTCTGCCAAGATAAGGGAATTTTGCTAGTATTTAACGTTAAGCAAATAAGTCTCAATTACTATTAATGTTCATGTCAGGATTTTACAAGTCATTTATTCTTCATCAAGTTCAACATTGTTGCATTTTTTTTTACCACAGCAATTAGGACAGTTCATAGCTTTTTCATTGTAAAATAGAAGTGGAGGCAATGATCAGGAATCGTTACAATCAACCCAAACTCCATTCAGAGATACCAAGGGGAAAGTCTCCACTTAAGGAAGTGCTATGAATATTTGTTAATAGCTTTAATATGGCATCAATGTTTGTTTTTTCTCGGTTACATTCCTGAGCAATTTGGTGCCGTGACCAGGATTTTATCAAAATAGTAACTGTTTTGCTTTGCGAATGTTGTATTTGGGAAACTGGATTGGTATCGGACCTTTTATCCAGGGTCGTTTGATGGAACTAAATCGACCCTGGAGGGGGGTAATGTAGTGACCCAGTTTCCTGTGTTGCAATTTTCTTCCTGGTTCACAAATCAGCTGTTTACACATTTTAGCAGTGGACAGTCAATACTTGTATATTCTAAAAAGACACAAAGTTAACACCCATCGCCCCTTTGAACTATGTGATTACCTTTCTTTTGCAATTCAATTTAATCCATTATTTGCTTTTAACCAGCTGTTTTGACCACCAAATTGTTCAGACCGTACCATGTTGTTTTACTGCCGGCCATTGTTTTCGTGTGTAAACATGGAATTATGGGAGCCTGTGAGAATCGTTGAACCGTAACTGTCAAAACAGAGAAGTCTTCACGAACCCGTCAGGTCCAACTTCCAAATGAATTCCATACAATCGGTACCATAGAAAAATTTCTAGTTACGACTGTCATGAAATATATTCTTTTGGGGTCATTTTGGTTATAATAACTTTGGGGACTTCATTTGAGACGGCTTTATATTTGCCGGCTGAAGTCGGGTACGGGGTGAATTTCATTGACAAGCGACACAAGCTGTCAAGCTACCGCTTTTTTCATCAATCACTAGTAATCGGTACATAATATAATTTTCTCGTCATAACAGTCAAATAGTCTGTTCATTTCTCGTCATTTTGGTACCAATGGTTAAAGGGTTTCCATTGGAAATAACTGCTTTCTAGCCGGTTAAAGTTAGGTACTCCGGTTATTTACCGGCAAATCCAAGATGGCGGTCGTCAGAATCTCCTTGGAGACGGCATCTTCCCTTGGTTGACTGTTGCGGGATCACGTGATCCCTTTGTTATTTTGTAAGGGGAATCCGGAATCCCAGAGCAGATAGGTCTGGGGTCTGGGATCCCGTTACAAAATCTTGCGGGTTTTGGGGGACGGGAACTCGGGAGTATATAAGGAGCGGTCCCGGGAATCCCGTCAATCTCAGATTTAGCTTTCGTTAAGGCAAGACGCATTTTATTTTGCTGCGACTTTTTGGCTTTAGTTTTGGTCTATTTTTACAAGTTTATTCTTTTCAAAAAGCAGCAAACTTTGGAAAAATTATTTCTTTTGTTTCGAGGGGTTAGCACTAGTTATATCATAACTGAAACTTGGCTCTTTTGTTATTTTAGGGTTATTTAAAGAGAAAGCTAAGCAGTTAAACTCCGTGCTCTTGCTTCCTTAACAATTCTTTATTGAAACTTTGCATATTGTTATCAAATATCAATGCATTTACCATTTATCATTAGCCCTGTTCATGTTTTATATCATTAACTCGCATTGTTTAGCCTGACTAGTTCGTGATCACTGTCATTCGTTTAAAACCGGTCGTGTCATTTTATTTCAAACCGTCCACTCAGTTCGCACAGGTTTTAATTCATTCCATGTAGCACTGTTTTCATATATCTAGTCATAAAACAACGATCTTATTGTTTTCACTATAAATTTTATTAAATCCATCATCATTAAAAAGGATATAGTTATCTAATGACAACATGTCTTGTTTCTTCTTTTCAATCCCTTCAATTAGGGGCTGAATCGCCTGAAACTGAATAGAACAGAATATTGACATATAATTTTCCTTTTAGTTACTGAGATTCACCTTTACCCCTCAAAAGAGGCCTAGACTAAGTCTAGCGTTTCTGCAAGGCAGTTGGAGCTCTCGCTGTCTAGCCAGCTTTAGTTTCAGCCCCGATTATATCTTGTGGAGAAGCCCTACTGGCCCTGTGAACCCCTCGGCACGCAACAATATTTTGTTTGTTTTGTTTGATTTGAGGTTTAACGTCCCCGTCAACACTGTATAGGTAATTTTGGAGACGTTGCTTCCAATGCTGTGGGGCAATGAGACATTGAGATGAAATGACATCTCAAGCCCTGTCGCCCAATGAAACCAATAGGGTTTATAAGCATGGACGGTCCGACTCGCACCGCTTTGCCTGGGCAGACTTAGATCCTCTAAGCGGTTTTTAATGACAGATTCTATCTGTCATCTCTAGCTATCCTGCGTGTTGTAAAGTAGTTCCAGCTTTCTTACAACTTTCTTCCGGCTTTGACCGCCAAAGAAATATGAGTCCGCACAAAAATGTAGTCCGGTTAGGCACAGTTATCAAAATTGTACATCCTATAATCGCAATACAAACTTTTGAAGCAGACGACATGACGATTTTATCTTACCTTTCAGACAATATATTCAGCACTTCATAATAATCAGCTGCATCATGCGAGACTGTATACCTAGATCAATGCGGCATCTGCTTAGACGTCTGCTCAGGTTTTACACTGTTTTCTAACAGTGCTGTCAATATTTAATCCTTAATGACCAGCCGGTCAGCTGCAGACCAGAATATTAATGGGTTTTCCGACATTCGAGGTCAAGTCTAGGTCAGTTACAACTAGGTGTATATCAGACTTTGCGAGAAAGGCTGTCCCTTTCAACCCTGGAATATGGTACAGATACCTATGCAAACAGTGTAGGTCCTGTGATATAATTCTAGGTGCCATATTTAGCAAAATGGACGAGCCCAACTTCAGTGACGGAAGAGTACACTCCAGAAACTCAAGGCAGTGAATAAATCAAAGCACTGACAACACTCATGCCGATTGTCTCTAAATGCAGGCTGGTCATGAACGAGGACTTGGACTGATCCATTTAAACTTAACGGAAGTTTAGTAACTGATGCAAAAATGTAGAACAAGATCAGCACCGTGTTCTTTGGCGTTTGATCTTAGTCTACATTGTTTGCCAGATCGAACATTTTTTCAAGTGCAGATTTTACAGATAACACTTACATGTAACCAAGATTGACAAACGACCCGGCTATGTTTGGGTTGATTGTTTGGCATTCGATCTGAAGTTACTGATAAACTAGAAAAAGTGCCCATAGGACAAAAACTTTAACCTGAGGTTACAGGATCACGTACGTACGTACACACACGTACAGACGGACGTACACATGTACGCACGTACGGAAAACCGAAAAACTATATGCCCCCGGCATCATATGATGCGGGGGCATAAAAAAGCTATTCAGAGCTAACGTCTACGTGACTATCACTGACTTCTCAGAATAACCTTTTTCTTGCAGAAAATAGCCGCAGTGAGATCAGGGTATTCCATAAGACTGAAGAGGGTCATCCTGGAATCATAGGGTGAGCTTGGCAAACAGTGTAAACCAAGTTCGGACGCTGCAGAACGCGCTTCTTATCAAAATCTTCACTATTTGTTTGGAATTTCAGAGTTAATTTAAACAGTTTATTCTCAGCCCAGGACTTTTACCCCAACCTACATCCCACCAACACTTTCGGTGCTTTGATTTTGAAACCAAATGATTGCATGATTACAACACGCTTAGGCACCATGCCCTTAAGCTAAAAAGGTTAAATCAATCAACCGTGACGTATGGTTACCAGTCCGGCCACGATCCTGTGTTTTGTTTTGTTTGATTTGAGGTTTAACGTCCCCGTCAACACTGTATAGGTCATTTTGGAGACGTTGCTTCCAATTATGTAGGACTTTTACCCGACACTGAGATGAAATGACATCTCAAGCCCTGCCGCCGCCCAATCAAAACCAATAGGGTTTATATGCATGGACGGTCCGACTCGCACCTCTTTGCCTGGGCAGGCTTAGATCCCCTAAGCAGATTACCAGTACTCGTGTGCGGGTCGTTTTCAGCTCTGCGTGGAAGCATCATGCAGCCCATCTATTTCTTTAAGCCCTGATTGGCGGGGGCCAACGATCCTGTGTACCACCTTCACACCAGCACTGATAGAAACCACATGTTCAGGATCAAACTTTTGATGTGTGATGTAAGGTCGTGCCTAGAAAAGAAGAAATTGTATTTTGTTCTAAAAATGCATCAAGTGAGAACGTATTACAACATTTTCATTGAACCCTGGACAGTTAGAGTTAGTGTGTGAGTGTTTGAGTTTTACGTCCCGCCAACTGCTAAGGTCATACGGAGACGATACGTCGGTTTAAAGACACATCCGAAAGTCTGGAGAAGTCCGGGATCGATCCTGCGATCCCTGGTTTACAAGGCGAGTAGCATAACCACTACACCACAGAGGCTTCTAATGGACAGTTAGAAGCTGGTCGGAAAGCGGATGACGTTGACTCTGATTTTGGGTGCCACATGTGTGAGATCTATTTGTCTGTTGGAGCGACATCTTACTATCAACAGAAGACGCTAGTGGACGTCGGCGTAGCGGAAGACCGATGTCAGTACGTCAAGATCGATTCATCCGACAGACGCATATGCGAAGCAGATTTCCAGCGGCATCTGCTACACTGTACCTGTAGATAAACAAAGGGTTTCAACTACCAACTAATAAGCACTGACACTGTTCGTCGCCCTTATGCGATGCACTTTTGAGAGCTAGACGTCCCTGTCGTGATCAAAATTAAGACGTCGACACAGTACGGAACACTTACGCTGCTGCATGAAATACGTACATGTATATTGGCGTCTAAGCGACTCGCGTGATATGCGTTTCAGTGACACATCGCACTTCAGCGTGAATCACGCCGATTGTCGTTTCGGGATGTTTCGACACATAGGTGTAAGGTATGCCGAGGCGACGCGTGCGTAATAAAAGCATGACATATCGGATGGAATAAGCGAAATGGTATGTCGAGCTACTGTAGCTAGCGACATTAACAACATTCAAGATCATGGCTGAGACGTTGGTTGGTTGGTTGATTTGAGGTTTAACGTCCCCGTCAACACTGTAAAGGTCATTTTGGAGACGTTGCTTCCATTTATGGCTGAGACGTTAACTGAACAGCGAGACGTTACATCAATCAAGTGCGTCGGCCTCACGTGGTTCCATTTATTTGTTTACGCTCAGAATCCGGGATATCTAATCCAGCAGGATTACGCGCGTGTTTATAGTGGTGTTCTTACTCAAAAATGTCTTCAAGCCAATGGAATTCATGTACTGGACTGACCAGCCTTTCTCCTCTGATCTCTTTGTGAAAAATAGAGTATCTTTTGTGGGGAGGTATCCACAACCGACCAGACAAAAATGTTACTGATTGCCAGTAGTATTGTTAAAACTTGAATTTTAATGTTTGGTTTTGAAAAAGTAAATAGTTTCTTTCCAAAATTTGAAACATCGAATGACATTTCATGATACCATCGGTGTATAGACAACTGCAAACATATCATACAATGGAATTTGCAGAACTACTTTTCTAAATTTTAAGATCTTTTTAGAAAGGTTGTCTGTAAGTTTTCACAGTGTTTTGATTTTCTCATAGAATCTGTCATTTCAGTGCCTTTGGCGCTTTGATTGCATTATGCTTAACCGCATAGCTGAAACTAATCGCACATGAGTTCTGCTCAAAATATAGATTGTGTGTATTCCGTAGACCTAACAAATATCCACAATCTATATTTTTCGTTCATCGAGGCGGTTCTAACGAATACCCACAATCCATATTTTTGAGCAGAAATTAGAAAAATAAGAATTACCCCTGTAAACCCCAGTTTTACAATATAAAAGTGGGGTTCAAGGGGGTCAAAATTATATAGACGTGTTTTCGTGATGAAAGCCCCTGACTTTGAGATTTGCGACCAGGTAAGACTCAAACCAGTCTGCTCAGCTAACAGACTTGCAAGAATCTTGCAATTTTAGCTACAGAAACAAGACGTATCATACTACAAGAAAAGCTTTTACAAAACGCTAGGTCAACGCTTGAAACATATTAAATGTGAATGTCTAGAGTTATATCCCAGAAATGTGTTTAATACAATTAACTGTCTTTGGCAATAATCTAACTGCCTTTATCATATGACGTTGCGTCTGAGCGTGTAATAACGCCATGTAAAATTTTCGATAATCCACTTGTGGATTAGATATGCAAGTTAGCTAGATACGTCCCGTAACGTTACATGTACGACGCCCGTAACGACGTCGCGTTTACAAACGGCGGAATATTGACATTTTTATAAATGATCATAAATATAAATGCGTTTTAAATGTCATATGATAAATAGAATCTTGCATTCGTGCTCATGTATTATTGAATTTATTAAACTCGTTGAGGAAAAGAGATAAAAGGCTCGGCAAAGCCTCGCATTTTATCTCTTTTTCCTCAACGAGTTTAATAAATTCAATAATACAGGAACACTCATGTAAGATCCTCTATATCTACACCCAGGATCCTGCCGACTGAAGTATAATGTCTAAAATGTCAAAGTTGCAAATGCAGTAATTTTGTCAAAAAGTACTTTTTCATCTTTAAAAAGGCAAATGTGAACTTCAATATGCTTGTACATGTAACATCATATCAAATGGAATGTTTTGAAACTGTTGGAGAAGTTTAGTAGACAACTTTCCTACAATTTATAGATGCCTAATTCAGTGAAGATCATCCCAAAAATATTGTCAGAGCTCTGCCTGTGGTCCTTTTTGTGTATGAAGCTTATAACTGTTATGGGCCACTTTTTTTTCCAAAAAGTACTTTTTCATCTTTTAAAGGGCACATGTGAACTTCAATATGCTTGTACATGTAACATCATATCAAATGGAATGTTTGGAAACTGTTGGAGAAGTTTAGTAGACAACTTTCCTACAATTTATAGATGACTAATTGAAGATCATCCCTAAAATTTTGTCTGAGCTCTGCCTATGGTCCTTTTCGTGTATGAAGCTTATACTTGTTAGTGGCCACTTTTTTCTTCTTGTGAAAGCTTAATTGTTGTTGCAAAAAAAAAAAAAAAAATGAAGGTCAACATGCATTGTGGGTACAAATGGCTGTACTTCCATGTTAAACCCTACGTCTATAATGTCTACGCCCATCAGCGAACGCAAATGCGCAGTCTGATCAGCACCTTTGTTGTTTGCAAATGACGAAACAGATTTTCTCATGACGTGGCTCACAACTGGTATAAACCTACAGCGGGAGACTGTCAGAGCTGGTCAAAATAAAAAGGCATGAATGACCTTTTTTTCTGAAAATATTCCCAGGCTTCAGGGGAATGGTTAGATACACATGTGGACACAAAACCGTTCAAAATTTGATTTCATTTTGACTTGAAATATCAATCGATATATCCTGACAGCCTGTCAGTCAACTGCCAGACACTGAGAAATAAAGTGGTGTAAATCTCTTTGCAGACTCCCGTGCGTACTGTCCAATTACACCCATGGACACAAAAGCGTTCAAACTCCTATGAAACAACTTTCAATGAATCTCTTTGCATCAAGTAAGTTTGACAAGCAAATGTCATTCATCAAAGAATTCTAAAACTAGATCAAAAATTGATTGATCTCATTTTGGAAAACACTTTCTGATTGACATTTGAGATGTATTTTGATTGGACAGTGCAGGAGTCAACAATGAAATGTACAAATCCTTGTGTTTTGAATTTATTTCTGTCTGGCAGTTGACTGATATGTTAGGAAATATTAATTGATTGATCTAGTCAGAATGACACGAAGCTCATCAAAGTTTAACGCTTTTGTGTTCACAGGTGTAAAATACATCTCAAATGTCAATCAGTAAGTGTTTGCCAAAATGAGACCAATCAATTGCCTGATCCAGTTTTATAATTCTTTGATGAATAACGTTTGCTTGTTGCGCCCCCGCACATCGGGGCTTGGAGAAATAGATTGGGTTGCAATGTGCTTCCACGCAGAGCTGAAACTGACCACACAGGAGTACTGGTAAACCACTTAGGACTATAAGAATCTGATATGGGTGTGAGGGATGGATGGAAAAATCCGTCCCGAGGGACACTGTCCGGCATCACGAGGCTTGCAGAGTGATGCCCGACAGTGCTCCCGAGGGACGGATTTTTCTATCCACCCCTCACAACCATATTGGATTCTTTTTCTTCCATACCTTCCATTTCTTAGCGCGGATTTTTAATGCTGCAGTCACTTTGGTTACCAACGTCCGCCATATTGTGTTGGCACTGCAGGAATGTTTAGTGACATCACGTTTCGTGCTGTGACGTCAACCTTAACGACGGCGCATACGAGGTCGTAATCAACCAGAACCAGTACATTTATCAAACACGCGATTATATTCGATTTTGGGTCGGAACACCAGGGTCAGAACATAAATTTCTATCCCAGGGTAAAAGCACGGATTTCCTTGTCTGGTGTGCAAGAATAAAAACTACGCACGAACCATGCACGATCCGTATACAGGTCTCATATTGCATTCTTGTCAAAGAGCTTCAGAAGAATCAGAAATGCCCCAGTTACATCAAAGACAATTCAGCGTGTAAAAACATCAAGTGCCTTGTTATAGTGAAATTCTGCTATTAAGACCATCTCAAATTAGGACTATTTCTGTTTTTAACACTTATCCTGCTGAATATTCAAATTAGGCACACCCATTTCTGACTTTGAGCCAATCAGAATACTTGATGTAATTTATTTCTACAAATTCACAAACTGAATGTGAAACAGTGTAGATCCTGATCAGATGGCTTCTTCAGAAGCCATCTGATCTGGATATGCTCTGTTTGCAAAGATAGGGGTTGTCGTGAACAGCAGAATAAGGGTTAAACGCATGTTGAGAAGGATTCAGTTTTCTGTCGTCCAGTAAGAGACCACCATTAGGACTCTTTAAAAGTGGTATTGAAGGTACTCTAGTGTGGGTTATTTTTTCTAATCCTTTGGGATCATTAATTTCACTGCAGAATTTAGGAAATATTTGCGGGTCACTGATGGGACCTAATTGGCCGAAACTAGCTAGTCTGGCCCAGAAAAAACTTGTACACTTCTAGTTTTCTATTCTGTTCCAAGTCCTTGCTTCCAAACGATTACCCCTTTTTCAGAACGTTTAACTCCACCACAGCTGGTGTTAAGGGAATGTGTGGCGGACGTAAAAAGTCTCCCTGTCCTTCATCATAGTGTGGGCTATATTTCCTAGTCCTTTGGAATCATTGATTTAACTGTAAAATTCAGGAAATATATGCGGGTCACTGATGGGGCCTAATTGACCGAAACTAGCTAGTTTGGCCCAGAAAAATCTTGTACACTCCATAGTTTTCTATTCTGTTCTACAGTCCTTGCTTCCAAAAGATTATCCTTTTTCAGAACATTTAACATAGATATTTTACTGTATTGATGTAAGAAACCCATTTGAACTGGAATTACTGACTGTTACAGACCTTTGATGTTGATTTGCCTGGCAGTCTGCTCTTAACTGTAAAAATATCTTGGCATGGATAGTCTGTTGTTGCCTGTAATTAATCACTGTAATTAAGATAATTTGTAAAATCTAGATCATATTTGTTTGATCAAAACTTGGCTTTCGTTCTCCTTAAATCTGCCAGGATTTTCTATACCCCCAACAACAAAATATGGCTGGTACATTCGGGATATTATTATGTAGAACCAAAAGTCACATTACAATTTTTAATTGTTAATATTTTCAAATATGCTGGCTGTGCAAATTCCAAAGATCCAGCAAGGCAGCAGAACTGTTTGATCTGTTGATTGAAACATAAACCATTCAAAGATTGCTTGTAGATTTATGCATTAAAACAGTCATGTACAAAATGCTTAATTTGCACTTGTGTCTATGCGAAAGGATAGATTTGTACACATTTTTGGACACATCACACAAACATGACTGTATAATTTTGACCTCATTAAACCCCACTTTTATATGGTAAAGCTGGGGTTTACAGGGGTAAACCTTATTTTCTTATTTCTGCTCTAAAATATAGATTGTGGGTACTCAATAGAACCGCCTCTATATTTTGAGCAGAAATAAGAAAAATATCATAATTTTTCATCTTAGTTTTTCATTTTTACGGCGATAAAATATTTACACTGTAATTGTATAGGCGTGTTTTCGTTATGAATGAATTCTCTGCCTTAAGGCGAGAGTGTACACATGGCTAAAACATTATCCATTTTGATGTAATACTTGCACTTGCACATTTTGCTCTTTCGAAACACCGGCCCCCGCCAATCGGGGCTTGAAGAAATAGATGGGCTGCATGATGCTTCCACGCAGAGCTGAAACCGACCCGCACACGAGTACTGGTAAACCGCTTAGAGGTTCTAAGCCTGCCCAGGCAAAGCGGTGCGAGTCGGCCCGTCCATGCTTATAAACACTGGTTTCATTGGGCAGCAGGGCAAGAGATGTCATTTCATCTCAATGTCGGGTAAAAGTCCCACAAAATTGGAAGCAACGTCTCCAAAATGACCTTTACAGTGTCGTTAAACCTCAAATCAAACAGACAAACAAACAAAAACCAAATGCTTAATTTGCACTTGTGTCTATGCGAAAGGATAGATTTGTACACATTCTCGGACTATAAGGAACTTCCACATGGGTGTGAGAGGTGGATGGAAAACTCCGTCCGGCATCACGAGGCTTGCCGAATGATGCTGGACAGTGACACCGAGGGACGGATTTTTCAATACACCCCACACACCCATATAGGATTCTTTTTCTTGCACACCTTCCATTTCATAGCGATGATTTTAATGCTGCAGTCACTTCGGTTACCGACGTCCGCCATATTGTGATGACACTACAGGAATGTTTAGTGACGTCAGATAACGTGCTGTGACGTCAAACTTTACGTTGGCGCATATGAGGTCGTATTCAACCAGGGCATTTACGCGAGAATATTCGATTTTGGGTAAGAACACCAGGGTTAGAACAGAATTTCTATCCCAAGCTAGAACTATGGATTTCCTAATCTGGTGTGCTAGAAAAAGAATTTTCTGCCTTAAGGCGAAAGTGTATGCCTACGCCTGTCTAAAACATTGTTCATTTTGATGAAAGGCTTGCATTTGCACTTTTTGCTTTCCAAATCGTGGTCTCTTGATTAGTTTTCAAGATATGAGGCCATGCGGGGAGGCAAAGGTGACGTAAGTCTTGGGCGTCCATCTGATATTGGCTTACAGTTAGACCAAGCCCCTAGCAGTAGGTAAGGATAGAGGGGTTGTTATCTCTTCTGTTTCTACACGTCCATTCATTTTCCTCTTTCTCCTCTGTCCCTCACTTTCATCTCCATTCTTATCTCTTCTATCTCTTTTCTTCCTATCCCTTGGAGTCGTCACAAAATGACCCGCAATGACCCATAATGGTTGACGTGTCGTTAAACCCAAATCAATCGATCAATCAGAGGTGTAGCTAAGTAAAGACATTACAGCATATTTTGAATGTTAAAATAGACAATTTGGAACAGACCCTAGTCCAGGTTAATCCAGTCTTATGGAGTGTCGATTCCGGATTATTCACCGTCCCTAATATCCGGTTGCAGCATGCGAGACGTCGGATTTCGACATCAAAGGAAACTGTAAGGGACGTCATGGGCTCCCACAACGGTCTTATTAGCTCACAGGCTATTCGATGCCGACTCCCTGTTATACGAACGATGGCATGAAGACCCTACAAACGAGACATTATCGGCTGGGAAGGGACACGCAATGACAAGACAAGTGCTTTTATTTGACGAAAGCAAATTCAATCTGTCCTTCGCTGAATCTACAGCCGTTGGGGTGAAATGTTTGATTGGCTAATAGGAGCTGATAAGATAATCGATTATCATTCCTATCATTGCGATCGATAATCGATTAGTAATCACTGAAGGTTTGGTCATAAAGTTTACCTGTCTGAGCATGACTCCCACCATATGCTGTACTTTGCCATATGTATTTGAACAGATAGACTTGAGCAAAAGGTGTAGACCCAGATGAGACGCCGCAGAACGCGGCGTCTCATCTGGGTCTGCACTCTTTGCCACTCATACAGCTACTTAGGCAGAACTTTGGTTAGTAAATTGTACTTATCAAATAATCGATAGCAAGCAAATCAGTTATGATAATAATTTTTGTGGAAT
Source organism: Lucinisca nassula (assembly GCA_963580285.1). Lineage (NCBI taxonomy): Eukaryota > Metazoa > Mollusca > Bivalvia > Lucinida > Lucinidae > Lucinisca > Lucinisca nassula. The sequence continues at coordinate 27,541,673 of OY757018.1, forward strand.
TTATCGATTGAATAATCGATTATCCGATTAATCATGCCAGCCTTAGTGAAAGGTGCGCCAAGTGTTGCGACCGATGGATGGTGGTGGAATCATGGTATTGGGCGGCGTCTGCGCTGAACATAAAAAGGATCTTACATGAGTGTTCATGTTTGGTTGAATTTATTAGAGATGGCGACAAGGGATAAAATACGAGGCTCTGCCGAGCATTTTATCCCTTTTCCTCAACGAGTTTTATAAATCCAATAATACATGAGCACGAATGAAAGATTCGTTTTATCATATAACATTGAAAACGCATTTAATTCACGGTTCTTGTACAAAAATGTCAACATTCCGCAGTTAGTAAACGCGACACAGTTAAGGACTTCGTATCTGTAACGTTACGGGGCGTATCTGACAAAATTGCATATTTAATCAACTAGTGGATTATCTAATGTATTACATGACGTTATTTCTTCTCACGCGCGACGTCATATGATAAATAGAGGATCTTACATGAGTGTTCATGTATTAATATTTACATTTCCAGTGTAAAGTCTAATGTAAACGTATAGAAAACAATTGCGTTCATACTTCCATGAACGCATCGAATCACATGATTTACAGTGACGTTAAGTGACGTCATTCTAAACCATTGTTCTCTACGGGCGTTGATGACGTCAACGCTGCTCCGCTCTTTGTAGAAAACAGCGTGTAAATATTTTTCAGCTTTAAAAGTTTGCCCTACAAACATTTTTTTTCGCCCAATGATGAGGGGCAAATAATGTAAATATAAAAAATAAATTTAATTTTTCTGCTTTTCATGAAAGTATGAACGACAGTGGGTCGCTAGCAAAGTTTACATGAACCCCTTCGGGGTTCATTTACTTTGCACCCGACCCACTGCGTTCATACTTCCATGAACTGCAGAAAAATAAATTTCATTCCTTAATTGAATTTATTAAACGAGTTGAGAAAAGGGTTAAAATGCGAGGCTTTGCCGAGCATTTTATCACTTTTCCTCTACGAGTTTAATAAATTCAATAAAACATGAGCACGAATGCAAGATTCTATTTATAATATGACATTAAAAACGAATTTTATTCACGATTGTTTTTCAAAAATGTCAATATTCCACCATTAGTATTAAAACGCGACGTCGTTAAGGACGTCGTACGTGTAACGTTACGGGACGTATCTAACTAATTTGCATAGTTAATCCACTAGTTGATTATGGAATTTAATACATGTCGTTATTTCATTGTAAGGCGCGACGTCATAATGATAAAGCACTATTGCATATTGTACACGGGCGTCTGAAAGCAGCGGTATACCGCCATACCATATTGCAGCCTCTAGGGGTTCTATTCCTGGCATGGTTATCAGCCATTCCAGAAAGACAATACGAGCTTTTGCATCTAGCGCACAAAATTGGTCCAAAAATTAAACAAGACTATTTTTGTAACATATATACACATCATTACAGTCCCTTCTAGACAAGCAGCTATACAGACCATCACAACCCATAGCACATAGTAGGATATAGATATACGAGGTGTTCGATACATTTATATATTTCAGTTTTCTTCATTGGTTACAAACGCATTACAGACCATTACAACCCGTTACACATAGTAGGGTATAGGTATACAAGGTGTACGAGATATATATTTTTCATTTCTCTTCATTACAACCGTTACAAGCCTTACATTGCAAAATGAAAAGGCGGCCATCCTCTTAGGTCTCATTGGTATATAAGGTGTAGGAGATATATACTTTTCATTTTCCTCATCATTACATGTGTACATCACATAAACCTAACACTATGATATGGTGTAGCTAAGTTGGACTGATTCAGCCCGATGCACTAGGTACAGGTAGAGAAGGTGTACGATATATATATAGTAGGGTATAGGTATATAAGGTGTACGATATATATATATATATATATATATATATATATATATATATATATATATATATATATATATATATATATATATATATATATATATATATATATATATATGCAAAATGGATATGCGCTAATCTCCCTCAGGTCTCATTACTTTGGTTACAATCGCTTTACAAACGTTTACAACACGTTACACTTGGTAGGGTATAGGTATACAAGGTGTACGATATACATATATTTCATTTTCCTTCATTACATGCGTTACAAGCGATACAGTGCAAAATGAATATGCACTCATCCCCTTAGGTCTCAATACATTGGTTACACTCGCTTTACAGACCATTACAACACGTTACACATAGTAGGGTATAGGTATATATGGTGTACGATATATATATATTTCATTTTCCTTCATTACATGCGTTACAAGCGTTACAGTGCAAATTTACAGGCGCTAATCCCAATAGGTCTCAATACATTGGTTACAACCGCATTACAGACCATTACAACACGTTACACATAGTAGGGTATAGGGATATAAGGTGTACGATATATATATGTTTCATTTGCCTCATTACATGCGTTACAAGCGTTACATTGCAAATTGAATATGCACCCATCCCCTTAGGTCTCATTACATTGGTTACACTCGCATTACAGACCATTACAACACGTTACACATAGTAGGGTATAGGTATATAAGGTGTACGATATATATATATTTCATTTTCCTTCATTACATGCGTTACAAGCGTTACAGTGCAAAATGAATATGAACCCATCCCCTTAGGTCTCATTACATTGGTTACACTCGCATTACAGACCATTACAACACGTTACACATAGTAGGGTATAGGTATAGAAGGTGTACGATATATATATATTTCATTTTCCTTCATTACATACGTTACAAGCGTTACAGTGCAAAATGAACAGGCGCTAATCTCAACAGGTCTCATTTCATTGGTTACAACCGCATTACAGACCATTACAACACGTTACATATAGTAGGGTATAGGGATATAAGATGTACGATATATATATATTTCATTTTCCATCATTACATGCGTTACAAGCGTTACAGTGCAAAATGAATATGCACCCATCCCCTTAGGTCTCATTACATTAGTTACAACCGCATTACAGACCATTACAACACGTTACACATAGTAGGGTATAGGTATATAAGGTGTACGATATATATATATTTCATTTTCCTTCATTACATGCGTTACAAGCGTTACAGTGCAAAATTACAGGCGCTAATCCCAATAGGTCTCAATACATTGGTTACAACCGCGTTACAGACCATTAAAACACGTTACACATAGTAGGGTATAGGGATATAAGGTGTACGATATATATATATTTCATTTTCCTTCATTACATGCGTTACAAGCGTTACAGTGCAAAATGAATATGCGCTAATCCCCTTAGGTCTCAATACATTTGTTACAATCGCATTACATACCATTACAACACGTTACACATATTAGGGTATAGGTATATAAGGTGTACGATATATATATATATTTCATTTTCCTTCATTACATGAGTTACAAGCGTTACAGTGCAAAATGAATATGCACCCATCCCCTTAGGTCTCATTACATTGGTTACACTCGCATTACAGACCATTACAACACGTTACACATAGTAGGGTATAGGTATAGAAGGTGTACGATATATATATATTTCATTTTCCTTCATTACATACGTTACAAGCGTTGCAGTGCAAAATGAACAGGCGCTAATCACAATAGGTCTCATTACATTGGTTACAACCGCATTACAGACCATTACAACACGTTACACATAGTAGGGTATAGGGATATAAGGTGTACGATATATATATTTCATTTTCCTTCATTACATGCGTTACAAGCGTTACAGTGCAAAATGAATATGCACCCATCCCCTTAGGTCTCATTACATTGGTTACAAACGCATTAAAGACCATTAAAACACGTTACACATAGTAGGGTATAGGTATATAAGGTGTACGATATATATATATATATATTTCATTTTCCTTCATTGCATGCATTACAAGCGTTACAGAGCAAAATTACAGGCGCTAATCCCAATAGGTCTCAATACATTGGTTACAACCGCATTACAGACCATTACAACACGTTACACATAGTAGGGTATAGGGATATAAGGTGTACGATATATATATATTTCATTTGCCTCATTACATGCGTTACAAGCGTTACATTGCAAATTGAATATGCACCCATCCCCTTAGGTCTCATTACATTGGTTACACTCGCATTACATACCATTACAACACGTTACACATAGTAGGGTATAGGTATATAAGGTGTACGATATATATATATTTCATTTTCCTTCATTACATGCGTTACAAGCGTTACAGTCCTAAATGAATATGCACCCATTCCCTTAGGTCTCATTACATTGGTTACACTCGCATTACAGACCATTACAACACGTTACACATAGTAGGGTATAGGTATAGAAGGTGTACGATATATATATATTTCATTTTCCTTCATTACATACGTTACAAGCGTTACAGTGCAAAATGAACAGGCGCTAATCCCAATAGGTCTCATTACATTGGTTACAACCGCATTACAGACCATTACAACACGTTACACATAGTAGGGTATAGGGATATAAGGTGTACGATATATATATATATATTTCATTTGCCTCATTACAAGCGTTACAGTGCAAAATGAATATGCACCCATCCCCTTAGGTCTCATTACATTGGTTACACTCGCATTACAGACCATTACAACACGTTACACATAGTAGGGTATAGGTATAGAAGGTGTACGATATATATATATATATATATATATATATTTCGTTTTCCTTCATTTCATGCGTTACAAGCGTTACAGTGCAAAATGAACAGGCACTAATCCCAATAGGTCTCATTACATTGGTTACAACGGCATTACAGACCATTACAACACGTTACACATAGTAGGGTATAGGGATATAAGGTGTACGATATATATATATTTCATTTTCCTTCATTACATGCGTTACAAGCGCTACAGTGCAAAATGAATATGCACCCATCCCCTTAGGTCTCATTACATTGGTTACACTCGCATTACAGACCATTACAACACGTTACACATAGTAGGGTATAGGTATAGAAGGTGTACGATATATATATATTTCATTTTCCTTCATTACATACGTAACTAGCGTTACAGTGCAAAATGAACAGGCGCTAATCCCAATAGGTCTCATAACATTGGTTACAACCGCATTACAGACCATTACAACACGTTACACATAGTAGGGTGTAGGGATATAAGGTGTACGATATATATATATTTCATTTTCCTTCATTACATGTGTTACAAGCGTTACAGTGCAAAATGAATATGCACCCATCCCCTTAGGTCTCATTACATTGGTTACAACCGCATTACAGACCATTACAACACGTTACACATAGTAGGGTATAGGTATATAAGGTGTACGATATATACATATTTCATTTTCCTTCATTACATGCGTCACAAGCGTTACAGTGCAAATTTACAGGCGCTTATCCCAATAGGTCTCAATACATTGGTTACAACCGCATTACAGACCATTACAACACGTTACACATAGTAGGGTATAGGGATATAAGGTGTACGATATATATATTTCATTTTCCTTCATTAGATGCGTTACAAGCGTTACAGTGCAAAATGAATATGCGCTAATCCCCTGAGGTCTCAATACATTGGTTACAATCGCATTACATACCATTACAACACGTTACACATAGTAGGGTATAGGTATATAAGGTGTACGATATATATATATTTCATTTTCCTTCATTACATGCGTTACAAGCGTTACAGTGCAAAATGAATATGCACCCATCCCCTTAGGTCTCATTACATTGGTTACACTCGCATTACAGACCATTAGAACACGTTACATATAGTAGGGTATAGGTATAGAATGTGTACGATTTATATATATTTCATTTTCCTTCATTACATACGTTACAAGCGTTGCAGTGCAAAATGAACAGGCGCTAATCCCAATAGGTCTCATTACATTAGTTACAACCGCATTACAGACCATTACAATACGTTACACATAGTAGGGTATAGGGATATAAGGTGTACGATATATATATATTTCATTTTCCTTCATTACATTCGTTACAAGCGTTACAGTGCAAAATGAATATGCACCCATCCCCTTAGGTCTCATTACATTGGTTACAAACGCATTACAGACCATTAAAACACGTAACACATAGTAGGGTATAGGTATATAAGGTGTACGATATATATATATTTCATTTTCCTTCATTACATGCGTCACAAGCGTTACAGTGCAAAATTACAGGCGCTAATCCCAATAGGTCTCAATACATTGGTTACAACCGCATTACAGACCATTACAACACGTTACACATAGTAGGGTATAGGGATATAAGGTGTACGATATATATATATTTCATTTGCCTCATTACATGCGTTACAAGCGTTACATTGCAAATTGAATATGCACCCATCCCCTTAGGTCTCATTACATTGGTTACACTCGCATTACATACCATTGCAACACGTTACACATAGTAGGTTATAGGTATATAAGGTGAACGATATATATATATATTTCATTTTCCTTCATTTCATGCGTTACAAGCGTTACAGTGCAAATTTACAGGCGCTAATCCCAATAGGTATCATTACATGGCTACAACCGCATTACAGACCATTACAACACGTAACACATAGTAGGGTATAGGGATATAAGGTGTACGATATATATATATTTCATTTTCCTTCATTACATGCGTTACAAGCGTTACAGTGCAAAATGAATATGCACCCATCCCCTTAGGTCTCAATACATTTGTTACAATCGCATTACATACCATTACAACACGTTACACATAGTAGGGTATAGGTATATAAAGTGTACGATATATATATATTTCATTTTCCTTCATTACATGCGTTACAAGCGTTACAGTGCAAAATGAAGATGCGCTCATCCCCTTAGGTCTCATTACATTGGTTACACTCGCATTACAGACCATTACAACACGTTACACATAGTAGGGTATAGGTATAGAAGGTGTACGATATATATATATTTCATTTTCCTTCATTACATACGTTACAAGCGTTACAGTGCAAAATGAACAGGCGCTAATCCCAATAGGTCTCATTACATTGGTTACAACCGCATTACAGACCATTACAACACGTTACACATAGTAGGGTATAGGGATATAAGGTGTACGATATATATATATAAATATTTCATTTTCCTTCATTACATGCGTCACAAGCGTTACAGTGCGAAACGAAAAGGCTCTCATCCCCTTACGTCTCATTACATTAGTTACAAACGTATTACAGAGCATCACAACCCGTTACACAAAAAGGGTATAGGTATGTATGGTGTACGAGATTTATTTTCATTTTCCTTCATTACATGCGTTACAAACGTTACAGTGCGAAATGAAAAGGCTCTCATCCCCTTATGTCTAATTACATCAGTTACAAACACATTACAGAGCATTACAACCCGTTACACATTGTAGTGTATCGGTATATAAGGTTTACGAGATATATATTTTTCATTTTCCTTCATTACATGCGTTACAAACGTTACAGTGCGAAATGAAAAGGTTCTCATCCCCTTACGTCTCATTACATTAGTTACAAACGCATAACAGAGCGTTACAACCCGTTACACATAATAGGGTATAGGTATATAAGGTGAAGGAGATTTATATTTTTCATTTTCCTTCATTACATGCGTAATAAGCGTTTCCACAACTTCATTATCACGGTTTAAATATGGAGTTTGGATATACACATGTATTTGCATATTTAGCACCAGAAGTCATGCCTCATTTTGAGAACCAACCATTTGCCACTAGACCTGTGTACTAGACACACACATACACACACACACACACACACACACAACACACACATACACACGTGGCTAGAGCTGACCAGTCATCAAATTCGACGTCTGACCGATGGGATGAATCTGCTGCTCCATTCTTAAACAGACGTCTGTTTAATGAGAAGAACACGCAACGTATTCTGGTATTAAATACTGCGTTTTCTGGCCGGTTGTTGCTTTGTTATTTTAGCCATGGTGTTCGTGTTGCATCGATTACCATCTTTTGGGTCGATTTTTTTATCATTCGACCCAAAGTAACTAGCTATCGTCCACGTGACAATCGCTGACCATGTAGACCATGACGGTACCGGTTATTTATTGAAGGTCTGTTCGGCGGCGTCTGATCAGACTACACTGTTTGCAATATCCATGTTCACCTGTCCAGTCTACATGGCGCACCGACGTCACAAGGAGAAGACTAGCGCTGCTATAAATAACTGGTATATGGGTTTTGAACATGGCCAGTGATAGACACGTGGACAATAGCAGGCGGGAAGCTTCTGTAGTCAGTAACTTTTAGTCAATTGATAATTAATCGACCCAAGCGCGGCGTCAGATCAGGATCTACACGTTTAGCTTATAGTATAGGAATTTAAAGGTTAAACGAAACATGTACCAACCCACACTCAAAGACAATCGACCCACCAGTGCTGCCAGTGCTTTGATCTATAAATGATTTTAAAAGCAATCATTTCATGAGAAAGTTTGATACCGAATCCACTTTAAGAAATAGAACTGTCAAATATAATTATAAGCCCGCTTTCATTTTACTGAAACGGGAGTGAATGCGTGACCTCCTGATGAGTCAGAAAACCCTCTGTGTCTTACATGATGCACACGTTTGGGGCTTCTAGTTTTATAGTTCTTGAGAAATATTTGATAAAAATTAACATTGGCCAATATAGAGAGAAAGAAGAATGAAAGAACATATGAAAAAATAGACCGAGAAAGGCCATTGTCTTTTACACGATACAAGAAGACCGATATCACATAATTTGCATACTCGGCTTCTAGCTTTTATGGTTCTTGAGAAACCATTGACGAAACAATGGACGGGCGGAAGGACGGACGGACGGACGTCCGACAGACAGACGGACGGACAGACAGACAGACAGAAGTACGGAGGAACAGATGTAAACCAATATTTTCGCCCTTTTTTCAAAGCGGGGGTATAATGAAACGGGGGTGTTTAACCATTTTAACATTAACTGTGTGTATATAGGATTTAATATCTCGTAATATCTAGATATTAAGTCGAAATTTTGAGAAACTAAGTCGAAATTTCGAGTTATTAAGTCGATATTTCGAGATAGTGAGTCGAAATTTTGAGTTATTATGTCGGAATTTCGAGTTACTAAGTCGCAATTTTGAGTGTCGAAATTTCGAGATACTAAGTCGAAATTTCGAGTTATTATGTCGAAATTTCGACATACTCAGTCGAAATTTCGAGATTCGAGATACTAAGTCGAACTATCGAGTTAATAAGTCAAAATTTCGAGTTATTATGTCAAATTTTGAAGATTTTATGTCGAAATTTCGAGTTAATATGTCAAAATTTCTAGCTACTAGGTCAAAATTTCGAGATGCTAAGTGGAAATTTCTTGATACGTATCAAAAGAAGAAAAGTACACCTGGCCCTAATGCTCTTAGTATCAGTGTGTACTGTAAATAATAGTTTATTTATTTTTGCTCAAAAGGCAGATAGCATTTACTCGTCAGATCCGGCTCTAATGAGTACCATGTGCAAACAGTGTGGGCACCAATCTGATGCCACAGAACGCGGCGTCTGATCGGGGTCAACGCGGTTTGCCAAAGTAAGGATGTTTTGTAAACTTACAACAAATCAAACAGCTCACATCCTTTGAATTCAAACTGGATCTGTCTAATGGATCAGGTCGAAGGCACATTTCAGACACTGATAAACAGTATAGACACAGATCAGAGGCCACATGTCGTGACTTTTGACTGGAATCAACAATGTACAGGAACGTTTACATTTTTCCACCAAACATTCAAATCTGATACTCCTTAATTTCAAATCTAAATTGAATCTGTCGGGTGGATCTGTCCAAAGGCCAGTTTTTTTTTTTTACAGTGTCGCTCAGAAAAAAGAGTGCGGGTACTCAATAAAGCAGAACCACTTCAATAAGGCGGTTGTAGCAAGTACCCATAACCTGTTCCGAGCAGAAAGAAGTAAGGCAAGTGAGGTGATAATTACGAGTTTCCATGAATAAGACTAAAAAGATACGGAGTGGCTTCACTCCATCCTGTGTTAAGCGAGCACCTCACGGATGATCAAAATGTGCTTGCCTAAGACAGGTGCTTGCTTAACACAGGTAAATATTAATGCATTTGCCCTTTTCTGGAACTAAATGCTTGCTTGCTTAAGACAAGTTGCTTGCTTAATAGAGGTGGCCACTATGACAGGTTGGACTGTATTTGCAAAGAGCCTAAAAACGTTAAAATGGCTATTTGCAGTCATTCTATATTCCTGCAATTTGCATGTGCGCCCATTGAAGATCCAGGTCAGGCCCCGCATCCGCGCAGTCTGTTCAAAGTTTCCGCTGTGCGCTCTTAAGTGTGTTTTAAACACATGGATTCTTCAAAAACTGAGTCGAGTCTTCGCTTGGCGCAAATGTAAACTGCAGGGAGTGACTTTAACAAGGGAAATGAATGGGGAAAGATTTCTTACTTGTGGCATGTATCCCGGAATTTCAAGAAGTTTTGAAGGAATGTGCAAACTTTTACCAACAGTGAAGGGTTTTTCATGTTTCATGCATAACTAAGAAACCTTTATCTGACGGTAACAAAACAGTTTAATCGTTATTATATTCATTATTATTTACATTTAAAAATGTAAAATTCGACAAACTAAACTGATCATGAAATCGTTTCTACGGTCATTCTCTCCCTTCCGCTGATTCAAGAAGGGCAGTTGTCAGTTTCTGGTGTAAGCCTGCCCAGGAAAAGTGTGGAACGGTATTTCGACCTGCTTGATATGGCCTAAATAGTGTTGATTAGGCTGTTACAATCTAATATAAAGAAACAAAAAAGACTGTTAACATGAGCCGCGAGAAGATATAATTGCACTCTTTCATCATTATAGAACATATTTAACGTCACTACAGCTGGAATGTGTAGCGGCTGTAAAAAGTATCTCTGTCCTACATCATAATGTAGTTTATATTTTCTTGTCCTTTGGGACCATTGATTTCATTGAAGTTCAGGGTCACTAATGAGGCCGTATTGGCCGAAACTAGCTGGTCTGGCCCAGAGGAACTTGTACACTCCATACTTTTCAGTTCTACAGTGTATATCCTCTTTCCAAAGGATAACCCTTTTATAGAACATATTGATATTGCATGTACAGATAATAAGTGGCATTGTGTACAGGGATACTCGTTTCACAGATGGTGCCCGGTATGAACCTTACCGTGCGCGACACAAAATGTAGGCAAATAAAGTATAGACAATTTTATACAATTGACTCTCGTTATTTCAAACATTTATGTCTTTTAAACTACTGTTTAAGCCATACTAGATCTTGGAAATGTTGTGTCAGGTTATTATACACACTATGTACTTTTTTTATTTGAATTCGGTTTATCTCGAAATTTTTCTAATTCAAACCAAACTAACGAGAGTCGACTACATGTCCCCACAGTAGTAGAATAGATTTTCTTTCAGTGTGATTTGTTTCTTTTTCTCCCAGTTTGTTTTGATATTAAACGGAAAATTTGAAAACTCTTTCCAGAAATATGCGTCAACACGCGATTGGTATCACCTTTTGGCATGCGATGTATAGCCCATTCTAGCCAATTAAGCCCAATAATTTCTCCCACACTTATCGTTGGGACGAGTCCATTCTTCGATTACATCTTATCTATCCTAAGATGAATTGATGTTTCTCTTAAGCACGCAGTGTAGACCTGATGAGACGCCACATTGTGCTTAAATGGTGTGCGGCAGTGTGTGTGTGTGTGTGTGTGTGTGTGTGTGTGTGTGTGTGTGTGTGTGTGTGTGTGTGTGTGTGTGTGTGTGTGTGTGTGTGATTTTACAACTATGTCAGAAAACTCCTTATTTTAGGATTTCACATCTGTTTTATTGAGAACCATTGAAACCTTAAAGAGATAAGATGAACCTCTCAATGTCGGGTAAAAGTCCCACAAAATGGGAAGCAACGTCTCCAAAATGACCTTTACAGTGTTGACGGGGACGTTAAACCTCAGATAAACCAAAACCAAATCTTACACTTTTAAATGACACACATACATACATGTATTCATATTCATCTCATCATCGCTCAGACACACTTAACGTTGTGACGCGATTAACACCTCTAAAATCTCAGTAATTATCGATCATCGATAATTCAACTGATATTCCAATAACCACTCAGCACCTTGTAACTCTATTATCAATATCGATTATCGATAACCACAACTGAATTAAGTGGTGGTCATTAATTATAAGTAGAGATTAATTTATCCATTATAATAAATAAATAAATAAATAAATAAATAAATAAATAAATAAATAAATAAATAAATAAATAAATAAAGGTTGTCTAGTTAACCAGGCTCGTATTAAAAAACTAGTTGTCTGCTAACCCAGGATTATATTCAATAATTACATGTACATAGAATTTTAATGTCGCATAGGTCTCTCAACGCTGTGGTTCGAACCTTGGCTGATCGCCGTATAAAATGTTATTCTAAGTGGCTCTGGGAATCACTAAAAATGTAATCTTTGCCATTGCGAGAACGCAACAAATATATTGCTGTGTTGCACGACCCCAAAACTGCAACTTTTCTTATAAAATTTGATTTTTTTTCTTTTTTTTTATGTTTCAATCAAAGACTGCGGATGCTCACTGAGGCGATTCTAAAGCGTTAATACAAAACTAGGAAAAACAACGTCTCCCCGTACATCAACCATAGTGCAGTTTATATTTTACTTTTGGTCCTTTGAGATCAGCGTGAATATTCTGAGAAATCAGAAATAAATTATTGGTTTAGACTCATATTCTAGACAGGTTTTTAATTATTTGGACCCCATTTTGATTTATATCAGTCTTTGAATCGACTGCCTATTCGAAATTCGCAGAATTGCAGTATGTTTCCTCTGGCTTTCGTTGTCGGATCATTATAGGGTCACTGATGAGGCTTTATTAGCCGAAACTACGTAGTATGACTCATCTTCTTTCTTATGAATGTTTTCATTGCTCTTAAAGGAACTCATTTTTTATTTTTATTTACTTCCTTGTAATCATAAGGAAACCTGTTTTCCTTTTTTGCAAATAACAAAGGTGCAGATCAACCTGCGCATTCGCTGCTTAAGTTTCAACATCTAAAATTTTAAGACTCCAGCAAGTCTGTGTTGCTGAAGATGCCGCGAAGTCAAGATTTCTCATGACGGTGCTACGTATCGAGGTTCTAACCATTATCCTGCTGAATAAATTAATTTAGGCACACCATTTCTGACTATCAGCCAATCAAATTACTTTATTCATACAATTCACAAACTGCATGACACAGTGTAGATCCTGATCAGATGTCGTGAACAGCAGGTCAAGGGCTAATGGTCTGCTCGGGTTTCGCTTCACTGAGGTCCTCTCTTGACATTTACTTCAGAAGAATACCTGTGTATATTGGGGTAATACACCCATTATATCACATGTGAGACGCCAAGTTCTGCAACGGAAGGTTAGTTTTTGTTTTTTTTTTTCTCTGGGTACTCCGGTTTTCGCCCACCTCAGATTAACGATCGGCTCGATATGAGTGAAATAATCTTGAAAGGGCCGTAAAACAAAAAAAACAAAAAAAAACGCCCATCATAAGAACCCATCATTACTGATTATAAAGGATAGGGAAATCTCACCCAAGGTTCCCAGGACTGAAATTCATACCCCGAGGGTGATATTTCCCTATCCATCATGATGGATTATTTTTCTCCCATTTGTTAGGTTTGAAGCGAGTACTAGGAAAACAGCGAGTGAAAGAAAAACTATTTTTCGGCTTGCGAGATAAGTACATACTCTTGAATATGTAGGCCTACCGAAAAAACATGGCCACTGTGAATGGTTTTTATCATCACGAAAACACGTCTATATAATTTTGACCCCACATGAACCCCACTTTTATATAGTAAAACTGGGGTTTCCGGGGGTATACCTTATTTTTCTTATTTCTGCTCTAGTTCTTATTTCTGCTCTAAAATATTTGAGCAGAAATAAGAAAAATATCACAATTTTTCATCTTAAAATTTTCATTTTTTCGGCGATAAAGGTGGTAGGCGTGTTTGCGTAATGGTAGTATTAAAATAACCTTGAAGGTCATGCATTCAGAGCTGGCGTCAACAAAGTTACAAATGTACGGAAGAGCATTGGGGCCAGGTATACTTTTTTTCTTTTGATAGGTATCTCGAAATTTCGACATAATAACTCGAAATTTCGACTTATTAACTCGAAGTTTCGACTTACTATCTCGAAATTTCGACTTCGTAGCTCGAAAATCCCGACTTAGTACCTCGAAATTTCGACTTAGTAACTCGATATTTCGACATAATATCTCGAAATTTCGACTTATTAACTCGAAATTTCGACTTCGTAGCTCGAAAATTCGACTTAGTATCTCGAAATTTTGACTTAGGAACTCGATATTTCGACATAATATCTCGAAATTTCGACTTACAATCTCAAAATTTCGACTTAGTATTTCGAAAAAAACTATATGCCCCAAGCTGGGGCATAAAAAAGATCTTTTAATTTTCCAAATCATATAATCGATCTAGTTCGTATTTGGTATGCAGATGTGTGTAATTCTACCATGACGAAGAAAGTTTTTGTTTAATTTGTTAACATATATATTAATTTCCCAACTATATTGTGAATTAATGATTAGATCCATAATACCCTCCATCCCATAGTCAGCCCAAGATCATAAGTAATAATTCTTTCTTTCTTTCTACTGATACTGCGTAGGTCATATTTTGCCATTACCGTAGGTGTACATTACATACACTCCAGGTTTGCAGGATGAAAGCCTACACAGTAATCATGTAATTACGGTAGGGATCTTTAACCTGCACAAGGGATGGTTCTCCCTGCACAGGGGGCCTCCAGTTAACGTCCCGATCCTAAGGATGGTGCACTTTATGACATTCATCCCTGCAAATGATGCCAATGGAGCGTGTTCGGACACCGAAATTTTATCGCCGCTGCCGGGGATCGAACCCGGGACCTCTAGCATCAGAGGCAAGTGCACTAACCACTGAGCTATCACGCTTCATGTGAAAGTTATACATTAAATATTTTAACATTTTTTTCTGGACAAATGTGTTCTATGAGTAGGAAAGTGTTATCCTTTGGAAGCAAAGAATACACGACAGGACTGAAAAGTATGGAGCCTACAAGTATTTCTGGACCAATCTCCGACCCAAAGGACAAGAAAATACAAACCGCACTATGTTGAAGGTCAGGCAGACTTTTCATGGCCGCCACACGTTCGTGGCCGCAACACATTAAGTATGTTCTATGAAGGGTTGTCCTTTGGCTGCAAAGAATACACCGCAGAACTGATACGTATGGAGTGTACAAACATTCCTGGGCCAGACTAGCTAGTTTTGGCCAAGTAGGTCTCATCAGTGACCCTAAGATATTTTCAAAAATCCACAATTGAATCAGTGATACCAGAGGAAAAAAGAAATATAAACTACACTATGATGAAGGGCAGGGAGACTGTTTACGGCCACCACACATTCCCTTAACACTAGTAGAATGACGTTAAATGTTATCTATAAAAGGGTTATCCTTTCGGAGCAGAGAATACACTGAAGAACTGAAAAGTATGGAGGGTCCAAGTATTTCTGGGCTAAACTCCAAAACGGAATCTATGATCCCAAAGGACAAAGAAATACCATCTACCCTATGATGAAGGACAGGGAGACTTTTTACGGTCGTCACACATTCCCTTAACACCAGCTGTTGTGACGTTAAGTATGTTCAATAAAAGGAAGCAAAGAATACACTACAGAACTGAAAAGTATGGGGTGGGCCGACATTGTTTGAGCTGTCTAGGGGCCGAGGTGGTAGTGGGGCCGTAGTGTCTGGAAATCATTAAACGTACAGTACATGAGCCTGCGGTTGTAACATGTACTAACTATTTATGTTTTAGACAAAAAAAATATCACCGACAATTAGCATTACAAACACACGCCGAATCAAATATTATAAAATATATCACCAAACAAAGAGAAATTTTTCAGATAAAAATTCTGACATTTTTCATGTTTCTGCTCAAAAACACAGCATACGGCTAGGCGGTTCTAACGAATATCCACAATGTATGTTTTTGAGCATAAATACTAAGAACAACGTATACCACTGTATACCCAATTTTTACTATATAAAAATTGGGTTTAAGGTGGGGGCGGGGGTCAAAATTATATAGCAGTGTTTTCTTGATACAGTCAGAATTCTCATGATTTCAAAGGCATGCTTAAGTTATGGCTAATAAATAAAAAAAATAAATCATTACGAAAATACGCCTATACAAATACATTGTAACTTTTACCCCCACATCGAGGCGGTTCTAACGAGTACCCACAATCTATATTTTAGAACAGAAATAAGAAAAATAAGGTTTACCCCTGTAAACCCCAGTTTTACCATATAAAAGTGGGGTTCAAGGGGGTCAAAATTATATAGGCGTGTTTTCGTTATGAAATAGTAAATAAATTTAAGAGTATTTGATTCTGCCCATTTCATAACGATACATAGTGAGGCATAGTGCATTTTTCTTATCTAAAAATGGACTTTTACAGACTAAATTTTGTGATATTTTTTTATTTTTACTCAAAACATGGGTTGATGGTGCTCGTTTGAACCACTCGTCGAGGCGGTTCTAACAAGTACCCACAACCTTTGTCTTCGAGCAGAAATAAAGAAAATAATGTATACCCACGCAAACCCCATTTTTCTCTATATAAACTGGGATTTAGTGTTGTTCATGTCACGGACTTGTTAACATGATAATTAATTTGATCTCCCTCAACGATCTAGGTGCATCTGCCAAACATGGAACGGAATGTTTTTTTTTTTTTTTTTTTTTTTTTTTTGGTTTTACGGCCCTTTCAAGATTATTTCATCCATATCGAGCCGATCGTTAGTCAGAGGTGGGCGAAAACCGGAGTACCCGGAGAAAAACCACCTGACCTTCCGTTGCAGAACTGGATCGGAATGGACAATTCGAGCGGGCGCAGTCTGATTTGAGTCGGCAGTGTTCAATCAGGGGTGCCTCTGGTCCCAATGCTAGGACTAACTCTTTTACATATGAAAGCCCCCTCTTGCGCAGATCAGTTTGCACATCTAAAACTTTTTTGTTCGCCAACGCCATAGTCCGGTAAAGACTATGACTACTTGAATATGTAAGGGCACTACATGTTCTGTGCAACAAAAACGCTATTAAAATCATCACGAAAACACGCCTATATAATTTTTACCCCCTTGAACCAGAAAAATATCACAATTTTTCATCATAAAATTTTCATTTTTTCGGCGATAAAGGTGGCAATGTATTTGTATAGGCATGTTTGCGTAATGTGGTGTTATATAGAGCAACAACAGATGCATAATTCTAATTCATACTGGACCCGTCAGTCTGATATCAGTATACATGTTTCTTGGTAACACTGGTCTGCACAGTGTAGCGGGAACACTTTCTTTTTTTTGTCATAAGTGTAGTTTTCCAGAGCGCCGACTTAAACAGACGTCAGTGTTTGAACAGTGGGGGGTACCTGTATATCGTGTAGCTATGGCAACAAAGCCTAAATATTTAACTTATACACGGCACAGTTTATGTTTGGTAACCGGACAAAATCCCCCCGGACATAATCCCCCCCCCCGGACAAATTCCCCCCTTTTTGTAAAGGCGGACAAAATCCCCCACGGACAAAATCCCCCCGGACAAAATCCGCCTCGCTGTATGTCAGGTCGGACAAAATCCTCCCCGTACATAATCCCCCCACCCCACGAACAAAATCACCCTTGCTCTTAATTAGTCTAGTTAATTATCCTGCCACTACCCACAATCTATCAGGAATCTATAAGTGTGCCTGGAACTAGTAGGTTAACTGATCATGCCAGATATAATTCTTATGGGTTGAGAGGTCCATAAAACCTCAAAGCACATGAATAGTTATAAAAAAAGTTAATACAAGTATGCCCTTTTCAATTTGATCTTACAAATCCCGCTGAAAAGAAATAGATCTCCTTAATCATTGTACTTATTCATTGTCAGAATTTTTCATTGATGATTTCACTGTTCTATATTTTGTCACCTGTTGTACTTGTGCAATACTTGCACTTGTTGCAATAATTTCTCTACGAGCACCAATATAGCTATGATAGTATTGCACCAATCTGATTTGGAATCTGCAGTTTTCAAAATGACACATGTATATACAGACTGATTTTCAAAAACAAGTAATTGTGCATGTGGAGGTTTTGGGGGGATATTGTCCACCTTTATAAATAGCAGGGGGGGGGGGGGATTATGTCCGGGGGGGGATTTTGTCCAGGGGGATTTTGTCCGCCTGAACAAATGGTGAGGGGGATTTTGTCCGCCTGAACAAAAAGGGGGGTTTTGTCCGGGGGGATTATGTCCGGGGGGGGGGGGGATTTTGTCCGTGATTCTTTATGTTTATGTGTACCTTGTGATGTATTTGAATATGCAACATGTAACTGGATGATGTCTATACAACGCCCTTTTTTTGATACCCTGCTACTTTCCATTGGTGGTCTTAAACAAAGTATTGGATGGTCTTGAAATGCTTGAAAAATTGATTCAAGTTAGTTTGTTATAGTAACGCAAAGACCATACATCATTTTCATACATGTTACCGTGTATGAAACAATAATGGCCTTTTTACTGAGTGGACGTACTTGCAATGGTTGGTCTTAATATTTGATGGTCTTAATATCCTGGTTACATTTGTCGCAACACACACACACACACACACACACACACACACACACACACACACACACACACACACACACACACACACACACACACACACACACACAACAACAACAACAACAACAACAAAAACACAAAATCCTAAGCTGCGACATTTGCTTACATCACGAAAACACGCCTATATAATTCTTAACCCATTTGCACCCCACTTTTATATAGTAAAACTGGGGTTTGAATTGTTAAGCCTTATTTTTCTTATTTCTGTGATAAAATATAGATTGTGAGTACTCGTGAGAACTGCCTCCTTGAGACTGTTGGAACGTGTACACACAGTCTATATTTTGAGCAGATGTGAGAAAAAAGGAATTAAGGCAAACAAGTCACAGGAAAAAGTCACTGAAAAAAGTCACAGATTCGGTTTTTATCATGTTCAAAATTTTTCTTATTTCTAGTCAATACAGATTGTGGGTGCTAGTAAGAACCACCTCTATGTTTTTGAACAAAAATATAAAAAAATACCATAGCCAGGGTAGTATTATTATACCCCCGAATAATATATTATATTATTATACCTTTTCTCTCTATAAAGTTGGGTTAAAAGGGATATTTATTTGTTGGGCTTGTTGACTTGATTATTTTTTTCCTTATATATATATTTTGTCAGTGAATGAATATTTAACATTCATCGTCTTAGAAACTTAACACTCACTCTCTACATATATGTATGCATCACATTAACAAATTGGAGCGAAAGCAGTGATCTGTGGAATATGAACCGATGATCCTTTTAAACCCCACTTTATATTGGTAAAAGTCAGTAGAGAAGGTGTTGACATTATTTTAATTTATTAGCAACATCCTTTTTAGTGGAATATTTCTTTATTTTCTTATTTGTGACTTTTTTCAGTGACTTTATTCCTGTGATTTTTTTTCCGCGCACCAAAAAGATATCACAATTGTTCATCTTAAAATTTTCGTTTTTCGGCGGTTAAAGTTACAATGTATTTGTAAAGGCATTTGTTTTAGTAATGTAAGGCATTTTCACTACAAACATAGCTTTTTTACCTCTTTATAACGGTTTCTACTTGAAACATGGATTATGGTCACAGAACCGCCTCACTGAGGGGTTCAAGCGAGTGTCAACATTTTTTTTTTTTCTCAAGCATGGACTTTTGCAGACATATGATTATCAGAAACCGATTATCACGGTCTTTGCAAAAAACGCCTTATTGAGACAATTCTAACGAATTCATACATTTTACATTTTTACCACATTTTTTCTTCTTGATACATCAGTTAGTTCTTGTCCTTTGGGATCATTGATTCCATTGTGGAATTTTGAAAATATCTGAGGGTCACTTATGAGGCCTAATTGGCCGAAACTAGCTAGTCTGGCCCAGAAAACATGTACACTCCATATTTTTCACTTCTGTGGTGTATTCCTTGCTTCCAAGGGATAACCCTTTTATAGAACATATTCATTGTGGCCTGACGGGTTTTCCACGAAAGTTTCCACAGTAGTTTGCATTTTATTGTCTTGAGGAGTTTGAGTTTTTCCGGGATGTCGCCGGCCTTGCGGGTACACCCTAAAATAGTGTGGCGGTTTTATATCAGGTTAACAATGTTCTATAAAAGGGGTATAATGAGCAGCCATCTAAACCCGACTTTATGTAGAGAAAAATGAGAATTGCAGGGGAATTCATTATGTTCCTTATTTTTGTTCAAACACATCACGAAAATATGCCTATATAATTTTGACCCCATTGAATCCCACTTTTATATAGTAAAACTGGGGTTTTCAGGGGTATACACTATTTTCTTATCTTTGCTCAAAAAATATAGATTGTGGGTACTCGTTAGAACCGCCTCGTCGAGGCGGTTCTAACGAGTATCCACAGTCTTTGTTTTGAGCAGAAATAGGACCAATATTCACAATGGTTCTGAATGGGGTAGACGCACAAACTGCACAGCGAACAAAATCCAAAATTATGTGATTCCTAGGACATTATTCAAGGTGGCTGTGACTAACTGATTTATTCTCTTGTCCTGTGACAACGATGGTGTAATTTGGAGTGAAATGTTTTAATGGATATTGATGGTTGAGAGAAGTAGAACTTATATTCTTATATTTTTAATCATCGTGTAAGACGCCATTTTCTACCGGACTACTTTCCTATTGTTCGTTTATGTGACAACCTCACTTTGTATATCGTGAGATGTAACGGTATATCTGACATTTTCGGAGGAAGATCTACGCTGAGTTTCCCAACAAGTATACTGTTCACCGAAAGAAACACCAAAGTACATCATGGCAAGCAAAACATCTAACAAATCTTACAAAACTGGTTCTAGGGATAAGATGGCATTTTTAGTGCGTCCCGACCATCGGGCCTTGGAGAAATAGATTGGACTGCATGGTGCTTCCGCACAGAGCTGAAACCGTTCGAACAAGAGTACTGGTAAACCGCTATGAAGTCCGAATCAGTCAAAGTGTTGGTTGTGACGTCAGCCTCGATAGCGCAGTGGTTAGTGCGTTCGTCTTATGATCGAGAGGTTGTGCGTTCGAATCCGGCCACCGGTATCGAGGTGTGTCCTTGGGCAAGACACGTAATGACACTGCACCACTCCGCCCAGGTGCAAATGGGTAGCAGTGGTGTAAAAGCCACTGCCTCTCTCTCGCGCACGTGAAAACATCCGGAATGAGTGTTCGAGAGCGATTCAATAAGCTAGAAGCTTTCATCGCAATCGAACTAAAATAAATTAGTATAAACTAAAGTGTTGTGAGTCGGACAGTCCCAGCATATAAATTCGATGAATTGTCCGGGATTGCTTCTAAAGGATAGCCCTTTTAAAGGAAATTATTTGATATGTCATTTCATCTAAATGCCGTGTAAAAGTCCCACAAAATTGGAAGCAGCATCTCCAAAATGACCTAAATAATGTTGACGGGGACCTAAACATCAACACAAACAACCAACGTCATTTTAGTGCACCCTTTTCTTAATGTCGAGAACCAACGAAGTAGGTAATCAAAGTAATCTTCAACGGATTTGGCTATCAATTTGCATAACCATTATGAAAACAGGCCTATACAAATACATTGCAAATTTTACCGCCGAAAAAACGAGCATTTTAAGATAAAAAATTGTGATATTTTTCTTATTTCTGCTCAAAACGTTTAATAAAGATTGTAGGTGCTCGTTAGAACCGCCTCATTGAGGCGTTTCTAACGAGTACCCACAATCTAATATTTTAGAGCAGATATAAGAAAAATAAGGTTTACCCCTGTAAACCCCAGTTTTACTATATAAAAATGTGATTCAAGGAGGTCCAAATTATATAGAGGTGTTTTCGTGATGATTATGAAAACGGTGAACGAAAAAAAGGTCACAGAAAAAATGTCACAAATAAAAAGATATAGAAATCTGCCACTCAAAAAAAAACATGTGGTATATAAATAGGAATAATGACAGCATTTTCAAGCCCGACTTTTCCCTTATGAAGTGGGGTTTAAAGGGATGTTCATTCTATAGACGTGTAAATGGTGCATACATGTTTATATACTAGTATTTAAATAGAACTGTCATTTTTAATGTTTAAGTCAAACTGTCAAAACATGGTGGTTTTGAAGACCCTAAGGGATCTAATAGAGGTGCGTATACACTATTTTCCTTATTTTTGCTCAAAAACATAGATTGTGGGTACTCGTTAGAGACTAGAAATAAGGAAAATATCGAACGTTTTCATGCGAAAAAATGATAGTTCTAGATATATGAAATACGCCATTTTATCACACGGGAATACTTTCAACACCTGTGATATCAAGAAAACCGGAAAATTAGACTGCAGTTTGATCTGGGCCCACACTGCTTGCAAGAATATTTTTAAAGGACACAGCAAATGACAAAGTAGACGACAAATTGTTAAGATTGGTATCTTTAAATCAGTAAGTGACACATAACACTATGGAAAACAAGACAAAAATCAATTCTGTAACTTTTCTTCAGTGATTTTTGTTTCTTACCCAAACCTGTGACTTTTTTCGTGCTTTTGTTTTCCTGCGACTTTCCAAGCCCCCGCCCTTAGGGGCTTGAAGAAATATATGGGCTGCATGATGCTTCCACGCAGAGCTGAATCCGGCTCGCACATTAGTACTGGTAAACCGCTGAGAGGATCTAAGCCTGTCCAGGAACCGCGGTGCGAGGCGGACCGTCCATGCTAATAAACCCTATTGGTTTCATTGGGCGACAGGGCTTGAGATGTCATTTCATCTCAATGTCGGGTTAAAGTCCCACAAAATTGGAAGCAACGTCTCCAAAATGACCTTTACAGTGTTGACGCGGACGTTAAACCTCAAATCAAACAAACAAATGCCGCGACTTTCCTACATTCATGAAAACACGCCTATTCAAGTCCATGTATATTGAAAATTTTACCACCAAAACATGAAAATTTTCAGATAAAAAAATCTGATATTTTTCATATTTGTGCTCAAAACTAGTTTCCTTTTTAAAGGAAGGCTTTCTCAGTTTTTAAAGTTAAAACCCCGCCATTAATAGACGCTACATGACTGTCTAAAACGCTGAAATACCTGCGCTGAATTTGCGGATCAGCAGAAAGTGACTAAAACGCTGATCTGCTGAAATGCTGAATATTACTTTATGTTGTTTTGGGCCACAATACTAGCCATGCATATTTATTTAGAATATTTAATTATTATTGAATTTGTTTTACTCCACAGACATTAAGATTGTTGTTATATCGAGCAATAAAAAAAATAAATACGGAATACAGACAGTGCTTTGCTGAAGATTTCGAATTAAAAGTTTTCCAGACATATTACTGGTCGCATATTTAAAGCATATTTATATTTGTTACTAATGTTTGCAACGGGGAATAGGGGTACCACCGAACGGCTACGGTGTAGTGCCAGCATGGATTCGTTCCCTGGGGCCCCACCAGCTAACGACACGCGACACGCGACACGGGGAAACTGGAAAACAACAACAACTGCAATGTTTAGGTCGAGCTATCTGTTAAGACGAGAACCTCGAGTCAATGAGCTGTATGTATAGAAATGCAAAAGAGATACTCTTACTGATTTTAATGCGGATAAATCTGCCTTGACACAATAATGGCCGATCATCTATCTATCTATCTATCTATCTATCTATCTATCTATCTATCTATCTATCTATCTATCTATCTATCTATCTATCTATCTATCTATCTATCTATCTATCTATCTATCTATCTATCTATCTATCTATCTATCTACCTACCTACCTACCTACCTACCTACCTACCTACCTACCTCTCTTCTTAGAGACTCAGTAAGTCATGCTATTATTGTATGAAAGGAGTAAAGATAAACAACTTCGCATAATACAATTCTAGTTTTTACTGTTCACAAATTATCTTCATCTTTATTTCTTTCTTTAGAACATACAAATGAAATGTTGTGCTATTCTCATTTATGCTGAAAACACAGAGTTTGAACACTCGTAAGACCGCCTCATCGAGTCGATTCTAACGAGGTCCACTAGTCTATGTTTTAGAGAAACAATAATAATACTAAATGTGAAAAGTGAGTATTGTGGCGGCCTGTGTCGCAAATGTTTGTTAGCTAGTTCATTTGTTACCTTCCTTATTTTTTCTGTACAAAACGAGTAAATCTGTCTTTCTTAACTGACGATAAATCGTTCTTCCTTTCTCTCTTAAATCACGATCACTTCATCATATGCGCTCTTTCTTTCTGCTAAAAAATGGTCTTGAACTTACATAAATAATAAACGTATAAATCAGTTTCTACCTCTCAGGTAAATGACACTCGTCAATAAAATCGTTCATGACGGATTGTTAATCGATCAATACATTGAATAAGCACACTTCTGACTACCTGTCGATAATCGATTTATCACCAAGTATCGTGACGCGTGCCGCTAATCATTCAACCAATAACAGTAGTCATTAGACCAGTAAGTGGCAACTTGACCGGTATTTTGTATTTAAAAAGTAATATCATAGTAAGTTTATTTCTACTTTGAACATAGTACACATAAAATATACACACATTTGTATCATATTCATATGAATACGATACCACGCGGAAATACAAAAATCATAAACCTAGGAACAGTGAATCAAAAATAATTAAGATAAAATATGTTAAAATAATTAAGACTCCAGGTCTCATCCGAGACTTCACTGCTTGCTTGAAAGAATCACTGCTTTTTCATCATCGGGATATAATAAACTCCGTGTAATTTATAAAGAGAAAAGTGGGGTTTACAGGGCTATATATTATTTTCTTTATTTCAGCTCCAAGACATAGGTTGTGGGTAGTCGTTAGGACCGCGGTTCTATCGAGCACCCTCAACCTATTTTTTGGAGTAAACATAAGAAAAACAAATATCACAGATTTTCATCAAAACAAGATGTATTTGTGAAACATGAACATGTCCCCGGGCAAGGTCAATTATTTCTCAAAGGTGGTCACAGGCCAATGTCAAGGTCACAGATCATTTTTGTATGAGTTGAAAGACGTTTGCACACGTAGCCTACATGCCAAATGTGAAGGCTCTACCTCAAATGGTTCTAAAGTTATGACCAATGTTTTATCTTTCTTTTAAGTAGGTCCCATGTGAAGGTCAAGGTCACACAATAATTTTTTTGAATGGGCGCGAAAACCTTGTCACAAGGAACCTGCATGCAAAATATGAAGGCTCTATCTCAAACGTTTCAAAATATATATGACCAATGTTATTTTCTCTATAAAGTAAGTCACATGTGAAGGTCAAGGTCGCAGTTCAAAACTTTCTTTATATGAATGTGAAGCACTTGTCACAAGGAACCGACATATCAAACATGAAGGCTCTATCTCAAACGGTTCAAAAGTTATGACCAATGTTAAAGTTGTCCAACAAATCTAGTTCTGACCTGTTCACAAATAACAGTCGTTTTCTTTTTTCTTTTTTTTTTTTTCATTTCCTTAAAAACACAGTCTGGGCACTCGTAAGACAAATCAATCGATGAGAGGAGCTGTGGGTTAATCAAATCGCATGTCCCAATCGGTGGGGCCACCTTGATCTTGGAGTATCATCTACATACTTCAGGTGACAATGCATTTTCCGTAACGAACGCAGATCTCTACAGTCAGTACTATGTAGATACTAGTGATAGCTAAAGAATTCAGCAAATTCTGATGACTGTCCACTTTACATACAATACTGTCTCCTGGGTCATAAAAATTAAACGAAAAAAAAAAATAATAAAATAACCAAACATTAACTAGTCTCACAAACTAAGAAAGCTATACAAGAATACCCAATTTAAATAATTTTCAGCATTTCAGCAGTTCAGCGTTTTAGTCACTTTCTGCTGATCCGCAACCTGCTGAATTCAGCAGGTTTTTCAGACAGTCCCCTAGATTTTAATTGGTTTTTATTATACATGAACATTTAATGAAAGTCAATGGTGATTAAGGGCTGACGCACGAGAACAGGACCTTATCAGTTTTAATTTGTCAAATGCATCTTCTACATGTCTGAGAGCAACAAACTGTTCTAGAGCCTGCGCAGACCCGCCCGTCTGTGTCTGTGGCGGATGCATTTGCGATAAAGACCCATATCTTAGGAGCTGACCGATTTGTTCATCCAAGCGAGCAAGAGGTCGATACAATGGCGTTGCATGGCATCATCACTAAAATTAGCAAACAATGTCCTGGAGAGGCTTATACTGAAACTATTTCAGGGTCTACTGCCCTTCTTAAACTTTCGGAAGGGGGACAATTACCGTAGAAATTATTTCATGTTTTATATGCATGGTCTTATGTTGCGGTCCCGCCGAGGAGCGAATTCGCAACCTCGGTGAGCGTCTGGCTGTAATAAATATACTTTGCGTCTTGAAAAATGCATATCCATCACGCGACCAAGTCCGCGAAATGAACACCCCCTTAAACCCCACTTTATATGATGAAAACTGGGGTTTAGGGGGTATACATTTCTTTCTTTTTTCTGCCCCCAGCCATATGCTGTTGGTACTCGTTAGAACCGCCTCAAAGAGGCGTTTCTATATAACGAGTACCCACAACCTATGTTTGCAGTGAACAAAAGAAAAATATCACGGATTTTCGTAAAAAAAGCAGCCATTTTGGAGATGTGAAAAATGCACTAAGTCGCATGGGTGTGTAATCGTAATGTTACCAGCCCCGCCCATCGGGGCTTGAAGAAATATATGGGCTGCATGATGCTTTCACTCAGAGCTGAAACCGACCCGCACACGAGTACTGGTAAACCGCTTAGAGGATCTAAGCCTGTCCAGGCAAAGCAGTACATGTCGACCCGACAATGCTTATAACCCCTATTGGTTTCGTTGGGCGACAAGGCTTGAGATGTCATTTCATCTCAATGTCGGGTAAAAGTCCCACAAAATTAGAAGCAACGTCTCCAAAATGACCTTTACAGTGTTGACGGGGACGTTAAACCTAAAATCAAACAAAATCGTTATGTTACCACTTAGCGGAACATTGGCCTTTGCGAAGGGCGAGCTGTTCTCTAAAGCAAGTTTGATGTTGGAGGAAATTTTGTAAGAAAAGACAGAACCATGCACATTTTAAGTTTTAGAAAGGATGCTAAAAACTCGTTCGTTTGACGCGAAAAATGATTTCCGGGATAAACAATGGCATGTTTTGTATTGAAAAGGACCTCCAAGCTGCCCTAGCGCGAGCGCTGACAGCCGGTGTCGATAGCTCAGTCGGAAGCGTGTCTGACAGGTTATCAGGACGCGGGTTCGATACCTGCCGAGGTCGGCAACATTCTTTCGTGGAGATTGATCATGAAATCTTTTCTACGGTCATTCTCTCCCTTCCGTTGATTCAAGAAGGGCAGTTGTCAGTTTTTGGCAAAAGAATGTGCAATGTACTGGTTAACCGCTTACTTAAAAGCCTGCCCAGGAAAACTGTGGATAGGTAAACTGAACGGCTCATGAAGGGCAGTAGTCAGTTTCTGGCGATAGAATGTGCAATGTACTGGTTAACCGCTTATGTAAAAGCCTGTCCAGAAAAGTGTGGATAGGTTAACTGACCGGCTCAAAAAACAAACGAGCGCTGACTCTTAAAAGCTTCTCACTGCTCTAAGCTCGAGCCACGCTCGGGTCACGTGTGAGACGAAATGTTCTGCAAGGGAAGGTCAGGAGGTTTAATATTATTTCTCCGGGAACCACCCACCACGTGATTAAGTCCGTGAAATGAATGCCCCTAGCCCCACTTTATATAGAGAAAACTGGGGTTTACGGGAGTAAACCTTTTTTCTTATTTCTACGCCAAGACAAAGGTAGTTGTATTCGTTAGAACCGCACCAACGTGACGGTTCTAACGAGCACATACTACATATGTTGCGGGCATAAATAAGAGAAATATCACACATTTTAAAGGCGGCCCCGCCCATAGGGGCTTGAAGAAATATATGGGCTGCATGATGCTTCCACGCAGAGCGGAATCTGGCACGCACACTAGTACTGGTAATCCACTTAGAGGATCTAAGCCTGTCCAGGAACTGTGGTGCGAGGTGGTCCGTCCATGCTATTAAACCCTTTGGGTTTCATTGGGCGACAGGGCTTGAGATGTCATTTCATCTCAATGTCAGGTAAAAGTCCCACAAAATTGGAAGCAACGTCTCCAAAATGACCTTTACAGTGTTGACGGGGACGTTAAACCTCAAATCAAACAAACACACATTTTAATAAGAAAAAAATCTCTTCTGGAGGTATGAAACAATGCATTATGGTGTACGGTTGTGTTATCGGAATGTCTGATTGATTTGTTTGTTTGTATTGGAGTTTAACGGCCCAGTCAACACTAGTTAGGTCATTTTAGCCGGTCAGCTTACCTATCCACACGTTCCTGGGCAGGCTTATACAATGTACGCAAGCGGTTAACCAGTACAGTGCACATTCTTTCGCCAAAAACTGACAACTGCCCTTCTTAAATCAGCGGAAGGGAGAGAATGACCATAGAAAAGATTTCATGATCAATTCCCACGAAAGAATGTTGCCGACCCCGGCATGTATTAAACCCTGGACCTCCTGATCACCAGTCAGACGCGCATCCGACTGAGCTACCGAGGCCGGTGAATGGTTTGACACAAGTGAAATAATAATGAAAGGACGAAATAAACAAAAAAGAAAGAAAGAAATATCACTCTTATATAAACCAACCCACAACGATTTACTTCGCCAAACACATTTTTTACAAGAAGCCATCACCTAGTTCTACTTTTAGGCTAACGTTATCAGACGAGGAAAAATGCCTGTAACTGGACCGTCCCTTGCAAAGGGTGACAAAATTACCTTTTGTACATGTATTATATAGGTATTTCATTGCAAAACTTTAAGAAAAACTTTGGCTCAAATCCAGAAGAGAGGTTATACAGAACTAGAGTTTGTTTCAAGAGGCGAAGTGAAGTTCAAAATGTTCTCAAGGCAAGTGCGCGTATTACGTCGAATATGTCACTATGGCGTGCTAAGTTTATATAAACTTAGTCAAAAACGTAACTATACCAACTTTCGGATGAAACTCACTAGATATCTGGCAGCCATTGAGCTAAATTCGGCTGTAGACATTTAAATCGGACGTTTAGCTAGAGAATGCTCAAACTTTCATTTGTCCATACCTTTCTGCTCCTGAGTTGTCTTCCAATATGTGCCTAGAAAGATTTTGGTAGAAAATGGACATTGCGCATGTGCAGAAAGTTCTTTTTTGTCTAAGATGGAAGACAATATTCTCTGAACATCGGATGACACTTTATTTTTGCAATATCTCATGATCTCGCATTATAAGCGAGGTTTTAATTTGTGAAATTCTCAAATTATCTCCCTTGCAATTAAAAAAATAGCAATTTTCGAACTGCTGTAATTTTTATTCCTGTCAATCAATGTTTGCTATTTTAAAAATAAAAACGCTTTGTGTCCACCTTTGCTTTTCATCATGATGGTAAAAAATACAGAAAATTCATGTAGCATGTAGCACTATCGATTGCGATTTTCTATGGAGTTCCCATTGAAAGCAGCATTTGCACACAACTTCTAGGAATTGGAGGTCAATATGTGATAGCCTGTCTCTCGTAGCTGATGCAACTAAAGTTCCAAATCTTTTGTGAATAAACGCAAATGGTATCTAAAGAAATGTCACATGTATCAAATTTTAGAAATGTAGGGATTCAGGGAAATTTTGTGATGTTAAATCATAGCATGTTTAAATGATTTTCTCTGCGAAAATGACACAGTGACCCCTTGGGTGTTTAAAGCAATAGTCTACGATGATGTGTTTACGAAAACAAAAACGAATGGTGCTTTTGCACGAAAAAAAATGAGTCTTCTTGTCAAAACATAACAAACTTTGTGTATTTTTTATGTGTAGTAGCTATAGTAACAGAAGTAACTTTAGGTATAGGAACTTTTTTGACTGAGTATATACATGTATACCAATTTTGTTTTTGTTTGTTTGATTTGAGGTTTTTACGTCCCCGTCAACACTGTAAAGGTCATTTTGGAGACGTTGCTTCCAATTTTGTGGGACTTTTACCCGACATTGAGATGAAATGACATCTCAAGCCCTGTCGCCCAATGAAACCATTAGGGTTTATTAGCATGGACGGTCCGCCTCGCACCGCGGTTCCTGGACCAATAGCGATAAATCAGTTGGGATAATTTCAGCTAGTGATCATCAATGTGGCACGTTGATGAAAACAGGGGCATCAGAAAATGGGAAAGAAAAGCCTTGGCCAGTTTTTGGATGAAAGAACCCTAACTCTGCACTGGTATCAAGAGTTCCTGCTTTAATTTTACATTAAACTAAACAATTGCAATGG
The DNA here is from genome assembly GCA_963580285.1 of Lucinisca nassula. Classification (NCBI taxonomy): domain Eukaryota; kingdom Metazoa; phylum Mollusca; class Bivalvia; order Lucinida; family Lucinidae; genus Lucinisca; species Lucinisca nassula. Next base: position 27,572,344 of record OY757018.1, read on the forward strand.
ATTATCCCCTTGGTAGACCACAGGGCACAGGCATTATTGTTCGCGCCCCCGCCCATCGGGGCTAGACGAAATAGATTAAAATACATGGTACTTCCGCGTCTCCAAAATGACCTTTACAGTGTTGACGGGGACGTTAAACCTCAAATCAAACAAACAAAATTTGCCTGGGCAGGCTTAGATCCTCTAAGCGGTATATTAGTACTCGTGTGCGGGTCGGATTTAGCTCTGCGTGGAAGCATCGTGCAGCCCACATATTTCTTCAAGCCCCGATGGGCGGGGCCGGATTATACGGTGGTCTGAAAATGAGTAAGATAAATCAGTCACCATATTTGCATTATTTGCTGGCCTCCAGCTTGCACATTGTCAATATTGGAAAAACAGGTAACCAGACCCCCCTGACCTTTCACTGATAACCTTCAGACTAACAACCAGCAGATAATGCAAATAAGGCACTGAAAAAAAAAAGTAGTCAAGGCGACTCGGCAAACTAGTCAGTTTGACTGACTACGTTTTGACTAAGTGAGAAGTTGATTTGACTAGTCAAAGATAGTGATTTTGACTAGTATGGCATGTCGGACTGATTGTGTAAACAGTATAATACTGACCAATTTAGAAGTCATATGAACTAGATTGAAGTAGTCCAAGTGACCAGGCAAAGATAGTTAAGTTGACTGTTGTAGAATATGAAGTTGACTAGGCAAACTAGTCAGATTGATCAAAAGCAGAAATTTGATGCGACTAGTCCAAGACAGTTATTCTGACTAGTGGGAAATGTCAAACTGACTGTGTAAACAGTGTCACACCGACTGATTTAGAAGTCATCTGAAAGATTCAAACAGCCAAACTGACTAGGCAAAGATAGTTATGTTTACTATTGTGGAATGTTACTATGACCATTGTGGAATGTCACTATGACATTGTTAATAGTCAGAATGATAAAATTAAACAATCATTCAAAGGTTGTTCCCTAGTCAGCATGACCTACTGGATAGTAACTTTGACTAGTTTGGAATGCTGGCATGGCAAATGGCCTGTAAAGAAAACAAAGTTTGGAATGCTGGCATTGCAAATGGCCTGTAAAGAAAACAAAGGGAAAGCTGGAATTCATTTTGTTTTAATTCATTAGATACATGAGAACAAGAAACACAACAAAGAAAATTCTAACATGACTAGGGCTGGGGTGTTATCAATGCATCAATATTTCATATCTTATCAGACGATACTGTACAGCCAGTATCCATACTTGGCGATACTTGCATTTATACACTTGCAATACAAACTAGAATGGTTGTCCAGGAACAACTTGTCGAGCCCCCCGTTTGCATTAGTGATCTATAGGCATGTGAAGAACTGATTCACCCATTAGACAGAAGCCAAACAACATCCTGCTTAACCAGCAAACTTTTTTTTTAATATTTATGAACCAAAAATTTTATTTCACAATATTTATACTAGCCAATGACCATTTCATTGTCTGAGCTTCAAGTGTGACCTTGACCTTCAACTTATCTGAACAAATGTTTCAAATGAACAACTGTGCCAAATTATTTTAAATTCTTGCATGATGCAAATCCATCAAATATTGTTGGAGATATAAGGCAAAATCATCATCATCCTAGATATTGACCTCTGGCCCCACCCTGGGGCCAACCCAGCAGCATGGCTGCACACATGAAGGGATAGTATCGCGATACATTTTTTCTGGCAATACCCAGTTCTAAACATGAGGTTAACTTTTTTCCAGTGAACCTATAGAGAATGTCCCCAATAAATAATCACGAGAATTCTGGTTGTAAACACACACTACAAAAATGCAACATTTTATGTCAAACGTAAACAATTTACCATTCTGACGCCTGCTGAAAAACAAAGTTCTAAAGAAAAACACCTCGAAATATTGCTTTTCTGGACAATATCATGTTTAGAATTTATGCTTACCATGAATTTATCACTGATTAACACATGGTGTCGTTGGGCAGATGCGAATTTTAGTTCACTCCGGCTTCGCCATTGTGAAATAATATTTCTCAATCTGCCGCCCCATCATGACTGATTGTTTTGTTGCTTAACGTCCACGGTAAACAGCAATGGTCATGTCGGGACGGTCAGTTAACCTAACCACACTATTCCTGGGCAGGCTTAGACCTCCTAAGCGGTTAACCAGTACTACGTGCACATACTTTCGCCAGTAACTGACAACTGCCCTTCTTGAATCAGCGGAAGGAGAAAAAAAAGTATGTGGCTGAACTGGGTATCGAACTTGGGACCTCTGGCTCTTGAGTCAGACACGCTACCGACTGCGCTAGGTGGGCCGCCTCCCCATCATGAATTATTTCACAAATTATTTCGCAATCTGCTCTCCGATACCATGTGTTAAAAGTGATATTTCATGGTAAGCATCAATTATTTAAGAAATAAATTAGGCTTACTGTGAAATATCGCTTTATTTTCACATAGGGTGTCAGAGGGCAGATTGCGAAATATTAATTCCAACTTTGCATCTGCCCGAACACACCATGTGTTAATCAGCGATAAGTCCACGGTAAGCATAAATTATTTTGATTCTAACAACATATTGTCAAGAAAAGCAACATTCTGTGACGTTTTTCTGTAGAACTATTTTTCAGCAAACGGTGAAAAAAGAAATTGTTTATGTCCGACGTCAAAAAACGTTGCATTTTTGTAGCGTGCATTTACGAATGTGAAATATTGCCATTATTTCACGGTGACGTTTTCTATAGGTTCAATGGGGAAAAGGTTAAGGCTTCAGACGAAATCCATTTTATCCATTTTCTCATAGTAAACTTCAAGTTAATATAGCAAACCAAATAGTGATTGCACGTATTAAAGCAAATTTCACGAGCAGCTGAACCTCAGATCAATGAAAACTTCAGAATGACATGTAAGGCTACCAGAATTTTCGTACATCCCACACAACACTAAGAAATACCAAAGAGATTTCTACAACTTACACCTATTCACAGAGAAGACTCCGATCAGTCTGCGCATCAATGCAGTCTGATCAGTCTTCACTAAGCACTCTATGGACAAGTAAGGATCCACAGCTTCTCACTGCAGCCAGCTACATCCCCGATCAGGCAGCTGGGATGTGCAGGTTGGTTCGAGTTTTTGCATACATGCAAATCCCACAAACCGCTGCGCCCCGGATCAATGCAGTTGATGATTTTAAAGGCTACCGAAATATGCACATTCTTCAGAGGTATACCAGCACAATACTGAGGTACCCCCACCCACCGCAAGCAAATTCTATAACTATAACTATCACTTATCGAAGACTCAAATCAGCCTGCGCATCTGCTCAGTAAGATCAGCGTCTTTACTGCCATAGTTCCTTCCTGCTGCCAGAGAACCTCGATTTGACTGCCCAGATGGGCAGGCCAATCTTAAGTCTTCGCTGGGCATGACATTAAAGGCTACCCAAATATGCGTACGCTCTTCAGTGTTATAACAGTACAATACTGAGGTATCAAAAGCAACTTGCAGAACTTGAGGTGCATGGGTATTTATTCACGGATTTCTTTCAAATTATGCATATGCATTTGTACTGAGAATATCTGGCTTGGGATTCTTAATGGGCAAAATTTGATTATTTCTGACAGAGTTATGGCACTTGTCAATGTCCTAAAAGTGGTTTTTTGCCTGTAGTTCCTTTACTATATGGAATATTTTGGTGAAACTTCACCACACTATGCAAGCCGATACAACCGCAGTTGCACGATACAACCCCAGCGGTCATTCCGCAAAACTGCGTGTGCAGAAAATAGGCTTCTGATTGGTCAATCGTTTTTTGGATACAACTCCCAATTGAAGCAGATACAACTCACAGTAGAAGCCAAAAACACTGGTTTCACCCAATCAGAAGCCAGGAAAACTTTCGCGCCAATTCAGCCACTGGCTTCTGATTGGCCAAAACCAGAGTTTTTGGCTTCTACCGGGAGTTGTATCTGCTTCAATTGGGAGTTGTATCCAAAAAAACAATGATTGACCAATCAGAAGCCTATTTTCTGCACACGCAGTTTTGCGGAATGACCGCTGGGGTTGTATCGTGCAACTGCGGTTGTATCGGCTTGCATAGTGTGGTGAAGTTTCACCAAAATATTCCATATAGTAAAGGAACTACAGGCAAAAAACCACTTTTAGGACATTGACAAGTGCCATAACTCTGTCAGAAATAATCAAATTTTGCCCATTAAGAATCCCAAGCCAGATATTCTCAGTACAAATGCATATGCATAATTTGAAAGAAATCCGTGAATAAATACTCAAGTTATCGAACGGAAACACAGTGCGGACGGACAGACGGACGTACGTACGACTGACGGACACACAGCTTGACGGCCAGCGTGAATACATAATACCCGCCACTAACGTGTGGCGGTGTAAAAAAAAATAATTTCTTAATCAAATAAGAGACTGCAATCGTCAAAATTCGACAGTTTTGAGTATCAATAACATTTTTTCGATGAGCCATTTCAAGGCAATTCAAGTTATTCTGCCAGTGACTGTGTTTTAAATGTTTTTTTTTAATTGCAAAATGTCTTTTTTTACAAAATGAACACTAGAAAAATCTAGCACTGATTGATTGATTGATTTGTTGTTTAACGTCCACGGTAAACAGCTATGGTCATGTCGGGACGGTCAGTTAACCTAACCACACTATTCCTGGGCAGGCTTAGACCTCCTAAGCGGTTAACCAGTACTAAGTGCACATACTTTCGCTAGTAACTAACTGACAACTACCCTTCTTGAACCAGCGGAAGGAGAAACGAAAGTATGTGGCGGGACCGGGTATCGAACTCGGAACCTCTGGCTCTTGAGCCAGACGCGCTACCGACTGCTATGCGGGCCGCCAAAAATCTAGCACATATTTAGAGTGGAAATTTTTATCCTCAATGATGCCTTGCCATAGAACAGGAGTTGTGTCCATCTAAAAACTGTTGGTTTTTTTTTTTGGCGCTAGTACTCTCAGTTTTACTAGAAAGGATGTGTATATCCATAATCCTGTTTGTTTTTGTTTTGTATTGAATTGTGGACAAAAATCTGAAATAAGAAGGAAAAAGGAAACGTTTCTTTCAACTGGAATTTAAGTGTTGCAATCTTTTTGACAGACAACTTGCCACCTTAAATGGAACATGTCATACCTTTTTTCTTGTGGAACAAGAGCTCTTCTTGGTGTGGATGCAGCAGAGGTGCTTGTGGAGGCCCTTCCTTGGTTCAGGGATGGAGAAGACATGCTTGTTGAGGATCTTGTTGTCTCCATGGCTACAGGGGAAGCATCTGCAGAAACCTTTTCAGACTCCGTTTGAGATAGAGAGGCATTCACAAAGGCTCTTCCAAAGTCTGTGGGCACAGGGGATGCTGAAATACTAGTGTCACTAGCATTTTGACCACAAGCAGTTGCAGACTGTCCACTTGTAATTGCCTTTAATTTCATGACAGGATTATTCTTAATCATTTCAAGAGTATCTTCCTCTAGATCTATCCATTCTTGGCAGTCTCTATCGAAGATCTGAATGAAAAAGTCAGATATCTCAAACTTCTGCCTGAAGATGTCTTTAATGTTCTGGAATGTAAGATTGTCTGTCACTGTTACTTTCTTTGTTCTATCACCACAACAGATGATCAGGAAACGTGTTGTAGCTATATCCATTTTCTGGAAGATAAAGAATATGCATCCTCATTTTCAGTGGTCACAATTTTCGATATTGTCTTGTAGCACTTTGTATTTTAGAACTACCATATAGTGTTCACATGTAGAATATTTTGACAGGTATAATCCCAGTGGTTGAGTATCAACCAAGTCTGAAATTGGTATCAGGTGATAAGCACTTTCATTTTCATTTGCCACAATGTATGCATAGAAATGTCTATCAAAGTTGACTGTTTTCAGTTTACAGCACAATAAAAATGGAAAACCATTTATGGAAAAGCAATGTTCAATCCTAGCAAACCCCAACAAATCTGTAGAGCACTCCATAATAATGCAATTTCCCACAGTATACTTAATACCATGGCGAGTCACAGATTTTGACTGAAAAACTTGTTCTTCATGTAAAAGCAGTGGTCTGAGAAGAGCCTGTACTTCTGGTAGCAGCAGCCTTACTGGCATTACTCCCCCACTAGCTGTGTCAAGGCCACCATCACTGAGATATCTGTCACCAGAATTATATAAGCATTGCATATACTGATGTCTCGTGGCTAGCGTTTTACAAATGTTCCTTTTATTTTTGGTTCTGTAAACTAATTCTTTGAAATAGTTATGTTTCCCTTCAAACCTCAAGGTTTGTATATGAATCAGAGGCCCAAATCTTAAAGTTTCCCCTGGGTAGTGTAATGTATAATGAAACTTCGGCTTCACAGATTCCTGAGGGAAGTTTTCCCTATATGCTTCATGGAAGTCCTCAATAACATCTTTCATCACCTGCAAATGTCCCCTATCAAGTGCTGGTGCACAAACATAAAGCAGCATGTCTCGTAATAATAAAAGGGTTTCCCATTTTGTATCCCCAACAGGCACTTTGTCCCCGATCCATAATGGTAAAAACCTAACAATGCACCACATCTGTGCAGCAGTTTGCTTAACACTGAATTTGTTGAGAGACAAAGAAAAATTGCTGGGCTGATTTGATTTGTCCACCTCCGAGAATGCAAACTTGTTAAGCCTTGTATTCAGCTGCTGAAGTGAGAAATAGCCAGCAGAAACACAATATAAGATCACATTTTTAACAACTTCACAAACAACACCCTCAAACAAATCGTGAGCTATATCCGACGGACTACCATTCACAACATGGAAATTTTCAAGAGTGTTCAGCGGCGAGTTTGCCTTTAAGCCATACAGGGTTGATAAAGAGTCGTCCCTCTGAACTATGTTCACTTGCTGTTCATACATTTCCACAGTTCTTGGTCGAAACCCCCCACAGTCAAACACAGAGGTCATTTCTTCTTTTGTGCAAAAGCAAAATCTACAATTACGTAATGTTGTGAAAGATTCCATAAATCCTCCTAAAGAATGAGCACCCAGATTATCTGCAACCAAGCAGACAATTGATCCTAAAAGAGTATACTCCTGATCTGGTTTATGAATAACTATGCCCTCAGATTCTAGAATACGAAGGTCATGAATTAAAGGCTTCAAGATTTCAGTGAAACTGTACTTTTTAACTAAAGTTGACATACACAGCATCACCAGCTGGATGATATGTAGCTGTGCTCTGAACCGTGGTGGCAAATTTGCAAGTAACATATAAAATCCACATATTTTATAATTTTTCACTCTAGCACCAAGAGGATTGACAGCTGTAAATTCGTCAAAAAACAAAATGATTTGCAAAGCATGGTCATTTTCTCTGAAAAAGGGACTATTTCTGATGACATCCCCATCACAAACATCTCTAAGTACTCCGTCTTTTGACTGATGACTGTTTAAAACATGAGCAAATACATCATCATGATCCAGTAGTGATTTCAAGGTATTCAACACTGGAATATACTGGAATGTTTCCTTCCTACTTGGCTGGGGCAATACACCAGGCCTGCATTCTTCTGGCTTTATGTAACCAAAGTTTTCCGACACATATTTATTAAGTCTAGATTAATTCATAAAAGGCGGAAATCTAAAGTTCTAATCCCACCTTAATAACCCTTGACCTGCCTAATTTAAATATTGGCAGACAGAGTTTAAAGTTTGGGCTATTTTTGGGGGGCTGCATCTGCTGACAACTGGTTGTATAAAGTAGATAATTTAAAATCAATTTAGCACCAATTATTGAAAAAATTAGAGCCAGTGTTTATGAAACACAATGCCCCCAACTGCTTGACCCTAACACTGCTTGACCCTAACAGTAATTGAGATATCTCGTTTTACTTGGTTGCAATGTTGAACTTTTCAAAGGACCATAACACTATAAAGTTTCAGGGCAAAAGCTTAAATAGTTTTTGCATTATCTTGCATACAAGCTTAAAACAAGCAAAATTTCAAAGGGCCATAACTCTAGAAAAAAAAAATCGGATTTTTCTCAAAAGTTAATCAGTTTGTCTACTCATCAATGCACACCAGCCTGTAAAGTCTCAGGGCAACAGCTGATATAATGTTTGAGATATCTTGCTTACAAGCTTAAAACACGCTAAATTTCAAAGGGCCATTACTGAAGAAAACAATTTCAGATTTTTTTCAAAAGTTAAATAGTTCATCTACTCATTATCCCCAACCAGTCTGTAAAGTTTCAAGGCAAAAGCTTAAATAGTTTTTTCGTTATCTTGCTTACAAGCTTAATACCGGTACATGCAAAATTTCAAAGGGCCATAACTCAAGAAAAAAAATCGGACCTGTGTCAGAATTCAATCAGTTCATCTACTCACAATCCCCGACCAGTCTGTAAAGTTTCAGGACAATCGCTCAAACAATTTTTTGACATATCTTGCTTACAAACTTAAAGCACCCAAAATTTCAATGGGCCATAACTCAAAAAAAAAAAATTTTGGATTTTTTTTTTCAAAATAAATCAGTTCATGTACTCATCATCCCCGACCAGTCTGTAAAGTTTCAGGACAATAGCTCAAACAGTTTTTGTGATATCTTGCTTACAAGCTAAAAATGTGAAAAAATTTCAAAGGGCCATAAATCAAGAAAAAATTTCGGATTTTTTTTCACAAGTTAATTAGTTCATCTACCCATCATCCCCAACCAGTCTGTAAAGTTTCAGGGCAAAAGCTCAAACAATTTTTGAGATATCTTGCTTACAAGCTGAAAACACGAAAAAAATTCAAAAGGCCAAAACTCAAGAAAAAAAATTTCGGATTTTTTTCAACAGTAAATAAGTTCATTTACTTATCATCCCCAACCAGTCTTTTAAGTTTTCAGGAAAAACCTCGAATAGTTTTTGAGATATCATGCTTACAAACTAAAAATGCGAAAAATTTCAAAGGGCCATAACTGAAGAAAAAAATTCTGATTTTTTACAAAAGTTAATCAGTTCATCTACATATCATCCCCAACCAGTCTGTGAAGTTTCGGGAAAAAACCTCAAATAGTTTTTGAGATATCTTGCTTACAAACTTTAAATGCGAAAAATTTCAAAGGGCCATACATAACACAAGAAAAAAAAAATCAGATTTTTTTTCAAAAGTTAATCAGTTCATCTACTTATCATCCCTAACCAGTCTTTTCAGTTTCGGGCTAAAAACTCATATAGTTTTTGAGATATCTTAAAACACAAAAAAAATTCAAAGGGCCATAACTAAAGAAAAAAATTTCCGATTTTTTTTCAAAAGTTAATCAATTCATCTACTTATCATCCCCAACCAGTCTTTTAAGTTTCGAAGAAAAAACTCAAACTGAGGCACACAATTTCAATGTTCAAAAATAGAGATAAAGAGAACAAGAGGGCCCAGAGGGCCCTTGGTCGCTCACCTGATCCAAAGTATAACAAGTGGGCCGGGGGGGCCAGGGCAGGGTCATTTTTGGCCCCAGGGCTATTATTCGAACAATCTTAGTAGAGGTCAACTAGATGAAGCTTCAAAACCAAATATGAAAGATTTAGTCCTTGTGGTTTCAGAAAGTGATTTTTGAAGTTTTTCCCCCATAAAAGTCTATGTAAAACATGTGGGCCCCGGGTCAGGGCCACTTTTGGCCCCAGGTTCATAATTTGAACAATCTTGGTAGAGGTCTCCTAGATGAAAGTTCAAATCAGATATGAAAGAAGTGGAACCTTGTGGTTTCAGAGAGAAGATCGTTATAGGCTTTTCCTATATAGTCTATGTAAAACTTGTGGGCCCTAGGGCGGGGCCATTTTTGGCCCCAGGGCTATAATTTGAACAAACTTGGTAGAGGTCCACTAGATTAAGCTTCATACCAAATATGAAAGACCTCGGCCTTTGTGGTTTAAGAGAAGAAGATTTTTTAAAGGTCTTTCCTATACAAGTCTATGCAAAACATGTGGGCCCCGGGGCGGGGCCATTTTTGGCCCCAGGGCTATAATTTTAACTATCTTGGTAGAGGTCCCCTAGATGAAGCTTCATACCAAATATGAATGATCTGGGCATTGAGGTTTCAGATAAGAAGATTTTTACAGATTTTCCCTATATAAGCCTATGTAAAACATGTTGGCCCTGGGGCGGGGCCATTTTTGGCCCCAGGGCCATAATTTGAACAATCTTGGTAGAGGTCCCCCACATGAAGCTTCATACCAAATATGTTAAAGACCTGGGCCTTGTGATTTCAGAGAAGAAGATTTTTAAAGATTTTCCCTATATAAGCCTATGTAAAACATGTGGCGGCTGGCCCCAGGGCCATAATTTGAACAATCTTGGTAGAGGTCCCCTAGATGAAGCTTCATACCAAATATGAAAGATCTGGGCCTTGTTGTTTCAGAGAAGAAGATTTTTAAAGATTTTCTCTTATTTTCCCTTTTCGTTACCATGGCAACCAGAGTTCTGCATGGAACGAAACTTTTTGAACAACTTTGAGAGAGGACCACCCAAAGATCATTTCTGCTAAGTTTGGTCAGAATCTGTTCAGTGGTTTAGATGTCCTTTGAAGAAATTGTTTACGCACGGATGCACGCACGCACGACGGACAAAAAGTGATCACAAAAGCTCACCTTTTCACTGTGTGACAGGTGAGCTAAAAACGGATAAATAAAGGGAAGAATACGTGCAATAAACCTGAATCTCAATCCCACGATACAACAACTCATTATTGATCAGCGTTAGCGTTAACGCGAAAAAATGCGTCTGAGACGCAATTTCACTAGCTTTCGGACGCGAAAAAAATACCGTCTGCCTCCCTGTGGACGCAAGACAAATTTTTCTGTAGCACTGCCTGTCATTTTGTTTTTAAGTTCAAAGACGCCGACGAGACATCTGTGTAGCTCAACAGGGTGCTAAATTTTGTCAGCTACTTGAGATAAATAGCCGTAAATAAGCATGCGGTGCGTGCTTAACACCTGTGATTCACAATTAGATTATGAGCCAGTGCGTGACTAAAACTACAATAAGACGGGTGCGACGAGCAGAGACTCGAATCAGCCTGCGCATCTATCCACTATTACGAAACATTTTGCTTACGTCTCTCTTTGCATAGATTGCTGCCTAGAGTAGGTTCATGCAATCAGCGAAGACTCTGATCAGATTGCGAGGATGCGCAGTCTGGTCTGAGTCTTTTTGTAGATTTTTGTCATGCGCTTGCTCATTTTTAAGTTACAGGTTATCTATCTATCTATCTCTCAATACTGAGTCGGTCATATTTGGCCATAACCTCAGTTGGGTGGTGCGCTAAATTTAGAAGTTAGCAAAAAAAACAACGAAAAAAACGGATGACTGAAATTTCAATTAATTGGAATCGGGAACGCATCGAACAATAGGATCAGTCTGTGCAGGGATAAGACGTGAGAAACGGGTTCCCTTTGATGTAAAAATAACAGCACATGTGGTTCTACCTCAGCCGTGCACTGACGACAATGTTGCTAGAAAAAAACAACACGTCTGGCTGATAAAAGTATGAACTATTTTTTTCATTTATTTCTTTCTTCTTCATAAAAATCATAAAAAATATTTAATTTATTTTAACCGTTTCAATATTTTTACATCAATTATGAGCGCTGCATATGACGGTGAATAAACTCTGGTAATCCCGTGCAAACCAGACAAAAAACTGAGATATGCAATCATATTTACTGTTATTTTCCAGTGCCTCAGGTGCGACTTTCTGTGAATATATATGCTAGAATCATGTCAAAAGTATGCAGCCGCAATGATGCAATAATCAATGGCACCGACAAACACGTGTCGGAAAGCGGCATTTAACAAGTTTTAAGTGACAAATCAGGATACAGCTCAAGGACGCGAAATAATGAGTCACGGACGCAAATATTTTTTCCTCTGCGCCCTGCGGACGCAAAGTAGAAATAGCTAGCGCTAACGCTGATTGATATTTATACCAAGTTTGAAGATTCTAGCATGCATAATTCCTGAGAAAACTGTGACACAAAATTTCATGTTCAATAATGGGAAAGACAGAAAAACGTATAAATAAAGGGAAGAATAAGAGCTATGAGCCCAATTCTCAATCCCACATACAACAACTCATTCATATTTATACTAAGTTTGAAGATTCTAGCATGCAAAGTTCCTGAGAAAACTGTGACACAAATTTACAATGAAAAGACAGAAAAAGGGATGAGTGAAGGGAAGAATAAAAGCTATCAGCCTGATTCTCAATCCCACAAAACATCAAGTCACTGTCCATATGTATACAAAGTTTGAAGATCCTAGTTGTGATAGTTCCTGAGAAAACTGTGACACAAATTTTTCAAAAATAATCTTACAGAATTACGTACGGAATTACGGCATTACAGACAGACCAAATCCAGTATAGCCCCACTTTTTCAAAGCGGGGCTAAAAAAAACTAGTCTGATTCTTATGAAATTTAGATTATGATTTTGGAGTAGTCTTAATATTATGCAAACATATTTTTTTCCTTTTTAACACACTTATTTTTTAAAGGGGAAAAACTTTGATTAAGTATGAAATGTAAATTTAATGATAAATTTTAACAAAAAATCCTATAAAAGTAAATAAAAAAAAAAATATGCTTACCATAAAAAATGCATCAGAAAGTTGTATCTGTATTTCCTCCATTAGTTGCAGACAAAAAACTTCAGATTCTTATAACATTTGGTTTTTATCATCAATCCAAAATTACCAAATAAATTGTAAAAATATATTGTCAAATTGATTAAAATATGAGATTCAAGATGTACTCCTGTTTTCTGGTCCAATACTAATACTTGTTTTTGAAAATCTGATGTTCCGGATATGAAAAAGTAAAAAAACTAAGTTAAAACAAGTTTGAATTTTGACACCCTATGTCACACTTTGGCTGCATTTTTTCTGAAATCACCCTTTTTTTTTTGGCCTTACCTGAAAACTGCCATAGCCAAATTGATTCCATGCCTCAAATTTAAAAAAATCCCGACATTTCCCTCACATTTTTAGATTTTAAAATTTCCTACAATTTTTCAATATTCCCTGACTTTTCACTGATGAGTGGTCACCCAGTTATTAGACATGCTGGAAGTGGGAGCGCAGCAAACACATGTAGTTACAGAAAACCTTATCCCCAATCAGAACATTGTTGATTTCCGCCTTCCATACCTGTACTCTGAATTGAATGCTTTGCATGTAGATTCTATTTCTGTCGTTTGACTCAACAAAGATTTTACTTCCAATATATTTTCTGCACTGAGGCCAATATTACTCAAAAGTTCCATTAGATCCTTTGACACAAGTGCATGATGAGTTTCAACCATACTGCAAAGTTCATCCACAACAGGAGCAATAGCATTAGCAGGTAATTTGTATTTTTCTCTAAGTTTCAACAAAAATTTAGCAAAATTCTTGTCAAAGTCTACAGACTGTTCTTCCAAATCATCATTTTCAACTATTTCTTCTAGCAAACCATCATTTTCTCCAGTAGAGTGAAATGTTCTGAGAATTTCTGGCTCCCTATTTTGATGTCTGTATCTTGCCAACTGTATTTCATGGAAGTCTTTATGCCTTCTTTTCATATGTTGTAATAATGATCTTACCAAAGAGTACTTTTTTTCACAACCATCAACGCCACAAGTTAAAAAAAAATCATTTTCATTACTGTGCACAAAACGGTAGTGTGATATCAATTTATAGTATTCTCTACTTTCAAACTGACACCTTGTACAAGGAAACATTCTAATTAGATGTCATCCAACAACATTAACAAAAGTCACATATGTAGTTCCCTAGACAGAAAAGTCATTAATTTAGTATCCAGAGATAGCAGCAGCACACCTGAAAAGAACATTAAAGATGTGTAAGTTAAGCTACTGTCAAACTAAGTACAGAAATTTGACCTTGCTGTAAAATACTAGTTCAAGGTCATCATTTTATCAAACTATGAACGGCCCAAGTCCCTGATGCCACATGCAGAGTTTCAGTGTTGTCAGCCTTACGGTTCTGGAGAAGATTTTTGAATGTTTTTTTAATATATGGACACTTAATTGTGCCCATCTTGGTCATGTGACCTTGATCATGGGAACAAACTTTTGTCTCCCCGACCCAAAGATGCTCCATGCGCAATTTTGAGTTTGATTGACGCAGTGGTTTCTGAGATGTTTAAAGAGTGCTGAATGACGACGGACGGACAGACATCGGAGGACTATACCCTAAGCTCACCAGTCTGTGTGATGTCACACTTATTTTTCTGACATTAAGCTTTGGAGTTACGACACTTGGCTGTTCCTAGACCTCTGGCCGGAGAATTAAGAATACCGAACTCAAACTAGAACTGTCAGAGTATCTGACTATACCCCCACTGCAGCACTGTTTATACAAACTCTATAACTCTTAAATGAAAAGGCTCAAAAAGAAATCATAAAGGGACAAATAAGGGTTTTCCTAGGCCAAATTTGGGGCCGAAGATCAGCCCCCTATTTTTTCCGAACTACAGAGTTACATGTAAGACTTCCCAAAATAAAGATTATCTCCCCTAGTGCTGCCACGATTAATCGTAATATCGGTTAACAGGGAATAAAGCTGGGAAAAATTCATACTCGCCAATCTTGGCAAGTGGGATTAAAAGTCGCTCGCCAAGATAAATTTACACTGGCCAACAGGCTAAGTGAAAGCTTCGAAAGTAGAGAGATTCCATATCAGACCTAGCTGATTTAACTGGAAACTGATTTCAGAGCTCCAGATAAGCATGCGTAACACGTAAATTACGAAAATAATCCACTAGAATATGCATGTACTTGAAAAGTAGTCCGTACCAAGTACGAAAATGAAATCCTGGTTACGCATTTCTCATTTTTTCCGAGCGTAATACAACAAACACATGGTTGTTTTTGTTTTCATTCCCTTCGAGGTCAGAGGTTGTTCCGAATAGTGCGTAGACTGGTTAGGCCTAAAAGAAAAAGTGGTTTCAGGTTACCCGACCGTGCCTAATTTTTCACCCCCGGCCCTAATGTTTTTTAAGGATTTTGGGGGTTTTCCTGGGAAATCCTGTATTTAGCCATACTGTTTCTTATTATTTCCATATAAAAATTTTTGACAAAAAAAAATTCCGTCCCTATTTTAAAATTCCATGTAACCTGAAACACACCTATTTTTCTTTTTGGTCTTATTGATATTTTCCATTACCGCAAGATTTTAACCGCACCCAGTGTTGCGCCGAGAGGGGGCCATGGGGCCATTTGCCTACCTAAAGTCATTGATGGCCCTTTCAACATTAAACATGGGGCCCGGATGACCCTCAGAAATCAACAACACTGCTTATATTTTATTTACTGAAGCCCCTTTAAAATATAAAATGACCCTTTGGAAAATGTCATAAGGGCCATTGGTGTCCCCCAAGCAATCGAGCCTAGGCACAACACTGCGCACCTGTATCAGCGAATAAACGGCACACCAGTCTGGATAAGCCAACCGAAATCGGCGTATTGACAATCAATCACCACTTGTGAAAACGAAAGTTGAATGAATAAATTTCCGATCCACAGATAAAACGTGGTCGGCCACGAAAAACTGTCCCCGAATCTTCAGGCAGGAGTATTTTGAAACTCCTTACACCAAACCAGCCCGTACCTCAAATTTCCGAAGACTTCCGTGCAAATACGAGCAATTACGATCAAATATTGAGCGGAGTATTGGGACGTTTTCTACGAAGCAATTTTAGTGGAAAAATCAGAAAGAAACAAAAAAACAGCAGAAAATACTTTGAACTTTTCTACGCATGATCGTAGTTTGGGGAGTGGAGTATTGCGGAAAAAAGTTACGCAGACTTACGATCATTCGTAGGAAACGTCCCAATACTCCACTAGTTCGTATTTTGCTCCGCACACTCCGCTAGTTTGGATTTAGCTCCATATGACTGCGTAGTTGTCTCCGCATGATCGTAGTTTGCGGAGCCGAGCGGAGTATTGGCACAATATTTACGCATGCCTACGCAGACTTACGAACCATAGCATGCATAAGCTTCGTAGAAAATGTCCCAATACTCCGCTGGTTCGTAATTAGCTCCATTGACTGAATTAGCTCCATTGACTGTGTAGTTGTCTCTGAATGGCCTGTCACAAGATGTCTCCATGGCTTCGTAGTAGTCTACGAACCTGCGGAATTTAGCTGTATGAATGGAATGATCGATCCATTGATTGACCAATGGATCGATCAATGAGACATATCAAACTGTTCATCCATGCAGTCCGTTCAATAGGCACTTTCCATGGATCATCACAGTATTGTGGCCACCTAGGTTGCACCTGGTAGCAAAAAATCAACTTTGCACAATTCTTATAAAAACATTTTTGTCATAGGGGTTAGTATCCTAAATGTATAGCATTTGCAGCTTTTCGGACGGAGAGTGGTACAAATGTGTTTTTTGATGCTTCACATGTATGTGGGTGGAAAGTGGTTACTGACACTACATGGTGTGCATAACACTATAGCTAAACAACATTAACCATATTAAACTTTATTAACTTTGCTTTAAACATGACTAGGAACACTAACAAGTAAAAATAATCAGTCTTTGCAAAAATAATAAAGCTTGAAGAAAAAATAATGCACATAAGTTGCCATCACTGTTCAAGACACACAAATAATAAGCCAAAACTTTGTTATGATAATCCGGATAAGCCAATCATTCCAAATAAAACTTATTTAAACTAGACATCAAAGTCATATGCACAAACTGAAAACAAGATGTAGTTCTTTGGACATAAGTTGAATGGAAAAAAATCAGAAGATTTATCACAGCTAAAATGGTTACGGACACTACAAATTTAACAATGCTTCATTTGTTTCAAATTTCAATCAACTGCTTACTTTTTTTTAAGAAATATGCAGTGAAAAAATATAAAATAAATTACAAAATAAATTAAACAGGAAAATATTTGCTGGAATGTTTGAAATTTAACATAGAAGGTCCCAATAAACGGAAACACATAATGTACAAAAAAGTGAAACCCTGATTTAAGAATATAAAATTAATATGCTAAGCAAATCAAATAGAAATTAACTCATAACACAATTTAAGCCAAGCTATAGGATGAAAATTTGATAAATATCCAGCAACTTTTAAATTTTGAAACTTAAGTGGTGCAAAATGTTACGGACACTACAGCATTTTTAGGCGAATCAAATAGCTAAATCGTACATTCATGTATCAGGTCTTTGTATAAAGCAAATTTAATTTAAAATGGTCTCCAAAATCAGATGATAAGTAAAAACAAACAAAAACACCAGGAATGTACATTTTTCAACTATTAATTGTCACCAAAAGCAAACATTATTTTTTTTTTGTTACATAGGCCCCCTGCCCATCGAGACTTGAAGAAATAGATGAGCTGCATGATGCCTCCAGGATTAGCTAATACCAACTGCACAGAAATACTGGTAAACCACTTAGAGGATCTAAGCCTGCCCAGTCATAATGGTGCAAGTCAGACCTTCTGTGCTTATAAACCCTATTGGTTTCATTGGGCAACAGGGCTTGAGATGTCATTTTATCTCAATATCGGGTAAAAGTCCCACAAAATTGGAAGCAACATCTCGAAAATGACCTATACAGTGTTGACAGGGACGTTAAACCTCAAATCAAACAAAAAAACAAAACAAAAACAAATTTAATGTATATATATAGCTATGTAAAATTGTCAGACATGTTAAATATTTGATACAAAGAAGTAGATGTATATAATTGGCCCCGCCCATCGGGGCTTGAAGAAAGATGCTTACACGCAGAGCTGAAACCGACCCACACACGCGTACTGGTAGGCCGCTTAGAGGATCTAAGGCTGCCCAGGCAAAGCAGTGGGAGTTGGCCCGTCCATGCTTATAAACCCTATTGGTTTCATTGGGCAGCAGGGCTTGAGATGTCATTTCATCTCAATGTCGGGTAAAAGTCCCACAAAATTGGAAGCAACGTCTCCAAAATGACCTATACAGTGTAAACGGGGACGTTAAACCTCAAATCAAACAAAAGATGTATATGATGCAAAATAATTTTGGTTTACGATTTCAGTATAGCTTTTACAATTGCCCTGTGATGAAGACTAGAATTTGATAAACATAACAGTTAATAATTCAATATATTAACAAGTTAAAGGTTTGAAATTTGAACATTTCATGTTAGGTAAGGAGACTAGAATTTGATAAACATAACAACAATTAACAATTTAGCATACATGTATTTACAATTTAAAAGCTAGAAATTTGAACATTTCATGATTGAAAAAATAGATTGGGTTGCATGGTGCTTCCATGCAGAGCTTCTAAAATATGTGTACTGGTAAACGGCTTAGGTTTAAACCTGCCCAGGCAAAGTGATGAGAGTCAGACTGCCCATGCATATAAACCCTATTGGTTTCATTGGGCGGCAGGCCTTGAGATGTCATTTCATCTTAGCGCGGGGTAAAAAAATCCACAAAATTAGAGGCAACATCTCAAAAAATTAAAATGACCTATATAGTGATGATGGGGCCTTTAAACCTCAGTCCCTGCCCTTCGGGTGTGGTGAAATAGGTTGGGGTGTATGATGCTTCCACACAGAGCTGAAGCCGACCACCCATGAATACTGGCAAATCAACTGCTTAGAGGGTCCAAGCCTGCTTAGGAACAGTGTGCAAGTCAGACAGTCCATGCTTATAAACCTTATTGGTTTCATTTGGCGGTAGAGCTTGGGATGTCATTTCATCTCAGTGTCGGGTAAAAGTCTCACAAATTGGAAGCAATGTCTCCAAAATGACCTATATAGTGTTGACGGGGACATTAAACCTAAAATCAAACAAACAATGAGGCAGTTCTAATGAGCACCAACAGGCTATGTTTGGAGTTCAAACCAGTAAAATATCGTAAATCAAAAAGTAACTATTTTAAAGATAGAAAAGAATGCACTTTGTTACACGGGTGTGCTATTGTAATGTGAAAAAAAAAAAAACACGCCAAAAAAAAAGCGACAATAAACCAATAAATTAAGAGTTAAAATTGATACAGGAATATGTGTTTCAAAGAAACTGGAATATAAGTATAATGCTTAAACTAGATATTGAAATTTCTTGTAGTGTCCGTAACCAATTTAGTTCTTGAGAGATGTATCAAAACTTCAGATATTCAACGCCTATGGAATGTATTAATTTAAAGAACTGCTAGTATTTTTGCACAAGCCTACCTTGTTTGTAAAATAAAACCAGAACGTTCATGCAGTTTCGCTCTGCTGGCCCCCTAATTATATGATTTTCTATTAAATTATGAAAAAAAAAATTAAATAAACAAAAATAATAATAATTCCAGTGGCTATTTTAGCATCCAGTGCATTATTTCTAGATGAAATTAAAACTTATACCTGCCAATGATCAGACATTTATTCACAAATGTTACTGATGTGTGACCCCATAGATTATGGTTACGGACACTACAAGAACATAGTAGTTGATTACTTATCCTCTGCATATACCCTTGGGACTTTGCTAATTAGATTCTTCTGCTTTATTATTATAGAGAATACTTACTGTCATAAAATTTCAAAACAAGACAGTCAACAACCATGTAGACACACCAGTTTTATTTTTTTTCATGGAGATGCAATTTTTTAAAATTATTGCGCAATTTTGCATCAAAAAGTGTACATTGTTGTGTCATCCATTTGGAACAATTGAGTTATAATTGATTAGTCTGAAGACATATAATATCATTTTGAAAAGTATTATTAAAGTAATGTTTCCCAGATTTTAATATCGATATCAGTAAAAAGGCGTTTGTTTTCAGGTTACGGACACTACAGCATTTTTGTAGTGTCCGTAACCACAAACTCGTTCACAGAGGATGATTAGTTGTTGGAAAAAATACTAATTGTGCTTCATTAAAGGTTATTATACACAAAGTATTAAAAACAGAATTTTTTATTCAAACAAAGCTACTGGCAGTAACAAAATGTATCATGGTTACGGACACTACCACTTTTTTTTTGACTGTTGTTTTCCTGATAAGTGATCCTGAAATTTATTAATAATCTGCAGGGGAGAACAATATGATTTCTACCACTATGGCATTCTTAATAGATCATTTTTAAGGAATTTCAATAAAGTAAACACCACTCTCCTATGGGTATGGTGTGCATAACCAGAGGGTTGTGTTCAAAGTCTTGAAATGTATAACGAAGTACCGCCTCTATAATTATGGTGATATCTTGAAAAGTTTTCAGCGCATATCAAGAAATTATATATCAAAATTTTCTTCAGACAATTTTCTATATTACTGAAATTGAAAAAATAACCTGTTTGCCATGCATTATTATTTAAAATTTGTTTGTAAAATGGTATTTTTTAAAGTGCAACCCATAACGGTGAAAATATGCCATTTTGGGGGGTCTTTGATGGCTGCTGACAATATGAAAAAGTAGCTAGACCATTCATTTATTTTGAACATCTGAGCCACATGCCTTGCTAAGTTTCTATGGAATAAATTCAAATTTAAAGTCAAATCTCTGACAGTAAGGCTGATATAACATGCTGAAATAAAAAAAAGCCACAATATTGTGATTCACCCGCATATGTAGTTGAGTATTCCAAAATCAAAATTCTTATACTGCAGCGTTTAAATTTAATTTAATAAAGATACGTTTGTCTAAGTGGTCACCTGTATTAAGCAAGCAATCTGTGTTAAGCAAGCAGGTATCCCTTTCCCTGAAAGGCAAAATTGCTTTTAAACAAACCTGTGTAAATCAAACACCTGTCTTTAGCAAGCACTTTTTGATTACCCCATTGGTGCTTGCTTAATACAGGTTGTACCTTTTATTTTGCAGAACCAATGAAATTAATTAATATGATCACCAGGAATGCTTCTTTTTTCTTGTAAGAAAAGGAAATGAAATATATTAGGGTCATTTTGCAAGAACTTTTATTCACAAAAGACACTGAAATCTATTTAAAAGTTATTTACAGGTGTGTTTTGCATTAGCAGTATACTTTGACAAAGTTTGTGGAGGAAAAATTAAAAAAAAAAGATAGAGGAGGACCAATTAACTATACCAAATTCAGTGACACAGAGGCCTTTCTGATATTTAATCTTCATCAGTGTGTCTCAACCCCTAAAGTTCTGAAACCGAAACGGATGATGGACAAGTCCCGGCAAACACAGCAGTTCCCCCTCTGAGCACACACCGACCGACGCAGATCATGAGACAGGTCAACTGGAGACATCAGGCAAGAGTCGCCAACTGTAACTATGACCAACTGTAAGAACATGTAAAATTTGAACACCAGAATAATAGGTACATGTCATTATCCTAAAGTGTGAAAAAGGTTGCTTTGTGAAGGAGAAAAGCATATAAAGTGTAGCTGGAATGGCAAACAGTGTAGACCCTGGTCAGGGGTCTCCTGAAACAGAGTCTGATCTGGGTCTTTATATCTCTGTCCAAAAACTAAGAACCTTTACAATAGTTTTTGTGATTCAACTTTACAAGTTGCTTATAATCTATTTAAATAGTGAAAATGACCACCAACCTTATGTTCAAGCCATTGAAATGAAATCTGTCATGATATTCCCATGCACTACATCAATGTTTATTTTTTATAATATTCCATTTCTCAAATGTCTTATACTGGCTGACTGCTTCCTTGCAGATGCTATAAAGAACTGAAATATTTGGTTCAAAAGCAATAAAGAGACATGTTATAACTGATACCATCTTGTATCCATAGCAACAAATTCATCAGGGAGTTGATCTTTCTACCAGCTCCAAATTCTACGAAAGGTTACGAAGCCAAAATTGACTAAGTCCTCATCGTGTCTTAGAAATTTCTAAGTTCCCTAATCTACGCTCATTTACGAATCAAAATGAGTTTAAGTCCACATTCTACGCACTTTTCCATACTGGAAAATGTCTAAGTTTCCGTTTTACGAAGAACTACGAACAGCGATCGGAGAAAGCTCCGTTCATTCGTAGATAACTACAAGTGCTTTCTACTTTGGTGCTGAGATATGTTCGTAAATGAGCGTATTTTCGCAGACCATCGTAACAAACTACGAAAAAATACGCAGTCTCCGATCCAAATTACGCAAAACTACAACAGATTCCGCATGTTTACGAAGACAACCATGCGGAGCTTTCGGAAATTTGAGATACGGGAAGCACCGATCTCTGCCGAATCGGTTGTTAAATCCCTGCTGCATGATTTGATGAAGACTATGAAATTGAGATTAGCCCCTGCTAATTTGGATAATAGTAGGGGCAAGGACTTGCTGTACATGCAGCAGATGCAGGTTGTTCGGCTGTTTGAATTTAGTTTTACTCCCATCTATCATGTCTTCCCTTTCTCTTTCTTTCTACTTCTCAATGGAAGACAGCTCGATACAGAGTGAAATACTCTCTAAAAGGGCCAGAAGACCAAAAAACAAACAAAACTTCTTAATTTGAGCCCTGATATTGCTTTGATTTGTCAACTCATACCTATTTTTGGTCAACTCGTACCTATTCTTTGGTCAACTCGTACCCCCCAAGTCAACTCGTACCCATTTTGGTCAGCTCGTACCCTATGTGAATTAAGGGGGGTGGGTGTGTGAATTGAGGCAGGGGTCCTAATTATTGCTTTATACATAGGCAGGTAATATTTTTGAGATAAAAATTTATTTATTTTATAATGAAGGGGAAAATGAAGGGGTAGGAACAAATAAATTGGGGATATTTGTTAAAGATACAGGCGTTTTTGGTAGAAAGATTCTCCTAGTCCATATTTGTAGCAAGTAGTCGGTCCCCATTTTCCCAAATTTGTGACAGATATTCCCAATTTATGGGTTTGGGCTACATTTGGATGAAAGTTCCATGGAAATCGAACCAAAACTTACAAAGTAACAGCTGGTTTAAATTCCCAAATTTAAATATTAGCGAGGTTTAACGTCCCTTCAACACTATTTAGGTCATTTTTGGAGACGTCGCTTCCAATTTTGTGGGACTTTTACCCGACATTCAGATGAAATGACATCTCATCCCCTGCCGCCCAATAAAACCAATAGGGTTTTATGTATGGACGGACCGACTCACAGCAGTTTTCCCGGGCAGGCTTAGGCCTAAGCGGATAACCAGTACTAATGTGCGGTCGGTATCAAGCTCTGCATGGAAGCATCATGCAGCCTTAGATAGATAGATAGATAGATAGATAGATAGATAGATAGATAGATAGATAGATAGATAGATAGATAGATAGATAGATAGATAGATAGATAGATAGATAGATAGATAGATAGATACAGAGATAGATACCTTTAGTTATCACTATTGTCATGATCATTCACCCTTAATTATCACAACAGGTAATCCCCGAGTTAATCATGTACCGATTAATAAAGGTGTGAAATACGATTATCGATATCAATTAATGTTTGTGTGAAGAACGATTATCGATATGAGTTTAATTTAATTGTCCTTAATTAAAGACGGTTTTCTGTCGCTAAGAGGTTCCCCCCCCCCCCCCCCCCCCCACTCTTGTTTGGATATGAATGAACTGGTTAGTCATGATATGACTAGAGTAAAATCTGCGTGATCTCATCCAGATCGTTTAAAATTTCTACTGTATTGACTCCCCCATACACGAATCAAAGCGTTCTACAACATAGTGTGCACGAGTACCCGTTAGAAACATAGAGTGTGAGTACCCGTTAGAAATGAATTGTCAAAACAATTATAACGAGTTCCTGACGTTTATGTATGAGAAAACATATAAAAAATTACGGAAACACCCCTACCAATATATACATTGGGGATTTTACCATCAAATACGAAAATTTCAGCATTATTAAACTGGTATTTCCTTATTTGGCTCCGATCATAGACTGTGGGACCGCAAGTTACCGACGAGGTAGTTCTTAATAGTAATGTTTTGAGCAAAAGTGAAAAAAGTAATGAAACCCCTGTTGAACATGCTGTTAAAAGATGTCTCACAAACCAGTCTTGATAGCTACCCAAATTCCTGTGTATAATGCATGATTCCACAGTGCCAATCCGTTTATTCACATGACTTCATAGTTCAGATCAGTTTTTATGTCCCCGGAATCTAAGAGATTCGGGGGCATATAGTTTTTGGTCTGTCCGTCTGTTTGTCCGTTTGTCCGTCTGCAAAAACTTTAACATTGGGCATAACTTTGGAATGGTAATAGATAGAGCTTTCATATTTCACATGTGTATACCTTATCACAAGACCTTTCCAGTGGTACCATAATTTTTGATTTCGTGACCTTGACCTTGACCTTTGACCTATTTTTTTCAAAATTTTTAAAAACATTAACATTGGCGCTGTCCGGGGGCATCAGTGTTTCACAAACACATCTTGTTCATTTGGGCTCTTAAGTCCCCCGTCAACACCATTTAGGTCATTTTGGAGACGTTGGTCGGTCTTAGTTCCGATCAGTTGATTCATTTGAGGTTTTACGCCACGTCAACACTGTTTAGGTCATTTTCAAGACGTTGCTCGATGAAATAACATCTCAAACCCATGCGCTAAATGAATGCAATATGCTAATCTATTTTTCCGAGCCCGATGGGCCAAAACACATAGCAAGAATAAGAGAAAAAGCAATGATCAGGAATCCATGCAATTAACTTACACGGTGTATCATGTGCGAAAACCCAATCGGATAAACAAACCCATATAATGATGCAAAGTCTTTATATCGTTAAAGGTCAACAGAACAATATATATTGTGTGTGCTCATTAAACCCGTCTCAATGAGACGGTTCTAATGCGCACCCATCAACTATATTTCGATATAACTCAGATAAAACAGCCGACTGCAGAAAAATGGTGCCTATACATGAAAGGCGCCATTTTAGCGCACGCATATGTTTCGGTAAACCACATAATATATCGTCACTGACGTCGGGTAAAGTGTCAGAAGTCTTCAAAAACCACAAATCTAAAATCTAATGTATCTATTATATGTGTACTAAAGTTGAACTGATAAAAAAACTCTATATTTTACTAAGGTACGAGTTGACTTAGGTACGAGTTGACTAAGGTACGAGTTGACCAACAATAGGTACGAGTTGACTTAGGTACCAGTTGACCAGAAACCAATGTGCCGGGCTCCTCTGGAGCATACTCGCACAGTAAATGCACTATTCTAATGGATTATGTTTTCCATACAAGGTAGGCAGATGTCATTATGAATAATTCTACTGCTGAAACTAAATGCGAAATCTTATTTTGCCTGGTTATTTCATGAAAATTGTGATTTTCATGTCTTCAGTTCATCGTTCGACAGATAAGTAAATTCGTCCTTCAACAATTAATTCGTCCTTCGACTGCAACTTCAACTATCGTTTTACTGAGTCGGTCAAAATCTGACCATTACCTCAGTTGGGTGGGTTGCGCTAAATTTAGAATTTAGCAAAAAAAAATTATTCGTCGTTTTGCGAGTTTCCTAGACTACATATTTAGTCCAACAATCATCATAGAGGTATCATAGAGGTTATATTTACACAAATTCTAATTTGTTCAGTCCAATTTGGTAAACAACGCGCCAGGTGCCTGTGATTTCTTTTACCATACCCAAGAAAGCTAGGCTTTCAGAGGCACAGGCACTTGGCCCGTTGATTTGTCCGAAAAACATGTGGAATGTGATTAAAGTAAAAATATGAGTATAAAAAATATATTTTTTTCATACTTGTATAGAAAGCTAGACAAGGTTCACAACAAACCAGCACCATTTTCTCGGTACACATTAAATGACAATTGGCACAGGTACAGTTTTTGACACAGGAAGGTATATTTTGTATGAAGTTCAACCTAAGGCATGCAGAATTTCAATAAAATATTGCAGAACATCTGGATCAAGCCACATTGTGATCTACACGTCAAATTACCCCGGATAGTATTTAGTAGGACAACTAACTGTCACACCAACTCCATGGTTTTTCACTGTTTCCCTGCGATTTCCTGTTGAAATCCGATAATGTCAGCACAAAAGCCAACTTAACTATAAATCTCAATGAAGATGCTCTCACCTGATGCAAAAGTTTCCGCCAGTTAACCATTATTACCAGCAATTTTCGCCTTTTTTGTGTGGGAGCAGGCATTTCTAATTGCAATTGTTTTCATTCTATATTTTGAAGCTGATGTAATCCGAGGGCTGATTGGTCGAAATCGCTGGATTTCCCAAATTTCGACCAATCAGCGCGTGGATTATATCAGCTTCAAGATACAGAATGAAAACAATACTGCTTTGGGAAATGCCTGATCCCACACAAAAAGGTGAAAATTGCTGATAATAACGGTTATCTGAAGAAAACTTTTGCATTAGGTGAGAGCATCTTCATCGATATTTATAAGAATGTTGGCCTATATGCTGACATTATCTGATTTCCGCAGGCAATCGCAGGGAAACAGTGAAAAACCATTGAGTGGGTGTGACAGTTAGTTGTCCTACTAAGGTCTATCCGGGGCGGTCCATCGAATTACCCCAAACCACTTTAATTATCTATATTCAATACATGGATTGCACTTCTATGGTTATTTTACATGAGAGTCAAGACAGTTAAATGTTCATTTGCAATATACATGTTGCGAAGAGGTTAAGCTTTGTTAACTTTTATTTTGAAATTGGATGTGGGTGAGTGGTAACTGGGTACCTATACATGGCAATTATAAAGGTTCCTTTCTTGGTTATTAAAAGCCCTAAAAAGGGCTGTTTTATTTAAGTGGGGAAGCCCTCTATCTAATATTGCTTGGCAAGTCAGGTGTTACAAGGGCAGAGTTTGTCTTCTTTTTTTGTTCCTATGGAATTGTGTTGTGCGTTGGTTAAAAAGGGAAAAAATCTTATATTATATATTTCTGCTCGAAACACAGATTGTCGGTAATACATTGTGGGTACTTGTAAGAAACGCCTCGTCGAAACTGTTCTAACAAGTATTCACAATCTATGTTTTTTTTTTTAATAGAATTGAGAAAAATAACGTATACTTCTGTAAACAATATAAAAGTAGTATTTTAGGGCGGGTGGGAGTGTAAATATATTGTGTTTCGTGATGACTTTGGCCAAGTGTGTTAATCCCATTACATATTATAAATGGACAAGTAGTTAAATCACTTAACACTTGATAAGCGCGTGCCACGAGTAGGTGTCAATTTCACCACATTAAACTATTAATGTTAATATTTAGAGCACGCGCCTTTAATGACTCATCACGAAAACACACCTATATAATTCAGAGAGGTAAACCTTATTTTTCTTATTTCTGTATTAAAATATGGATTGTGGGTACGCGTTAGAAATACCTCGATGAGGCGGTTCTAACGTGTACCCACAATCTCTAATTTGATTTAAATTCAAAACGGGTTCCGTGGCAAACAGTGCAGGCCCAGAACGCGGCATCTGATCAGGGCCTCCACTGTTTGCTAAAAATGCAGTCCTTCCCCAAATAGATTTGGATGAAAAGATAACCTGACACCCCCTAAATTTTGAAATGAACTCCTAAGAAAATACCTAGATTTTAACCAAATAAAATAAACCCACAACTACGCCCCCGCCCATAGGGGCTTGAAGAAATATATGGGCTGCACGATGCTTCCACGCAGAGCTGAATCCGGCCAGTACACTAGTACTGGTAAACCGCTTAGAGGATCTAAGCCTATCCAGGAACTGCGGTGCGAGGCGGACCGTCCATGTTAATAAACCCTGTTGGTTTCATTGGGCGACAGGGCTTGAGATGTCATTTCATCTCAATGTCGGGTAAAAGTCCCACAAAATTGAAAGCAACGTCTCCAAAATGACCTTTACAGTGTTGACGGGGACGTTAAACCTCAAATCAAACAAACAAACAAATAAACCCACAACTAACTTACAACTGTCTGTCAACTGTCAAAATGAAAATATGACGTATCAAACAGAAAATTGATGATTATAAGGGGTCTTCTTCTTCTTCATTATGCACCGGATGAGTGGCAGTATTATGTCTGATCTGGGTCTACACTGTGAAACGGGTTACTTTGCAAATAGTACAGGCCCAGAACGCGGCATCTGATCAGGGCCTCCACTGTTTGCTATAAGTTCAGTCCTTCCTCAAATAAATTTGGATGAAAAGATAACCTGACACCCCCTAAATTTTGAAATGAACTCCTAAGGAAATAACTAGATTTTAACCAATTAAAATAAACTCTCCGGCTAACAAAGAACTGTCTGTCAACTGTCAAAATGAAAATATGACGTCGTATCAAACAGAAAATTGATGATTATAAGGGGTCTTCTTCTTCCTTCTTTTTCTTCTTCTTCTTCTTCTTTATTATGCACCGGATGACTGGCAGTATTATGTCTGATCTGGGTCTACACTGTGAAACTGGTTCCGTTGCAAACAGTGCAGGCCCAGAACGCGGCATCTGATCAGGGCCTCCACTGTTTGCTAAAAGTTCAGTCCTTTCCCAAATAACGTGACAGGACGAACATATACTTTAATTACACAGTGCACTGCCAAATGCATTATGCCGATTAAATCAGCAATAATGTGAGCAACAAACGGTGAAGTCAGCAATAATTTGAGCAACAAACGGTAAAGTCAGCAATAATTTGAGCAACAAACCACATCAATATTAGTGGGAAAACAGACCTGTTTGCATTAAAATATTTCAAAACATGTCAGTAAGTATATCTCTATTGTGTATCATAATATTTTTAATGTGGTTTGGGGTATTTTGGTGTGGTTTGGGTGGTTTTGGGGTGGTTTTGGGTAATTCGACGGACCCTATCCGGGGTAATTTGACGTTTAGATCACGATGGGGCTTGAACCAGGAGTTCTGCATTATTTTGATGAAATTCTGCATGTCTTAGGTTGAAGTTCATACAAAATATACCTTCCTGTGTCAAAAAATGTGCCTGTGCCAATTGTCATTTTATGTGTACCGAGAAAATGGCACTGGTTTGTTGAGAACCTTGTCTAGCTTTCTATACCAGTGTGAAAAATTTTTTTTTTTACTCATATTTTGTCATTTTACCTATTCCACAAGTTTTTCGGACAAATCAACGGGCCAAGCGCCTGTGTTCAGAGGCACTGGTATCGTTCGCAGCCGTCGTTGACGTAAAATCGATTCGGAACTGGCGACCGCACTGTAGATCTACTGTCGGCGCAGACAGCAAATTTCTATCCTATGACATCGGAACATTTCTCCAATAAAAATGAACAAACCTTTTTTTTTACTTTATTCTAGGACATTTACCCCATAACATTTACCTGGTAATTTGGCATTTAATAGAATTCCATGATTAATTATTATTGATCATTGCATAAGGACAAGGAATCTTTACACGGCGGCCATGATGGCATGAAACGCACTGTTCAGACAACAGCAAAGGTTTATGCAAGGTTTCACTCATAATCCATGGAAAGACAGCTTTTATGCACAAATACATAGGCCTTTTCCCTTATATATTTTTGTATCCACTTAACAAAGAAGTTTTAACATCATAATTACCTAAAATTTGCTCTTCTTCGTCGACCGCACAATTTCAAGTTCTGGCGCAAAACAAACTCGATCGCGTGATCTTGTGGTGCCGCATGCGCTAACGTACCGTGTGCAACCTGTTGTGACGAGGTAAAATAGTAGTTACCAACATTACTAGCTTGGCGGGAGGTCTTACGAGGCAAACTAGTCAAGCTGACAATTTATTTTTTTCAGTGGGTGAATACGCATGGATGCATCACTGATTGGCCGTCGGCGGCATATCTCTATCCTCAGTCGCGGGTTAAAGAACATCTTCACAAAAGACAAATCAACCCATGTGAAAGGCAAGTTCACCATGCTATACTGATCGTAAATGCGCAAGCACAAGACAAAAATATCATAAAACCAGTGCATCAAACAAAGACTCCGATTAAAATGCTCTGCGAAGCATGATTTTGTTTTGCTTGTCTCAGTTTACCGTCGCCATCACGCAAAAATGCCTATATAGTTTTGACCCCCTTGAACCCCACTTTTATATAGTAAAACTGGGGTTTACAGGGGTAAACCTTGTTTTACTTATTTCTGCTCTAAAATTTAGATTGTGGGTACTCGTTAGAACCGCCTCGACGTACCCACAATCTATATTTTGAGCAGAAATAACAAAAATATCACAATTTTTCATCTTAAATTTTTCATTTTTACGATGGTAAATTTACAGTGTATTTGTATAGGCGTGCTATAGGCGTGCTACAGAAGGGGGCATATGACCGGTTGATTCTGATCAAACGGCACGGACGCGCATGGCGCGCTACTATTATTTCTGTTTATGCGATTATCGAAGATTATTGACCAGATTTTACGGATGCATCGGCTGAGCTGCGTCTTCGGTGGTCGTTCAGTTACCTGCATAGACTAAATCAATATGCACAACTGAATTTCGCTTATTTCTGTTGCGATATCCAATATCCGTGCGGCTTTGTACATGCTGTAATTCAGAAGCCTCCGAGGTGTAGTGGTTACGCCACTCGCCTTGTAAACCAGGGGTCGCAGGATCGATCCCGGGCTTCTCCAGACTTTCGGAAGAGTCTTTAAACCGAGGTCCCGTCTCCGTATGACCTTAGCTGTTGGTGGGACGTTAAACTGAAACACTCACTCACATGCTGTAATTCTCATGCGATCATCGATGACACTGATCAGACTGTTTGGATGCACGCGCTGAGTTCGTCTTCGGTGGTCGCTCAGTTTCCTGCACAGACTTAAACAAATATGCGCTAGTGGCTACAGAGGGGGCATATGATGAGTTTATTCTGATCAGACTGCACGGATGCGCACGCTGAGCTACGATGTTTTCTATTTATGCGAATATCGAAGACCCCGACAAGATTTTACGGATGCACAGGCAGAGCTGCTTGTTCGGTGGTCGTTCAGTTACCTGCATAGACTTATATCAATAAGCGCAACTGTATTTCGCTTATTTCTGTTGCGATATCCATTATCTGGGCCCCGTCAAGCGATTTTGGTACTTATCGCCTATGCGAGCAGCGAAGGTTCAGGCGAGCCTGCGCATCCGCGCAGTCTCGCCAGAACCTTCGCTACTCGCTCATACAAGCAGTGAATCAAGAGAAACCTTCAGACAGAAAGCCATATCCCTGGCCCCTCTAAATGGCTGGGCTTGCGCAGTTAAAATTTGTCATGACGGAATGCTCGAAGACACAAATTCGCTTGGCGGGGCTCATCTTTGGACTTTGTAAGGCTCGGGCGATCATCGATGACACTGATCAGACCTTTTGGATTCTTAGGCTGAGTTGCATCTTCGGTTGTCGTTCAGTTACCTCATTACGATAACACGCCCGTGCAACATAGTTTTTTTCACATCTCCAAAATGGCTACTTTTCTGTTAAAAATCCATGATACTTTTCTTATTTACACTGCAAGCGTGGTTTGTGGGTGCTCTTTAGAACCGCCTCATTTAGGCAGGTTCTAATGAGTACCCACAACCTATGTTTTGGAGCAGAAATAAACCCTTAAACCCCAGTTTCTCTATATAAAATGGGGTTTAGGGGGGTGGGGGCTTCATTTCACGGACTGTCACGTGATGTGCATAGACTTATATCAATACGCGCAACTGGATTTCGCTTATTATTGTTGCGATATCCATTATCTGTGCGGCTTTGTAAGGCTCATGCGATCATCGATGACAGTGATCATAGGGGTTTGAATCATAAAAAAAAAAAAAAATGATTTTTTTTTATTTTGTTTTCATGGTTCAAGCCCCTATGCACTGATCAAACGTTATGGATTCACAAGCTGAGCTGCGTCTTTGTTGGTCGCACTCAATCGTACCGCAAAGACTCAGATCAACATGCACAACCTCTGTTTGCTTATATCTGCTAGTCCTGTGGCTACGCAAGGCTACGATCACCGATAAATTAGACAAGACAAATCAGGCTGCGTGGATGCGCAGGATAATCTCTTTGCCGCTGATCACAAAACGATCTACATGCGTGTTTAACCAAACAATATGAAACGGGAACTACTCAATATTGGCGCCACCTAGCGGACATGGGAAGCAATCGGATAGATAACTCCGTATAGCGGTAGTCCCCCATTACATTAAGTAACTTGGTTTGTTGATAGTCAACCATGGGTGTGGCTAACTTAATGTATTCAGCATGATGGGGGTTAATGGCTTCTCACTTCCAGCTTTCAACTCGGGCCTCTGTGGCCTAGTGGATAAGAGCGCTGACTCTTAACCATTAGGTCTCTTACTGTTGTGGCTCGAGCCTGCCTCGGGTCACATGTGAGACGCCAAGTTCTGGAACGATTGGTCAGGTGGCTTTTATCCGGGTACTTCGGTTTTCGCCCACTTCTGATTAACGATCGGCACGATATGAGTGAAACAGTCTTGAAAGGGCAGTAAAACCCAAACCAACTTTCAAGTTCTAACTTCATCACTTCTGACTTGATCATGTTGATAAATTTAGAACACAGAAATCGGAAGTGAGTGTGGGTGCGTTTGAGTGTGTTGTCTAACCAACAACTAAGGTCATACGGAGACTCATCCGAAAGTCTGATACTAAGAGCATTAGGGCCAGGTGTACTTTTCTTCTTTTGATACGTATCAAGAAATTTCCACTTAGCATCTCGAAATTTTGACCTAGTAACTAGAAATTTTGACATATTAACTCGAAATTTCGGCATAGAATCTTCAAAATTTGACATAATAACTCGAAATTTTGACTTATTAACTCGATATTTCGACTTAGTATCTCGAATCTCGAAATTTCGACTGAGTATGTCGATATTTCGACATAATAACTCGAAATTTCGACTTAGTATCTCGAAATTTCGACACTCAAAATTGCGACTTAGTAACTCGAAATTCCGACATAATAACTCGAAATTTCGACTCAATATCTCGAAATATCGACTTAATAACTCGAAATTTCGACTTAGTTTCTCAAAATTTCGACTTAATATCTAGATATTACGAGATATTAAATCCTATATACACACAGTTAATGTTAAAATGGTTAAACACCCCCGTTTCATTATACCCCGCTTTGAAAAAAGGGCGAGAATATTGGTTTACATCTGTTCCTCCGTACTTCTGTCTGTCTGTCAGTCCGTCCGTCCGTCTGTCTGTCGGACGTCCGTCCGTCCGTCCGTCCGTCCTTCCGTCCATTGTTTCGTCAATGATTTCTCAAGAACCATAAAAGCTAGAAGCTGAGTATGCAAATTATGTGATATCGGTCTACTTGTATCGTGTAAAAGACAATGGCCTTTCTCGGTCTATTTTTTCATATGTTCTTTCATTCTTCTTTCTCTCTATATTGGCCAATGTTAATTTTTATCAAATATTTCTCAAGAACTATAAAACTAGAAGCCCCAAACGTGTGCATCATGTAAGACACAGAGGGTTTTCTGACTCATCAGGAGGTCACGCATTCACTCCCGTTTCAGTAAAATGAAAGCGGGCTTATAATTATATTTGACAGTTCTATTTCTTAAAGTGGATTCGGTATCAAACTTTCTCATGAAATGATTGCTTTTAAAATCATTTATAGATCAAAGCACTGGCAGCACTGGCGGGTCGATTGTCTTTGAGTGTGGGTTGGTACATGTTTCGTTTAACCTTTAAATTCCTATACTATAAGCTAAACGTGTAGATCCTGATCTGACGCCGTGCTTGGGTCGATTAATTATCAATTGACTAAAAGTTACTGACTACAGAAGCTTCCCGCCTGCTATTGTCCACGTGTCTATCACTGGCCATGTTCAAAACCCATGTACCAGTTATTTATAGCAGCGCTAGTCTTCTCCTTGTGACGTCGGTGCGCCATGTAGACTGGACAGGTGAACATGGACATTGCAAACAGTGTAGTCTGATCAGACGCCGCCGAACAGACCTTCAATAAATAACCGGTACCGTCATGGTCTACATGGTCAGCGATTGTCACGTGGACGATAGCTAGTTACTTTGGGTCGAATGATAAAAAAATCGACCCAAAAGATGGTAATCGGTGCAACACGAACACCATGGCTAAAATAACAAAGCAACAACCGGCCAGAAAACGCAGTATTTAATAACAGAATACGTTGCGTGTTCTTCTCATTAAACAGACGTCTGTTTAAGAATGGAGCAGCAGATTCATCCCATCGGTCAGACGTCGAATTTGATGACTGGTCAGCTCTAGCCACGTGTGTATGTGTGTGTTGTGTGTGTGTGTGTGTGTGTGTGTGTGTGTGTGGTGTGGTGTGTGTGTGTGTGTGTGTGTGTGTGTGTGTGTGTCTAGTACACAGGTCTAGTGGCAAATGGTTGGTTCTCAAAATGAGGCATGACTTCTGGTGCTAAATATGCAAATATATGTGTATATCCAAACTCCATATTTAAACCGTGATAATGAAGTTGTGGAAACGCTTATTACGCATGTAATGAAGGAAAATGAAAAATATAAATCTCCTTCACCTTATATACCTATACCCTATTATGTGTAACGGGTTGTAATGCTCTGTTATGCGTTTGTAACTAATGTAATGAGACATAAGGGGATGAGAACCTTTTCATTTCGCACTGTAACGTTTGTAACGCATGTAATGAAGGAAAATGAAAAATATATATCTCGTAAACCTTATATACCGATACACTACAATGTGTAACGGGTTGTAATGCTCTGTAATGCGTTTGTAACTAATGTAATTAGACATAAGGGGATGAGAGCCTTTTCATTTCGCACTGTAACGTTTGTAACGCATGTAATGAAGGAAAATGAAAATAAATCTCGTACACCTTACATACCTATACCCTTTTTTGTGTAACGGGTTGTAATGCTCTGTAATACGTTTGTAACTAATGTAATGAGACGTAAGGGGATGAGAGCCTTTTCGTTTCGCACTGTAACGCTTGTGACGCATGTAATGAAGGAAAATGAAATATTTATATATATATATCGTACACCTTATATCCCTATACCCTACTATGTGTAACGTGTTGTAATGGTCTGTAATGCGGTTGTAACCAATGTAATGAGACCTATTGGGATTAGCGCCTGTTCATTTTGCACTGTAACGCTTGTAACGTATGTAATGAAGGAAAATGAAATATATATATATCGTACACCTTCTATACCTATACCCTACTATGTGTAACGTGTTGTAATGGTCTGTAATGCGACTGTAACCAATGTAATGAGACCTAAGGGGATGAGCGCATCTTCATTTTGCACTGTAACGCTAGTAACGCATGTAATGAAGGAAAATGAAATATATATATATATATCGTACACCTTATATACCTATACCCTACTATGTGTAACGTGTTGTAATGGTATGTAATGCGATTGTAACAAATGTATTGAGAACTAAGGGGATGTGTGCATATTCATTTTGCACTGTAACGCTTGTAACGCATGTAATGAAGGAAAATGAAATATATATATATCGTACACCTTATATCCCTATACCCTACTATGTGTTACGTGTTGTAATGGTCTGTAATGCGGTTGTAACTAATGTAATGAGACCTATTGGGATTAGCGCCTGTTCCTTTTGCACTGTAACGCTTGTAACGCATGTAATGAAGGAAAATGAAATATATATTTATCGTTCACCTTATATACCTATAACCTACTATGTGTAACGTGTTGTAATGGTCTGTAATGCGAGTGTAACCAATGTAATGAGACCTAAGGGGATGGGTGCATATTCAATTTGCAATGTAACGCTTGTAACGCATGTAATGAGGCAAATGAAATATATATATATCGTACACCTTATATCCCTATACCCTACTATGTGTAACGTGTTGTAATGGTCTGTAATGCGGTTGTAACCAATGTATTGAGACCTATTGGGATAAGCGCCTGTAATTTTGCACTGTAACGCTTGTAATGCATGTAATGAAGGAAAATGAAATATATATATATCGTACACCTTATATACCTATACCCTACTATGTGTAACGTGTTGTAATGGTCTGTAATGCGAGTGTAACCAATGTAATAAGACCTAAGGGGATGGGTGCATATTCATTTTGCACTGTAACGCTTGTAACGAATGTAATGAAGGAAAATGAAATATATATATCGTACACCTTATATCCCTATACCCTACTATGTGTAACGTGTTGTAATGGTCTGTAATGCGGTTGTAACCAATGTAATGAGACCTATTGGGATTAGCGCCTGTTCATTTTGCACTGCAACGCTTGTAACGTATGCAATGAAGGAAAATGAAATATATATAAATCGTACACCTTATATACCTATACCCTACTATGTGAAATGTGTTCTAATGGTCTGTAATGCGAGTGTAACCAATGTAATGAGACCTAAGGGGATGGGTGCATATTCATTTTGCACTGTAACGCTTGTAACGCATGTAATGAAGGAAAATGAAATATATATATATCGTACACCTTATATACCTATACCCTACTATGTGTAACGTGTTGTAATGGTATGTAATGCGATTGTAACCAATGTATTGAGACCTCAGGGGATTAGCGCATATTCATTTTGCACTGTAACGCTTGTAACGCATGTAATGAAGGAAAATGAAATATATATATCGTACACCTTATATCCCTATACCCTACTATGTGTAACGTGTTGTAATGGTCTGTAATGCGGTTGTAACCAATGTATTGAGACCTATTGGGATAAGCGCCTGTAAATTTGCACTGTAACGCTTGTAACGCATGTAATGAAGGAAAATGAAATATATATATATATATATATATATATATATATATATATATATATATATATATATATATATATATATATATATATATATATATCGTACACCTTATATACCTATAGCCTACTATGTGTAACGTGTTGTAATGGTCTGTAATGCGGTTGTAACCAAATGTAATGAGACCTAAGGGGATGGGTGCATATTCATTTTACACTGTAACGCCTGTAACGCATGTAATGAAGGAAAATGAAATATATATATATATCGTACACCTTATATCCCTATACCCTACTATGTGTAACGTGTTGTAATGGTCTGTAATGCGGTTGTAACCAATGTAATGAGACCTAAGGGGATGGGTGCATATTCATTTTGCACTGTAACGCTTGTAACGCATGTAATGAAGGAAAATGAAATATATATATATCGTACACCTTATATACCTATACCCTAATATGTGTAAAGTGTTGTAATGGTATGTAATGCGATTGTAACCAATGTATTGAGACCTAAGGGGATGGGTGCATATTCAATTTGCAATGTAACGCTTGTAACGCATGTAATGAGGCAAATGAAATATATATATATCGTACACCTTATATCCCTATACCCTACTATGTGTAACGTGTTGTAATGGTCTGTAATGCGGTTGTAACCAATGTAATGAGACCTATTGGGATTAGTGCCTGTTCATTTTGCACTGTAACGCTTGTAACGTATGTAATGAAGGAAAATGAAATATATATATATCGTACACCTTCTATACCTATACCCTAATATGTGTAACGTGTTGTAATGGTCTGTAATGCGAGTGTAACCAATGTAATGAGACCTAAGGGGATGGGTTCATATTCTTGTTGCACTGTAACGCTTGTA
This sequence comes from Lucinisca nassula, assembly GCA_963580285.1. Taxonomy (NCBI): domain Eukaryota; kingdom Metazoa; phylum Mollusca; class Bivalvia; order Lucinida; family Lucinidae; genus Lucinisca; species Lucinisca nassula. The sequence goes on from OY757018.1 coordinate 27,609,898, forward strand.
ACGCATGTAATGAAGGAAAATGAAATCTATATATATCGTACACCTTATATACCTATACCCTACTATGTGTAACGTGTTGTAATGGTATGTAATGCGATTGTAACCAATGTATTGAGACCTAAGGGGATTAGCGCATATTCATTTTGCACTGTAACGCTTGTAACGCATGTAATGAAGGAACATGAAATATATATATATCGTACACCTTATATCCCTATAACCTACTATGTGTAACGTGTTGTAATGCGGTTGTAACCAATGTATTGAGACCTATTGGGATTAGCGCCTGTAATTTTGCACTGTAACGCTTGTAACGCATGTAATGAAGGAAAATGAAATATACATATATCGTACACCTTATATACCTACACCCTACAATGTGTAACGTGTTGTAATGGTCTGTAATGCGGTTGTAACTAATGTAATGAGACCTAAGGGAATGGGTGCATATTCTTTTTGCACTGTAACGCTTGTAACGCATGTAATGAAGGAAAATGAAATATATATATATCGTACACCTTATATCCCTATACCCTACTATATGTAACGTGTTGTAATGGTCTGAAATGCGGTTGTAACCAAAGTAATGAGACCTATTGGGACTAGCGCCTGTTCATTTTTGCACTGTAACGCTTGTAACGTATGTAATGAAGGAAAATGAAATATATATATATCGTACACCTTCTATACCTATACCCTACTATGTGTAACGTGTTGTAATGGTCTATAATGCGAGTGTAACTAATGTAATGAGACCTAAGGGGATGGGTGCATATTCATTTTGCACTGTAACGCTTGTAACGCATGTAATGAAGGAAAATGAAATATATATATATCGTACACCTTATATCCCTATACCCTACTATGTGTAACGTGTTGTAATGGTCTGTAATGCGGTTGTAACCAATGTAATGAGACCTATTGGGATTAGTGCCTGTTCATTTTGCACTGTAACGCTTGTAACGTATGTAATGAAGGAAAATGAAATATATATATATCGTACACCTTCTATACCTATACCCTACTATGTGTAACGTGTTGTAATGGTCTGTAATGCGAGTGTAACCAATGTAATGAGACCTAAGGGGATGGGTTCATATTCATGTTGCACTGTAACGCTTGTAACGCATGTAATGAAGGAAAATGAAATCTATATATATCGTACACCTTATATACCTATACCCTACTATGTGTAACGTGTTGTAATGGTATGTAATGCGATTGTAACCAATGTATTGAGACCTAAGGGGATTAGCGCATATTCATTTTGCACTGTAACGCTTGTAACGCATGTAATGAAGGAAAATGAAATATATATATATCGTACACCTTATATCCCTATACCCTACTATGTGTAACGTGTTGTAATGCGGTTGTAACCAAAGTATTGAGACCTATTGGGATTAGCGCCTGTAATTTTGCACTGTAACGCTTGTAACGCATGTAATGAAGGAAAATGAAATATATATATATCGTACACCTTATATACCTTCACCCTACAATGTGTAACGTGTTGTAATGGTCTGTAATGCGGTTGTAACTAATGTAATGAGACCTAAGGGGATGGGTGCATATTCATTTTGCACTGTAACGCTTGTAACGCATGTAATGAAGGAAAATGAAATATATATATATCGTACACCTTTTATCCCTATACCCTACTATATGTAACGTGTTGTAATGGTCTGTAATGCGGTTGTAACCAATGTATTGAGACCTATTGGGATAAGCGCCTGTAATTTTGCACTGTAACGCTTGTAACGTATGTAATGAAGGAAAATGAAATATATATATATCGTACACCTTCTATACCTTTACCCTACTATGTGTAACGTGTTGTAATGGTCTGTAATGCGAGTGTAACCAATGTAATGAGACCTAAGGGGATGGGTTCATATTCATTTTGCACTGTAACGCTTGTAACGCATGTAATGAAGGAAAATGAAATATATATATATCGTACACCTTATATACCTATACCCTACTATGTGTAACGTGTTGTAATGATCTGTAATGCGAGTGTAACCAATGTAATGAGACCTAAGGGGATGGGTTCATATTCATTTTGCACTGTAACGCTTGTAACGCATGTAATGAAGGAAAATGAAATATATATATATATCGTACACCTTATATACCTATACCCTACCATGTGTAACGTGTTGTAATGGTCTGTAATGCGAGTGTAACCAATGTAATGAGACCTAAGGGGATGGGTGCATATTCATTTTGCACTGTAACGCTTGTAACGCATGTTATGAAGGAAAATGAAATATATATATATCGTACACCTTATATCCCTATACCCTACTATGTGTAACGTGTTGTAATGGTCTGTAATGCGGATTTAACCAATGTAATGAGACCTATTGGGATTAGTGCTTGTTCATTTTGCACTGTAACGCTTGTAACGTATGTAATGAAGAAAAATGAAATATATATATATCGTACACCTTCTATACCTATACCCTACTATGTGTAACGTGTTGTAATGGTCTGTAATGCGAGTGTAACCAATGTAATGAGACCTAAGGGGATGGGTGCATACTCATTTTGCACTGTAACGCTTGTAACGCATGTAATGAAGGAAAATGAAATATATATATATATCGTACACCTTATATACCTATACCCTACTATGTGTAACGTGTTGTAATGGTCTGTAATGCGAGTGTAACCAATGTAATGAGACCTAAGGGGATGGGTGCATATTCATTTTGCAATGTAACGTTGGAACGCATGTAATGAGGCAAATGAAAAATATATCTATATCGTACACCTTATATCCCTTTACCCTACTATGTGTAACTTGTTGTAATGGTCTGTAATGCGGTTGTAACCAATGTTATGAGACCTATTGGGATTAGCGCCTGTTCATTTTGCACTGTAACGCTTGTAACGTATGTAATGAAGGAAAATGAAATATATATATATATCGTACACCCTCTATACCTATACCCTACTATGTGTAACGTGTTGTAATGGTCTGTAATGCGAGTGTAACCAATGTATTGAGACCTAAGGGGATGGGTGCATATTCAATTTGCAATGTAACGCTTGTAACGCATGTAATGAGGCAAATGAAATATATATATATCGTACAACTTACATCCCTATACCCTACTATGTGTAACGTGTTGTAATGGTCTGTAATGCGGTTGTAACCAATGTATTGAGACCTATTGGGATTAACGCCTGTAATTTTGCACTGTTACGCTTGTAATGCAGGTAATGAAGGAAAATGAAATATATATATATATCGTACACCTTCTATACCTATACCCTACTATGTGTAACGTGTTGTAATGGTCTGTAATGCGAGTGTAACCATTGAAATGAGACCTAAGGGGATGGGTGAATATTCATTTTGCACTGTAACGCTTGTAACGCATGTAATGAAGGAAAATGAAATATATATATATCGTACACCTTATATACCTATACCCTAATATGTGTAACGTGTTGTAATGGTATGTAATGCGATTGTAACCAATGTATTGAGACCTAAGGGGATGGGTGCATATTCAATTTGCAATGTAACGCTTTTAACGCATGTAATGAGGCAAATGAAATATATATATATCGTACACCGTATATCCCTATACCCTACTATATGTAACGTGTTGTAATGGTCTGTAATGCGGTTGTATCCAATGTAATGAGACCTATTGGGATTAGCGCCTGTTCATTTTGCACTGTAACGCTTGTAACGTATGTAATGAAGGAAAATGAAATATATATATATCGTACACCTTCTATACCTATACCCTACTATGTGTAACGTGTTGTAATGGTCTGTAATGCGGTTGTAACCAATGTAATGAGACCTAAGGGGATGGGTGCATATTCATTTTGCACTGTAACGCTTGTAACGCATGTAATGAAGGAAAATGAAATATATATATCGTACACCTTATATCCCTATACCCTACTATGTGTAACGTGTTGTAATGGTCTGTAATGCGGTTGTAACCAATGTAATGAGACCTAAGGGGATGGGTGCATATTCATTTTGCACTGTAACGCTTGTAACGCATGTAATGAAGGAAAATGAAATATATATATATCGTACACCTTTTATCCCTATACCCTACTATATGTAACGTGTTGTAATGGTCTGTAATGCGGTTGTAACCAATGTATTGAGACCTATTGGGATAAGCGCCTGTAATTTTGCACTGTAACGCTTGTAACGTATGTAATGAAGGAAAATGAAATATATATATATCGTACACCTTCTATACCTTTACCCTACTATGTGTAACGTGTTGTAATGGTCTGTAATGCGAGTGTAACCAATGTAATGAGACCTAAGGGGATGGGTTCATATTCATTTTGCACTGTAACGCTTGTAACGCATGTAATGAAGGAAAATGAAATATATATATATCGTACACCTTATATACCTATACCCTACTATGTGTAACGTGTTGTAATGATCTGTAATGCGAGTGTAACCAATGTAATGAGACCTAAGGGGATGGGTTCATATTCATTTTGCACTGTAACGCTTGTAACGCATGTAATGAAGGAAAATGAAATATATATATATATCGTACACCTTATATACCTATACCCTACCATGTGTAACGTGTTGTAATGGTCTGTAATGCGAGTGTAACCAATGTAATGAGACCTAAGGGGATGGGTGCATATTCATTTTGCACTGTAACGCTTGTAACGCATGTTATGAAGGAAAATGAAATATATATATATCGTACACCTTATATCCCTATACCCTACTATGTGTAACGTGTTGTAATGGTCTGTAATGCGGTTTTAACCAATGTAATGAGACCTATTGGGATTAGTGCTTGTTCATTTTGCACTGTAACGCTTGTAACGTATGTAATGAAGAAAAATGAAATATATATATATCGTACACCTTCTATACCTATACCCTACTATGTGTAACGTGTTGTAATGGTCTGTAATGCGAGTGTAACCAATGTAATGAGACCTAAGGGGATGGGTGCATACTCATTTTGCACTGTAACGCTTGTAACGCATGTAATGAAGGAAAATGAAATATATATATATATCGTACACCTTATATACCTATACCCTACTATGTGTAACGTGTTGTAATGGTCTGTAATGCGAGTGTAACCAATGTAATGAGACCTAAGCGGATGGGTGCATATTCATTTTGCAATGTAACGTTGGAACGCATGTAATGAGGCAAATGAAAAATATATCTATATCGTACACCTTATATCCCTTTACCCTACTATGTGTAACTTGTTGTAATGGTCTGTAATGCGGTTGTAACCAATGTAATGAGACCTATTGGGATTAGCGCCTGTTCATTTTGCACTGTAACGCTTGTAACGTATGTAATGAAGGAAAATGAAATATATATATATCGTACACCCTCTATACCTATACCCTACTATGTGTAACGTGTTGTAATGGTCTGTAATGCGAGTGTAACCAATGTATTGAGACCTAAGGGGATGGGTGCATATTCAATTTGCAATGTAACGCTTGTAACGCATGTAATGAGGCAAATGAAATATATATATATCGTACAACTTACATCCCTATACCCTACTATGTGTAACGTGTTGTAATGGTCTGTAATGCGGTTGTAACCAATGTATTGAGACCTATTGGGATTAACGCCTGTAATTTTGCACTGTTACGCTTGTAATGCAGGTAATGAAGGAAAATGAAATATATATATATCGTACACCTTCTATACCTATACCCTACTATGTGTAACGTGTTGTAATGGTCTGTAATGCGAGTGTAACCATTGAAATGAGACCTAAGGGGATGGGTGAATATTCATTTTGCACTGTAACGCTTGTAACGCATGTAATGAAGGAAAATGAAATATATATATATCGTACACCTTATATACCTATACCCTAATATGTGTAACGTGTTGTAATGGTATGTAATGCGATTGTAACCAATGTATTGAGACCTAAGGGGATGGGTGCATATTCAATTTGCAATGTAACGCTTGTAACGCATGTAATGAGGCAAATGAAATATATATATATCGTACACCGTATATCCCTATACCCTACTATATGTAACGTGTTGTAATGGTCTGTAATGCGGTTGTATCCAATGTAATGAGACCTATTGGGATTAGCGCCTGTTCATTTTGCACTGTAACGCTTGTAACGTATGTAATGAAGGAAAATGAAATATATATATATCGTACACCTTCTATACCTATACCCTACTATGTGTAACGTGTTGTAATGGTCTGTAATGCGGTTGTAACCAATGTAATGAGACCTAAGGGGATGGGTGCATATTCATTTTGCACTGTAACGCTTGTAACGCATGTAATGAAGGAAAATGAAATATATATATCGTACACCTTATATCCCTATACCCTACTATGTGTAACGTGTTGTAATGGTCTGTAATGCGGTTGTAACCAATGTAATGAGACCTATTGGGATTAGTGCCTGTTCATTTTGCACTGTAACGCTTGTAACGTATATAATGAAGGAAAATGAAATATATATATATCGTACACCTTCTATAGCTATACCCTACTATGTGTAACGTGTTATAATGGTCTGTAATGCGAGTGTAACCATTGTAATGAGACCTAAGGGGATGGGTTCATATTCATGTTGCACTGTAACGCTTGTAACGCATGTAATGAAGGAAAATGAAATCTATATATATCGTACACCTTATATACCTATACCCAACTATGTGTAACGTGTTGTAATGGTATGTAATGCGATTGTAACCGATGTATTGAGACCTAAGGGGATTAGCGCATATTCATTTTGCACTGTTACGCTTGTAACGCATGTAATGAAGGAAAATGAAATATATATATATCGTACACCTTTTATCCCTATACCCTACTATATGTAACGTGTTGTAATGGTCTGTAATGCGGTTGTAACCAATGTATTGAGACCTATTGGGATAAGCGCCTGTAATTTTGCACTGTAACGCTTGTAACGTATGTAATGAAGGAAAATGAAATATATATATATCGTACACCTTCTATACCTTTACCCTACTATGTGTAACGTGTTGTAATGGTCTGTAATGCGAGTGTAACCAATGTAATGAGACCTAAGGGGATGGGTTCATATTCATTTTGCACTGTAACGCTTGTAACGCATGTAATGAAGGAAAATGAAATATATATATATCGTACACCTTATATACCTATACCCTACTATGTGTAACGTGTTGTAATGATCTGTAATGCGAGTGTAACCAATGTAATGAGACCTAAGGGGATGGGTTCATATTCATTTTGCACTGTAACGCTTGTAACGCATGTAATGAAGGAAAGTGAAATATATATATATATCGTACACCTTATATACCTATACCCTACCATGTGTAACGTGTTGTAATGGTCTGTAATGCGAGTGTAACCAATGTAATGAGACCTAAGGGGATGGGTGCATATTCATTTTGCACTGTAACGCTTGTAACGCATGTTATGAAGGAAAATGAAATATATATATATCGTACACCTTATATCCCTATACCCTACTATGTGTAACGTGTTGTAATGGTCTGTAATGCGGTTTTAACCAATGTAATGAGACCTATTGGGATTAGTGCTTGTTCATTTTGCACTGTAACGCTTGTAACGTATGTAATGAAGAAAAATGAAATATATATATATCGTACACCTTCTATACCTATACCCTACTATGTGTAACGTGTTGTAATGGTCTGTAATGCGAGTGTAACCAATGTAATGAGACCTAAGGGGATGGGTGCATACTCATTTTGCACTGTAACGCTTGTAACGCATGTAATGAAGGAAAATGAAATATATATATATATCGTACACCTTATATACCTATACCCTACTATGTGTAACGTGTTGTAATGGTCTGTAATGCGAGTGTAACCAATGTAATGAGACCTAAGGGGATGGGTGCATATTCATTTTGCAATGTAACGTTGGAACGCATGTAATGAGGCAAATGAAAAATATATCTATATCGTACACCTTATATCCCTTTACCCTACTATGTGTAACTTGTTGTAATGGTCTGTAATGCGGTTGTAACCAATGTAATGAGACCTATTGGGATTAGCGCCTGTTCATTTTGCACTGTAACGCTTGTAACGTATGTAATGAAGGAAAATGAAATATATATATATCGTACACCCTCTATACCTATACCCTACTATGTGTAACGTGTTGTAATGGTCTGTAATGCGAGTGTAACCAATGTATTGAGACCTAAGGGGATGGGTGCATATTCAATTTGCAATGTAACGCTTGTAACGCATGTAATGAGGCAAATGAAATATATATATATCGTACAACTTACATCCCTATACCCTACTATGTGTAACGTGTTGTAATGGTCTGTAATGCGGTTGTAACCAATGTATTGAGACCTATTGGGATTAACGCCTGTAATTTTGCACTGTTACGCTTGTAATGCAGGTAATGAAGGAAAATGAAATATATATATATCGTACACCTTCTATACCTATACCCTACTATGTGTAACGTGTTGTAATGGTCTGTAATGCGAGTGTAACCATTGAAATGAGACCTAAAGGGATGGGTGAATATTCATTTTGCACTGTAACGCTTGTAACGCATGTAATGAAGGAAAATGAAATATATATATATCGTACACCTTATATACCTATACCCTAATATGTGTAACGTGTTGTAATGGTATGTAATGCGATTGTAACCAATGTATTGAGACCTAAGGGGATGGGTGCATATTCAATTTGCAATGTAACGCTTGTAACGCATGTAATGAGGCAAATGAAATATATATATATCGTACACCGTATATCCCTATACCCTACTATATGTAACGTGTTGTAATGGTCTGTAATGCGGTTGTATCCAATGTAATGAGACCTATTGGGATTAGCGCCTGTTCATTTTGCACTGTAACGCTTGTAACGTATGTAATGAAGGAAAATGAAATATATATATATCGTACACCTTCTATACCTATACCCTACTATGTGTAACGTGTTGTAATGGTCTGTAATGCGGTTGTAACCAATGTAATGAGACCTAAGGGGATGGGTGCATATTCATTTTGCACTGTAACGCTTGTAACGCATGTAATGAAGGAAAATGAAATATATATATCGTACACCTTATATCCCTATACCCTACTATGTGTAACGTGTTGTAATGGTCTGTAATGCGGTTGTAACCAATGTAATGAGACCTATTGGGATTAGTGCCTGTTCATTTTGCACTGTAACGCTTGTAACGTATATAATGAAGGAAAATGAAATATATATATATCGTACACCTTCTATACCTATACCCTACTATGTGTAACGTGTTATAATGGTCTGTAATGCGAGTGTAACCAATGTAATGAGACCTAAGGGGATGGGTTCATATTCATGTTGCACTGTAACGCTTGTAACGCATGTAATGAAGGAAAATGAAATCTATATATATCGTACACCTTATATACCTATACCCAACTATGTGTAACGTGTTGTAATGGTATGTAATGCGATTGTAACCAATGTATTGAGACCTAAGGGGATTAGCGCATATTCATTTTGCACTGTTACGCTTGTAACGCATGTAATGAAGGAAAATGAAATATATATATATCGTACACCTTATATCCCTATACCCTACTATGTGTAACGTGTTGTAATGCGGTTGTAACCAATGTATTGAGACCTATTGGGATTAGCGCCTGTAATTTTGCACTGTAACGCTTGTAACGCATGTAATGAAGGAAAATGAAATATATATATATCGTACACCTTATATACCTACACCCTACTATGTGTAACGTGTTGTAATGGTCTGTAATGCGGTTGTAACTAATGTAATGAGACCTAAGGGGATGGGTGCATATTCATTTTGCACTGTAACGCTTGTAACGCATGTAATGAAGGAAAATGAAATATATATATATCGTACACCTTATATCCCTATACCCTACTATATGTAACGTGTTGTAATGGTCTGTAATGCGGTTGTAACCAAAGTAATGAGACCTATTGGGATTAGCGCCTGTTCATTTTTGCACTGTAACGCTTGTAACGTATGTAATGAAGGAACATGAAATATATATATATCGTACACCTTCTATACCTATACCCTACTATGTGTAACGTGTTGTAATGGTCTGTAATGCGAGTGTAACCAATGTAATGAGACCTAAGGGGATGGGTTCATATTCATTTTGCACTGTAACGCTTGTAACGCATGTAATGAAGGAAAATGAAATATATATATATATATCGTACACCTTATATACCTATACCCTACTATGTGTAACGTGTTGTAATGGTCTGTAATGCGAGTGTAACCAATGTAATGAGACCTAAGGGGATGGGTTCATATTCATTTTGCACTGTAACGCTTGTAACGAATGTAATGAAGGAAAATGAAATATATATATATCGTACACCTTATATCCCTATACCCTACTATATGTAACGTGTTGTAATGGTCTGTAATGCGGTTGTAACCAATGTATTGAGACCTATTGGGATAAGCGCCTGTAATTTTGCACTGTAACGCTTGTAACGCATGTAATGAAGGAAAATGAAATATATATATATCGTACACCTTCTATACCTATACCCTACTATGTGTAACGTGTTGTAATGGTCTGTAATGCGAGTGTAACCAATGTAATGAGACCTAAGGGGATGGGTTCATATTCATTTTGCACTGTAACGCTTGTAACGCATGTAATGAAGGAAAATGAAATATATATATATCGTACACCTTATATACCTATACCCTACTATGTGTAACGTGTTGTAATGGTCTTTAATGCGAGTGTAACCAATGTAATGAGACCTAAGGGGATGGGTGCATATTCAATTTGCAATGTAACGCTTGTAACGCATGTAATGAGGCAAATGAAATATATATATATCGTACACCTTATATCCTTATACCCTACTATGTGTAACGTGTTGTAATGGTCTGTAATGCGAGTGTAACCAATGTAATGATACCTAAGGGGATGGGTGCATATTCAATTTACAATGTAACGCTTGTAACGCATGTAATGAGGAAAATTATATATATATATATATCGTACACCTTCTATACCTATACCCTACTATGTGTAACGTGTTGTAATGGTCTGTAATGCGAGTGTAACCAATGTAATGAGAGCTAAGGGGATGTGTTCATATTCATTTTGCACTGTAACGCTTGTAACGCATGTAATGAAGGAAAATGAAATATATATATATCGTACACCATATATACCTATACCCTACTATGTGTAACGTGTTGTAATGGTCTGTAATGCGAATGTAACCAATGTATTGAGACCTAAGGGGATGAGCGCATATTCATTTTGCACTGTAACGCTTTTAACGCATGTAATGAAGGAAAATGAAATATATGTATATCGTACACCTTGTATACCTATACCCTACCAAGTGTAACGTGTTGTAAACGTTTGTAAAGCGATTGTAACCAATGTAATGAGACCTGGGGGGGGATTAGCGCATATCCATTTTGCACTGTAACGCTTGTAATGCATGTTATGAAGGAAAAAATAAATTATATATATCGTACACGATATCTACCTATACCCTACCCTGTGTAACGTGTTGTAATGGTCTGTAATGCGGTTGTAAGCAATGTAATGTGACCTAATGAGAGTAGCGCCTATTCATTTTGCACTGTAACGCTTGTAACGCGTGTAATGAAGGAAAATGAAATATATATATATCGTACACCTTATATACCTATACCCTACTATATATATATCGTACACCTTCTCTACCTGTACCTAGTGCATCGGGCTGAATCAGTCCAACTTAGCTACACCATATCATAGTGTTAGGTTTATGTGATGTACACATGTAACGATGTGTATATATGTTACAAAAATAGTCCTGTTCAATCTTTGGGCCAATTTTGTGACCTATCTCAGCTTTTGTATGTCGCCACCTACGCCACCAGGGCGTTAATGACCAAACATGGCCGTCGCTGAGTCCCGTGCCAAACCGAGCATTTCTTGGCAGAACTTGAGCCAAGTGCTTTCAATGGCTTCGGAACCAGTAAGTCTCCGACAGCTGGTTGCTGTGCTGACCCAAGAGTGGCAGGCTTGGAAACTGATTTCAGAACTTCAGTCTGATTAAGGAAACCGGGATTTTGTGGGGAAGTAACAGTCCGTTTGACGCCTCCATTATGGTGAAGTTGTTTTAGGACGGTGTTTCTTGGATGGGCGGTGTAAGGTAATTGTATCAAGTCCTGATTATTGCCCCCACTTCTATTTAGTACCATTGCCTCTACTTCTATTTAGTACCATTGCCTCCACTTCTATTTAGTACCATTGCCTCCACTTCTATTTAGTACCATTGCCTCTACTTCTATTTAGTATCATTGCCTCCACTTCTATTTAGTATCATTGCCTCCACTTCTATTTAGTACCATTGCCTCCACTTCTATTTAGTACCATTGCCTCCACTTCTATTTAGTATTATTGCCTCCACTTCTATTTAGTACCATTGCCTCCACTTCTATTTAGTATCATTGCCTCCACTTCTATTTAGTACCATTGCCTCCACTTCTATTTAGTACCATTGCCTCCACTTCTATTTAGTATCATTGCCTCCACTTCTATTTAGTATCTCATTCGTACATTACGGTAACTTACATTTATTGCATTGTTGCCGCGTTTTCAGTAACATATACACGTATTAAAGAATGGTATAAAATATTTTGTATGCTGTAACACTATGGCTTCAAATATAGAAAGTGTTAACCCACTTAAACCCAACAGGCACACGTCGCTAGGGTAACGTCAAATCAACGTCGGTGCAACGTCATGACGTTGCATCACGTAGATGTGGCGTTACATGACCGTCATGACGTTGTATCGACGTTGATGTGACGTCACAATTGCGTCATTTGCCGTCTGGGAAGTTACTTTTGATATTTAACCGCAATAAGGTAAGGATTAGAGATTTTATGACCCACAGTTTGCTTTCCAGTTAATTGTATCCCTCTGTAAAACAGGTTCCATTCATGACCTATTTGTTTGATGCCGTCCACTAGTGTTGTTTAGGCCACAACTAAGCTAGTCTGGTCCAAAAACTTTTTTTCAGTCAATGTTTCTTTTCTTAGTTTTCGTGGTTTTCTTAAGAGGAATGAACAACCCTCGGAAAATGAACTCATTCAAAATAATATTTGTCTCCCCTATCTATAAGAGTTCACACTTAAGGGGAATGGGGACACCTAGCATATTTTGCCGCCATTTTTCAAAGGGAGACAACTTTCGGGACTTTCCCTTTCGCTTTTCTATAGGCTCAGTCCCACTGAAAAAGGGGTCTGCTCATAGAGGAGCAAATTCTTTCCTTATAGAGTTGACACTTTTGGCATGGGGGACATAATAGTTTTGTAGGAGATGCCTCCCCTGAAGGTGTTCCCATTCCCTTAATGGTGAGAATTTGCTCAAGGGGACCCTCTTTTCAGAAGTTTACATTTGTCATGAAAGTGGACAGGAAGTCTCAAAGGCCGTCTCCCTTGTAAAAAGGGGCGGAAGGAATGCCATGTGTATCCAATCCCCTTAAGACTATAAATTTCAAGGGACACAATTTGCTCCTCTAAGTAGGTGGGTTTAACAACAATTTTCCTGAGGCTACGACACTGATTTAGTAGATCACGCTTGTTTTGATACTCTCAGTAATTAAGAGAAACTAATACATCGTAATTAATCTATCGTGTAACATTATCATCTTCAAACAGAAATCTACATGGTTTGTTACAACTCATAATGTTTATAATATCAGAAATGTATTATCTTTAGAGTGCCAAGAGATTATGGTATTGCTTGATAATCTACAAAATATGAACATCTGAAAGCAAGCAAACAAACCAAACACTTAACTTTGACGCAAATTGCTGTGGAGAAACCCGAAGCTATGCTTCCAAAGTTAGGCCTTTTCAGGCAGTATACCAAGCTAGGCCTTTTCAGTCAGTACAAAGCTGTGGCGTTTCAGTAAGTATACGAAGCTATGCCTTTTCCGACAGTATCCGAATCTAGACTTTTTAGAAACTTAAGCTAGACCGTTTCAGACAGTATCCCAAGCTTTGCCATTTCACACAGTATCCAAATCTAGAACTTTTAGGCAATCATTCAAGCTAAGCCGTTTCAGACATTATCCCAAACTTTGTCATTTTCGGACAGTATCCAAATCTAGACCTTTTAGACAGTAGCCCAAACTAGACAGTTTCGTACAGTATCCCAAGCTAGAGCGTTCCGGACAGTATCCAAAGGTATGCCTTTTCGGGTAGTATCAAAATCTAGACCTTTAGATAGTACTTCAAGCTAGACTGTTTCAGATAGTATCAAAAGCTAGAGCCGTTCAGACAGCATCTCGAGATAAACGTTTTCGGACAACAACAAAATCTAGACCTGTTAAGACAGTAACCCAAGCTATCTTATATATATATATATATGGTTTTAGGAAGCCTTCATGAATCGCGACGGAAGTAAAGGCGAGGATTACGGCCGCGTAAAATAAGTCCCCCCCCCCACCCCCACGCCCCCGCCCCGCCAAAGGGAATTACTTATCACTAACCACTACAAGGCAGTTCTTCTGTCGCGGTTTATTTGTGTTTTAGTTCGTCTTTGAATGTGTGTATCGATTAAACCTTTTTGTTTTTGATTGCCAATAGGCCGTTTTGATGGCATTTCGCTATTCACAGTGTAGGACCGGAAATGTACAGATGGTATGTGACCTGCAATTCTGTACAGTCACAGTTGGACACTTGTCGGGTCTATTGAAGTTGACACGGTATGTAAAGTTTGTGCTCATTTATCTTGTTTTGGCAGTTATCTCCAACCCTTATTATCCAGTTGTGAGTTTGATACATGTATGTAAGGAACATGTCAGGTACGTAAGCTTGTCTTGTGTAACTTTGTAAGAGCAATTAGAATGGCTTGATCATTTTGGCGCGCAAAACTTGAAAGGATTCTGCCTACAAAGATCTGCCAGTATCAGCTCATTAGCATGCGTGATTTATAAGAATCTGATATGGGGTTCTGTTGTAGATGAGGCTACGCCGAGGTTCCGCTCAGCACGGTCATCCCGAGGGTTGGAAACGCCCATCTACAACTGAACCCCATATTGGATTCTTTTTCTTGCACAACACCTCCGGTTAGTTTTGACAGCTCGCACATGTATATTGTTTACAAACGGATTCAACTTTATCTATATATAAAACATGCTGTAAACAGTACCACTTGGAAAGGACCAAAATAGGCAACGCCTACGTCCAATCCAATGGTACATATATATACTCTTTTTGTGTGTATGTATGTTACCATGAAATTTCTAATAAATAAATAAATTGTTTACAAAACAAAAGTAGTGCGGAAGTAGTTCCGGCAGTTGAATAGAATTGAAGCGCATTTATGTTAGTTGCCTGGGTCGGAACACCAGGGTCAGAGTGAGTGAGTGTTTTGAGTTTTACGTCCCACCAACAGCTAAGGTCATACAGAGACGGGACCTCGGTTTAAAGACTCATCCAAAAGTCTGGAGAAGCCCGGGATCGATCCTGCGACCCCTGGTTTACAAGGCGAGTAGCGTAACCACTACACCACGGAGGCTTCTACACCAGGGTCAGAACATAAATATCTATCCCAGGGTAAAATCACAGATTTCCTTGTCTGGTGTGCAAGAACATGTTTTCAACCCATAAATAAGTATGTTCGTGTATACAGTCAATGTGTTTGTCAAAGCTTTCCAAGATGCAATCCCCAAATGCGATAGAAA
Source organism: Lucinisca nassula (assembly GCA_963580285.1). Classification (NCBI taxonomy): domain Eukaryota; kingdom Metazoa; phylum Mollusca; class Bivalvia; order Lucinida; family Lucinidae; genus Lucinisca; species Lucinisca nassula. Next base: position 27,625,624 of record OY757018.1, read on the forward strand.
TACCACAGTCCTTCTTCTTGTACAAAAGCATTTCTGTGTTGTCACTTGCAGAAGCATGTCTTAGATTTGTACAGCCATCTAATGCGATTTTGTACTGTTACTTGAAGAGATTTAACCCTTATCTTGCTGTTCACGACAACCCCTATCTTTGCAAACAGGGTAGATCCAGATCAGATGGCTTCTGAAGAAGCCATCTGATCAGGATCTACACTGTTTGACATTCAGTTTATGAATTTGTAGCAATAAATTACATAAAGTAATTTGATTGGTTGTTAGACAGAAATGGGTGTGGCTTTGATGTATATTCAGCAAGATAAGGGTTATAAGCTGGAGAAATTTCGCCAGTTTGCAACAAAATCTCTTTTGCACTGACCATTGCGTTGAAAGTTCTGTAAAAGGGTTATCCTTTGGAAGCAAGGAATACACCACAGAATTGAAAAATATGGAGTGTACATGTTTTCTGGGCCAGACCAGCTAGTTTCGGCCAATTAGGCCTCATAAGTGACCCTCAGATATTTTCAAAATTCCACAATGGAATCGATGGTCCCAAAGGACAAGAAAATATAATCTACACTATGATGTAGGGTAGGGAGATGTTTTACCGCCGCCACACATTCCCACACACCAGCTGTAGTGAAGTTAAATGTTCTGTAAAAGGGTTATCCTTTGGAAGCAAGGAATACACCACAGAATTGAAAAATATGGAGTGTACATGTTTTCTGGGCCAGACTAGCTAGTTTCGGCCAATTAGGCCTCATCAGTGACCCTCAGATATTTTCAAAATTCCACAATGGAATCGATGGTCCCAAAGGACAAGAAAATATAATCTACACTATGATGTAGGGCAGGGAGACGTTTTACCGCCGCCACACATTCCCACACACCAGCTGTAGTGAAGTTAAATGTTCTGTAAAAGGGTTATCCTTTGGAAGCAAGGAATACACCACAGAATTGAAAAATATGGAGTGTACATGTTTTCTGGGCCAGACTAGCTAGTTTCTGCCAATTAGGCCTCATCAGTGACCCTCAGATATTTTCAAAATTCCACAATGGAGTCGATGGTCCCAAAGGACAAGAAAATATAATCTACACTATGATGTAGGGCAGGGAGACGTTTTACCGCCGCCACACATTCCCACACACCAGCTGTAGTGAAGTTTAAATGTTCTGTAAAAGGGTTATCCTTTGGAAGCAAGGAATACACCACAGAATTGAAAAATATGGAGTGTACATGTTTTCTGGGCCAGACTAGCTAGTTTCGGCCAATTAGGCCTCATCAGTGACCCTCAGATATTTTCAAAATTCCATAATGGAATCGATGGTCCCAAAGGACAAGAAAATATAATCTACACTATGATGTAGGGCAGGGAGTCGTTTTACCGCCGCCACACATTGTCATGATGAGTGCGGAGAAGACAGTAACAATCTAGAAAAGTAATACTGCATTTCTTTTGTATCCTGTTTAGTATGTATCATGACAGCGTGAACATGAAAAATCACATATTTGGATGAGAGTCGTAAGTCGTCTTGAACCTGTTTAATGGTTAACAAAAGGACCAAGATGGCCCTGAATCGCTCACCTGATTTCAAGCTGACGATTTTCTATCTTTAGCTCCGGCGACCATTTTTCTCATCAGAGCGGTACCGTTTTAGCTTTTTTGGTAGAGGGTCATCTAATAAATATAACTGTGAATAAAAGAAATAGCCTCCCCAAGTTGTCATTTTCTACAACTTTATACATCCAGTGAACGATTGACTTCTAAATTATTAAAGGAACAAATCTTGCATAATTCCTCAACGATATTTGTACGATACTTGAATTAGATGGGTTGCATGATGCTGCCACGCAGAGCTGAAACCGAGTACTGATAAATCGCTTAGAGGATCTAAGCCTGCCCAGGCAATGCGGTGCGAGTCGGCCCGTCCATGCTTATAAACCCTATTGGTTTCATTGGTTGGCAGGGCTTGAGATGTCATTTCATCTCAATGTCGTGTAAAAGTCCAACAGAATTGGAAGCAACGTCTTCAAAATTACCTTTTCATTGTTGACAGGGACGTTAAACTTCAAATCAAACAAACGAACGTCACAAATCGGCATTTAACTTAGAATTTATCCAAATAAAATAATTAATAAATTGTTAGAATGAATTTTAAAACGATTTTTATATTCTTATAAGAATTTTAATCAATTTTAATCTGTTTGGTTGCAATAGAAAAATATTTTGAATTTAAATCATTTACATTAACTCCTCATACAGACTTTTAGCCCCGGCATGGGCCGAAATCTATCTATCTATCTATCTATCTATCTATCTATCTATCTATCTATCTATCTATCTATCTATCTATCTATCTATCTATCTATCTATCTATCTATCTATCTATCTATCTATCTATCTATCTATCTATCTATCTCGGCCAGGGTAATTGCTATCTATCTATCTATCTATCTATCTATCTATCTATCTATCTATCTATCTATCTATCTATCTATCTATCTATCTATCTATCTATCTATCTATCTATCTATCTATCTATCTATCTATCTATCTATCTATCTATCTATCTATCTATCTTTCTTAGTGGTACTGCCACATCCCTCGCGAGGATTACGGTCAGGGTAATTGCGCGTCGGGGGAGATGAATAGTGAGGCTAAAAAGTGTTATAGTGAGGCGTAAAAAAGATGACATTATGGTTAAAAACAGATGAGTTTAAAATCAGGTTAAAAACAGGGCTGATGTGTTTATGGCACACTGAAAAGAGTCACTCTAGACCGGAGTACAACATTTAGATGGTAGTCTATTCCATTGCCAGACAGCCAAGGGGAAGAATGAATATTTTTAAAGCAAAATGAAGGATGTATGAATCTGCTTGATTGCGAGGGAATGGGACAGGCCATGGCCTGCCCTTGATGTTGTCGGCTGGAAATATGTGGGTAGTGGTACGGCAACAAGACCTTTTATAATTTTGTATAACATACAGAGACGAGCATCAGCTCGCCTCTGGTCCAGAGTTCTCCCGCGAAGGCTTGACTGCATTTCGGTTACGCTGCCGTAAGTGGAATATCTGTTCAAAGACCAATGGGCAGCTCTGCGCTGCGCCATATCAATTTCGCAGATATAAGTTTGTGTAAGTGGGTTCCACATGGTGGAGCTGTATTCAAGGTGTTGCCTAACAAATTTCTTATATGCCGCTTTGTGGACGCCAGGGTGCTTACATCTGATATTACGTTTAATGAAACCAAGAGATTTCTTTGCATTTGAAGTAATTCTGTTTATATGTGTATTTAAATTAAGGTTCACCGAGAGACGGTACCTGGCACAGGAGACACTTTCTATAGACTTTGTTGTGCATGGTGTACGGCGTTTGGATAGGAGTTCTTTCTCGGGTTATGTGCAATACTTGGCACTTACCAGGATTAATTCCATGTCCCATTGGGCTTCCCATTGTTGGAGCCTGTCCCGATCCTTTTGGGTCGCATATCATCAGGTATACCACAGTTTTGTCAGAAAAAGGCGTACTTGAGACTATATTATCCAGTAACTCATTGATATTCAAAATAAACAATATAGGCCAAGACCTGAACCTTGCGGTACACCTGAAGACACCGGGACTTGGTCTGAACACTCACCTTCAAGTACAACTATCTGGCTTCTTCCCATCAGGATGGATCCAGCCGAGAACTTCATCGTGTTCTCGATGCATATGTAGTTTGTAGTGAAGTTTTTAGTGATGAGCCTTGTCGAAAGCCTTACTGAAGTCCAACAGTATAAGACAGGTTTGCTTAGCAGGTGATAAAAAGAGATATAGTAAAGTCCTCCGCAGGTCTATATTAATATATAAGCGCAGGGATAAAAGTCTATAACAGGATTGGATAGGAATAATTAAAATTCAAAATATTCATATTTTGCAGCCAAACAGATTGAAATTCTTTCAATTATCGAAAGGTTATTGTTTTAAAACTTGTTCAGGTAATTAATAAGTTTTTTTTATTTGGATAAATTCTGAGATTATTGCCCATTTTATTCAAGTACACGGTGCAAAATACCCTTGACAAATTATGCAAGATTTTTATACTTTTGCATGTCCATAATCATATAATTTTATTAGAAATCGTTGACTGGATGTATAAATTTGTAGAAAATGACAACTGGGGGAAGATCATTTTTATTTACAGTTATGCTGCGGTTTAAAATCTCTTAAATTACCTTTATTTTCTGTTGATTAGGGTCCGCGGTAACCCCTCAGTAAGATAGATAACTCTGTCATGACCGGGTATGTGACGTCACTGCACAAGCTCCAATACACAAAAGTAAAGACAATCAAACATTTATTGTTAAAAGGAATCTGTTGACTTGCATTATAGACTTCCTAAACCCAAACCCTTTCCACCCACCCCCCATTTGCAATAAAGCTGTGGTTAGGGCACGGAAAGGTGCGCAATTAAACTGGAATGAATTATATCAGATTTACTTCCCTTTGAAAACGGACTCGACCTCAAAAAGCCTTTTAAATACGCTTTACCATAGAGATGATTCTCAGTAGGGACCCATATAGTAAAGAATTTAATATTTGCAACTGGTTCCAGCATTTGAGAAGACAGATAACGAACTCGTCTTCTAAAGGTTGAATTTTTATATCTCTTCAAAGTCGAAAGGATGTATCTTTCGGTGTATTTTGTGTAAAACTTCCCTTTCAAGTCTTCACAATAAATCACAGACCTTTCAGGTCACTGGACAAAACAAATTGGCCTTGATCTCAGATCACTGTACAACGACAATACACGTGACTGTACAATTATTTATTCTAGTAGCGACATCATTATGCAAACACGCCTATACAAATACATTGCCACCTTTATCGCGGAAGAAAAATGAAAATTTTATGATGAAAAACTGTGATATTTTTCTTATGTCTGGTCAAAAAATAGATTGTGGGCACTCGTTAGAACCGCCTCATCGAGGCGGTTCTTACGAGTACCCACAATCTATATTTTAGAGCAGAAATAAGAAAAATAAGGTATATCCCCGGAAACCCCAGTTTTACTATAAAAAGGTGGGGTTCAAGGGGGTCAAAATTATATAGGCGTGTTTTCGTGATGTTTTAAATGCTTGATACAGATGATTTGAGTCGAGTATGTTATAAAACTATGGCATGTTTTTACAGAAATATATTTTTATTCATTTTCCGCTTGGTAAATAACATTTTAATTCGAAGGATTCTAAAACAGAGCCATCGTTTTGGGACAAAATCATTTATTTTTAGCACGTTTGAATGATTACGGAATTCCCATAGCTCATTAGAAACCTGACAACCAATCTACGTGTTTCTTATACAGATAAATTGGGCCCCGTCAAGCGATTTTGGTACTTATCGCCTATGCGAGCAGCGAAGGTTCAGGCGAGCCTGCGCATCCGCGCAGTCTCGCCAGAACCTTCGCTGCTCACTCATACAAGCAGTGAATCAAGAGGAATCTTCAGACAGAAAGCCATATCCCTGGCCCCTCTGAATGGCTGGGCATGCGCAGTTAAAATTTGTCATGACGGAATTCTCGAAGACACAAATTCGCTTGGCGGGGCTCATTTGTAAGATATGAAGGTTTTACCATAATCCTCAAAATAAATAAATAAACACAAAATAGAAGTGAAGGCAATGATCAGGAATCGATACAATTAACCCAAAGCTCCCATCAGAGACACGAAATGCTTGAGATGCCATTTCATCCCAATGTCGGGTAAAAATCCCACAAAAAAGTAGGCAACGTCTCTTAGCTATATATATAATAATTGAAGGCTATAGATATTGGATTTACGAAGTGTCACAGGGTTTTCCCCGCATTTCAAAATTCTGAAAGTCCTTTCAGCTTCAAAAGCCCCATCCTAAATTCAGGAGTCCAAAATTTTAAAAAGGAAAAGCTGTTTACCCTTTCTGACATGTAAAAAGCTGGTCAGATTAAGTTTGTCATCACGAAAACACGCCTATATAATTTTGACCCCCTTGAATCCCACTTTTATATGGAAAACTGGAAGTTCCCGTAAGGATTTTGAGTGCATAACCGGCGGTTACCCGCCGTGTTCATATTTCCTATGGTTGACCTATCATGTGAAAACCAGTATATGAAATAAAAACGACTGCAAACCACACTTCATATTGTATGGACTGGCAGATATTTCTCAGCTCACAAACATGGGCCGCGTTTTTGATGAGAATCGCAGCGCGAGTACCTGGTATTCTGGTAAGTAACTGTCACGTATGCTATATTTACATCAGAAATAGGGAAGAAAATGAGCAATTTTTCACTTGAAAATACACAAAATATAAACTATTTTGCATGTAGCATGTAGTAACAATCGCTAGAATGAGAATAATTGCATATTTCAGACGCTCAGAAAACAGTATTTGACATCTCATGCAAAGTGTCTCCTATGGGGTACAAATTTTGGCCTATATCTATTACCATACAAAATATGAACCGTCTCCATAATTTGGTTTGGAAAATATGACCTCTCACAAAATAAAAAAAAATCGAAGTCCTTGACCTTGAAGTCATGGGTATGGGCAAAACTTTAGTCCGACATCTATCATCATATCAAATATGAACAAATGTTACCATGCAGTTTAGCAAGTATAAGCTCTTACAAAAAAATAAGCATAAATCCTTCAAGTCCGCGGCCTTGACCTTGAAATCATGGACATGGGCGAGGGGTACTGCTGAATAATACATTGGACCTATATCTATCACCATTCCAAATATGAACAAAATCCATCGTAGCGTTTGGAAATTATGAGCTTTTAAAATCTTTAACGTAAATGAGGACGCCGATGTCGATTCCAACGTCGACGCTAACGCCAAAGTCAACGCCAACGGTAACGCCGACACCGAGGGTAGTGCAATAGCTCTTCCTAGACTTGCTCCAGGCGTGTTAAAACGTATTAAATTTCATCTGAAATATACCACTTTTGAATCACGCCTATACAAATGCAGTTTAAATTTTACCGCCAGTAAAAACGAAAATTTTAAAATGAAAAATGGCGATATTTGTTCTTATTTCTTCTCAAAACATAGATTGTAGGTGGTTCTAACGATTACCCACAATATATGTTTTAGAGCAGAAATAAGAACAAGAGGCCCATGGGCCACTATGCTCACCAGAGCTCAGGCGGGCACTGCCCACTTGCAGCCATGTATAATTTTAATTTGTCGATTATAAAGTCTCCAAAACGAACCCCCATTCCCAAATGAGCACCCATGTGGACTCTGCATCTGAAATATTAGGCCTTTTATGAAGTGGGGGTGGGTGGGGGGTGGGACATGTGCTCAACAGAGCCCAGGTTTGTATCACTGAATGCGTCTTATCATCAGGAACAAGAATACATATGATTTAGGGGTGTGGATGTGTACAGTTCCTGAGATGTAAGATCTTTTAAGCTGTATAGTGGTTGGAGCATGGCCCTGGCAGACCCCAGGAAATCCAAGATTGTTGTCCTTGAATGTGTCTTATCATTAGAACTAAGAAAATATAGTGTTTAGGAGTGGGGATCTGAACTGTTTCTGAGATATGAGGCCCTCTAATGAAGTGAAGAGGAGAGGAATGGTCCCTATGGACGGTCAAGTTGGTGTGACTGAATGTGACTAATCATAAGGAACAAGAATATACATGATTATGAGGTGGGGATTTTAATGGTGTTTGAGATATATGGCCTTTTTATGAAGTGGAGGGGTGGGCCATGGCATGGACACATTGCCCTAGCACAAAGAGACCCCAGGTTGATGTGACTGAATGAGTCTTATCATAAGGAACACGTTATCATAAGCGTTAGGGTTGGGGATCATAACAGTTTCTGAAATAAATGGCATTTTATGAAGTGGAGGGATGGGGCATGGCCCTAGCGCACCTTGGAGACCGCTAGGTTGGTATCACTGAATGTGTCTTATCATAAGGAACAAGAATATGTATGGTTTAGAGGTAGGGATCTAAAGTGTTTCTGAGATATTGGGACTTTTACAAAGTGTAGGGGGTGGGGCTTGGCCCGGGCACATCCCAGGGGACACCCAGGTTGGTGTCACTGAATGCGTCTTATCAAAAGAAACAAAAATATATATGGTTTTGTGGTGAGGATCTGAAAGGTTTCTGAGATATATCGCCTTTTAAGAAGTGGAGGGGTGGGGCATGCCCCCGGCGCATCCCGAGAGACCCCTAGGTTGGAATCACTGAATGCGTCTTATCATAAGGAACAAGAATATATATGGTTATGGCATGGGGATCTGAACGGTTTATATTGGGCCTTTTACGAAGGGGAGGGGTTGGGGCATGGTCCGGGTACATCATGTTTAACATAAGAAGCATGAATATATATAATTTATGGTTTAGTGGTGGGGATCGAAACGGTTTCTGAGATATTTGGCCTTTAACGAACTGGAGGGGGTGGGGCATGGCCCGGCTCATCCCAGGGGATCACCAGGTTGGTGTCACTGAATGCGTCTTATCATAAGAAACAAGAATGTATATGGTTTGGGGCGAGGATCTGAATAGCCCCCGCCCATAGGGGCTTGAAGAAATATATGGGCTGCATGATGCTTCCACGCAGAGCTGAATCCGGTCCGCACACTAGTACCGGTAAACCGCTTAGAGGATCTAAGCATGTCCAGGAACCGCGATGCGAGGCAGACCGTCCATGCTAATAAACCATATTGGTTTCATTGGGCGACAGGGCTTGAGGTGTCATTTCATCTCAATGTCGGGTAAAAGTCCCACAAAATTGGAAGCAACGTCTCCAAAATGACCTTTACAGTGCTGACGGGGACGTTAAACATCAAATCAAACAAAAGCGAGGATCTGAAAGGTTTCTGAGATATATCAACTTTTATGAAGTGGAGGGGTGGGGTATGGCCCGGGCGCACCCGGGAGACCCCTAGGTTGGAAACACTCAATGCGTCTTACCATAAGGAACAAGAATATATTTGGTTTAGGGGTGGGGATCTGAACGGTTTCTGAGCTACTGGGCCTTTTATGAAGTGCAGGGGGTAGGGCATGACCCGAGTACATCCCAGGGGATCCCCAGGTTGGTGTCACTGAATGCGTCTTATCATAAGAAACAAGAATATATATGGTTCTGAATGGTCTCTGAGATATATCGCCTTTAATGAAGTGAAGGTGTAGGGCATAGCGCACCCTGGGATACCCCCAGCTTGGTATCACTGAACGCATCTTATCACAAGGAACACGAAAAAATATAGTTTAGAGGTGGGGATTGAAACGGTTTCTTAGATATTGGGCCTTTTACGAAGTGGAGGAGGTGGGGCATGGCACGGGCACATCCGGGGGACCACCAGGTTGCTGTCACTGTATGCGTCTTATCATAAGGAACAAAAATGCATGTAAATATGGTTTTGGGGTGGGGATCTGAAAGGTTTTTGAGATATATCGCGTTTTATGAAGTGGAGGGTAGCGGTATGGCCCCGGCGCATCCCTGAAGACACCTAGGTTAGTATCACTGGATGCATCTTATCATAAGAAACAAGAATATATACTCACCGGAAATAGAAACTATACACTCATTTTTAAATTACCACTGGCAGAACATTTTAATGAAATTTGAATTCCAATATTATAAAGTATCATCAATGGTATGTCTGCTTTATCGAATAAAATGCTTGATGATAACTACGATTTAATGGGTAAAGCCACAGGTTCAAAGCAAGGGTCCAAATCTTGCTGTTCAATTTTCCATTGAGTCAAACATTTTGGGTCGCGAATGTGATTCCCATTTTTACCAGTTCTTTCTCATCATCTAACGTTGGGAATATTGTTTACAAAATGAAAATTTACACAATCGTTGAAAAGTTATCGACCTTTACATATTGGACCAAACCACCGGAAGTGAGCGAAAGGTTTGGCATTTCTGATTGCGGTTTTTGTTTTAATTAATATTTAAGACACATCTGAAGATGCTAAAACGATTGAAGGAACATTTTGGTCGATTTTTGGCTTGCAACATTATTTTGAATATTTCGATGAAAAAACCAGTTCTTGAGATTACAAAAAAATTTTTTGTTTCTCGATAATTTTTTGTTTTTACATTATTTTTAATTCCTTGCTTTTAACTTATTACCTATACGAAAAATTGTTGAAGTCAAAATTCGATTACAAACAGATTTTGTGAAAAATGCACCTTTTTACATTTTCCCCAAAACCTTTTATTTTGAACACCAGATTTTCTTTAAATTGTTACAGGATTCATGTCTATAGTTAGTAAAACCCTTAATCAGTAAATTTTAACTGAAATATCCATTTGTTTTGTTGGGGTAGCCCCTATGTGCTTTAAGCGCCCGGTTACCTTACAAAATCTATCAAGTCAAGTCACTTGTTTTGTCAGGCTAGACAATTTAAAAGTGTATAGTTTCTATTTCCGGTCAGTATATATGGTTTAGGGGTGGGGATCTGAACAGTTTCTGAGATATTTGGCCTTTTACGAAGTGATGGGTGTGGGGCATTGCCCGGGCACATCCCAGGGGACCCCAGGTTGGTGTCACTGAATGCGGCTTATCATAAGAAAAAAAAATACATATACTATAGGGGTGGGGATCTGAATGTTTCTGAGATATATGGCCTTTTATGCACTGGAAGGGGTTGGGCATGGCCCTGGTACACCCTGGGGACCCCAAGGTTGGCATAAAAGCATGTGGCTAAAAGAAGTTCACTCAAGAAATATTTCTATAAAAGTTTTCTCAAAATATCCGCAAAGGCTTGACAGTAAATGACATTTTTCTATTTTCCCCATTATAAGTCTTTTAGAACTATAAATTGCCATAGCAACCAAAACTAATGAGCGGATTTGCATTAAAAACACAAACTTTCAATCCCCTAGCCCAAGGATGTTTCAGATGAAATTTGGGCTGAATCGGCCGAGTGTCTTCAGAGCGGGCGATGTCGTTTGAAAGTGTTGACGCCAGACTACGCAAACGACGACGACGACGACGGACAACTGCCTATCCTATAAGCTCCCCCGGAGCCTTCGGCTCTGGTGAGCTTAAAATAAGGTTTACTCTTGTAAACCCCAGTTTTACTATATACAAGTGGGGTTCAAGGGGATCAAAATTATAAAGGCACGTTTTTCGTGGTACTATACTGTCTAGGTACATGTCATATTCATTAGAAAAACGCATTTGTTTGACATATAGCTATCTTTTATTGTGCAGAAAATGACATTTTATTGAAGAACCTGTTTGAATTTCGTCTTCTTAATGCCTTCCTGCTCTTAATGCAGATTGTGTATACTCGTTAGAACCCCCTCAACGAGTACCAACAATCTATGTCTTGGAGCAGAAATTAACATGTAAACAAGCCAGTGTTATGGACACCCTCTAAACCCATCTTTATTCAGAGAAAACAGGGGTTTACAGGCAAGGTTGGGCGGTCAAAACCAGGGGCGGTTTTAACCGGTGGTTTTACCCGGTTAAAACCGTCCTGGTCAATACTCCCAAAGTGGTCAATACTGGTCAATTGAAATATTGAGTGGCCAATTGAATAATTTTTGTGTTAAAAAAGCAAAGCTACTGAAACCATTTTGATGCTGGAGGCTGATCATTTGATAGAGTTTCAGGTTCAGATGTTATTTCTTCAAGTGGCAATACTTTCTGGCTTTTTTAGCCCTAGGCATTTTTGTTTATGACTTATCAGTCTTAAGATCTTAGCACTAACTTCAACACCTTGCCCTGTTTTTTTTTGTTGTTGTTGTTATCTTTCAAAATAGTGAAAAAGTTCCAAATTGGGTGTTTAGGTTTCATTCATTTTTGACACCTTCAGTAATAGCTTGAAGATAAGATACTGTCCATATTGCATATATATAAAAATTTCACACATTATGAATAAAGCCTGGTGTCAGTTTATAATACCCCTATTAGGGACATGTAATTGATCAATTTAGCAATCAGATCTTTGCCACACCCACTGCAGTGACATGGGTTTAATAGTCTGTTTTGACAGCAATTTACAGTTGTTGCAGATACTTTTAAATATTCAAAGACATCAGTGAATCTTCAAATATTGTTTGGTTAATAAATAAAGGACCTTTCATAAATCCTTCAAAATCCATGATGCATTCAGCTTATTCATGTTCTTGTAAATCAAAATATGAACAATCAATCTAACCTATAAAGGAAAAAGGAATTATTATAAAGATTGTTTGATTGAAAAGAACAGGCCTGTCTACATTTCAGTGAGTCAATCGACCAGCAATAAAATGTCTTTTGACTTTTGATGAAATAAAAGACACCTTAAATAATTACTGTTATTAATAAAGACTATTTTGTCTTGTTTAGTGATGAAAATATAGTCTAACATCATGTACATGATGTAGGGCATGATGTACATGATGTAGGGCATGTACATGATGTAGGGGGGGGGAAGCTTTTAAGACCAGTTTAGCAACAGGTCAGAGGTATATACTCCAGTGATTTAATCGACCACCAATCCACCAGTATTGACCAGTAATGACCGGTTAAAACCGGTTTTAACCACCGGCCCGGTCAATACTCATATTGACCGGCTTTTTGCCAACCTTGTTTACAGGGGTATACAATATTTCTCATATTTCTGCTCTAAGAAACTCGGAAGTTCCCACCTATGCGCCGGGCGAATGGGACAACCACTGGGCGTAAAATTTTGCCTACGTAACGCTGGCCAGTCAAGTAACCTTGAACGATCATGGTAACTTGACTGGCCAGCGTTACGTAGACCAAATTCCAAGACGACAACACACGCCCACATCGAGCCCGTGTTGCCGTCGAATTTCTGAGACAACAAGGTGTAAGGACACTACCGAGGCCAGCCAAAACCCCCGATATGTCGCCGATTGAGCACATTTGGGATGTCTTAGGTCTCCGCGTGCGCAACAGACCGCAGCGTTGTAACAATCTGCAACAGCTTGGTCGAGCATTGCAAGAACAATGTCGACGGATACCAAGGGAGATAATCCGTAGTACAATCACTAGCATGCCCAGAAGGTGTCGTGCATGCATCAATGCTCGTGGTGCACGGACCAGATACTGATCCACTTTGCATATAAACCTTCCCTGTGCCATTGAAGTTTCGCTTCTTTCTATTTGAATATGGGGGTTTCCTTATTTTTTGTCCCTAGTATAAATAGTCGTTTAGATATCTCACTGACAATATTAAAATAAGGGGTATATCTGAAAAAGGATATATCAGAATTAGTTAAAACGTTTACTAAATCATCTACTTATTATACCTAATCTATCCATCAAGTTTTAAGACACTATCTTAATACTTTTTTGGGATATTTTGCTGACAATGTAAAATGCAAATTACAAAGGGTCATAACAATGCCCATTACAAAGGGTCATAACACTTGAAGCATTTCAAAGTTGATCAGGTCATCTGCTGATCACCAGACATATACCTGTTCATGAAATTTCAAGGTGCTAACTCCAGCAGTTTTTGACATATTTAGCATACATGGGAATACTTCCCAAATTTGCAAAGGGCCATAACTCATGAAAAATTTTTCAAAAGTATTCCTAAGTTAAGCAAAAAAGCTACTTATCACTAGCAATCTATTTAAGTCCTTTTCATGATTCGTTCGTGTTTTTAAAAGCTTCAAGCATCTCCACCACCTCTGTCATCCAGAAGAAAGTTCTTTACGTAGAGAAGCCATCTTGAAACAACTAATATCACGTGGTCAACTCACCAGCCACACTGATTTGCTGTAAGCTCTCTCCAACCAGGAAGATAAAGAATATCCTAAATATAGGACAGGAAATAGTCCAGATTACTTCAGCACAGGGGCAATAGGTACAGGTAAGATTACTTCAGTAGTGTATTAGTGAAACTTCAATGAGATGAAACCTAAGTCAAACAGAATTGTTTTGTAAAAAATAAAACGAAACGCAAGCCAGGAAATAGAGTCTGTCATGCATCTTCTTTGTGCATGGTTAGGCCTGTCCCAAAAGTTAACGAGCCTTAGGCTTTGGGGTCGAATTTTTTATTCCTGCTCACCCATATAGAGTACTAATTCTGACCGAGATCAATTGCCACAGAAAGTGGCGTATGGCCCTGGTCTAGACTGTTTGATAGATGTCTGCATAATATCCAATAAATTCTTGATTGATTGATTGATTGATTGACTGATTGAATGGACATCAGTCCTGTCAGTCAGACATCCATCTCTACATACATTTGAGCACAGGACATAGACGTTTCATCAGAAAACCTATGAAGGCTGTATCTCAAATGCTTCAAAAGTTAAGACAAAGTAGGTCAAAGCTCAATGTCATGGGTCAAAAGTTTTGAATGGTTGAAAAACCTTGTCACAAGGAACATACATGCCAAATATGAAGGCTCTATCTCATATGGTTCAAAAGGTATGATAAAGTAGGTCACAGGTCAAAGTCATAAGTCATATCTTTATATGAGTGGGAAGCCCTTGTCACAAGTAATCTACATGCCAAATATGAAGGCTCTATCTCAAACGGTTCAAAAGTTATGACAAAATAACCTATTGATCTACTTTTTGATTTGACATGACCCATATTCGAACTTAACTGAGATATTGTCCAGATGATCATTCTGGGCAAGTTTTATGATGATTTGACTAAAACTGTGGCCTCTGAGAGTGTTCAAAACGTTTTTCTATGATTTGACCTGCTGACCTACTTTTTGACCCGACATGACCCATATTCAAAGTTGACCCAGATATTGTCAAGATGATCATTCTGAGCAAGTTTGATGATGATCGGACCAAAACTGGGGCCTCTAGTGTGTTCACAAGGCTTTTCAACAATCTGACCTACTGACCTACATATTGACCAGATATGACCCATATTCGAAATTAACCGAGGAGGTATTGTCAAATGATCATTTTGAGCAAGTTTGATGACGATAGGACCAAAACTGTAGCCTCTAGTGTGTTCAGGGGCTTTTCTATGATTAGACCTACTCACCTGCTTTTTGATCTAACATGACCCATATTTGAACTTGACTGAGATATTGTCAAGATGATCATTCTGGGCAAGATTGATGATGATAAGACCAAAACAGGCCTCTAGTGTGTTCATATGGTTTTTCTATGATTTAATCTACTGACCTACTTTTTGACCCGACATGATCTGTTTTCAAACTTGACCCAGATATTGTCAAGACTATCATTCTGAGCAAGTTTGATGATGATCGGACCATAATGGTAGCCTCTAGTGTGTTCACAAGGTTTTTCTCTGATTTGACCTACTGACCTACCTTTTGGCCCAACATAACCCATATTCGAACTTGACCAAGACATTGTCAAGTTGATCATTCTGGGCAAGTTTGATGATGATTGGACCAAAACTGTGGCCTCTAGTTTATTCACAATGTTTTTCTATGATTTGACCAACAGACCTACTTTGTGACCCGACATGACCCATATTCAAACGTAGTCAAGATATTATCAAGATGATCATTCTGGGCACGTTTGATGATGATTGGACCAAAACTGTGGCCTCTAGTGTATTCACAAGGTTTTTCTATGATTTGACCTTCTGACCTACTTTGTGCCCCGACATGACCCATATTCAAACGTGACCAAGATATTATTAAGATGATCATTCTGAGCTAGTTTGATGATGATTGGACCAAACCTGTGGCCTCTAGTGTGTTTAGAAGGTTTTTCTATGATTTGGCCTACTGACCTATTTTTTTACCCGACATGACCCGTATTGAAACTTGATCCAGATATTATCAAGACTATCATTCTGAGCAAGTTTGATGATGATCGGACCATAACGGTAGCCTCTAGTGTGTTCACAAGGTTTTACTCTGATTTGACCTACTGGCCTACTTTTTGGCCAAAATGACCCATATTCGAACTTGACCAAGACATTGTCAAGATGATCATTCTGGGCAAGTTTGATGATGATTGGACCAAAACTGTGTCCTCTAGGGTATTCACAATGTTTTTCTATGATTTGACCTAGTGACCTACTTTGTGACCCGACATGACCCATATTCAAACGTGACCAAGATATTGTCAAGATGATCATTCTGGGCACGTTTGATGATGATTGGAACAAAACTGTGGCCTCTAGTATATTCACAAGGTTTTTCTATGATTTGACCTTCTGACCTACTTTGTGCCCCGACATGACCCATATTCAAACGTGACCAAGATATTATCAAGATAATCATTTTGAGCTAGTTTGATGATGATTGGACCAAACCTGTGGCCTCTAGTGTGTTCAGAAGGTTTTTCTATGATTTGACCTACTGACCTACTTTTTGACCATACAACACCTATATTTGAACTTGACTGAGACATTGTCAAGACGATTATTCTGGACAAGTTTAATGATGATCGGACCAAAACTGTGGTCTCTAGTATGTTCACAAGGTTTTACTCTGATTTGACCTACTGACCTACTTTTTGACCCGACATCACCTATATTCGAACTTGACCGACATTTTGTCAAAATAATCATTTTCAGCAAGTTTGATGATGATAGGACCAAAACTGTGGCCTCTAGTGTATTCACAAGGTTTTTCTTTGATTTGACCTACTGACCTATTTTGTGACCCGACATGACCCATATTCGAACTTGACACAGATATTGTTAAGACGATCATTCTAAGCAAGATTGATGACTATCGGACTAAAACTGTGGCTAAAGTGTTCACAAGGTTTTTCTATGATTTGACCTACTGACCTACCTTTTGACCCAACATGATCCATATTCGAACTTGACCGAGATATTGTCAAGATGATCATTCTGAGCAAGCTTGATGATGATCGGACCAAAACTTTGGTCTCTAGAGTGTTCACAAGGTTTTTTTTAATGATTTGACCTACTGACCTACTTTTGATCTGACATGACCCATATTCACATTTGGCCAAGATTCTATCAAGACAATCATTCTGAGTAAGTTTCATGATGATTGGACTTAAAATGTGGCCTCTGGAGTGTTCCCATGGTTTTTTATGATTTGACATACTGACCTCATTTTTGACCGGACATGACCCATATTCAAACTTGAACAAAGGAACCAATATCTTATGGTGGTTTAAGTTGTGTGCAAGTTTGGTTAAAATCAAATCATAAATGAAACGGCTTTTGTGCAGATAAGACCAAAATAGGCAATTTGTGCCCTTTCAGGGGCCATAACTCTGGAACAGATGATGGGATATGCATACCGGACTTATACGGACATCACCTTTCTCAGCTGTGCTGAAAATCAAGGGAATTAACGCGAACAAGACAGAAAATAAATGGTTATCTCCCATAGGACTCGACTACCTCCTGTGCAAATTGCCTCAGGCAAATTGAAAATCGTACATTTTTAGGACCGCTTTTTATGTACTATATAGGTGACTGTTTTAATTTAAGAAAGTAGAGGTTGTGACTGTTTTAATTTAAGAAAGTAGAGGTTGTGTTATGGTGTATCTTGAGAAAAAACAATTGAATGAAAAAGAATAAACATAGATGGTGTATTATATATGATTACAAATAGTATCTTCCAGTGTCAAATATATCAATTGTATTTAGCGACATAAATCAGTCGGAAATACATAAATGTACAAGCCAACTGTGTAAAATGCAACAAGGTTTTGAACATTTTATAATGTGCAACATAAATTTTCAAGAATTGCTGAAATGAAATATTATACAAAATAAGATAAAATAAAATAAAATAAAAAATAAAACGATCAGTAGCGTAAAACACAACATGACTAGTCCGACGAAAATGATCTAATTATCAATTTTTTTTTTTTTTTTTTTTCCAAAATATTTTTGTTGTTAATTCTAAGCCCAAATGGTGTTTCATATCACTTGTGAATCGTCTGCAGCAAACGATTCACGTGAAATGTCAAGCCTTATTCGGCTTTGGAAATTAAGAAAAAAATATTTGAAAGTGTCTTCTGCTACTGATTCCCAGAGCTTGGAAGATAGTATTGTTCGGTAGCCGGACAAAATCCCCCCGGACAACCCCCCCCCCCCCCCTTTTTGTAAAGGCGAACAAAATCGCCCTCGGACAAAATCCCCGGACAAAATCCCCCCTCGCTGTATGTCAGGTTGGACAAAATCACCCTTGCTCTAAATTGTTCTAGTTAATTATCCTTCCACTACCCACAATCTATGTTTTTGAGCAGAAATATGAAAAATATTGGAATCTGTTGTTGGAATATGTCAATTTTCAATATATTTGAACAGGCGTTTTTCATGATGATAGAGGTTCTAAAACAGAAGTGAAGGCAATGATCAGGAATCAATACAGATCTGGAATCTAAGTGTGCCTGGAACTGGGTTAGGTTAACTGATCATGCCAGACATAATCCTAATGGGTTGAGAGGTCCATAAAACCCCAAAGCACACATGTACAATTACAAAAAGTTAATACAAGTATGTCCTTTTTACTTTGATCTTACAAGCAACATCTCCAAAATGACCTATACAGTGTTGACGGGCAATAATTTCTCCATGAGCACCAATATAGCTTTGATAGTACTGCACCAAATCGGATATGGAATCTGCAGTTTTCAAAACGACAGACTGATTTTCAAAAACCAGTAATTGTGCATGTGGAGGTGTGCGGGATACTGTCAACCTTTATAAACAGCAGGGGGTCTATGTCCGGGGGGATTTTGTCCAGGGGGGGATTTTGTCCAGGGGGGGGTTTTGTCCACCTGAACAAATGTTGGGGGGGGGATTTTGTCCGCCTTTACAAAAATGGGGATTTTGGGGGATTATGTCCGGGGGATTTTGTCCTGGAATCTATTGTTCATGTTGCTATTACATTAAATCATATTTAGCCGATCAATCGAAGACGCAATCTGTGTGAAATTATTCATCGGGTCTCTGTATGTAGCAGAATCTCATCTCCCCTCAGGCGAATTAAACAGACTCGGACCAGACTGCGTGTATTCGCAAACTGATCCCAGTCTTTGTTTATTGCACACAATAAGGTCATAATATTGAGCCGGAACCCATGATTTAGTATTTGCTTGCTATGACAGTCCAATGACTCAGATCAGACTGCACCCGTTCGTATTCCTCTATCCGATTCGCGTTTGGCAAGAGCACCAGGATAATATAAATCAATGCTAGAAAAACAACCTAGTTGATTGCTGTCTATTCATTTAATAGGTGATATTCTTATATACTTAATGCCTCGGGCGGTCCTCAGTCTACCTTTCCAATGATGTTCACCCGTGACTTCGCGATGTTACGCGGTGTTTAACCCATTTAGTACCGGAAACCCCCAAAACAAGTACCTTGGCAAACAGTGCAGGCCCAGGTCAGACGCCGCAGAACGCGGCGCCTGATCAGGGCCTACACTGTTTGCTAAAAGTTCAGCCATTTTCCAAATGAATTTTGAAGAAAACACAACCTGACACCCCTAAATCAGGAAATGGACGTGTAATATATATAAGGAGGAACATTCCATTTGGTACAAAAAGGGTTAACAGGGATTAATATAATTATTGGTTTGTTACGCCATGGTCATTTTCTCGAAAAACACTATTGATTTTGCCTTTATCTCTTTATAATCAAATCAAAGTCTTAAGTAAATCTGATGGGTCCGAGCTTAAAGTGAGACAGAGTGGGAGGCGATTACAGAACAAAAAAAAAAAAAAGACTGAATTATTATTCTTGCTATTATTATTTTTATTATTATTATCATTATCTTCATTTTTTGACTTTGATTAGTATATTATTATCACAAATACCCACAATCTATATTTTAGAAATAATATTAGAAAACTTTCGAAAACACGCCTATTCAAATATATTGAAAAAAAAAATCCACTAAAATTTTCCACAGAAAAAAAAATGGTATTCTTCATGTTTCGACGGTTTTAACGAGTACCCACAATCTATGTTTTTGAGCAGAAATAAGAAAAAATAATGTTTACCCCTGTAAAACCCAGTTTTACTTAATAAAAGTGGGGTTTAATAAGGTAAAAATTATATAGGCGTGATGATTCATCCAATACGTTTGCATAGTCGTGAACAAAAACTGTTAACAAGCGCCCGCTTGACACGCGCCAATCTGTGCGTCGATGTGTAAGAAAATGATCAATTATCAGCTCTACTCAACAGGGCAATAAATGGACAATAAACGATTGCAGGGAATAATCCTGGACTCAAACGTTTTTTGTAACACGAGCAAAAATACGATAAACATTTTACCACCAAATCATGAAAATTTGCGGATAAAATCTGATATTTTTTATATTTCTGCTCAAAGCATAGATTTGGGCTACATAGTAGAACCACCTCGGCGAGGTGGTTCTAGCGAGTAATCACAATCAAGGTTTTTGAGCAGAAATAAGAAAATATATATCCCAGTTTTACTATATAAAAGAGGGTTTAAGGGGGTCGAAATAAATCATGAAAAAGCTGTTTCTTACAATTACGTGCACGAGAGAGATCTTTGTCCTTTCTTAATAAATATTTATTCACTCCAGGACAGGTTTTTAAGGTCCATTTCTCCAAATGTAATGTCCTACCAGAATCTTGCCTTTAGTAGTCTTTAGGTTGGCGCGGTTTTAATGTTAATATCATGATATGTAAAGCATTCTGACTAGATTTCAGTTTGTCGAGGTGTAAACGAGATAATGTTTTGAGCAGTAGGTGACAGGTCTGTGAAACATTGCATAATCTTCACAGTTTTCAGAACAATAAAATTATCTGTCTTTTCTGGCCCCTGTCGGCAAATCTACTTCAATATAATTTAATACAATTTGGAGCCACATTTAGAACAGAAGGTCACTTAATGAAACTAAACAATTACAAAACCAGGCCTATTCAAATACACATGTACATTGAAAATGTTATCACTAAAATGATTCAAGAAAGGCAGTTGACAGTTTCTGGAGGAAGAATGTTCACTCTACTGGTTAACCGCCTACGTAAAAGCATGCCCAGGATTAGTGAAGATAGGTTAACTAAAATGATCTAAATAGTGTTGACTGGGCCGTGAAATCCATCACAAACAAAGAGTCAAACAAACAAACAAAATCATTATAAGTGAAAATCATCAGTTAAAAAATACGTTATTTTCTAATTTCTGCTCAAAACAAAGTTTGTGGATATTCACCAGAACCGCCTCGACGAGGCGGTCAAACGGGCACAGAACATAATTTGTGGGTACTCGTTAGAACCCTCTCGTCGTTGCAAACGGGTACCCACAATCTATGATTTTAAGCAGAAAAAAATGTGTACAACTGTAAACCCTGTTTTACTTCATAAAAGTGGGGTTTAAGGGGGTCAAAATTATGCAGCGTGTTTTATGATGGTCAAACCAAAGTAACAAACACATTATTCCATTTCAAACTGATAATTAAGCATATCGTAGGCGTAATAAAGTCTTTGTTTTCGAAAACATTTACATTTGAGAATACATCTAAATAAATAAATAAATAAATAAATAAATAAATAAATGAATAAATACCATACAGTTCAAGAAGCACGTCGTAGGCGTAATATCTTCTTTGTTATTGTTTACCTTAGTAACAACCGCTGACTGCTGGTTACCAAGGTAAACTGGAAATAGAAAAGGAGGGTAGTGTATTTCATTTTAAAAAAGGACTAAATCATTCTCATTTCTATTTTACAAAATTTATATGGACGTGTTCACAATACATTTGCCAACATACTCCCGCTTGCACAGAATAAAAATAACGACTTACAAAAAAGTTATGACAATATATTCATCAGTTTTTGTCGCTTCATTCAGTAGTTTTACTATATATTCTATACATTTAGAGGGTGCCTCCAATTATATGTAAAAAGGACCAAAAAGTTGTTGATAAAACTTCATGAAAAATACATGTGTGCATTCGTAAAAAAATGCAGAATCATGAACCGCTGGCACAGAAAAGATATTGCTATTACTATTTATTTTATAGGGTAATAATTATCAATTTCCTATATAAATCTATGTATTTACTTTAACCGACTGCAGCTACCTGGATGTCCGTTAAAGTTCGACATGGGTGGTTCAACAAAGGAACCAAGATCCTATGGTGCTTCAGGTTGTGTGTAAATTTGGTTAAAATTATATCATAAACAAAACAGCTATCATGCAGACAAGACCAAAACAGCCAAGTTTGCCTTTTAAGGGGCCATAACTCTGGTACCCTTGATGTGATATGCCTGATTCAAGAAAGGAACCAAGATCTTGTGGTGGTACAAATTGTAAGTTTGGTTAAAATCAAATGATAAATGAAACGGCTATTGTGCAGACAATACCAAAATAGGAAATTTTTGCCTTTTCAGGAGCCATAACTCTGGTACTCATGATGGGATATGGCTGGTTCAAGAAAGGAACCAAGATTTTGTGGTGGTACAAATTGTGTGCAAGTTTAGTTAAAATCAAATCATAAATGAAATAGCTATCATACAGACAAGACCAAAATAGGCAACTTTTTGCCCTTTCAGGGGCCGTAACTCCGTAACACATGATGGGATATGGCTGGTTCAAGAAAGAAACCCAGATCTCATGGTGGTACAAGTTGTGTGCATGTCTGGTTAAAATCAAATCATAAATGAAGATGCTGTCGTGCGGACAAGAAATTGTTTACGCACGCAAGCACGCACGGACGACGGACGAAATGTAATCACAAAAGCTCACCTTGTCACTACGTGACGGTTGAGCTAAAAAAAGGCCTGACACACAAATGGACTTGTCCAACATATAGCAATGGAATGGAAGCAATGGAAGATAAGTTTCACTAATATAACGTCACTGTACTGTGGTTTGCGTTTACAAGGCTGTTCTAGGAACTACAATCTGAAACATTCTGTGGTTTGCGTTTACAAGGCTGTTCTAGGGACTATAATCTGAAACATTCACGAGAAGAAGAAAAGTGAAAAGAATGTCAATGTTACTGTTTTATTTTTACAGGTATGTTCGACTCTTCTGCTTTGACAATGACAGTTTATGCCAATCTTCCTATAAGCTGTAAGGGACAAGAAATACACTTTTTGAAATACATGGTTGTCTAACAGACTACAGTTCTTTCTCTTTCTTTTAGAATGAAACTCATCCCATATCAGCCTAGCGTCCCGTAACATGAAAACTGGCAAACGTGTAGACCCAGATCAACCGTCACAGACACGGACGGCGTCATGACGTAACGTACCAGTTATCATTTATTATGACACATTTTGGGGTCGATAGTTTATCAATCGACCTAAAGTTATCAGGACAAAACCTCTATCAGTACTGGAGTCCATCTGGCCCCCGCCCATCGGGGCTTGAAGAAAAAGATGGGACTGCATAATGCTTCCAGCAGAGCAGAGCAGACACCGATCGCACGCGATACTGGTACATTTGTAAATTGCTTTCAGGTCCTCAACCTGCCCAGGAAAAGTGGTGCGAATCGGACCACCCATGCATATAAACCCTGTTGGTTTCAATGGGTGGCAGGATCTGACATTTCATTTCATCTCAGTGTCGGGTAAAAGTAAAAAAAAATATGGAATCTAGTCTCCAAAATGACCTATACAGTGTTGACGGAGACGTAAAACCTCAAATCAAACAAACAAACAAAGTGCTGGAGTCCACGTGACTATCACTGATTAACAGGAAATCCTTGTAACTTTTTTTTATAGAATTTCGGCGTGGGAATCACGGGTAGGTGTAGGCAAACAGTGCAGGCCAAGATTAGACGCCGCAGTACGCGGCGTCTGATAAGGGTCTTCACTGTTTGCTTACAGTACAGGAATTTAAGGGTCAGACGCCGAAAAGTGTCTGATCAGGGCATACACGGTTTGCTTACAGTACAGGAATTTAAGGGTCAGACGCCGAAACACGAAGGATCTGATCAGGGTATACATAATTTTATTACAGTACAGAAATTTAAGGGTCAGACGCCGAAAAACGCAGCGCCTGATCAGGGTCTACACTGTTTGCTTACAGTACAGGAATTCAAGGGTCAGACGCCGAAAAACGCAGGATCTGATCAGGGTCTACACAGTTTGCTTACTGTACAGGAATTTAAGGGTCATACGCCGATAAACGCAGTGACTGATCAGGGAACACACAATTTGCTTACAGTACAGGAATTTAAGGGTCAGACGCCGAAATGCAGCGTCTGATCGGGGTTTACACTGTTTGCTTACAGTGCAGGAATTTAAGGGTCAGACGCCGAAAATGCAGCGTCTGATCAGGGTCTTCACGGTTTGCTTACAGTACAGGAATGTAAGGGCCAGACGCCGAAAATGCAGCGTCTGATCAGGGTATACAATATTTGCTTACAGTTTAGGAATTTAAGGAATAGACG
Organism: Lucinisca nassula; assembly: GCA_963580285.1. Lineage (NCBI taxonomy): Eukaryota > Metazoa > Mollusca > Bivalvia > Lucinida > Lucinidae > Lucinisca > Lucinisca nassula. Next base: position 27,649,904 of record OY757018.1, read on the forward strand.
CCGAAAATGCAGCGTCTGATCAAGGTATACACGGTTTGCTTAAAGTACAGGAATTTAAGGGCCAGACGCCGAAAATGCAGCGTCTGATCAGGGTATACAATATTTGCTTACAGTTCAGGAATTTAAGGAATAGACGCCGAAAATGCAGCGTCTGATCAGGGTCTACACAGTTTGCTTAGGGGCTTGAGGAACTATATGGGCTGAACGATGCTTCCACGCAGAGCTGAATCCGGCCCGCACACTAGTACCGGTAAACCGCTTAGAGGATCTAAGCCTGTCCAGGAACCGCAGTGCGAGGCGGACCGTCCATGCTAATAAACCCGATTGGTTTCATTGGGCGACAGGGCTTGAGATGTCATTTCATCTCAATGTCGGGTAAAAATCCCACAAAATTCGAAGCAACGTCTCCAAAATGACCTTTACAGTGTTGACGGGGACGTTAAACCTCAAATCAAACAAACAAACAGGAATTTAAGGGTCAGACGCCGGAAACGCCGGATCTGATCAGGGTCTACACAGTTTGCTTACAGGGCAGGAATTTAAGGGTTAAACGAAACAGTCTAAGTCGTAGTTCAGGCCCATTTTCCAAATCTACACTCAGAGACAATCGACCCACCAGTACTCTCAGTGCTTTGATTCTGACAAGTTATCCACTTCATAGCAGTATCGTAATATAATAATAATAATAATAATAATAATAATAATAATAATAATTTTGATTTTGTTTGAGTTGAAGTTTTACGTCACCGTCAACACTATTTAGTTCATTCTGAAGACTCTGCTTCCAACTGTGTGGGACTTTTACCCGGTATCAAGATGAAATGATATCTCAAGCCCTGCTACCCAATGAAATCAAAATACTTATATGCATTGGACGATCTGACTCACACCACGGCTTAGTCCTTCTAAGCGATTAACCAGTTCTCATGTGTGGCCAGTTTCAGTTCTGCGTGAAAGCACCCTGCAGCCCAATATGTTTTTTGGCGGGGGCGAAATAAAATAATAATAAAATAATTTATTATTTTTATCAATTTTGTTTTTGTTTGATTTGAAGTTTAATGTCCCCGTCAACACTGTATAGGTCATTTTGGAGACGTCGCTCCCAATTTTGTGGAACTTTTACCCGACAAACAAACCAATACTGACAGTTATATTAAGCAGCATATCGTTTGAACCCCGTCAGGAGAGAACCTGTCCAGAGTTTGTTACCAAGACAACCACCCATCTACTCAGACTGGCAACAGTCTTAAATTGTTAGACATTACGAAAACACGCCTATACAAATACATTGTAACCTTTATCGCAGAAAAAAATGAAAATTTTAAGATGAAAAATTGTAATATTTTTCTTATTTCTGCTCAAAATATAGATTGTGGGTACGAGTACCCACAATCTATATTTTAGAGCAGAAATAGGAAAAATAAGGTTAACCCCTGCAAACCCCAGTTTTACTACACAAAAGATGGGTTCGAGTGTGTGTGTGTGTGTGTGGGGGGGGGGGTCAAAATTATATAAACAAACAAAACAATACTGGCAGTTATATTAACCCTTTACAACTCAGATACGTGTTTTTACGTGTCTGCACCCCCCCCTCCCCCCTCCCCCCATTTTAAGCCCCAGAAGCACCTAAAATCTGCATTTCTACCCCTGGATAGTTATGTTTGCTTTAGGATTTGTTTGGCAAAAAAGTGACCTGTTTTTTCGCTCGCCTCTCCACTAAAAATATTCTGGGGGCATTGAAGGGGGGCAACGCCCCCCCCCCCACATCCCGAAAAATTTTGGGTGTATGGCCCAACCGGCCACTAAAATTTATATCTGAGGGTGTCTGGGACCAGAAATGCCTGAAAATTGATGCTGATAAAACATGCTGCAAACAGTGAAAAGGGCCAGTGCAAAACACCTTTATTGTTGCCTTGACAGCTGTGTGAAGATTAAAATGTGATCAAAAATTCATGTGAAAACACACTTTTTGCCAACTTTGAGATGCCCCCTCTTTACCATGACAACCATGATCAAGTCATGAAAGGTTGCATTTGAAAGACTACTGCCCAATGAACATTCATACCGAGTTTGGTGTAAAACAGACCATCCATTATGAAACAATGGCTAGTTGAAGTTGCTGTCAGGTGCAACACTGTGAAAATCAGCAAAATTCACAAAATCCCTGAGTGGTAAAGGGTTAAGCAGCATATCGTTTGAACCCCGTCAGGAGAGAATCTGTCCAGAGTTTGTTAACAACTATTACAACCGCCCATCTACTCAGACTGGCAACAGTCATAAATTGTTAGACATTACGCAAACACGCCTATACGAATACATTGTAAACTTTATCGCAGAAAAAATGAAAATTTTAAGATAAAAAATTATGATATTTTTCTTATTTCTGCTCAAAATATAGATTGTGAGTACCCACAATCTATATTTTAGAGCAGAAATAAGAAAAAAAAGGTTTACCCCTGCAAACCCCAGTTTTACTACATTACAGTGGGGTTCGAGTGGGTCAAAATTATATAGGCGTGTTTTCGTGATGATGTAGAAATTGTACTATTTGAGTTGCGAAGACAAATATACTGATCAGACTGTGCACACTGGACCAAACCACAGAGCTTCCGCTTCTTCAAACAATTTATAAAAATAGTCACGTGGGTTAATTGTATCGATTCCTGATCATTGCCTTCACTTCTGTTTAACAAATGACCTTTTTTTTGGTCGGTTATTCTTCTTTTTATGTCCCCACTCAAGCGGCAACATAACGTACGCTCAATATCATAGCAACGTCGGTGCAACGTCATGACGTTGCATTGACGTTGATGCGACATTTCTTTGACTCATATGTCCGCTGGGAGAACTTGTCTGTAACAATTTTAGCAGATGGGAAAACACAGCATGTACTGAGCTAATTTTGAAATTTACGGTATTGCCATGAAAACTGAGCAGACAAGCGGCCATTTTCTGAACCATTAGCAAACAGTGCAGACCCAGATCAGACGCCACAGAACGCGGCGTCAGATCTGGGTCAACACTGTTTGCTTAAAGAACATTCATGTTGGTAAAATTTGCCAAAAACTATAACAAACCTGACACCACTCCAAACTTACAAGGAGGAAGATTCCATTATTATATATGGGTTAATGTAGTGTAAAATATTTTTGAAAGAAACCTAAAAAAAAAAAAAAAAATGTCCCGGGGACCCACGGAACTGGATACTGGCAAACAGTGTAGGTTCAGATCGAACATTGCAGAACGAAATTTAGGGGCGCCAGGTTGTGTTTTCTTCAAAATTTATTTGGAAAATGGCTGAACATTTTGCAAACAGTGTAGGCCCTGATCAGACGCCGCGTTCTGCGGCGTCTGATCTGGGCCTGCACTGTTTGCCAACCACCCGTTTTAGGGTTTCTGATACAAAATGGGTTAAGTAGTATATCGTTTGAACCATCAGAGGAGAACCTGTCCAGAGTTGGTTACCAACTAAGACACCTTCCCATCTACTCAGACTAGTCACAGTCTTACAATGTTAGATGTAGAAATTATACTATTTAAGTGGCGAACACAAAGTTGCTGATCAGACTGCGCGTCCGCGTCTTTGTTGTCCGCGTCTTTGTTGTCTGGCCGCGTCTTTGTTGTCCGCGTCTTTGTTGTCCGCGTCTTTGCTGTCCGCGTCTTTGTTGTCCGCGTCTTTATTGTCCGCGTCTTTGTTCGTCTTTATTGTCCGCGTCTTTGTTGTCCGCGTCTTTGTTGTCCGCGTCTTTGTTGTCCGCGTCTTTGCTGTCCGCGTCTTTGTTGTCCGCGTCTTTATTGTCCGCGTCTTTGTTGTCCGCGTCTTTGTTGGCTGCGTCTTTGTTGTCCGCGTCTTTGTTGTCCGCGTCTTTGCTGTCCGCGTCTTTGTTGTCCGCGTCTTTATTGTCCGCGTCTTTGTTCGTCTTTGTTGTCCGCATCTTTGTTCGTCTTTATTGTCCGCGTCTTTGTTGTCCGCGTCTTTATTGTCCGCGTCTTTGTCGTCCACGTCTTTGTTGTCCGCGTCTTTGTTGTCCGCGTCTTTGTTGCCCGCGCCTTTGTTGTCCGCGTCCGCGCAGTCTGATCAGCATCTTTGTTGTTCACAAATGACAAATCAGGATTTCTCATGACCTTGTTCCTTTTATCTCGTAAACATATAGTTTATTTTGTTCAAGGCAGCCCACAATGAGTTTATTGTTATCTGGTGTAAGAGCTACGCACAGTGGCCTTCTCATGACGCGGTTCATTTTATCTGGTATACATATAGTTTGGTTTGTCTATAGCAGCCCACATTGAGTTTATTGTTATCTGGTGTAAGAGCTACACACAGTGGCCTTCTCATGACGTGGTTAATTTTATCTGGTATACATATAGTTTGTTTTGTCTAGGGCAGCCCACAATGAGTTTATTGTTATCTGGTGTAAGAGCTACGCACACTGGCCTTCTCATGACGTGGTTCATTTTATCTGGTACACATATAGTTTGTTTTGTTCATAACAGCCCACAATGAGTTTATTGTTATCTGGTGTAAGAGCTACGCACACTGGCTTTATGATTCCATCCGTCGACGAAAGCAAGCTGGATTTCTTTTTACCGTCCGCAGTAACGATCTGGACATTGTGAGAGCCTACCCCACATACAATAATATTACCTTCGTCATCGACACAAACCCCTCTCGGCCTTTTCATGTCAGAATCCTTGTACTGGTATAACACCCTACCATCTGACTTCAGACATGTTACTATATCAGTATCATAATCCAAGACATAAATGTTCCCTGACTTTGGATTCACTGTGATATAGAACGGTCTGCTGAACATAAATGATCCGTCTTGACTAATCCCAAGTTTTCTTTTCAAGTCTCCTTCCCTACTGAGCACCCGCACCTCTCCTTTTTCTTGTTCAGGCCAGTTATGACAAGTAACAAATAACTCCTCATTAAATACTTGTACTCCCCAAATCCCCTTAGCAAGCTGGAGAACACGTCCAGCTTTCAGAACAGGGTTAATCTCTATGTACTGTAGTTGTTTGAGTCCAAGCAATGTGATTATTACATTGTCTTTGTCTACCACTGAAATATCTCTGGGCTCGGACTTAAGTTGCAGACTATATTTCATTGCAAATGAACTACTTAAGACTTTAACTGCTTCATTGGCATAGTCGCATATTACAACTTGACCATCTGGCATGATCACGCAGCCGAAAATAGATGGTTGACTTTTATCATGAGGAAATTTAATTTCTGCCTGACTTCTGTTTTCGATTTTAATGTTTTGAAATGACATAATATCAATAGAACAAGCCGTCTGATAGTCGACATTTATCTTTCCAAGTTCTTTAATTTGATTTTGAATATCAATTAATGACTCATTTCTTACAAATGTCAAGGTAGGAGCCTCGATTTCTCGACGAAGATCGCACAATAACGTTTCATACTCTTTAATGTGACGGGAAGTTTGTACCTTTGCTGCATACATGTTGATATTGTTGGAGGATCTGGTGACTTTATCCAGAAGTAATATTTCTCTTTCAAGAAGCTGCTTTGTCTCAGAGCTTGAGGTCTCCAAAGTTTGCAGTTTCTGTTGTTCCAACATCTCGCATTTTTCTAATTCTCTCATAGCCTTCTGTTCAAGGGAGTCTAAGAATCCATTAAGTTCCTTTCGAATATTTCCGATTTCATTTTTACACTTTTCCTTTGCTGAAAGAAGGTCTTGTATATTTGACTTCGTGCTTTTCAATATTTCATCAAAATTGTCCCTCAGTTCTACCACTTTCTTAACAAGTATATCAAGTGACGATTTATCAAAAGTTGTACTTATTTCGTCAATAGATCTTGTCTTACATTTTCTATGCTTTATGGAGTGACAGGACTGGCATACTACAGCGTTGTGGTCCTCGCAATATGTGACAACTCCTAAATGTTGACTACACTCACACAATACAAGGGAAGAAACTCCAGTGTTTGGTGACTGTGGTGCAGATACATCACTTACTGGGGATACTTTATGATTTCTGGATATTTTAAGTCCTTTATGTGACTCTGCGCAAGAGGTGCAAAGGTATTCTTGGCAATCGTTACAGTAATTTGTCGCCTCTTTACTGGTTCCACCATAACAGCAGGGGTCACATGGATGTGAAATTAGCTCATCTGACGTTGCAAGAAGAGACCGGGATCCAGCCAATGATGCCATTATTCTGTGTAATAGACTGAAACAAAAAGTGAACCGACACCTGAATAATAGTGCTCGTTCGCATTAAGTTTCTGCGAGCAGTAACAGCTCAGGATGAGACAGCGCTTATGCGCATGCCCACTTGATCTATTGCTACTCGCCTATGTCATTACAATAAACATCCCTCTGGCATAGTGCATTCTTTCATATTTCCAAAATGTGTATATTTTCTGATAAAAATTTGTTACATTTTTTTCTTATTTATACTCTAAACGTAGGTTGTTGGTGCTCGTTAGAACCGCCTCATTGAGGCTGTTCTAACGAGTACAGACAACCTACATGTGTCTTAGAGCAGAAATACGTAAGATAATGTTTACACCTTTAAACCCCAGTTTCCTTTATTTAATGTGTGGTTTAGTGGGGCGTCCATTTCACGGATGGTTAAGTATTGCCAATAATAACTATTTTCTCACGAACTGGGCTACAGAGCCGCGTCACGAAAAAATGAAACTTCAAAATCATATGATCAGTAATGTAACAAATCAGCCTGTTACCACAGATGAGACAGATCGGAGTCATTACTGTTGACCCTAGGTAAAGATCGTGCATCTTTGCATCTTCATGCGGTCAGACTGCGTGAATGTAGAGCCTGATCTAAGCCTTTGATGACCGTCTTTGTAGAAGCCTCCATGGTGTAGTGGTTACGCTACTCGCCTTGTAAACCAGGGGTCGCAAGATCGATCCCGGGCTTCTCCAGACTTTCGGATTAGTCTTTAAACCGAGGCCCCGTCTCCGTATGACATTGGATGTTGGTGGGACGTAAAACTCGAACACTCACTCATTCATGACCGTCTTTGATATACAACACGTTTTCTGGTGACGCGGCTCATACATATTGTTTTATTATACTTCATTTATATCCATAGACTATTCTAGAATTCTGATTCGTCGTGAGCATGCCACGCGCAGGGCAATAAATTATCATACCCTCATCCCCCACCTCGATCCCCCGCCCCGGCAATATTCCCCTCTGACGCCACTGCACAAATTTACAAGTGCATTCATTCACTCAAAGACTCTCTATAAATCAGAATTCGGTGTAATAAATAATTTATTGCCCCTGTGTGAACTCTCGGGCAATATTACCTACTCGGTTGAACAAATCGTCATATTCCCTCGACAGGTAATATTGCCTGGGTTACCTGCTCGGTTGAACAAATCGTCATATTCCCTGGACAGGTAATATTGCCTTGGTTACCTACTCGGTTGAACAAATCGTCATATTCCCTCGACAGGTAATATTTCCTTGGTTACCTGCTCGAGTGAACAAATCGTCATATTCCCTCGACAGGTAATATTGCCTCGGATACCTGCTCGGTTGAACAAATCGTCATATTCCCTCGACAGGTAATATTGCCTCGGTTACCTACTCGGTTGAACAAATCGTCATATTCCCTCGACAGGTAATATTGCCTCGGTTACCTGCTCGAGTGAACAAATCGTCATATTCCCTCGACAGGTAATATTGCCTCGGTTACCTGCTCGGTTGAACAAATCGTCATATTCCATCGACAGGTAATATTGCCTCGGTTACCTGCTCGGTTGAACAAATCGTCATATTCCCTCGACAGGTAATATTGCCTCTGTTACCTGCTCGGTTGAACAAATCGTCATATTCCCTCGACAGGTAATATTGCCTCGGTTACCTGCTCGGTTGAACAAATCGTCATATTCCCTCGACAGGTAATATTGCCTCTGTTACCTGCTCGGTTGAACAAATCGTCATATTCCCTCGACAGGTAATATTGCCTGGGTTACCTGCTCGGTTGAACAAATCGTCATATTCCCTCGACAGGTAATATTGCCTCTGTTACCTGCTCGGTTGAACAAATCGTCATATTCCCTCGACAGGTAATATTGCCTCGGTTGACTGTTCGGTTGAACAAATCGTCATATTCCCTCGACAGGTAATATTGCCTCTGTTACCTGCTCGGTTGAACAAATCGTCATATTTCCTCGACAGGTAATATTGCCTGGGTTACCTGCTCGGTTGTACAAATCGTCATATTCCCTCGACAGGTAATATTTACTCTGTTACCTGCTCGGTTGACGGCCCCCGCCCATAGGGGCTTGAGAAGAAGTATATCGGCTGCATGATGCTTCCACGCAGAGCTGAATCCGGCCCGCACACTAGTACTGGTAAACCGCTTAGAGGATCTAAGCCTGTCCAGGAACCGCGGTGCGTGGCGGACCGTCCATGCTAATAAACTTATTGGTTTCATTGGGCGACAGGGCTTGTGATGTCTTTTCATCTCAATGTCGGGTAAAAGTCCCACAAAATTTGAAGCAACGTCTCCAAAATGAGCTTTAAAGTGTTGACGGGGACGTTAAACCTCAAATCAAACAAAAACCTGCTAGGTTGAACAAATCGTCATATTCCCTGGACAGGTAATATTGCCTTGGTTACCTGCTCGGTTGAACAAATCGTCATATTCCCTGGACAGGTAATATTGCCTTGGTTACCTGCTCGGGTGAACAAATCGTCATATTCCCTGGACAGGTAATATTGCCTTGGTTACCGGCTCGGTTGAACAAATCGTCATATTCCCTTGACAGGTAATATTGCCTCTGTTACCTGCTCGGGTTGACGGCCCCCGCCCATAGGGGCTTGAGAAGAAATATATGGGCTGCATGATGCTTCCACGCATAGCTGAATCCGGCCCGCACACTAGTACTGGTAAACCGCTTAGAGGATCTAAGCCTGTCCAGGAACCGCGGTGTGAGGCGGACCGTCCATGCTAATACACCCTATTGGTTTCATTGGGCGACAGGGCTTGAGATGTCATTTCATCTCAATGTCGGGTAAAAGTCCCACAAATTGGAAGCAACGTCTCCAAAATGAGCTTTAAAGTGTTGACGGGGACGTTAAACCTCAAATCAAACAAATCAAACAAAAACCTGCTAGGTTGAACAAATCGTCATATTCCCTCGACAGGTAATATTGCCTTGGTTACCTGCTCGGTTGAACAAATCGTCATATTCCCTGGACAGGTAATATTGCCTCGGTTACCTGCTCGGGTGAACAAAGCGTCATATTGCCTCGACAGGTAATATTGCCTTGGTTACCTGCACGGTTGAACAAATCGTCATATTACCTCGACAGGTAATTTTGCCTCGGTTACCTGCTCGGGTGCACAAATCGCCATATTCCCTCGACAGGTAATATAACCTCTGTAACCTGCTCGGTTGAACAAATCGTCATATTCACTCGACAGGTAATATTGCCTCGGTTACCTGCTCGGTTGAACAAATCGTCATATTCCCTCGACAGGTAATATTGCCTGGGTTACCTGCTTGGTTGAACAAATCGTCATATTTCCTCGACAGGTAATATTGCCTGGGTTACCTGCTTGGTTGAACAAATCGTCATATTTCCTCGACAGGTAATATTGCCTGGGTTACCTGCTCAGGTGAACAACTCGTCATATTCCCTCGACAGGTAATTTTGCCTCGGTTACCTGCTCGGATGAACAAATCGTCATATTCCCTCGACAGGTAATATTGCCTCGGTTACCTGCTCGGTTGAACAAATCGTCATATTCCCTCGACAGGTAATATTGCCTCTGTTACCTGCTCGGGTGAACAAGTCGTCATATTCCCTCGACAGGTAATATTGCCTCTGTTACCTGCTCGGGTGAACAAATCGTCATATTCCCTCGACAGGTAATATTGCCTCGGTTACCTGCTCGGTTGAACAAATCGTCATATTCATCGACTGGTAATATTGCCTCTGTTACCAGCTCGGTTGAACAAATCGTCATATTTACTGGACAGGTAATATTGCCTCTGTTACCTGCTCGGTTGAACAAATCGTCATATTCCCTCGACAGGTTATATTGCCTCGGTTACCTGCTCGGGTGAAAAAATCGTCATATTACCCCGACAGGTAATATAGCCTCTGTTTCCTGCTCGGGTGAACAAATCGTCATATTCCCTCGACAGGTAATATTGCCTCTGTTACCTGCTCGGTTGAACAAATCGTCATAATCCCTCGACAGGTAATATTGCCTCGGTTACCTGCTCGGTTGAACAAATCGTCATATTCCCTCGACAGGTAATATTGCCTCGGTTACCTGCTCGGGTGAACAAATCGTCATATTCCCTCGAAAGGTAATATAGCCTCTGTTACCTGCTCGGGTGAACAAATCGTCATATTCCCTCGACAGGTAATATTTCCTTGGTTACCTGCTCGGTTGAACAAATCGTCATATTCCCTCGACAGGTAATATTGCCTGGGTTACCTGCTCGGTTGAACAAATCGTCATATTCCCTCGACAGGTAATGTTGCCTCGGTTACCTGCTCGGTTGAACAAATCGTCATATTTCCTCGACAGGTAATTTTGCCTTGGTTACCATCTCGGTTGAACAAATCGTCATATTCCCTCGACGGGTGAACAAATCGTTATATTCCCTCGACAGGTAATATTGCCTGAGTTACCTGCTCGGTTGAACAAATCGTCATATTCCCTCGACAGGTAATATTGCCTCTGTTACCTGCTCGGTTGAACAAATCGTCATAATCCCTCGACAGGTAATATTGCCTCGGTTACCTGCTCGGGTGAACAAATCGTCATATTCCCTCGACAGGTAATATTGCCTTGGTTACCTGCTCGGATGAACAAATCGTCATATTACCCTCACAAAAGACGCTCTTTAACGTGTATTAACGTCTGAGAAACAATTGTTTATCGTTTTTGAGAATTCATTTCGCTCAATACCCTTCCGGGAAACGCCAAACAATGCGTATGAGACAAATGTAGCACCGTAAAGTTAGAGGTTCCGAGTTTGATCCTTGTAGCGGCAAAAGTCGGGAAACGATTTCTAAAGATGTTTCGCTGACATTATTTGAAGCCAAAAGTGTCGGTGCGTGAGAGAGCTATCAATAATAAGAAAAGAGACCACAGTCTAGTTTCATGACCACTATGCGTGAATGATATGTAGTATTCTCGTGATAACGAAAGAAAGAAAGAAAGAAAGAAAGAAAGAAAGAAAGAAAGAAAGAAAGAAAGACGGAATTGTTTGATTTCACGGTTAACGACAGTAACCCGTGTGGGTAATTTTGAGTCGACTCCCAGAGAAGGGGAGCAAAAAAGAGGAGATACAGTATAGAGGAGATGAATGAAGAAAAGACATAATGAAAATATGATCCACAAGATAATCAGGAGATTTCTCATTATAGCACTGCAAATATTTCTAGATACGCACTTAAAATATGCGTATTGTGTACTACGTCTATTCAAGTAAAAGAAACAAACTTATAGGAAGTTACTTCCCAACCAGCAAATAATTTCAAGTAAACGTAGGGCCGACAGCGATACGACGTGGCAACGTCGTGTCGCTGTCGATCCGACGTTGGCTAGCTGGGTTGGCTGAAAGAAGAAGAAAGATAATATGATCCACGGGATAGTCAGAGAATTTTACTGTAGTAGGAAAGCTGAAGATATGTAACAAAACTCACGTAGTGTAGCCTCTGCCCACCCATAGATCTTCAAAACAAGTCCTCCCAAATGACGTTCTTAAAGTCACATGACTTGTGTCATTTGACAATGTTAGCCAAGATAAGCGAAAAATGTCTTCTAACAAGAAGACTGAGACAGGTGGCAGCATGATCCGCTGTCTGTATAAAGAAACTTAGAGACCAATAGTATCTAATAAGTTTACATTGATGACTCAGATCAGAAACCGGAGATAAGAAGGCTGAGTTGAATCTTCACTGGGGGACACATGTCCGAAGTCTTGTTTTCCCTTGACACGCTACAGATATTGTATCTATGATATTTATATTTTTAGTTTTTAAACATTTGATCTATGGTTATCGGATACATCAGTTAAGAATAATTTCGGTGTACATGTAATTTCATTTTGGTCGAGCTTTTGATGGTCATGGTTTAACATTTTTACCCGTGAACTGGACCCATCCGTTGTTGTTTTTTATGGCCCTTTCAAGATTATTTCACTCATATCGAGCCGATCGTTAATCAGAGGGGGCGAAAACCGGAGTACCCGGAGAAAAACCACCTGACCTTCCGTTGCAGAACTTGGCGTCTCACGTGACCCGAGCCAGGCTCGAACCCACAACGGTGAAAGACCTAATGAATAAGAGTCAGCGTTCTTATCCACTGGGCCACGGAGGCCTGCATCCGTTCTTGTAAACAGGCGCTTTAGTGTGTTTGCAAATACTAATGGCTCACTGTTTGCATAGGTACATACCAGTACCGGTCTATAGGGTTGAAAATGTTTACCGGCGTGTTCATCCCGCGCTCTGTTTGTGTGGGTACATACCAGTACCGGTCTACAGGGTTGGAATTGTTTACCGGCGTGTTCATCGCGCGCTCTGTTTGTGTGGGTATATTGAAATCTACAATAACTTCAATGTATCGAGCACGCCGGATCATTTAATATGACGGATTCGAACTTTTTCTTGAGTCTGTAGAAAATTCTTCCCTGTAGCCTAGGATAACAAATACTTAGATGGTTCTTATTTCTGCTCAAAAACATAGATTGTTGGTACTCGTTAGAACCACCTCGCCCAGTACCCACAATCGTATACATTGGATGAGAATTATAATTGAAAAATGTCAGGTTTTTTTTTTTCATTTTTGGTGGTAAAACTTTCAGTATATTTGAATGGGTGTGTTTTCCTATTAATGATCGTCTTTGTCTTATCGGGACTCCTCACTTACACACCCTAGTGTTTACTTGAACATCATTCCGTTTTCAAAGTACTTCACCCTTGTTCAAATGAACACAATAAACACTAGGTCTAAAGAAGCCATCTGATCTGGATTTACCCTGTTTGTTATTTAGTTTGTGAATTAAAAAAGACATATCATATTTTCATTTTGATGGTAAAGTTTTTTTTTTTTTTTGTTTGGGTTTTACGGCCCTTTCAAGATTATTTCACTCATATCGAGCCGATCGTTAATCAGAAGTGGGCGAAAGCCGGAGTACCCGGAGAAAAACCACCTGACCTTCCGTTGCAGAACTTGGCGTCCCACACGTGGCCCGAGCGAGGCTCGAACAATCGGCGGTGATAGACCTAATGACTAAGAGTCAGCGCTCTTATCCACTAGGCCACGGAGTCCCGTTGTTGGTAAAGTTTTAAGTATATTTGAATAGGCGTGTTTTCGTTATGATCGTCTTTGTCTTATCGGGACTCCTCACTGAACACCCTAGTGTTTACTTAAACATCATTCCGTTTTCAAAGTACTTCACCCTTGTTCTACTGAACACAATAACCATTACGTCTAAAGAAGCCAGCCATCTGATCTGGATTTACCCTGTTTGTTATTCAGTTTGTGAATTAAAAAAGACACATCATATTTTCATTTTTGATGGTAAAATTTTCAGTATATTTGAATAGGCGTGTTTTCGTTATGATCATCTTTGTCTTATCGGGACTCCTCACTTACACACCCTAGAGTTTACTTGAACAGTATTCCGTTTTCAAAATACTACCCCCTTGTTCTACTGAAAACAATAACCACTACTTTTGCAAGCAGTGTGGATCTAGATCAGATGGCTTCTAAAGAAGTCATCTGATCTGGATTTACACTGTTTGTTATTCAGATTGTGACTTTAAAAGGATATATCATATTTAGTAATTTAATTGGTCGATTGTCAGAAATGGGTGTGGCAAAATTAATTTATTCACCAGGAAAGGACTAAATGAGTTCAGTGATCCCAGAGGAAGTAATCATGAGCAGCACTTTGCTGAAGAACGGGGAGACGTTCTCCCGCCAGCACACGACACTTAACATCAGCTAAGGGGAAGTTTAACCTCAAATCAAACAGACAAACAATTAACACCAGCTATGGGGAACAATCAAACAAACAATTAACACCAGCAACAGTGTTACGAGATGGAATAGGAAACCTCTCTGGTGCTTATGCATATCTAAATTATTTTAGTAGATATATGGTAGGGCGGTGCGAGTGAAATATTTTAGGTGAAATATGGTAGGCAAAATGTGCTGCTCCATGAACAAGTCATGCACATATCATACGATGTATGCATGAGTGGTTTATGGAGATCTGTTTTTACAATTCAGGGGGCCGCTATAAGGCTGAGTTCTATAAAATTTGCCTAAAAATCGCCAACCGCCAAATTGTGCCATATATGATTTTCATTCCCGTCACGTGTTGTGTGGGTGTTCGTTTTGACAGGAGTCATGGCATTGATTTATAGGGTCGTTTCATCAATTTTTCCTATGGAAAATATACTATTTGAACGCAAATCCATTATCTACTCGATTTTTGCTATCTAGCTTCATTTGTGGACGGTATCTCAACCTCGCCACGATCTTAGCAAGCTAATATGAGTATGCATGATTTTCCGGTAGTATTCATAGATATATAAACCCTGAGAAAAACGAACACTTTAGCATTTTACAGATAACACCTACATGTACCCACGACTGACAAACGACCCGGCTATGTTTGGGTTGATTGTTTGGTAAGACTGAAGAGGGTCATCCTTGAATCAAAGGGTGAACTTGGTAAACAGTGTAGACCAAGTTCGGACGCTGCAGAACGCGCTTCTTATCAAAATCTTCACTAATTGTTTGTAATTTCAGAGTTAAACAGTTTAATCCCAGCCCAGGACTTTTACCCAAACCTACATCCCACCAACCCTTTCGGTGCTTTGATTTTGAAACCAAACGATTGCATGATTACAACACGCTTAGGCGCAATGCCCTTAAGCTAAAAGATTAAATCAATCAACCGTGACGTATGGTTACCAGTCCGGCCACGATCCTGTGTTTTGTTTTGTTTGAGGTTTAACGTCCCCGTCAACACTGTATAGGTCATTTTGGAGACGTTGCTTCCAATTTTGTGGGACTTTTACCCGACACTGCCGCCCAATGAAACCAATAGTGTTTATATGCATTGACGGTCCGACTCGCACCTCTTTGCCTGGGCAGGCTTAGATCCTCTTAGCAGATTACCAGTACTCGTGTGCGGGTCGGTTTCAGCTCTGCTTGGAAGCATCATGCAGCCCATCTATTTCTTTAAGCCCCGATGGGCGGGGGCCATCAATCCTGTGTATCACCTTCACACCAGCACTAATAGAAACCACATGTTCAGGATCAAACTTTTGATGTGTGATGTAGGGTCGTGCCTAGAAAAGAAGAAATTGTATTTTGTTCTCAAAAAGCATCAAGTGAGAACGTATTGCAACATTTTTCATTAAACTCTGGACAGTTAGAGTGAGTGAGTGAGTGAGTGAGTGAGTGAGTGAGTGAGTGTTTGAGTTTTACGTCCCACCAACAGCTAAGGTCATACGGAGACGATACCTCGGTTTAAAGACACATCCGAAAGTCTGAAGAAGTCCGGGATCGATCCTGCGATCCCTGGTTTACAAGGCGAGTAGCATAACCACTACACCACGGAGGCTTCTAATGGACAGTTAGAAGCTGGTCAGAAAGCGGATGGCGTTGACTCTGATTTTGGGTGCCACATGTGTGTGATCTATTTGTCTGTTGGAGCGACATCTTACTATCAACAGAAGACGCTAGTGGACGTCGACATAGCGGAAGACCGACATCAGTACGTCAAGATCGATTCATCCGACAGATGCATATGCGAAGCAAATGTCCACCGGCATCTGCTACACCGTACCTGTAGATAAACAAAGGGTTTCAACTACTGACTAATAAGCACTGACATTGTTCCTCGCCCTTATGCGATGCACTTTTGAGACCAAAATTAAGACGTCGACACAGTACGGAACACTTACGCTGGTGCATGAAATACGTACCTGTATATTGGCGTCTAAGCGACTTGCGTGATATGCGTTTCAGTGACACGTCGCACTTCAGGGTGAATCACGCCGATTGTCGTTTCGGGATGTTTCGACATATAGGTGTAAGGTATGCCGAGGCGACGCGTGCGTAATAGAGCATTACATATCGGATGGAATAAATGGTATGTCGAGCTATTGCATGTAGCTAGCGACATAAAGAACATTTAAGATCATGGCTGAGACGTTAAATGAACAGCGAGACGTTACATCAATCAAGTGCGTCGGCCTCACGTGGTTCCATTTATTCGTTTACGCTCAGAATCCGGGATATCTAATGCAGCAGGTTTATAGTGCTGTTCTCACTCAAAAATGTCTTCAAGCCAATGGAATTCATATACTGGACTTACCAGCCTTTCTCCTCCGATCTCTTTGTGAAAAATAGAGTATCTTTTTCTGTCAAAAATTTGAAACATCGAATGACGTTTCATGATACCACCGGTGTATAGACATCTGCAAACATATCATACAATGGAATTTGCAGAACTACTTTTCCAAATTTTAAGATCTTTTTTAAAAGGTTGTCTGTAAGTTTTCACAGAGTTTTGATTTTCTCATAGAATCTGTCATTTCAGTGCCTTTGGCGCTTTGATTAAGATATGCTTTTGATCAAGAAGAATCTTACCTGCGACCTTCCTGCAGCTCACGAATACCAATAACATGAACCGTTCAAATTGACCTCAGGATATTGTTTGTTTGTTTGATTTGAGGTTTAACATCCCCGTCAACACAGTATAGGTCATTTTGGAGATGTTGCTTCCAATTTTGTGGGACTTTTACCCGACATTGAGATGAAATGACATCTCAAGCCCTGTCGCCCAAAGAAACCAATAGGGTTTATAAGCATGGACGGTCCGCCTCGCACCGCGGTTCCTGGACAGGCTTAGATCCTCTAAGCGGTTTACCAGTACTAGTGTGTGGACGGTTTCAGCTCTGCGTGGAAGCATCATGCAGCCCATTTATTTCTTCAAGCCCCAATGGGCGGGGCCTAGGACCTCAGGATATAAGTCAAATTGTTTTCAACTGACCACCGGTGGGGGGTCAATTTGATGTTTACTGCCCGTGTATATAGGCAATGGAAAATAACTGTTTTATTCTACAACAAATCACGGCAAGGAAGAGCGTGACGAGTGACGTCATTAACAACTGCCAATTTATGACGTCTCTAGTCGATTTCTTGACGTTAGACGGTGTAATGTCATATTCTCGCATCGAAAATGTTAGAAAAGGATATAAATGGATGTGTTTCAGTCGATAATTTTAGCGGGATTTCTTTTAACAATGGCAAAAAATTGTGAGAATTTGAAGGAAACAACAGCATTATTCCAAGTTTCAGCGTGTTAGAATCGAAATAGATCAGCTCTAGCCAGTGATTTGTTAGGTAATAAATCACAGTTTGTCGGTCAGGTGTAAGTAGACAAATTACGTGATTTGTCTACTTTGCAACTGACCTCCAAACTGTGTGCCCCGCGCCAGCCCGGGGGGTAGAAATATGGCGGCTGCCTTCGGGAGTGTGGCAGAGTGGTAAGACCCCACCGAAAACAGTCCCATTGCCGAGACCACCCGGTGCCTCGAAATAGGTGGCTGCCTTCAGCTTCTGTGGCAGTTGGGTAAAAGCCTCCAACATACAGAACAATCGTCCGTTCGACCGGTATTATTTTGTAATTCAATTTATTCAAATGCATCTTACCAAATTTTTTTACAATTCACTACGAGAGATCTATCCTTTTAAACCTTTCCTATCTCATGTTACTACCACGCTGCATTTGTACGTGTATCATCACTGCTGGTGGGTCGCGCACCGCAAAGAAGAAAACCTCATCTGTATATGTTTGTACTGTGTATTTGTCACTTTTTCATGCTCCTTCACTCTGCACATCAATGAAAGATGCATTTTAAATACGTTATAAGATAAGTAACTTGTCGTTTCATGTTACCTCAAATTTATTTCATGTTATTCCAAAGTTAACAGAATCAGATACTTATCACTAAATTCTGAAGTGTACGTTATCATCTAACACAGCTTATTTCTTCATCAGTCTATAAAATCATTTGTACTCTCGGAAACTTATCACCTCAATAATTTCTTACCATAATTGTGGATCTCATATTTAGCAAAGGATCTCCTGTTTTCAGAGCCAAGCTTTTATTTAAGCAAACGTTTTCGGCCTCCCTTGCCTGTAGGGAATAAAATATACAGGTCACTTTCCTTCTGTAGTGAATGGGGATGAAATTCCTTGTTGAAACAGGAGCCACTTGTTTGCCGTGAGTGGCGTCTCGAATGCTGGAAGAAGTGATCCTGATGATTGAGAAAAGCCCAGGGATCTCCAGCTTTTCAACACATCATTTTGGCCCATATTTCAGATAGACGAGGGGTTTGGGCTAGATCCGGCCTGAATCAATCGGCTCAGTCGTGCCAAGCTCTAGAATCGCACAGCTTGTTCTTTACTTCCTTCTATCTTTCTTACGTATCTTTATGGTACAAACCGGGTGTAATTTTTTCTTATTCCTCTATCTTTGAGTGTTATTTGATGGGCGGCGGCTGATGGATCAATCGGTGGGCTTTTACTGGGGGAATTCAGCAGAAACTTCTGTGAGGGAGAGAATATGGGTGGGGATGGGTCCCAACTGTTCCTCATTTTTTCATTGAAATCTGGGTGCATAGTTGGGAATCATAAAGCAGAAGTGGAGCGGAAGGACTCTGGTCCTGTCATCGAGTATAATAGCCATGTAGCCTTGGCGTTGGAAATAGGAGATCCATTTCCATTAAACGTCCCCTTGTAGGGCTCCAAGGAGGGTGGGGCGCAGAGCTATCGAAACATAAATTTCAACCATGGGATCCAACACTAGAAAAAGAGCTTTTTTAGACTTATCTGATGACGACCCGGAACCGACAACATTCACTTTCAAAGCAAACGAAAATTTTGCTAGATTCTTAGTGATTTCAAGTAACGAAGGCAAGGCTGTTACCACTCTTTCACCGTTTGTCATAGAAAAACAAATAGAGTCTCTTATCGGCACGCCAAAAAATGTCAAAAAATTAAAAAATGGAACTCTCTTAATTGAAACAAACAGAAAATCTCAAACTGAAAATCTCTTGAAAATTAATAAATTCTTTAACCTTAACGTCTCTGTCACGGAGCACAAAACATTAAACTCATGTAAAGGAATACTCCGTGACAGAATGCTTAAACAAGAATCCGAAGCCAGTATCGTAGAATATTTAAAAGATCAAGGAGTAACAGCCTGCAAACGTTTCAAAATTAAAAAAGACGGCAATCTCATCGAAACAAATACTCTTCTTTTAACCTTCAATACCACTTCGTTGCCGAAATCACTAAGGATTTTTTACAGAATAATACCGGTTGAAATCTACGTGCCCAACCCTCTGCGATGTTTCAATTGTCAGAGGTTTGGGCACCACGAGAACGACTGTACTGTCCCTGACGGATCTGTTTGTGAGAAGTGTGGTGGCACTGATCATCACACTTCTAACTGCAAGAACTCTCCAAAATGTGTGAACTGCGGAAAATATCATGTATCAAAATCCAACGTCTGTGAAGTGTGGAAAACAGAAAAAGAAATTATGAAAATTAAAGTCACACAAAACGTAACATATTTGGAAGCCAAGAAAATTCAGCAAAACAAACCAGAAACCACATTCGCAAAAGTCGTTCAATCTCTTGCCAGTAAAGTAGAAGTAAAACAAAGATCAGGAATTGATACAATTAACTTACTCCATCCATAAAAGACACCAAAGGGAAAGAAATACAAACATTAAGCGACCAGACCATAATGGAAACCTAAACAAAGGAAGGCCATATGGACAGTTACTTTCCCACAAAATGGCCATATGGCCGCCCAAAACCAAAAGACACAAGCGACACACACAGCAAGCAACAAACAACAACATAAATAAATCGCCACAGAAGAGCCGCCTTGGAACGGTCAGTGGAAGATTTCCACTGGGGGGCTTAAATCGATTTTACGTGGCCACAATCCTCGCCCTTTCTTCCGTCGCGATTTAGACAAATAATTTGTTCAGTCCGCACGAAGGCCTCCTAACTCATCAGTGCAACATCTCCGTGAACACAGAAATCAAAGAACCACAGAGGTGAGACAACGGTGAGGACTCGACAGCAAGAAACCACTGAAATGCTGGAGCAAAAGAAAACCAACAGTTAGACTCCGATGAGCCCGACCAGAGACAGAGCATCAGGCACCAACCAACATTATCTCTTTAATTTTCAATAAGCCTTTACGTTGGAGCCGTCATAGAATCTGAGGCCTGACCCACCGGCGTGCAATTAAAGAGGGAAGCAAAGTTGCCAACCGTGATTGGGTTAACTACCATGCATGCAGTCTGTCGTATAATATCCATGTTGTACCCAATCTTTTTATATCGAAGAGAAACCTGAAACAAAAGAAACCTCCACACAATTTAATGAAAAAGATTTCGAAATCAAACCACATTCTAAAGTCATTACTTCTACTTTTAAACCCAAAACTACATCGTCGCAACCTACTTCTTCACATCAATCCAGATCGGAAATAAAACCCTCAACTTCACAGACCAGTTCACAAGCACATACCAAAAATTCAAGCAGATCTCACTCACGACCCAAATCAGGGACAGCAGATCAAAAAGAAAAAAACGGCAAAGAAAAACACAAAGGACCAAACCCAAATAGTAAAGGGGCGTCGGCTGATCCAGTCAAATTGGCAAATCAGTACGGCGCCCTTGAGGACATGGAATTGGAGGTGGACTCCTCCATGTTGTCTCAAAGTAATAGAAAATATAAGGATTAAATTCCTTGTTTTAATCTTCTCTCCATTTAATCATGGCTAAGAAATCAATACTACAATGGAATTGTCGAGGACTGAAAGCCAATTTTAACGAACTTTTAATTTTATCTACACTTTTTTCTCCTAATGTCATTTGTCTCCAAGAGACATTTTTGAAACCCACAGATAATATTTATTTCAAAGGTTACACCATGTACAATCATATTACAACTGATAATCAGAAAGCATCCGGAAGTACATCTATCCTGGTGAAATCTGACGTTCCTCATAGGAAAATAGATGTAAAGACTAATTTACAAGCTGTTGCTGTAAACGTCACTTTATCCAAATCTGTAACGATTTGTTCCGTCTACCTTCCACCTCATTATAATTTTTCTAAACAAGAATTAGAAAATTTAACTAATCAATTACCTAGTCCTTATATATTATTAGGAGACTTTAATAGTCACAGCAAATTATGGGGTTGCTCGGATACAAATGACAAAGGAGAACTCGTAGAAAATTTTATTGCTGAAAATGATTTATGTTTATTTAATGATAAACAACCAACATACCTTCATTCTCCCACAAAACTTATTTTTCTTTAGATCTTTCAATTTGCTCTTCAAATATTTATCTAGATTTTGATTGATCTGTTGTGGACGATCTCCATGGGAGCGATCATTTTCCGATAATGATTGAAGAATTTGAATCGACCCATGAGGATCGTCATCCCAGATGGAATTTGAGTGAAGCAAATTGGGGAAATTTTAACCAATTATGTAATGAAAAACTGGAACCTGAAATTTTTAAAACTGCAAATGATATACAAGATTTTACTGACCAATTGATTGATATTGCTGAAAAATGTATTCCTCAATCCTCGACATTTTCAAAAGAAAACAGACCTTGGTTTAATGATGAAGTTAAAACGTCGATCAATAAAAGAAAATCTGCATTACGAAAATTTAATAAACAACCGACAAAAGAAAATCTATATGGTAGGGCGGTGCGAGTGAAATATTTTAGGTGAAATATGGTAGGCAAAATGTGCTGCTCCATGAACAAGTCATGCACATATCATACGATGTATGCATGAGTGGTTTATGGAGATCTGTATTTACAATTCAGGGGGCCGCTATAAGGCTGAGTTCTATAAAATTTGCCTAAAAATCGCCAACCGCCAAATTGTGCCATATATGATTTTCATTCCCGTCACGTGTTGTGTGGGTGTTCGTTTTGACAGGAGTCATGGCATTGATTTATAGGGTCGTTTCATCAATTTTTCCTATGGAAAATATACTATTTGAACGCAAATCCATTATCTACTCGATTTTTGCTATCTAGCTTCATTTGTGGACGGTGTCTCCACCTCGCCACGATCTTAGCAAGCTAATATGAGTATGCATGATTTTCCGGTAGTATTCATAGATATATAAACCCTGAGAAAAACGAACACTTTAGCAGCAGGTCAAGTTGTAACGAGTATCTACAACATTGTGTCGGGAAAAAGAAAGTATATTGAAAGGTATGTTAAATCTATGTTTAGTATTATTTTTGTATGAAGATGCTTGTAGGTTTTGGAGGGGTTTACTTCTAGTATACCCCAACTTTCTGAAGCCTATTCTGAATTCACCGTTGAAGCCTGTAGTGATTAGGCTACTAGCTTTGCCAGCTAGACGTCGCAGGATCGATCCCAGGCTTCTCCAGTTGTAGAATGAGTCTTTCTAAGTGAGGTCCTGTCTCATGCTGACCCTAGATGTTGGTGAGACGTAAAGTTTGGACACCCGCTCATTCTGGATTCATTTAGGCTTTTAGACCCCTTTTGTAGAATGTAATTAATAAACGCCGGGTCACTTGTTTGATCCATGACTTTTGACTAGCTGGGGTTAGAAAACCGTGGTTCCGTCTCTATATGATATTAGGTGTAGAGGGGACGTAAAATTAAGACGGGTTTAACCATATCTTCATCATCAGGGCAAACTCTTACAAGAGCCTGTCGGGTTATCCGTGATGATGAACCGTAATGAATTTTATTTTACAAGCGTGTTCACTTTGAGTAGAAATAATTTTGTTCCAGATGAATTATAAGTTCATTTTGTAATGATGCCGTTTTTGTCTGATAACTCAGTTTGTGCATGTATGTACATATAAAGAACGTGATGATGATAAGTGGGAGTATTTGGTCGCCACACGTCATAACGGTTTGAGCGGCGGGGATGACGTCAGCTGCGTCATCGGCGTCGCGAGGACGGTTGTGACGGGGTGCCTACCAAATACAGAGAGAATTTACGGCAAAAAGTGTTGGTCCTTATGAGACACTAACAAATGTTGTGGATTATAGATGAAAATCTTCTGTTTGTAGTTTCTATCTGTTGTTAATGTAATGAATTTGTGAATAGCTATATTTGTGAGCCGTGTCGCGGAGAAGGATATGAAATAGAGATTGTTATGTTTCCTGTAATTGGCGGCTGACCAGGTAGCGCAAAGGCGTGGTCTGTTCGATTGCCTCTTACTTGTGATAATGTAGTGAGCACAAATTTGATGAGTATTATGCTCAGTAGTAATGAGCATTAATTGATTTCTGTAGTGCTCAGTAAGGAAACATGAACTTTGAGTGTTATTGTGTCAAGCGCTGGGTGCTGATAATTTGATGCACAGTCAAGTTGAGTTCTGCTGTACGGTTATTTGTCGCATGCACTAATCAGCCTGTGTGTCTGGTCGGCGCATGCGCAATAACGGTATATGCATGAATATATTCTTACTTCTCCGGGAGGGGGGTCATGATATAGCATGTATGTTTTGTAAACCGTGTCTTAGTCCAGTTATCGTAATTTGCAGGCACAACAATGTGTGTTGACCTGCTGCTCCCTGCAATATAGCAGCAGGTACTGGTACGACGCTGGGGGTTAGGGTCCAGCAAGGGCGGACAGACCACCGCGATCAGCGCATACCATTGTACATTGTGAACAAATGCGAGACCATCCAAATGGAAGAGGTCAACTAAATAACCTGCAGGTGATTCGGACGAATCAGATTGTGCGATCGCTAAACCTGTGATCGGCAACAATGTCGATAGACTAGGTTACACTAGTTTCGCGAGAGGAAAATTCACGCGAGAGGGGGATTCACCCTAAGTTATAAACTGGCCAGTCGCGTCTTGAGTTGTTTCTTTTTTTGTTTTTGTTGTTGTTTTTGTTGTTTGCTTCTGTAGGTATTCACGTCACCCGTTCCGAGCACAGAACATTGTTTTGCCTTCGGAGCGGACGTCGTGAGTTGGCTACAGAAGCAACAAATTGTGATGTTTTGTGTTAGTAAGTGTTGTATATAGATACTGTAAATAATTCATGTCATTCATCTAATATCTTTCTTGTGCCTTACCCCACAGCTGCCCGTACACCTGTCAGAGATCACGCTCGGTTGTCTTGTCAGCATGGGGGTTTGCGGGACGCCATAAACCCACATGTAACAAACAGAGAAGATAAATCATTCGCTGAAGATATCAGAGAACAATACTATGGGGCGCCGTTTTACTATTTATTATCTATTTAGATATCCATAATTATTTATGGATATCCATAAATTGAATTCGTGATATCCATAATTCGAAATATGCATTGCCCAGCGCACTTAACTGTTCAAGATTACAAATGTATTCTCCAAGCTTTTACATTTGGACAGGCCCATGTCTTATTTGAGTCACATGAGAGACGAAAGTTCTTCAACGGAAGACCATGTGTTTTCCCCCGGGTACTCCTGTTTTCGCCCACCTCTAATTAACGATCGTCTTGAAATAAGTGAAACAGTCTTGAAAGGGCCGTTAACCCCCAGAAGGGTTTCAGAGTTATTTTACATGTATCTATTGTAAATTTCAATAGAAAAAAAAATGTATTTTTAGCAAACAGTGAAGACACTGATCAGACCCTGCTTACGTCTACGCTGTTCGCAAGTGTCTTTTTCGCAGGTTATGATTAGTTTCGATATGACAAAACACGTTTTATATCATATTAAATATAATGATGAGTTTGTTCTGCTTGTCCAATGACAAGCTTCCAGTGAACAATTATTGTTGCAGTCAAATACGGCGATACCACATCTGCTTCCAAGACACACTTTAATAATCTACACGTTTTCCACACAATGTTCAGGCCATTTTTGCATCGGAGATCAATTTGAAAATGAGGTTGTCAATTTGACTAATGTAGATTATAATGGAAATGATTTTTGAATAAAAATCATGAAATATGGTTCTTTATGTCGTTTTGGGGTTATGTTAAGTTAAAGTCATTGGGTCTGTTTTCTGAAAGAGTGACCGCCAAATTCAGGCTGTCAGTGTACTCAAACTTCACATTCTCTTAACAAATAGCCTTTTCGGAAACAATTGATCAGCAGCACACCAGGCGCACATTATCGCGTGCTCATCTTAATCATTTTGAGCTTTCTTCAGAGATTTGGCATCATGGATGAATCATGGGGCCATCATTTTACCCCAGATGCCAAACAACAATCGAAACAATGGAAGCACCCTGGCTCACCCAGCCAAAGAAGGCAAAGACTGTACCATCAGTTGGGAAGGTTATGGCCTCTGCTTTCAGGGATGCAGATGGTATTCTGCTGATAGATTATCTAAAACAAAAATCAATGGCAGAGAAGTGAAGCATAGTATGTGCAATTGATTGTTTGTCCCTTTTAGAGATATTCTATCAGCAGAATACATTTTGTACCATCTGCCTCCCTGAAAACCGATACACCATAATCTTCCCAGCTGATGGAACAGTCTTTGCCTTCTTTGGTGGAGTGTGCAAGGGTGCTTCCATTGTTTCGATTGTTGTTCGGCATCGGGGGTAAAATGATGGACCATGTTTCACCCATAGTGACAAATCTCTGAAGAAAGATCAGAAAGATTAAGATAAGCATGCGATAATGTGCGCCTGGTGTGCTTCTGATCAACTATTTCCGAAGAGGCTATTTGTAAAGAGAATGTGAAGTTTGAGTACACCGACAGCCTGAATTTGGCTGTCACTCTTTTCAGAAAACGGATCCAATGACTTTATACTAAACATAACCCCAAAACGACATAAAGAATAACATTTCATGATTTTCATTCAAAAATCATTTTCCATTATATATGTAATCTCCATTAGTCAAATTGACCACCTCATTTTCAGTTTGACCTCCGATGAAAAAATGGCCTGAACATTGACGGGAAAACGTGTAGATTTATAAAAGTACGTCTTGGGAGCAGATATGGTATCGCCGTATCTGACTGCAATAATAATTGCTCACTGGAAGCTTGTCATTGGACAAGCAGAGCAAGTTCAACTGTGTTTGCTGACTTTCTACTTTCGATTTCACCACTGAGCGTGCGGGACAAAAATGATTGCGACGAAACGACTGAAAACCTTTCAATAACACCTGGTATGAAGATGCAGGTGCAACAAACTGATAGAATAACATTTTCCGATTTTTAATGACAGATTCACTCTTCATTTCTAGCTATCCTGCGTGTTGTGTCAATAAAAGAAAATCTGCATTACGAAAATTTAATAAACAACCGACAAAAGAAAATCTTATCCATGCCAAACATATGCGAGCTAAAGCTCGCAAAACAATAAAATCGGCCAAAAAAGCATCTTGGCAGCAATACGTCTCCAAACTGAATACCAGAACCCCAACGAAGAAAATATGGGACATGATTAGAAAAATTAGTGGCAAAAACAAATCGAATAAACATGTCCATATCAAATCGAACGGAAATATATGTTCAACGGCTAAAGACATTTCCAATGCCTTGGGGGGAAAATTTTCAGAAAAACTCCTCTAGCTCAAATTATTCAGAAAATTTCCAAAATATTAAACAAGAACAAGAGAAAAAGAATTTAAATTTTTCCTCATTAAATCATGAAAAATATAATTTACCTTTCACTACTAAAGAGTTATTAGATGCTCTCCATAAATCTCATTATACTGCTGTTGGTCCTGACGACATACACTATCAAATTTTAAAACATTTACCCAACAAGGCATTGGAAACATTATTAAATATTCTGAATGATATTTGGATCACTGGAAAATTCCCTGAAAACTGGAGAAAAGCTACCATTATTCCTATTCCGAAACCTAATAAAGATCATACTGAAGCCACTAATTACAGACCTATTGCTTTGACAAGTTGCTTATGTAAAACAATGGAGAGAATGATTAATGATAGGCTGGTTTGGTTCTTAGAATCAAACCAGCTTATCACTAAATTTCAAGCTGGTTTTAGAAAAAAAACAGCTCTACTAACGATCATTTGATTCGCTTAGAATCATTTATACGTGATGCCTTTATCAAAAAAGAACATGTCGTAGCTGTATTCTTTGACCTAGA
Organism: Lucinisca nassula; assembly: GCA_963580285.1. Taxonomy (NCBI): domain Eukaryota; kingdom Metazoa; phylum Mollusca; class Bivalvia; order Lucinida; family Lucinidae; genus Lucinisca; species Lucinisca nassula. Next base: position 27,677,087 of record OY757018.1, read on the forward strand.
AAAGGCGTATGATACGACTTGGAAATATGGCATCATGAAAGATTTACACAACTTGGGCCTTAAAGGCCGATTGCCACTTTTTGTTCAAAATTTCTTGTCCGATCGAACATTTAATGTTCGCATAGGAAATACATTATCGGACACATTTGATCAAGAACAAGGTATACCACAAGGTAGTATTTTATCACCAACCTTGTTCAGCATAAAAATTAATAATATAGTTAAATGTGTAAAAGACCCAGATTGTTCGCTTTTTGTTGACGATTTTGGAATCTTTTATCGATCCAAAAATATGGAAACCATTGAATTTAAACTCCAAAGGTGTTTAAATAATATAGAAACTTGGGCAACAGAAAATGGTTTTAAATTTTCTAAAACAAAAACTCAGTGTGTTCATTTCTGCCAAATACGAAAGTTACATTTAGATCCTGTACTGACTATATACGGCAGTCCAATTCCAGTCGTCACTGAGGCGAAGATTTTGGGTCTTTTATTCGATAGCAAATTGTCTTTTATTCCTCATATCAAAGCTTTGAAAGCTAAATGTTTAAAAGCTCTTGATATTCTTAAAGTCCTGTCCAGTTCCGACTGGGGAGGAGATCGCACTGTTCTTTTAAATCTTTATAGATCCTTAATTCGTTCCAAATTGGACTATGGTTCCATAGTCTATGGATCTGCTAGGAAATCTTATTTAAAATCTTTGGATACTATACATCATCAAGGTTTACGTCTAGCACTAGGTGCATTTCGCACTTCACCTATTGAAAGTCTTTATGCTGAATCAAATGAACCATCACTTTATGTAAGAAGAGAGAAATTGTCTCTTCAATATGCTACCAAATTAGCTGCTAATCCACGAAATTCAGCATATGACTCAGTTTTTAACCTAAATTATGAAAGATTCTACAATAACAAACCATCTGCTATAAAACCTCTTGGCCTGAGAATAAAACCGTTACCCGAAGAGGCCAATATAAATATTCAAAATATACAATCGTTCTCTTTTCCATCGAAAGAACCATGGGTGTTGAAACCACCAAAGATAATTTTAGATTTGGAAAAAAATAAAAAATCCGAAGTAGAATCTCATATATTTAAGAACGAATTTTTAGAAATCAAATCCAATTTTAAACATCACATCCCCATTTATACTGACGGTTCGAAACAGGATGAGAAAGTTGCTTGTTCTGTCATTAGTCCGAATTTCACTGATAGCATTAGATTACCCGATAATAGCTAAATTTTTACTGCTGAAGCGAAAGCAATTGATATTGCACTGTATCATATTAGAGATCAGTACGAAAAACAATTTATCATTTTTTCAGATTCTCTTTCAGTTCTAAAGGCTCTTAAAGATCAACAGCACAAAAATCCCTTAATTCAACAAATTTTAAGAAAATTCCACTATCTTTCTCTATCCAAGGAGATTATCTTATGCTGGATTCCCAGTCACATCAATATTCGTGGCAACGAGTTGGCGGATTTAGAAGCTAAATCTGCTTTATCTTTGAATGTTACAAATTTTAAAATTCCCTTTTCAGATTTTAAATCTAACATTAATAAATATATCAAAAACAAATGTCAATCTTTTTGGGAAAAAGAAACCGATAATAAATTATTCAAGATAGAACCTAATTTTCACAGTAAATGCTCTTTCTCAAATTACAGTAGGAAAGACCAGACTAAAATTACAAGATGCCGTATTGGACACACAAGACTAACTCATTCTTACATATTACAAAACGAACAAGCACCTTTCTGTGTATCCTGTAACGAACCGTTCACAGTTAATCACTTTCTCATTTCATGTGTAGAATTTTATCATATCCGCTCAAAATATTTTAATGTTACAACAATGAAAGATCTTTTTAACGACATACCATCTTATCAATTAATCAATTTTCTTAAAGAAATCGGACTTTTTAACAAACTGTAATCATTACTATTTTAAACTTTTAAACTTCAATAACAATTTTATATCTAATACCTAATTATTTTTAGACGCTATATGCCCTATTAGGGTTGAGCGTCTTTAAACAAAATATCCATCCATCCATCCATCCAAACTGTGATTTATTACTCAACAAATCACAATTAGAGCTGATCTATTTCTTAAATAAAAATAAACAGAAGTGAAATATAAGTATAAAAGAATTGTCATTATCTGGATCCTGTTAAGATTTTTGATATTTTATTCAATCATAATACATTTTCTACTTCCATTCCGTTCCTTCCACAGACTGTTAGCAGTTTCTGACGAACGAATGCGTACCACACAGGCTAGTCACGCTAAAAGGTGTGGTTTGATAAACTGACCGCCTCGACATCACCTAAACAGTGTTGACTTGGCCGTTAAACCGCTAAATCAAAATCATATCTAGTGTTGCCCTGGTCAACTCCCAGCGGGCACACAATGTGTATGCAACGTTGCATCAACGTCGATGCAACGTGACGTTGCCTAGACGTCATTTGTCCACAGGGAGCTCAGCTGTACGTTAATGTTAACAAGCTCGTGTGATGAAAACCCTCAAAAATCCCATTTTTTTGTAGTGAAAACTGGACTTGCGAGTAATTTTAAGTTATTTTGATACTTGACGGGGAACATGCGATCACATTCCCGGCCTGACCCGAGAGGTTAGGCGAGAGTACATGTAAATATCACTTTCAAGCTAGGAATATGATCCTATCTCCCCGTCAAGAATCAAAATAACGAGTTTGTTATACTTGAAAGCTTTTTAATGAAATGTACATTTTTGCAATCCTTTCCAAAGGATTCTTTTGCAGAAGTACGTGTTTACACGTGATGTCATCAAACTCGCCCTTCTGCACGCACTATGTTGATCACGGTGCTCGTCGGAAAATGTTTACGTCATTTTAGAATTCGAATGAGGGTTGTATATCGGCATCACGTGAACACCCCAGTACACCCCACTTTATATAGAGAAAACTCGGGAGTACGGGGGTATGCATTATTTTTTCTTATTTCTGCTCCAAATCATAGGTTGTGGGTACTCGCTAGAACCGCCGCAATGAGGCGGTTCTAACGAGCACACACAACCTATGTTTGCACTAAGAAAAATATCACAGATTTTCATCAGAAAAGTAGGTATTTTGGAGATATGGAAAAATGTACTATATTGCACGGGTTTGTTCTCGTAATGAAAACAACGAAACAGAGTAGCACAATCAAAGATTTTTATTTATTATATTATTGTGGTGCATGAAATATATAGAAACCGGTGCTTCTGCTGAAGTGCACGACCCGCCGGACGCGTTTAGCTTTGAGTGTTACCATATATGGGTATGGCGGCCATTTCGGTCATGTGACCTGGACCTAAAACGGTTCCCCCAATAAATGCGCCTTATCGTAAGGAACAAAAATATATCTTATACTTTAGAACTGTATTCTGAATCGTTTGCAGGATAAAATGCATTCTCACTTTTCCAATACAAAAGCATATGTGTCAAAGTTTGACCTAGGCACAAAGTAGGTCAAGGTCAACCCAGGGTCACCATTTTAGCAATTTATGATGGGCCTATGTCCCAGATGCTATTTATAAAGTTTCGTAGTAATCTGTCCAGTGGTTCTAGAGAAGACTATTTTTGAAGGGTTTTTACCTTATATGGCTTGGCGGCCATTTTGGTCATGTGACCTGGACCCCACGAGCAAGTTTTGGTTTCCCCTATCCCATAGAGGCTCCATATGAAATTTGACTTCAATCGGCCCAACGGTTTCCGAGGAGAAGCAGTTCGAAAATTTTTACATTTTTCGCCTCGGCGAGGCTATACTAAATGGAATGTAATATTCGCAAGTTCATTGGTAAGATCTAATGGATATGTATCAGTATGCCAATAATTGTTTAAATATTCCAAACGGTTAAGTCACTATCACCAATTTTCACAAACGGGTTACGGACGGACAGACAGACAGACCATATACATGTATGGCTTGGCGGCCATTTTGGTCATGTGACCTGGACCCCATGAGCAAATTTTGGTTTCCCCCATCACATAGAGGCCCCACATGAAATTTGACTTCAATCGGCCCAACGGTTTCCGAGGAGAAGCAGTTCGAAAATTTTCACATTTTTCGCCTCGGCGAAGCTATACTAAATGGAATGTAATATTTCGCAAGTTCATTGGTTAGATCTCATTGATATCTATCAGTATGCCAAAAATTGTTTAAATATTCCAAGTGGTTATGTCATTATCACCAATTTTCACTAACGGGTTACGGACGGACAGACAGACTGACAGAATGACACGGTGATTTTAGAGCACTCTTAGAAAATCAACCGACTTCAGTCGGTCGCTTTTTCTGCGGTTGGTGCAATTTTTATCAACTGCAGTAAATCCAAGATGGCGGAGAAGACAAGGACGAGATACTTATAGGGTATGTGGAAAATAATTGCCGTTGCGCTGTCCAATTTAAAGCCGGGAAATTTCTATACAGTATAACAAATATCATTATGTCATCCTTTTGCACCATACGTAAATTGTAGGGGCTCGAGGGACCGCCTCATTGAGGCGGTTCCATAATGAGGCGATTTTAACGAGCACCCGCTCTTTATTTTTGTAGCAGATTTTTGGTAAATTGTTGTAATAATCGACTCAAAATTTATTACTCTAGATGATTCCCAACCGCTATTGTTCAACGAGCAGTCTTTTGGATGGACTGTTGTATTAATCGACCAAACGTTACTGTTACTCCAGAAGATGTCCGCTTGTTATTTTCCACGTGACTATCGCTGACCATGTTCTGTTTGTTTGATATGAGGTTTAACGTCCCCGTCAACACTGTATATGTAATTTTGGAGACGTTGCTTCCAATTTCTGGGACGTTTACCCGACTTTGAAATGAAAGGATATCTAAAGCCCTGTCGCCCTATTAAACCAATAGGGTTTAAAAGCATTGATGGTCCGACTCGCAGCAGGCAAAGATCCTCTAAGTGATTTACCAGTACACGTGTGCGGTCAGTTTCAGACAGACAGACAAAACGTTTATTCTCTCAAGACATATAGCATGGCATATGAGGAAAATACACATTTCTACACACCGGCCCCGATAGCTCAGTTGGTAGAGTGTCCGCTCCGGGGAACGGGAGGTCTCGGGTTCGATCCCGGGCCGCGACATACCAAAGTCGTTAAAAATGGTACTAGCTGCTCCTCGCTTGGCACTCAGATTTACGGGGTAGAGCTAGGACTGGTCGATCCAGTGTCAGGATAATGTGACTGGGTGTGGTATCATGTAATGTGTCTGGGACATGATACTTCAGTGAGGCAGCACTATAAACGTGAGCAATGAGCTCCCTGTCGCAACCAGACACCGTCGTGATATGACTGAAAAATTGTTGAAAGCGACGTTAAACCCGAATTCACACACACACACACACACACACACACACACACACACACACACACACACACACACACACACACACACATTTCTACATGATAACGAAGGTGCGTTACGTTTTAGTAGTTAGCAGTTTCGGGGACAAGGCATATTTAAACAAAATTAGGTAACTTTACGAGCTGTGTGTCAACATGCATATTTTTTTTTTTTTTTTTTTTTTTTTTTGTGGCACTGTTTCAAATTTCCTTCAATGTCTACAGAATCATCTAAAACTTTGCTATAGCTTCAGTGACAAAGCAAAAGTACTGCGCAAAATGGGAGTGGCTTAAACAATTAACATCATTCGGGTTTGTAAACTCATTCAACAAATTACCAGGTCAGGCTGCACTGAAGCGTAACGTTTCAGGCTTGACAAGCGCTTTCACTCCTCATGTTCTGATTTGGATAACAGTCAATTGTTAGAAATTGAATCTAGAGCTGGAATTTGGTATTGCAAAGACTGCAAAGCTGACTGTGGTCTTTGCAGTGGTACTGTCCTTAATGGCCACAAAGCCGTTCAGTGTGATCAATGTGAAATGTGGATACACACTGACTGTTCCTTCATTTCAGATGCAGAATATGGCACTTTGGTAAATTCAAGCTGCCACTGGATATGTCCAAAATGTGAGGTCTGTAACTTTTCAGACTCCTTCTTTGATGAATATGTAGAACTGAGTAAGTCAAACAGGTTTGAACCTCTGTCACAGGATAAGAGAGACAAATCTTCGACTGCTGATGAAACTAAGTCAAATTTTGTGAAAGGTTTGAAACTTTGCAGTATAAACATAAATGGAATTAGAGGGAAAATTCTTGAACTTTTAGCTTTCCTCGATACATCTGAACCTCATATTGTTGCTATTCAGGAAACAAAGATTGACAGTTCAATTACTACACCTGAGCTTTTCCCTGAAACTTGCCAGTACTGAGTGTACAGAAAAGATAGGAACTCTCATGGCGGTGGGGTGATGTTGCTCATTCATAGAGACATCCCTCACTTGCCTTTCATGGAACTTGAAAATGTCACCGAATCGGTCTGGGTTAAGGTTTTTGCAAATAAAACTTCCCACTTCGTAGCAAGTTGGTATCGACCACCAAATGATACAATCGAAAACTTCTAGTTGTTTAAATACCAACTGGATTGCATTAAATCGCAGCATAAGGGTAAAAACTCCCGGCTGGACCTCAACTTCAGAGACATTGCTTGGCCCGACAGACTCAGTAAACAAGGCACAATACTGAGTCAGTCGGAAGGGCAAATATTAATTGACTTTATGAACGATCATGGCCTTGAACCAATGTTAACTTCCCCACTCGTGAAAAGAACATATCTGATCCTTACGACTTGGCCAGGACAATTCGAAGACATTCATTCCCCAGATAAACTAAGTGACCACGACGTTGTCTCCGGATATTTAAAAATTCACATCCCACCAATAAAGAAACCTCGGAGGAAGGTGTACTCATATCAGAAAGGTGACTTTGAAACTATGAGGAAGGATGCACTCACATTTGCAAAGGAGAATTACTTTAATGGTCATTCAGATGCTCGGTCTGTACAGGAGAATTTTGATTTGATAACTTCTTTCATTCATACTTCGGCCGAAAATCATATCCCCTCAAAAACTAATAGGTCTGTATCTTCTATTCCATGGATCACTCCAGAGATAAGAAGAAAAATTCGCAGAAGGAATAAGATTCATGCAAAGGCAAAAAAGACGGGAAGTGGTAAACTCCGGACAAAATTTGAAAACTTGAGACGTGAAATCAAGACTGATATAAAAAAAAATCAGCATGATTTGTATGTGAATAACTTGGTAGGTGATGTAAAGGCAAATCCCAGAGACTTCTACAGATATATTAATAGCCAGAAGAAAGACAGGCAATGTATCCCGCCCCTTAATAAAAGAGGAGGGGACGGGGTTTCTGAATCAGACTCTGAAAGGGCAGAGGAACTAGTTGGTCAATTCAATGATGCGTTTAATGAAACTGAGTTCACGGAGGTTCCATTGACTGGAAGATCGGCCCCATTCATGAATAATATTGTTGTGACAGCTGCAGGAGTGTTCAAATTACTTCAATGCTTAAACCCAAGTAAGGCCTTAGGACCTGATGAGCTTCATCCTAGAGTCCTGAAGGAACTAGCAAATGAGTTGGGTCCAGTTTTTGCACACTTGTTTTAACAGTCTCTTGATACGGGTGAAATCCCCAAAGAATGGCTCTTAGCAAACATCTGTCCACTCTTCAAAAAAGGAGATAGGGCTCTTGCCCGTAATTATCGCCCTGTGTCTCTGACTTGTGTTCTCTGTAAATTGCTGGAACATATAGTCTGCTCAAACATCATGGCCCACTTGGACGAACATAAACTTTTGTCAGACAGACAACATGCATTTAGGAAAAGGCACAGTTGTGAAACTCAGCTAAGCACAGTTATTAATGACTGTGGACACATTTATTCTGGACTTCGAGAAGGCTTTTGACACCCCTCCTCATGAACTACTTAAATCTAAGTTATTTGGTGATGCAATTGGGGGAAAGACCCTCGAATGGATAGATTCCTTTCTTTGCTACAGAAAACAGCGGGTTGTTGTTAGTGTTGAATCTTCGGAGTGGGCTCCAGTTTTGTCTGGAGTCCCGCAAGGGACCGTTCTTGGTCCACTTTTGTTCTCCCTGTACATCAATGATATTTCCACTGACATTGACTCAGAAATAAGACTGTTCGCAAATGACTGTGCTTGTTACCGGGAAATTAGAGATACAGATGACTCATTGAAACTTCAGGCTGACATAGATACATATAGATTAGGATGTTGGGCACGTAAATGGGGCATGGGATATCAGCCAGTTAAATGCAATATTATGCAGATAACTAGGAAGAGATCTAATAAAGTTGAGGCTTCTTACACCTTAGAGGGAACGGTCCTCGAGAATGTGGACTCCATTAAATACCTTGGAGTGATAATCTCACACAACTTGAGATGGAATACCCATATTGGTGTACTAAGGCAAATAGAACGCTTGGTTTCCTGAGGCGAAATCTCCATCAGTGCCCTCAGGATGTAAAAGAGGCAGCATATAAAGGTCTTGTTCGCCCAATCTTGGAATATGGTAGTTGTATCTGGGACCCCAGTGGAGTGGTCCTTAACAATGAAATTGAGAAAGTTCAGAATAGACCTGCTAGATTTGTAACAGGCAATTACTGCTTTGAAACCGGGAGCATGACTGGAGTACAGTTTTCTGGGCCAGACAAGCTAGTTTCGGCCAATTAGGCCTCATTATTTTCGTGAATTCACTCCGTGAAATGAACACCTCCAAAATCCACACTTTATATAGAGAAAAACCATGCAGGGTTTACAGGGGTATTCAATATTTTTCTTATTTCAACTCCAAGACATATGTTGTGGGTACTCGTTAGATTCGCCTCTATGAGGCGGTTCTAACGAGAACCTACAACCTATATTTGACGTATAAATAAGGCCTGTATCACAAATTTTCATCTGAAAATTATTCATTTTGGGTAAGAAAGAATACGCCTGCGTTAATTGTTTGTCAGAAAGTCGTCACGTGACCGCGTAGCTATATTAAGATATCGGTTTTTCCTTTTCATGACGTAGGCAGCCTGGCAATTCGTATAAACGCTATCCAAGTGCGACAGGTAAGAGGAGGATGGATAAAATATGAATACAGCACTAAAAATTTCAGAAAGACGTGTTTCTATTAAAAATAACGTCTAAACAACGTCGTGTCAGCGTTAGTCGTCATCAGACGTTTCTGGTGAAGATGCTTAGTTACGTCACTCATTAAAGTTAGATTTCTGTCTGACATTTTTCTAAACCTCACATAAAAGCAGCTTAAGCCAATGGGCGAGATGGAATTTTACAGCACTGCTATAGATCAAAGCACTTACGGTTCTTATACTGGTGGGTTCATTCTTCTGAATGTAGTGTTAGAAAATAGTCTTAACCCTTTTTATACCAAATGGAATCTTCCTCCTTAAATGTAGCCGAAGTCCATTTCAAAATTCGAGGGAAAAGGTTTTGTTTAGTAATTTTTGAAACTGGCTGTATGAGTCACTGGCAAACAGCGTGGGCGCTGATCAGATGCCGCGTTCTGCGGCGTCTTATTCTTGGCCTGCACTGTTTGCCAATTATTTGTTTTGGGGTTTCCAATATAAAATGGGTTAAGGGAGACATAGCCTGTTTCGTTTAACCCCTACGCAAACGGTGTAGAACATGATCAGACGCCTTATTCTGTGACGTCTAATCTGGGTCTACACTGTTTGCCACTGACCAAACATATGAATCAAGTCTGACATTTTGCAGGACGTTAGCGTAAAGATTTGAATGGTAGTTCTTGGTGACTTCATCGGAACCCAAACTGAAGTTTGTCACACCGTACAACCGGGTGCGTCGAAGACAGATTAGGGTGAATATTTGATTTCGGGACTTTTTTTGTCCGAAGGCAATGAGTTCAATAATTGTAAAGCTTATAGATATTAAAGCATTTAGTTAAATAAAACACTACCATTTCTATCAACTTTGTGCCATTTTGTTCACGTAGCGAACTATTTTTGTATACAATACAGGCTTTGATTTGTGTCGGTTCCTAGTACTCTAATGTAACGGTAAAATGTCCGAAACTGTAAATGACTCTTTTCAATTGGTGTTTGTTTCCTTACCGCTCCACCCACAAAACAATAACTTACATAATATATGTAAACTACACGTCTACTATTCATTTCAATATTTATTAGTAAAATAAAATTTCAAAATCGTCCCTAAAAGCAAATTTTTAATCCTGTCCTTAGAAATGGTGTCCGTACCGTTACAGTAATATTGGACACTTGTAGGGGCGAATCGACTTTAAGTAAGTACAATTTCCCGCGTGATCAACTTTCTATGACGTCACTGTTTACCCCAATGGCGGAAAAGAGACCTGCAACAATCACCGTCGGCGATAAATATACATGTAAGTATGCAAAATTAGATGTTGCATTAATTCAGTGTCTGTACCTTTCATTTTATTTCTCTCTTATGGACTGCTATACTGTAACAAACGCATGCGCATTCATGAATTCAAGTACAAATCTCGGATTAACAGTCTGCGGACATGCCATCACTCCACTGATATCACGTGATTTCACTAATGCAAACGCGAAATGTCCCTACCGTTACGGTCCGTACCGTTCACATATAGGGTGTAACGGTACAGACGGCGGTGTAACGGTGCGGACATTTTAGATTGACAAAGTTATTTGAAGTGTAGTACAAACATTTGTCAACCGAGAATTAGACTGTATATTGAACAGATTTCATGGACGCAAATTGCTGTTTGTATTCATGTGTCATGTAAATCCCAGATATTGCAATATAGGGGGATAAAAAGTGAACAATAGTTCTTCGCTGTACATATGTGATCACAGGCTCTTGAAGTTCTGTCCTCAAAGAACTTGTACAAATCTTAAACCCCTCTGTAAGAGCCATTTCTAGAAGAAATGGCATGTAGACTACGTCAATTTTCGCCACGATATAGACCATTTTTAGCGTCTTTAATGCACAGCGTTAACATGCCTATTTAAACACTTTGTAAATTTATGATTAAATTTTTAATGAAAACATTGAATGTGGATACACGTTCGAACCGCCTCATGAAGCGGTTCAAACGAGTACCCACAATTATTGTTTTTGAGCAGAAATAAGGAATTAAGGATACCACTGAAAACCCACTCCTTCCAATATAGAATAGTATTTGTGGAATATCCAGTGCATAAGCTTGTTTTATCATATGACGTCGCGTCTGAGAGTGTAATAACGCCATGCATTAAATTTCGTAATCCACTAGTGATTAAATTTGCAAATTAGTTAGTAACGCTCCGTAACGGTACATGTACAACGCCGTTAACGACGTCGCGTTTACTTATGGCTGAATATTGACTCTTTTGCTTACAAATTGTGAATAAATTATGTTTTTAAAGTCATATGATAAATAGAATCTTGCATTCGTGTTCATGTATTATTGAATTTATTAAACTCGTTGAGGAAAAGGAATATAATGCTCGGCAAAGCCTCGCATTTTATCCCTTTCCCTCAACTCGTTTAATAAATTCAATAATACATGAGCACTTATGTTAGATCCTCTATATCTTGATGGTAATTATATTTTACCTTACTTACAGGGTCTGAAAATACAGAGCTACGACGAGCTATCAGAGTTCAAGAGAGACTTATATGTTTGATGCAAGATGATTTAGAATACAGTAGAACACTTTGTCAGCCACACGCTGTTAGTTTCTGGGGACCGATCCTCGAAAAACGTTGGTGGGAGGAGAACGGTGTCCAGTATTTACAAGCAACTGATAAACTTGAAATATTAAAAAAGCAAGCAAAATGGGGTTATCTGCTGCAGAACGCATGAGAAAATACAGACTGGAAATGAAAGAAGATCCTGAAAGATATGCCGAATATTTAAGAAAAGAGAGTAAGAGATATGCAAAAAGAAAAGAAAAAGGAGAGATAACAACAATAAATAAATGCTCTGACCGAGAGAAGAATGCAAAAAGAAGAAAATGGCGGATTGAGAAGCGTGAAAGGAGGAAAAAGAAGAAGGAGGAAGAAGCACGACTAATAAGGAACAGTACCTTTCAAATTACACCTCCCCAGTCACCCGAAGATGATGTGCAGCAGAGAAGGCGGGGAAGGCCTAATGTGCGTATCAGTCAAACAAAGGCAAAGAAAGTAATCAGAAGGCTCAAAGAAGAAGTAAAGAAAAGAAGCAGAGAAGCTGAAAAATACCGTAAACGGTATGAGCGCTTACAGAAAAAAACGTCGACTAAGACATCGCCTCGAAAGCACCTTAAAATACAACTTAGAGGTCAGAAGATTCGCAAAGATGTACGGAAAGAATTACTGTTCAACTCGATAGTTGTACAGAGTATTAGAAATAAGATGGAATCACTTGTTAAAGAGAAAGATAAACAAATTGTGTCTAAATCTATAAGCAAAGAACTGCTTAAGAAGTACAATCTGAGTCACCTTGCACACAGACTTGGGATATCTCCAAAACGACTGAGATCAAATGCTAATCGAGACATGAATATGTCGTACGATAGAAAGAAACATTCCAATAGAATAGGTGTTAGATTAAGTCTGAAGATACGGGGCTTCTATGAAGAAGATATAAATAGCAGAACAATGCCAGGAAAAAAAGACTTTATATCAAGAAAAGGTTTGAAGAAGCAGAAGAGAATCCTGAATGAAAGCTTGAAGACCCTGCACCAGAAATTCTTGAAAGAAAACCCTGATATGCCAGTGTCTTATTCCACATTTTGTAAACTTAGGCCCTTTTGGGTTGTGCAGCCTAAATGTGCAGACAGGGACACCTGTGGATGCAGATTGCATATTAATGCTTCATACATGATCGATCGTTTGGTAGAGAATAAAGTATTGCCCACATGTTCATTTACTGACGTGTGCCAATACGTAGTGTGTGACACCGGCAGTAAATTATGTATGTATAGGGAATGCAACACATGCAACGGTAAGCAAATCCACCTGCCAGAAGGTGTCGATCCTGGTAAACAAGTATGGGTGTATTCGTGGCAAAATAAGCTCGAAGAGAGAGAATTGAATAAGTCTAGCACTGAAAAGAGTACCATTCGTGTAAGGGTGTCAGTGAAAGAAAAAATCCAGTACACGCTCTTTCAACTCGCTGAAGAGCTTTCTGATTTTCTCAACACGAAGTTCTGTAGGCATACGTTCAATATATCACATCAATTTGTGCAAATGAAAACACTCAAACAAAACTTGTCCGCAGACAGCTGTGTAATCCACATAGATTTTTCGGAGAATTATTCGTGCAAATACGGCACCGAGCCTCAGTCTGTTCATTTCGGAGCTTCCCGAAAGCAAGTATCCCTTCACACAGGTGTTGTTTATCAGTATGACACAGACCCAGTTTCATTTTGCTCCATGTCCGAAAACACTCGCCATGATCCTTCAGCCATATGGGCGCATTTGCACCCTGTTATCCACAGTATCAAACAGTCCAATCCAAATGTAAAAACAGTACACTTTCTTTCAGACGGCCCAACAACACAGTACAGGTCAAAGAATCAATTCTTTCTCATGAAAGAAAAAATGCACAGGCTATATGGGTTCATACAGTCACTTGGAATTTCAGCGAGTCAGGGCACGGGAAGGGGGCACCAGATGGAATTGGGGGTGTGGTGAAACGGCAAGCTGATAAACTGGTTGCGCAGGGCCAAGACATTGTTGACGTGAATGAACTATACACTTGCTTAGGGGCACTTGATCTTAAGGTCAACTTGTACAAAATATCTAGCAAAGATATAAATCAGATAGACTCAGAACTGCCATCTGATATCGCACTAGTACCAGGTACATTGTCAATCCATCAAGTCGTCAGTCACCATAATGAGCCCCACATATTGACGCGTGTCTTGTCTTGCTTTTGCACACAGAATATTGACTGTCAGTGTTTTGGCCCGAAGAAAACAGTTCTGAATGAGAGCCAAAGTGTAAATGACCCAAGCCGTCCATCAAGAGGGACCACTGCTTCTTCTCTGTCTAATGAAAACAGCTTAATACCAATTACCTTAGAGTCCTTAGACGAACATCTTATTGGTAAATGGGTTGTTGTGCTGTATGACGAGGTGCCTTATCCGGGACAGATCCAAGATACAGATACCGGGGAGATGGAAGTAACTGTTCTGCATCGCGTTGGTGAGAACAGATATTTCTGGCCCCGCACGGCCGATATCTTATGGTACAAGGTGCCCGAGTTTGTTGTGGGCTTAATCCCGGAGCTGCAGCCTGTTACTCAACGGCACTTACAGATCATTCCATCTGTTTGGCATGAGATAAAAATGCAGCTGAATTTAGATTAATTCATATGTACGGTCAACTTAAAGGCTCAGCCACACGGTCACGTTACGTACGCTGAGGAGAGTTAAGGAGGAATTCCCTAACTATCCCTTATGATTCGTAAATGTCCGTATATTTCCGTATATACCTCCTCAGAATCCATAACGGTCCGCGGAGGCATACACGGACATTTACGAATCATAAGGGATAGTTAGGAATTTCATCCTTAACTCTCCGCAGCGTATATAATATGACCGTGTGACTGAGCCTTAAGACTCAGATCAGCTGATGCACCTGCATAGTTATTAGAGCCTTTACTGCGTGTTATATGGGTATTTAAGGCAACTCTCAGCACACATTAAAGACTCTGATAGGGCAGCGCGGGTGCACAGGCTGACATGTGCCTCTCCTGGTCGTACATATCACTTGCAGAAATTGCTTTACTGAGGCTTAATTAAAGTAATGTTTGCATGCATACACCAGGAACGCCCAGCGTTCGACATACAGTATGTCGACTGACATGAAGTAGATGATCAGCATGCATTGGTGCCTTAAATGAATTGACATATAAAATATGGCAAATAATAATATAGTACACATGTAAGTCAACTGACATACTGCTTATGCATGTCAAGTAGTTAACTACATACTGTATGTCGACGAGCTGCTGTGCCTAGTGTTTATAATTAACTTTCAACATGATAAATTGGCTGTTGTGCAAACACCGGAAATCATTTACAGACTTTTAGTATGTTTTAAAACTTTAAAAATGTCACCCGTGAGCTTTCAAATTTTATTCACGTAAGTTAACTAATAAAAGTTTTCCCATATGGTCTAGTGTTAAATTTTCTCTGAATTTCCCTATAGTTTATCGTGTGAAAAATCAGAAAACGGTAACATTAGACCAAATGGGAAAAATTTTATTCGTCAACGTATCGGAATAAAATTCAAAAGCTGGAGGATGACGTTTTTAAAAAGTTTCAAAACATTGAAAAAGTTGGAATAAGATTTCCGGTTTCTTGGCAACAGTCATTTTATCAAGTGAAAACGTTAATTGGACACGGTAAAGTTGTCAGATTAAAACATATGTTGCACTGTTTATGATGATTGGTTGTTGTTTTACAAACAAATTGTTTGTGTTCGTTCGTAGTTTAATGAAATTGTTTAAAGATGAAGTTCAATAAAGTTGTTTAAAGCAGTTTTTACATCTTTTAAATAATCACCTGTAACCTGTGACAAATTTACCGTTATAGCCTGTCTTTCCCGTTACGGCGCAGTCTTTACCGTTACAGACCACAACATCTCTGTTTTACATGCATGGTGACATAGAAATATGATTTGCAAAGTCTCAGTGTCAAACAACTCACATGCTTGTTTCCCTAACCCAATTCTCACAGTTACTATACAAGCACTTTGTATAAAAATGAAAAATAATAATGCTGCCGTCGATATGATTCATAATTGTCCGTACCGTTCATACAATTTTGTCACAGAGAAGAGATACAAGAAGATAGTGACTTACGTAATGGTAAACTAAAAAGAGTTCTTAATTCATTTTAGTGATTTTCTTGTGTGAAACGATATCTCTTCAATATGAAACCATCAAACTTTGTAATTCCACTATCCGTAACGGCAATGGACATTTTACCGTTACAGACAGTATTTAGGTTGCCATGGAAACGTAACATAGCAACCAATTTTGGGCATAACTCGTCACACTGAATTTCATGTTATATATAATCATAATTTGAAGCTAAATTGTTGGTAGCAATATGTTTATTTCAGCAGTCTTTTCAATGCAAAAAAGCCCGTAATTAAATATTGACCCATTACTGTCTCTAAGACAGATCACGGAAAACGTTTCATAGAAAGGGTAGGTGAAGTTTTTTTTTTGTTTGTATAACTCGAGAAGGCAATCTGTTGACTTTTGCTATTAGAGAAGACCATAAATGCCTGGAGATACCGCAGCAACATTCTGACTATAAGGCTTTTCCAGTTCGTTGAAAAATATTTTCATCGAAAATTTTATGAAGTTTTGTTTTCGGCGTCAAGTGTACGTCTACTGAACAAAATATGTTATATTCACTTACTCATGCTAAAACTACGATTATTCAGCAGCATTTCTGCCAAATTGGACCGTATAACTCGGTTAAATAAACAAACTATGCACCCCTAAAGAGACCAGGTGTCCACAAAATGCTGTCTCTAACTACAGATTGTTTTTTATACGACTGTCCACAAACACAGATCAGAGATTTCGAAGGCTAACATTGATGACAGATCGGACGATTTCGGTTCCATCTTCTATAAAGACAATTTCTGGATGACTTAACACCAGCAACTTCGGTGGAATCTATTTCATGCTAGCTCCAGGGCATTACTTGAAACAATGTTGCAATTGATTAACATAGAGGCCGCTCTATAATCATTTATATTTCCTGTCAACACACAAATTGTGCAATCAGTAGAAGCCTCCGTGGTGCAGTGGTTATGCTACTTGCCTTGTGAACAAGGATTCGCGGGATCGATCTCGGGCTTCACCAGACTTTTGGATGTGTCTTTAAACCGATGTCCCGTCTCCTTAGGCGACCTTAGCTGTTAGTGAGACGTACAACTCTCCTTCTCTCTCTCTCTCTCTCTCTCTCTCTCTCTCTCTCTCTCTCTCTCTCTCTCTCTCTCTCTTAAGCAATCAGTAAACATCTGAGGTTTATTTGTTTAATTTTCTTCTGCTTGTACTTTTTTATTTCCTAGATGTCACACGGCTCAGCGATTTCTGTGTTTTAATTTGTTTGTTTGTAACGTCTCCGTCAACACTGTAAAGGTCATTTTGGAGACGTTGCTTCCAATTTTGTGGGACTTTTACCCGACATCGAGATGAAATGACATCTCAAGCTCTGTCGCCCAATGAAACCAATAGGGTTAATTAGCATGGATGGTCCGCCTCGCTCAGCGGTTCCTGGACAGGCTTAGATCCTCAAAGCGGTTTACCAGTACTAGTGTGCGGGCCGGATTCAGCTCTGCGTGGAAGCATCATGAAGCCCATATATTTCTTCAAGCCCCTATTGGCGGGGGAGACACTCTGTATTGTAATTAGATAGGAATTCGATATTGAAAGTAAACAGCTGACGTTCGTGCGAATATCTGGTTGTGCCATTTCTTTTTAACATCAAACGCCATGTATTTTTATTGCACGAACAAGGTTGCACAATGCAATAATGAACATTAAATAGGTCGTTATGCAAACGGTGCAGAGGCGACCATGAACAACAAGATAGTACGTGCGTGTGTATTAACCAATTCAGTACCACAAACCCTAAAGAGGTACCTTTGCAAACAGTGCAGGCCCAGATCAGACACTTCAGAATGCAAACGGTGCAGAGGCGACTATGTATAACAAGATGATACGTGCGTCTGTGTTAACCAATTCAGTACCAGAAACCCCTAAAGAGGTAGCTTTGCAAACAGTGCAGGCCCAGATCAGACACTTCAGAATGCGGTAATGCGGCGTCTGATCAGGGCCTACACTGTTTGTAAAAAACTGAACCATTTTCTGAATAAATTCTGAAGAAAACATAGTCTAACACCCCTAAATATCGAAATCAACTCCTGCCATATATAAGGTGGAAGATTCCATTTGGTACAAAAAGGGTTAACTTTAATTCACTCGGCGCCGCTTGTGGGTTATATTCCCGTACAAGACAAGAGCCATAATCTGAGTAACACTGAGGCTGTGGTTCTCATCACGTTAGGTCCGTGTACTGAACACCCCTCTACAACTTGCTTATATAGAGTAAACCTTTGTTTACAGGGGGGGCACATTATTTTTTCTTATTTCTGTTTAAAGATATAGGTTTTTGGTTCTCGTCATACCATCTCAATGCAACAGTCCTCACGAGCACCCTCAACATATGTTTGGAGTATTGAAAAAGAAAATATCACACTTTTTCACCAGAATATACCGTTTTAGAGGTATGAAAGAAAGCACTATATCACACGGCTGTGTTATCGTAATTTGATCTGTTTGTACAGCTTTGCAGTTTAGTTTAGCACTTGTTATGTACAGTGCTCCATGTTAGTGTGGCTGAATCAAATAATGTACACTTTCCTCCATATTTGGCATTAGGACTTTTGTTTTACGTTTCAATAAAATGAAAAAAGAAAATTCTACAAGTTGGTCCGTGTTTGAATGGAAAAACTTCTTTAGTATGATTAAACATGATGATAGTAATGGGTTTTTGTTTGTTTGATTTGGGGTTTAACGTCCCCGTCAACACTGTATAGGTCATTTTGGAGACGTTGCTTCCAGTCTTGTAGGACTTACCCGACCTTGAGATGAAATGACATCACAAGTCCTGTCGCCCAATGAAACCAATTGGGTTTATGAGCATGGACGGTCCGATTTGCACCGCTTTGCCTGGGCAGGCTTAAATTTCGTAAAATCATTCTTCGATATAAAAAGATTGGGTACAACATGGATATTATACGACAGACTGCATGCATGGTAGTTAACCCAATCACGGTTGGTAACTTTGCTTCCCTCTTTAATTGCACGCCGGTGGGTCAGGCCTCAGATTCTATGACGGCTCCAACGTAATGGCTTATTGAAAATTAAAGAGATAATGTTGGTTGGTGCCTGATGCTCTGTCTCTGGTCGGGCTCGTCGGAGTCTAACTGTTGGTTTTTTTTGCTCCAGCATTTCAGTGGTTTCTTGCTGTCGAGTCCTCACCGTTGTCTCACCTCTGTGGTTCTTTGATTTCTGTGTTCACGGAGATGTTACACTGATGAGTTAGGAGGCCTTCATGCGGACTGAACAAATTATTTGTCTAAATCGCGACGGAAGTAAGGGCGAGGATTGTGGCCACGTAAAATCGATTTAAGCCCCCCCAGTGGAAATCTTCCACTGACCGTTCCAAGGTGGCTCTTCTGTGGCGATTTATTTATGTTGTTGTTTGTTACTTACTGTGTGTATCACTTGTGTCTTTTAATTTTGGATGGCCATATGGCCATTTTGTGGGAAAGTAACTGTCCATATGGCCTTCCTTTGTTTGGGTTTCCATTATGGTCTGGTCGCTTAATGTTTGTTTTTCTTTCCCTTTGGTGTCTTTTATGGATGGAGTAAGTTAATTGTATCAATTCCTGATCTTTGTTTTACTTCTACTTTAGATTCTCAAAGCGGTTTACCAGAACTCGTGTGCGGTCGGTTTCACCTCTGCGTGGAAGCATTATGCAGCCCATTTATTTCTTATTTATTTCTTCGAGCCCCGATGGACAGGGGCACTTGCGCGTCTGGACGTGCGTGCGTGCGTGTGTGTGTGTGTGTGTGTGTGTGTTCCACCAACAGCTAAAGTCATACGGTTTAAAGACTCAGCCGAAAGTGTGGACATAAAGAAAACACGCCTAAAAAAAATACAATATAACCCACAAGCGGCGCCGAGTGAATTAAAGTTGACCCTTTTTGTACCAAATGGAATCTTCCACCATTTCGATATTTAGAGGGGCGCCGGGCTGTGTTTTCTTAGAATTTACTCAGAAAATGGTTCAGCTTTTTACAAACAGTGCAGGTCCTGATCAGAAGCCGCATTACCGCATTCTGCAGTGTCTGATCTGGGCCTGCACTGTTTGTACTTCTTAAGGGGTTTCTGGTACTGAATTGGTTAATACAGACGAACGTACCATCTTGTTGTACATGGTCGCCTCTGCACCATTTGCATAACGACCAATTTAAGGTTCATTATTGCATTGTGCTACCTTGTTCGTGCAATAAAAATGCATGGCGTTTGATGGTAAAAAATGGCACAACCAGATATTCGCACGAACGTCAGCTGTTTACTTTCAATAACGAATTCCTAACTAATTACAACACAGAAATCGTTGAGTCGTGTGACATCTAGGAAAGAAAAGGTACGGGCAGAAGAAAATTAAACAAATAACGCCTCAGATGTTTACTGATTGCACAAGAGAGTGAGAGAAAGAGAGAAAGAGAGAGAGTTGTACGTCTCACTAACAGTTAAGGTTACCTAAGGAGACGGGACCTCGGTTTAAATATGTTCTATAAAAGGGTCATCCTTTGGAAGCAAGGAATACACCACAGAAGTGAAAAATATGGAGTGTACATGTTTGCTGGGCCAGACTAGCTAGTTTCGGCCAATTATGCCTCATCAGTGACCCTCAGATATTTTCAAAATTCCACAATGGAATCAATGATCCCAAAGGACAAGAAAATATAATCTACACTATGATGTAGGGCAGGAAGACGTTTTACCGCCGCCACACATTCCCACACACACGGTGTAGTGAAGTTAAATATGTTCTATAAAAGGGTTATCCTTTGGAAGCAAGGAATACACCGCAGAAGTGAAAAATATGGAGTGTACATGTTTTCTGGGCCAGACTATCCTCAGATATTTTCAAAATTCCAAAATTGAATCGATGATCCCAAAGGACAAGAAAGTATAATCTACACTATGATGTAGGGCAGGAAGACACATCCCAAAGTCTGGAGAAGGGCGGGATCGATCCCGCGAATCCTGGTTTACAAAGCAAGTAGCATAACCACTACACCACGGAGGCTTCTACTGATTGCACAATTTGTGTGTTGACATGAAATATAAATGATTATAGAGCAGCCTCTATGTTACTCAGTTGCAGCATTATTACAAGTAATGCCCTGGAGCTGGCATGAAATAGCTTCCACCGAAGTTGCCGGTGTTAAGTCATCCAGAATTCGTCCTTATTGAAGATGTAACCGAAATCTTCTTTTTTTTTCTTTTTTTTTTTTTATTTATTTATTTTTTTCCACTAGCATGTTCAAATATCATACAGCATACAAAATAGTAATTTCTATAGAGTGTGCTCTTAACTAATATCCATTTCTGGATGCTTTCATGCGATATACAATGGCGGCATCATCACGAAAAAAAAAAAAAAAGGAAAAACGCCTATTCAAATACACTGCAAACTTTACTGCCGAAAAGGCAAAATTTTCAAGATGAAAAATTGTGATATTCTTCGTATCCCCATCCGAAACATAGACCGCTGGCGCACGCAAGAACCGCCTCATCGTGGCGGCTCCAACGAGCGCCCACAATCCATTCCCAGAGCAGAGATAGGGAAGAACAAAAAGATTACCCCTGTAAATCCCAGTTTTACTGTATAAAAATAGGCTTCATGGGGGTCGAAATTGTATAGGCGTTTATTCGTGATGAGACATATAAAGTGTAGCATTACGTCCACAAAAGCGCAATGAATTTCATTACAGCTCTGGAGAGTTGTTTCGTTCAGTTACTCCATGACGGATTTCACTGAGCGCTTGAGAAAACATCGTTAGAGAGTTTGTACATGGATAGGATTTAGTGTAGTTTTCACGTGCACAAACACGATGCTGGTCTATTTCAGGTAAGGTTTATTATTATTATCGTTTTATTGCGATTCGTCAACCTAAGATTTTTAAAGTGATACCACCCAGCAGGCACACGTCACCATGGCAACGTCGAATCGCCGCCGGCGAAACGCCATAATGTCGCACTGACGCTGATGTATAAGTTGTGGGCAACGCACAACGCTGACGGGGATGTTAAACCCCAAAACCAAAAAAAAAAAAAAAAAAAAAAATACCACATAACTGAAGTTAGTAAGTGTACAAGTATTTCTTAGTTAAAATAGCTAGCTTTAACCAGCAAGATATGTTTTTTTTTCTCTGTACGCCCCACTAACGCGGATACTACGCCACAGTAATGCCATGACCACAAACACACGTCGATCCGACGTCATATGCCTGCTGGCCATATCAAGAAATTATGAACTCTTCCCATTAACCCATCTAGTATCAGAAGCCCAAAACGGGCACCCTGGTAAACAGTGCAGGCCCAGATCAGACGCCACAAAGTTTGGCGTCTGATCAGGGCCCCTACTGCCTGCCAAAAGTTTAGTCACCCTCCAAACAACTTTCAAAGAAAACACAACCTGACACTATTAAATTTTAAATTAACTCCCGCCGCCCACAAAGAGGAAGACTCCATCTGGCGCAAAAAGGGCCAATAAAACAAACCCGTGCAATTCATGAACTGAGGATAACATGTTCTAAAGGTTATCCTTTGGCAGCCAAGAATGCACCGTAGAATTGAATGGTATGGAGTTTATAAGTATTTTTGGGCCCAGACTACTGAAGTAGTTTCGGCCCGTTCGGTTGATAAGGACTACGCTTCAAATAAATTTAACCATTTTCCCCAATTTTTTTTTTAAAAATATTGGAAAGCGATCAGTTTTGATCGCTATCATTTTTTCGATGTGTATCAAAAAGGTGACTTCTTTTATCCATTCTGCTATACTTGGCCGATTACCATTTATACGGCATTTATAAATGTAATATCTAGTTAATATCAATATGTAATTAATCGGATTATTATTTTCATTTACAGTTGTTACGCCTAGGATGATCCGTTGCATGTCTATATTAAGTAGATAGTTACTTCTTTCGTATAACCACAATTCAATACGTTCCCAAAATTCCATTATTATGGTGCAATGCCAAAATATGTGTTCCAGCTTTTCTGGAAAGCGTTTGCAAAATGTACATAAATTATCTTGTTTAATGTTACACTTAAATAAGAAATCATTTGTTGCTAAAATTCGATGAAGTAGCCTATATTGAAACCAATGAAATTTGGTATTATTACAACATTTTGCGGGGATATTGTACAGTTGCAACCAATTTAAATGACTTTGTTCAAATATTGCGTTCCACTTAACTTGGCTACTTGGGACGATATTCTTTTTGTTGATTAGCTCATATATATCCCTACTTCCTCGTTCACTTTTCATTAATACTTATATTACAAATGGTAGATAATTATTTGTTAGTATGATATTATTTATTGCAATTTCTTTATTTCCAATAAAGAGTTCTACCGCTGCTCTAATACCATAAAACTGTATAAAATTAGTTTGCACCTCATACCTTTGGGTGAACTGATCGTAGTTCATGAGGTTTCCATCATCATTGAATAGGTCTTTAATATAGTGAATGTGTTTATCATACCAATGTCGATAGAAAATTACTTTATTATTAATTTTTAATTCTTTATTATTCCATAAGTTCGTTGACAATATGTCCTCAAATTTGGTAGGAATTTGTTTTTCACACACAAATAGCCATGCTCCTAGTACATTATTCCAGAATGTATTACTTCTACTTGTTTTTAAGGTTCGGGCGAAGTCTAAGCCCCTGTTAATTAAGTCTTCAACTTTCGTATATTTTGTTTCAAAGATTGTTTTATATTTTGAGTCATTTTTTATTAACCGTCTTATCCATGTTGATTTCAGTGCATAATATAGTTTCTTAGGTTTATCATTTTTAGTCCTCCGGTTTCATAGTTTTGCATTAATAGTTCTCTTTTGACTCTATCTGTTCCTGACTGCCAAATAAAGTGAAAAAATTTCTTTTGTAATGTATTTATTAATTCATCTTTTGGGTCCGGTAGAGCTATGAATTGGTGATTTAATTTAGATATAATTAAGGTTTTAAAACTGTTATGCGCCCGAATGGAATTAATTTTCTTTTAGACCACTGTTTCTGTTCGACATCAATCTGTTTGATTTTTTTGTTATAATTGATTTCAGTCATTGTGTCGAGATTGCAAGAAAATTTTATTCCTAGTATTTCAAAATCTGTTTGATTCCAATTAAGTTTTAGTCGATGATTAAAGGTTTCCCCACTAAACTTTCTGCATCCTATCCATACCGCTCTTGTTTTTGAATTATTCACTTTCAAGCCCGACATTCTTGCAAAAACATTTAAAATTGAAATAGCTGTTTCTAACGATTGTTGTGACCCATCTAGTATCATCAGCAAACTGAGATATTAAGTACTCAACATTTCCAATCTTTATCCCGTTAATTGCAGTATTTTGTTTTAACATCAACGACAAGACTTCCGCACATAATAAAAATATATAGGGAGAAGAAGGATCGCCTTGTCTGCAGCCTCTGCCGATGTTGAAAAAGTCTGACAGAAAACCACTTTGAACTATAGCGGACACTGTGTCATTGTAAAGAACAGAAATCCATTTTTTAATTGACGGACAAAAACTGAAAAATCTAAAACATTATCAATGAACTCCCATGATATAGAATCAAACGCTTTTTCAAAATCTACAATTAAAAGAAGTCCCGGTAAATGTTCCTTATCTACGTGATCCATTATGTCATATATAAGTCGCGTATTTTCCCCTATATAACGACCACTGATGAATCCTGTTTGGTCGGAAGATATAAGTTTTGATAATACAGACTTTGACCTGTTAGCAATACATCCGGATGCAACTTTGTAAATTACGTTTAGCAAAGTAATTGGGCGCCAGTTTTTTAAAAATGCCTTGGTTTATCTCCCTTTGGTATGCATGTTATAATACCTCGTCTTTGTGTAATAGAAAATTTGCCCACTGAATAACTTTCATTTATCGCACGTTTTATAAACGTTTCTAAATCTTTGAAGAAAAATTTAAAAAACTCCACCGTGAATCCATCTGATCCCGGACTTTTGTTATTTTTCATATTTTTCAGTACAAGTGCTATTTCATCTTCCGTAATAACTCCTTCTATTTTTTAATTATCTAGTTGTGTCAAAACAGGATGATCAAGAGTGTTTAAAATTTCTTTATAATCTGTTTCTTGACCTTTCTCTTTTCTTTTGTATAGATCAGAATAGAAGTTTTTTATTTCTTTTAGAATGTCTTGTTGCTCATGTATTATATTACCGTCATCTGTTTGAATTTTTGGTATTGTTTTATTAATATAATATCTAGATTCTAAACTGCAAAAGTATTTTGTTGGTTTTTCACCTTCCTCTGCCCATTTTATTTTTGCCCTAATCATTACACCTTGTATTTTTTCTTTTCGTAAATGTTCAAGTTCTAACTTTTTATTTTTTATCATTTCGGTATCAATATGTTCTAATTCTTCCATCTGTTCGATTTCTTTTTCTAACTGCTCTTCCTTTTGTTGATTTTTTTCTTATCTTGTATGATGAATAAGAAATTGTTTTTCCACGTATTTCCATTAATAAAGTTTCTAAAAAAAGTTGATCAGAAATTGTTAACTGAAAATCATTTTCATTACTTGAAATGTATTCTAAATTATACACTGGAATCATATATTGTTGTTTTAAGTCTTTAATACAGTTTTTAACTTCCTAATTGTAATCATTATCTTTTAATAGGCTATTGTTAAATTTCCATAAACCGCGTCCTCTCTTAAAATCATTCATTTGAAAAGCGATAACAATAGTTGAATGATCCGATCTGTAAAACGGTAGGATTGTATGACTTAGAATGCTGGGCATGAAGTTTTGTGTAACTAATAAGTAATCCAGCCGTGCTTGTTTAAGTGGATTTGGTTTTCGCCATGTATATTTCCTTTCATATTCATACAATTCTCGGAATGGGTCCACTAAGTCAAATTCTTCTTTTATTGTTGAATTACATTCCTTTGCCCTAGGATTATTTACATGTAAACTAGAAAAAACCCGCGCAAGCGCGGGTATACTTGATGCCAAGTTTATAGCAAACAATACTTTAGTGGTTTAAAGTTGAGAGGTGGTGATATCAGGATATTCATTTTGAAGTTTACGCACGGGACATCAAGATAACACGCCTATGTAATGAATACTCCTGCAAACCCCACTTTAAATAGGAAAAAGTGGGGTTTGCAAGGGTATTCATTATTTCCTCATATCTGCTCTAAAACATAGATTGTGGGTATTCGTTAGAACCGCCTCGACAGAACCGCCTCTAACGTGTACCCAAAATCAATGTTTTAAGCAGAAATAATGAAAATCTTTTTCCTCTGATTTTTTTCATTTTTGGGGGGCGAAAATTTTTAGAAGCCATGTTTTCTGTCCGCGTGAAGGTATCAGTAGTGTATTTGGTCCAATAATCGAAACGTACTTCAAAACATGTCTGAAACAACCCAGTGGCGAAACGACTCGACATCGCATATTAGCGCTCTAAGACCAATCAAAGTACCAATCGAAGTCGACCGTTTCGTCGATTTTCTTGTAATGAAGAATTCGGCAGAAAAATTAAAGAAGGAATGGAAAAAGCGCAGTCATTTTTCTCTTTGCACGGTTATTTTTTCTCAACTTTGGACGCATGAGCCTGTGCCCGAGAAGCCATGCTTTCTGACCACGTGCTTGATTTGCTTGGTTGAGTTCGACTACTTGATAAGGGTCATTCAGGAAGGAACGTTTTATCAGTTCTGTGATTGTGTAGCAGAAACATCAAATAATTTACCACTTTCAGACGCGAGGACATACCTTTGAATTCATGTTTTGTACCTGTACCTGTTTTGTGGAGGTATCAGTAGTGTATTTGGTCCGGTAATCGAAACGTACTTCAAAAAATGTCTCAAACAACCCAGTGGCGAAACGACTCGACATCGCATATTAGCGCTCAAAGACCAATCGAAGTACCAATCGAAGTCGCTACGATGTAAGTGCTTGTTGACAAAAAACGACCAATCGCTGCAGGTTTTCTGAGAAAACGGTTGGGAGAATTTTAAATTCGGCAATTGTCTAAAACCCAAAAATCACAAAATAAACGCAAATCATAGAGTTCATAAATCAAAATTATAAATAAAAGCAAAATTGTGACAACTCGATATCAAAACAATTCACCAAATGATCGGTGTTTTTGCAGTTTATTGGATAATCTATTTGTTTAGTAGTATAGATAATTAAAAGAGTCAAGATTCTGGTCTTGAATTACATTAAAATCTCCACATAAGATACATGTCTCATCACCTATTTCTTCTATATTGTTAGCTATATTTCTAAAAAAGTCGGGTGAGTCTTCGTTTGGCCCGTATATGTTAACTAAAGTTAAGCGTTTTCCCTCAATTTCTAAATCCAACAAGATAAAATTACCGTCACCATCCGTTTTGGATTTTAAGACTCTATATTCCAAATTATTATTAAACAAAATACACACTCCTTTAGCGTTTGATGTATAGGAGCTACAATATATATTCCCACCCCATTCTGCGCGAATATATGGTTCCAAATTTTCAGTGAAATGGGTTTCTTGAAGGCAGCAAATGTGAAATTGTTTCTTCCGTAAGTAATGAAATTTATCCTTGCGCTTTTGTGGATCATGCAATCCTCTTACATTCGAGGATGATATTTAATCTGATTATGCAACGCCATCATAAGGAAAACATATCCGTGTAAAATAATGGCGTCCAACATGGTGTCAGAAATGACAAATTGTGGGTAAATATGATAACATCTTTCTTATTTCTGCTTTAAACATAGATAATGGGTGCTCGTTAGAACCGCCTCAGTGAGGCGGTTCTAAGGAGTACCCACAATCTATGTTTTTGAGCGAAAATAAGGCCGATAATGTTTACCCCCCTAAACCCCAGTTTTCTCTATATGAAGTGGGGTTTAGGTGGGTGTTCATTTCACGGACTTGTTCGCGTGATGTACTCTATTAAAGGATATATAAAAACCAGCATAAAAAAAGAAGAAGAAGAAAAAAAAAAAAAAAAAAAAAAAAAACAGCACAGAACAAAAAAGTGCCACAATGCATGTAGTTTTGCTTCCAGACTGCTAGCAGTTTTTATGAAATATAGAGAAGAAACAAACAAAATACTAAAAAAAGGAATAATATAACAAATAAGAAAACTCGTGCTTCCACTTTGGTGCATACTGACCATACACGAAGGTATGTGACCTTTATATTTCCACAAGTCATTTCATGGAGATATTGTCAAAGGTCACTTTTCCTTACCATGTTTGACAATCAAATCCTTTGCTGAAATACACGAGTAAACCAGTGAATATTTACGTAAATGAGAGGTACATAGATGTGACGTACAATTAGTTAGCCTTTTATAAACACAGCACACCTAACCCTCATCTTGCTGCCCTACCCTTGCAAACAGTGTAGATCCAGATCAGATGGCTTCTGAAGAAGCCATCTGATCAGGACCCACACTGCCTGGCACTCAGCTCACGAACCTGCTGCAACAAACTACATCAAGCAACCTGGCCGGCCGACAGACAGAAACGGGCGCGGCTCAAACGAATATTCAGCAAGACAAGGGCCAAAAGGTGTATGTGCATCATATGGCGTTGCGCCCGAAAGAGCGAGAGTACCATGTTCCAAACCCAGCAATTCACAAAAGGACAAACCATGCAAATTATTTAGATATCCCGCGTTCCGTCAAGCGTACGAAAACTTTAACTACGTCGCGTCTGTCCACAGCAGAATACCGATCCTTTTTTATATTACACATTTTGAACGTTATAAAATAAACAGGACAATCTTGCATTTGTGCCCATGCATGGTCAAACTCATCAAGCGCGCCGAGGAAAGGGAACAGGTGCTAGGAAAAGCTTTGAATCTAATACCCACCTCCTCGATTCACCTGACAGGATCAACAATACATGAACACCCATGCAATATCCTCTTTTTACGTACACACATATCGTATACATACACATAGACGTGGATACCTACGTACACGCAAAAAGTTAAACATAGACATGGACATACAAATACATATACACACATATGTACACCCACGCATACACGAATGTACATACATATACTCACATACACATACACATGTGACCACATATGCATTTAGGAAATAGATTTTATTCTTCAGCAGTCCATGAAAGCACGAACGCAGCGGGTCGCGTGCAAAACAAGCGAACCCCGGGGGTGCCCATGCAAACTTTGCTAGTGACCCGCCGCCGCCCACACCCCCATGAAAAGCAGAAAAACAAGTTTATTTTTATATTTGCATTCTTTGCCCCTCACCAGTGTACGATGCGTATAGGGTACTTTTTAGAGCTTAAAGATATATAATCGCTTTTTTTTCTACAAAGATCAGAGCGGTGGGGACCTCACCAACGCCCATAGGGAACCGTGGTTTAGAATGACGTCACTTGACGCCATTGAAAATCACGTGACTC
Source organism: Lucinisca nassula (assembly GCA_963580285.1). Classification (NCBI taxonomy): domain Eukaryota; kingdom Metazoa; phylum Mollusca; class Bivalvia; order Lucinida; family Lucinidae; genus Lucinisca; species Lucinisca nassula. The sequence continues at coordinate 27,706,338 of OY757018.1, forward strand.
GATGCGTTCGTGGAAGTATGAACTACATTGTTTTCTATAGGTTTACTTTAGACTTTACGTTGGAAATGTAGTTATATACAAATATACATACATACATATACATGTCTAAATACATATACAGTCGAACGCCAATAACCCGAATACTTTTGGACCAAGAAATCTGTTCGAAATAGGGGTGGCTCGAACCACTGAATGTTAATACTGGCTCAAGGTTATGCGGCATGATGGGGATCGCTTCAATAAATGTTTTATTCTATGAAGTAAAGGTGTGTTATGAGTACGCATTAATATCGCCTCACGGAGGCGATTCCAACGAGCACACATAATACACGTTTTCATGATAAGATCAGGAAAAACCTCCCGAACTATCCAAAATACATAGATATCTGGAGATATGGAGATTCTCTAAGGCCCCAACGGCGGGTTTGAATTATCCGTGGTTCACGAGTCATCCCAATTTGAGTTATCGAAGTTCTACTGTACCTTTGTATTTCCCAGCTTTTAATTTTAATCCAAAATGCACATCCATACCGATAAGCAAATAAGAGCGATATAGTATGCGTATCCTACTAATTTTGGTATAGATATACATCAGCACATAGAGAGTATATATGTACCAGATTACTAAATTACACAATATTTTGATATGGATAAGTATCAAAATTTAAAATATACATATACTAGTTTTCAAAATTTCACATTATTTATCATTTTATTTCTTTTATTAATTGAATTATAATACATATATTCTGTAAATATTTTGATATATACATGTTAATACTTATCTTCGCTAACCACTTCAGCCGACAGTGTAGACCTCTGAAGATGTCATCCGGTCTGGACCCATACTGATTGCCAATTAGGTTGCAAATCCAACTTAATACATTATTTCAAGGCATATATTTGATTGGTGGCCATAAATAGTTGTGGCGAGTCAGTTTAATCTGCAGGACAGTAGCTAGTGTTTAATTCACCGCTATGTTTAATCGAGTGTACCTATGACAGCTCCATAGAGCGAATTCAATACCGTGTAACCAAATGGGGAAACATAGGGTTTATACATTACTCATTTTGTTATAGATGTGCATCAATATATACAGAATATATCTGCACTAATTTATAAATAGTTGTATTCATATTTTATTATACTGCACGTATTATATCAATACTGATTTGTATTCATGTTATATCTTATCCTGCTGAATACAACAACTCCGGCTTTTGCAAACAAGGTAGATCCAAACCAAATGGCCTCCAAGGATCCATCCAGTCCGGGCCCATACTCCTTGCTATATTTAATTTGCGTATCTAAATAGAAATATTATTTCAAGCCATACAATTGGTCGTTTTATGGTTGTGACAAGTCAGTTTAATAATGATTAAACCGGCTTGTCACACCCATAAAAGGGTGCGAAAAGTCATTTTAATCATTATTTTGGTATAGATGTGTATCAATACATGTAATAGGTGTGAAATCCACATTATTTATAGATTTATTCATATTTTTAACAGAGTAAGTTTTAATACATATTTTCTGTCAACATCATTTAGTTATATAAATACATGTTAAATATGTTCTATAAAAGGGTTAACCCTGTCTCGCCGAATATAGCAGCCCACTTCTTTGCAAACCGAGTTTATCCAGACCAGTTAGCCTCTAAATGTCATATATTCTATCATAGCTTAGTTATATACATGTAAACCCTTTTCCTGCTGGACACAGCAGCCCCCACTTTTGCAACAGTTAAGATCCAGATCAGATGACACTTGAAGATGCCCTCAGATCTGAAGCCAAACTATTTGCCATTTAGTTTGCAGACCAAAATGAATACACATTTTCAAGCCATATAATTACTTTTTAGTCATAAATGGGTGAGCTAGTCCGTTTAATCAGCTAGAATATTACTAATGAATATTACAATCTTATGTAACATCAAATGTACCTGGGTTAGCTAGAGCTTATTCAATGTCATGTACTTTATTTGCCATGTATTTCAGCCTCTAGCTAGCACCAATAGACATAAAAAGTACATGAATGTTCTGTTTTGAGCAATATATGGGACTGAACTGCATAAAGGTTCTATGCTCATATTGCTGGAAATATTTTCAACAATTGTATAGATGACATAGAATTTAGCTTTGCTCCAAAATATTAATCATATCAAATGAGCAAGGTGACAACAAAGTGTACATACCTTACCTATATTGGTATATATTGCTTCAACACAAACAAAATATACATGTTCTAGGTTTCATAATTCTACACCATTTATTGTTGGGTTCATGTGTATTAACTAAATAGGAATGCATGTTTTCCATCTATATTTAGTTATATATATATATATGAAAGCCCCATCCTACTAAACACAGCAACCCCATCTGTGTTTGTAGACAGTGTAGATCCATACCAGTTTGCATATGGAGATGCCAGCTGATCTGAACCCATATTGTTGTCATTTAATTTTGAGTCCAAAAAAACATGTTCTAGGATTCAAAATTGCACATTATTTATTGTTTGATTCCTACTTATTAACTAAACAGTGTAGATCCAAATCAGGTGACCTCTGAAGATGGCATCTGATAGCCTCTGAAGATGTCATCCGGTTTGAACCCATATTGTTGTCATATAATTTTTATATCCAAAGGAATATACATGTTTTCAACACTTGTATAAAAGACATAGAAATTAGATTTGCTTCAAAATGCTTGTCGTTTTCAATGAGCAATGGTACAACATAGTGTACATACCTTACTTATATTGGCATATTGGAAAATACTGCATCAATACATACAGAATATACATGTTCTAGGTTTCAAAATTCCACATTATTTATTGTTTGATTCATATTTATTGACTGAATGTAGTGCATGTTTTCTATCTATATGTATCTCACATGAACAGCCCAATCCTGCTGAACACAGTTACCCTCATAAACAATGAAGATCCATACTAGATGGCCTCTGAAGATGTCATCTGGGCTGAACTCACACTGTTATCATTTAATTTTCAAGTCCAATCTTCAAATTGCAGAAAACATTTCTAAAACTTATATACATTGCAAAGATATTAGTTTTATTAAATTCCGAAATGTATACCATTATCAGTAAGTAGAAGGTTAAACAAAGTATATAATTATCAGTAAGTAAGAGGGCATATCTTACTTATGTTAGTATAGATGTGCATCAAAACATACAAAGTATACATATACCAGGTTTCAGGATTCCACATTATTTGTAGTTTTACTTTTATATTTTTTTATTTATTGAATAAAAATGCATGTATTCTATCATTATATATGTATATACATATTAACCCATGTCTTACTCAACACAACAACACCAACCTTTGCAAACAGTGTAGATCCGGATCAGATGGCTTCAGAAGATGTCATCCGGTCTGGATCCAAACTAGCATTGAGTTTGCAAATCCACATGGGTACATTACTCCAAATCATGTAATTGTTTGATGGTCATCTATGGTTGTGGCAAGTCAGTTAAATATGCATGTAAATGACTGATGTTTATTTTACTCCTATATTGCATAAAATTTACCTCTGACAATTAGTTCTTATTTGAGGTCATATTACAGATTTGCCACACATATAATTGGCCTTTATAAATGTTTCTTTACTGCTTTATTGTAATATATGGACCTCATCATTGTTTGGATGTTACCAGCAATGTATACATCTGTAGAGTTATAAAATGCAACATTATTTATTGTTTGTTTCATATTTATTGGCTAAATGGTAATGCATATATTCTATCAGAGCTTAGTTATATACATGTAAACCCTTTTCCTGCTGGACACAGCAACCCCCACTTTTGCAACAGTTAAGATCCAGATCAGATGACACTTGAAGATGCCCTCTGATCTGAAGCCAAACTATTTGCCATTTAGTTAGCAGACCCAAATGAATACACATTTTCAAGCAATATAATTACTTTTAGTCATAAATGAGCTAGTCCGTTTAATCAGCTAGAATATGACTAATGAATATTAAAATCCTATGTAACATCAAATGTACCTGGGTTAGCTAGATCTTATTCAATATCATGTACTTTATTTGCCATGTAGTTCAGCCTCTAGCTAGCACCAATAGACATAGAAAGTACATAAGTGTTCTGTTTTGAGCAATATATGGGACTAACCTGCATAAAGGTTCTATGCTCATATTGCTGGAAATATTTTCAACAATTGTATAGATGACATAGAATTTAGCTTTGCTCCAAAATATTAATCATATCAAATGAGCAAGGTGACAACAAAGTGTACATACCTTACCTATATTGGTATATATTGCATCAATACACACAAAATATACATGTTCTAGGCTTCATAGTTCCACATTATTTATTGTTGGGTTCATATGTATTAACTAGATAGGAATGCATGTTTTCCATCTATATTTAGTTATATATATATATATATATATATATATATATATATATATATATATATATATATATATATAATCTGCATTAAGGAGAACACATGTACTATATTATCTGGAATAGGGTGACCGCAACATTAAGGGGAACAATGCTGGTCCCCCTAATGTTTCAAGCGCAAATATGAGAATACTCAATCCAGATAGTAATAGTTTCTTTCAAGTTTCTGTTAAATAAGGATGGTTAATTAATATTTTAAAGTTTTTAATTACTTGTCCGTTGTGTTTTGGACAAAAAAGGGTCAGTTTTAGACAACCGCTATATATTGTGGAATATTTTATTTTCTTCATTAGGGCGTCCACAGAAAAAGTGCTTATTCTACTGCTTTTTGACTATATATTCACACAAATATGTTTGAATGATGATATTCAATATGAGCATAAAGTTATTTAATATGTTATATCATGGAAAGCCCTTTGTTTAAAAAAGTCGACGTTTCTTGGGCCCTCACGGTTTGAATGCGGCGGGCTGGTCAACGAAAGTACATACCGGTATTTGCCGGACGTACCGGATTTATGCAGATCTTGTTTTTTTCCTTCAAGGAATATTTTTTTAACTTATTCTGTGTTGCTATATTTCTAATTTGACAATGAAGCACCCAATTTTAAACCTTCTCTTCAGAGTTTGCTTATCTCCGTCTAATACAGATCGCCAAAGTATCGTTACTGGCAGCGCCATACCGGCAAATACACCGACAAATTTCGGATACGCCATTTTCGAGAAAATACGCTAAAATCAAGACAGCAGGCACAGACCGCATGCACAGACCGGACAAATTAACTAAAACCCGGTACCACATACAATAAACATGTAATCTTTAATTACTTCCCTTGAATTATAAATTACCCGTATTTTGACTATAGTTATTACAATAAAGGACTGTATTTCGAGCATTTATTGATACTTTTTCCTCTTTCATTTGTGTTTAAATGTAAAATCTTTTGTATATACAACAAAATAATTAAGCACTTGTCTTCGTGAGTATGAGTGAGATCTATGCACGGACCGACGTTAAATAATGCAAGGTGCGGTGCTAAATCACGGAACAGAAAGTAAAATAGCCAGACCTCGCTCATCTTCTATTTGTTTGTTTCATTTGATTTTTAACGTCCCCGTCAGCACTTTATAGGCCATTTTGGAGACGTTGCCTCCAGTTTTGTGGGACTTTTACCCGACAATGAGATGAAATGACATCTAAAGCCTTGTCGCCCAATAAAACCAATAGGGTTTATAAGCATGGACGATCCAACTCGCACCGCTTTGCTTGTGCAGGCTTAGATCCTCTAAGCGGTTTACCAGTACTCGTGTGCGGCCGGATTCAGCTCTGCGGGGAAGCATCATGCAGCCCATTTCGGTGCCTGGAGAAAAAAAATGGTCTGCGTGGTGCTTCCACGTAGTGCTGTAACCCACCGCACACGAGTACTTGTGAACCGCTTAGAAGGTCTAGATCTAATACATTCTATAAATAAGCAAGGACTGGGCGTGCATGTTTTCTGGGCCAGACTAGATATATAATTTCGGCCAAATAGGCCTCATCAGTGACCCTCAAATATTTTCTAAGCCTGCCGAGAAAGAGTGGTGCTAATTGGACCGTTCATTCATATAAGGCGTATTGATTTCATTGGGCGGCAGGATTTGAGATGCCATTTCATCTCAATATCCGGACTAAGTTTATAAAAAATGGAAGCAGCGTCACCAAAATGACCTAATTAGGCGTGAGGGAGACGTAACAAATACCACAGACCATATATTTTCTTCTATTATTTGTTTACGCGCCATCAGCCTTTCATTTGAATGCCATATATACAAGTGACGAATCACTGTCTTTTGATGTATCACCAGTATTAATTTTTTGCCCGCATACGTACGTCTATGTTTCATGGACCACAACCGCTGTGGAGTGTGGTAGCTCAGTGGTTAGTGTACTTGCTAGAGGCCATCGGTTCGATTTTCGGCAGCGGTAATAAACTTGCGGTGTCCGAACAAGGTCCATTGGCATCATTTGTAGGGATGAATGCCACAAGTGCACAGTCCTTTGGATTGGGACGTTAAATGGAGACCCCCCCCCCGAGAGAACCATCCCCTGTGCAGGTTAAAGATCCCTACTGTAATTACACGCAGCCCCCGCCCATCGGGGCTTGAATAAATAGATGGGCTGCATGATGCTTCCACGCAGAGCTGAAACCGACCGCACACGAGTACTGGTAAACCTCTTAGAGGACCTAAGGCTGCCCAGGCAAAGTGGTGCGAATCGGCCCTATTGGTTTCATTGGGCGACAGGGCTTGAGATGTCATTTCATCTCGATGTCGGGTAAAAGTCCTACAAAATTGGAAGCAACGCCTCCAAAATGACCTATATACAATACAGATATTTAGAGGCTTCATAACCCATTTATAGCACTATTTAACGACACTACAGCTGGTGTCTGGGAATGTGTGGCGGCCGTAAAAAGTCTCCCTGCCCTACATTATAGTGTAGTTTATATTTTCTTGTCCTTTGGCATCATTGATTCCAATGTGGAATCTTGAAAATATTTGAGGGTCACAGATGAGGCCTAAATGGCCGAAACTAGCTAGTCTGGCCCAGAAAACATGTACACTTCATATGTTTTAGTTCTGTGGTGTATTACTTGTCCCAAAGGATAACACATTTCTAGAACATATTTGGTGTGTGAATTTAAATGTAAATTTAAAGCTGTATTAATGCCTTCGACCATTTATATCACCTATAATGAATTTCCCCTCGTTGGTCCCATTGACAGTGAATGTGACGCCACATGAGCCACGTGAGAAGTATGCCGAGGCATCTAGCTTTATCGCCTAGAGAACGAATTTCGGATATTCAGAGGATGAGATGATGAAATTTAACACAACGTTCAAGACTTTGCGAATTTATTGGCCATTTACATCCCTTATATGACTTTTCCCCCACTGTAGGGCCTCGTGTAAGGTATATGACGCAATCGTACCCATTTTAAGAGTGTGCATAGGCATCAGGCAACATGTTGAACATAATGGATGACAGGTATTTAGAGGCTTGGGTGCCGAAATTCACACATACATGTTAAACGTGCATTTTGAACGATTTTAATTAGTTAAATGGAATTTCCCTTCTTTGGGCCCCATACAAAAGAATGTGACGCTTCTTGACCTATTGTATGATTATGCACTGACATCATTCTAAATGATAAACATATTATATGAAAGATTTTAACAGGTCGGGGTTCCGAAATATAATCAATCTTGAACGGTATGTGATATTTGTTATCATCTTTGTGTCACTTGTATAATTGTCCCCTACTGGGCCCCATATATGGGGAATGTGACGCAAATCATACCCTCTGAAGAATATGCCTATCCCATCAGCTGCATGTTTAACTTTATATAATATAGATATTTGGAGGTTTTGGTGTGTGAATTTTAATGTAATTGTTGAACTGTATTGATTACTTCGACCATTTGCACCACTTATAATGAATTTCACCTCGTTGGGCCCCTTAACAGGGAATGTGACGCCATTTGAGCCCTATGAGTAGTATGATGAGGCATTTAGCTTTATCGCTGACAGAACGAATTACAGATATTTAGAGGCTGAGAAGCTGAAACTTAACAAAACATGCAAGACTTTGCGAATGTATTGGCTATTTACACCCCTAACATGGCTTTCCCCACTGTAGGGCCCCTATGTAAGGGAATGTGACGCAAATGAACCCGTATGAAAAGTATGCAGAGGCATCAGGCAACATGTTAAACATAATGGGGGACTGGTTTTTAGAGGCGGTGTTGCTGAAATTTAAACCCACTTGTTAAACTTGTATTTTTAACGATTTTAAGTACCTACATTGAATTTCCCTCTTCGGGCCCCATACTAGGGAATGTGAAGCTACTTCCCCAATATACGATTGTACCCTGACATCAGTGTATATGTTAAACATAATAAATAAAAGATATTAAGAGGCCGTGGTTCCGAAATAGTTTCAAACTTGAACGGTATGTGAAACTTGTTATCGTTTTAGAGTCACTTGCATAATTGCCCCTACCCCCTCCCCCCCCCCCTATTTGGCCCCATATTAGGGAATGTGACGCCATTTGACCCATATGAGTAATATGTTGAGGCATATAGCTTTATCGCTAAGAGAACGAATTACAGATATTTAGAGGCTGAGAGGCTAAAATGCAAAAAAAAAAACATGCAAGACTTAGCGAATTTATTGACCATTTACACCCCTAACATGGCTTTCCCCACTGTAGGGCCCCTATGTAAAGAAATGTGACGCAAATTGCCCCGTTTGAAAAGTGTGAAGAGGGATCAGGCAACATGTTAAACATAATGGATGACGGGAATTTAGAGGCTGGGGTGCTGAATTTCAAACCCATTTGTTAAACTTGCATCTTTAACGATTTTCAGTACTTACTTTTAATTTCCCCTTTTTGGGCCCCATACTAGGGTATGTGACGCTACTTCACCCAATGTACGATTGTGTCCTGACATCAGTATATATGTTAAACATAATAAATGAAAGATATAAAGAGGCCGTGGTTCCGAAATAGTTTCAAACTTGAACGGTATGTGAAATATGTTATTATTTTTGAGTCGCTTGTATTGTTGACCCCCCCCCCCCATTTGGGCCCACATTAGGGAATGTGACGCCACTTGATCCATATGAGTACTATGTCGAGGCATCTAGCTTTATCGCTAAGAGAACAAATTACAGATATTTAAAGGCTGAGAGGCTGTAATTTAACAAAACATGCAAGACTTTGCGAATTTATTGGCCATTTACACCCAAACATGGCTTTCCCCACTGTAGGGCCCCTATGTAAGGGAATATGACGCAAATTGACCCGTATTTAAAGTATGCAGAGGCATCAGGCAACACGTTAAACATAATGGATGACAGGTATTTAGAGGCTGGGGTGCTGAAATTCAAACAAACTTGTTAAACTTGCATTTTTTACGATTTTTAAATACTTGTTTTGAATTTCCCCTCTCTGGGCCTCATACTAGGGAATTTGACGCTACTTCACCCAATGAACGATTGTGCCCTGACATCAGTGTATATGTTAAAAATAATAAATGAAAGATATTAAGGGGCCACGAATCCGAAATAGTTTCAAACTTGAACGGTATGTGAAATATGTTATCATTTTTGAGTCACTTGCATTATTGTCCCCCTATTTGACCCCATATTAGGGAATGTGACGCCACTTGACCCATATGAGTAGTATGTTGAGGCATCTAGCTTTATCGCTAAGAGAACGAATTACAGATATTTAGAGGCTGAGAGACGAAAATGTATCAAAACTTGTAAGACTTTGCGAATTTATTGGCCATTTACACCCCTAACATAGCTTTCCCCCACTGCAGGGCCCCTATGTAAGGGAATGTGACGCAAATGGACCCGTATGAAAAGTGTGCAGGGGCATCAGGCAACTTTTTAAACATAAAAGATGGCTGGTATTTAGAGGCTGGGGTGCTGAAATTCAATCCCACTTGTTAAACTTGCATTTTATAACGATTTTCAGATTGTACATTGAATTTCCCCTCTTTGGGCCCGATACTCGGGAATGTGACGCTACTTCACCCAATGTACGATTGTGCCCTGACATCAGTGTATATGTTAAACATAATAAATGAAAGATATTAAGAGGCCGCTGTTCCGAAATATTTTCAAACTTGAACGGTATGTGAAATGTGTTATCATTTTTGAGTCACTTGCATAATTGTCCCCACCCCCACTATTTGGCCCCATATTAGGGAATGTGACGCCACTTGACCCATGTGTGTAGTATGTTGAGGCATCCAGCTTTATCGCTAAGAGAACGAATTACAGATATTCAGAGGCTGAGAGGCTAAATTGTAACAAAACATGCAAGACTTTGCGAATGCTTTTGCTATTTTCACCCCTAACATGGCTTTCCCCACTACATGACCCCTATGTAAGGGAATGTGACGCAAACGGATCCGTATGAAAAGTGTGCAGAGGCATCAGACAACAAGTTAAATATAATGGATGACGGGTATTTAGAGGCTGGGGTGCTGAAATTCAAACCCACTTGTTAAACTTGCATTTATAACGATTTTCAGTACTTACTTTGAATATCCCCTCTTTGGGCCCCATACTAGAGCATGTGACACTACTTAACCCAATTTACGATTGTGTCCTGACATCAGTCTATATGGTAAACATGATAAATGAAAGATATTAAGAGGCTGTGGTTCCGAAATAGTTTCAAAATTGAACGATATGTGAAATGGGTTATCATTTTGGAGTCACTCGCATAATTGTCCCCCTATTGGGCCCCATATCAGGGAATGTGACGCAAATCATGCCCTCTAAGGATTTTGTCTAGGCAACTAGGAACATGTTTAACATAATACAATATAGATATTTAGAGGCTTTGATGTGTGAATTTTAATGTAAATGTAGAGGCTGTATTATTTACTCCGAACATTTACGCCACGTATATTGATTTTCCCCTCGTTGGTCCCCTTAACATGGAATGTGACGCCACTTGATCCCTATGAGGAGTATGCCGAGTCATTTAGCTTTATCGCTGACAGAACGAAATGCAGATATTTAGAGGCTGAGAGGCTGAAAATCGAACCCACGTGTTAAACATGCATTTATAACGATTTTCAGCACTTACACTGAATTTCCCCTCCTTGGGCCCCATACTACGGAATGTGACGCTACTTCACCCAATGTACGATTTTGCCCTGACATCAGTCTATATGGTAAACATAATAAATGAAAGATATTAAGAGGCTGCGGTTCCGAAATAGTTTCAAAATTGAACGATATGTGAAATGGGTTATCATTTTGGAGTCACTTGCATAATTGTCCCCCTATTGGGCCCCATATCAGGGAATGTGACGCAAATCATATCCTCTAAGGATTTTGTCTAGGCAACTAGGAACATGTTTAACATAATACAATATAGATATTTAGAGGCTTTGGTGTGTGAATTTTAATGTAAATGTAGAGGCTGTATTATTTACTCCGAACATTTACGCCAGGTATATTGATTTTCCCCTCGTTGGTCCCCTTAACAGGGAATGTGACGCCACTTGATCCCTATGAGGAGTATGCCGAGTCATTTAGCTTTATCGCTGACAGAACGAAATGCAGATATTTAGAGGCTGAGAGGCTGAAAATCGAACCCACGTGTTAAACTTGCATTTATAACGATTTTCAGCACCTACACTGAATTTCCCCTCTTTGGGCCCCATACTACGGAATGTGACGCTACTTCACCCAATGTACAATTTTGCCCTGACATCAGTCTATATGGTAAACATGATAAATGAAAGATATTAAGAGGCTGCGGTTCCGAAATAAGTTCAAAATTGAACGATATGTGAAATGGGTTATCATTATGGAGTCACTCGCATAATTGTCCCCCTATTGGGCCCCATCTCAGGGAATGTGACGCAAATCATACCCTCTCAGGATTTTGTCTAGGCAACTAGGAACATGTTTAACCTAATACAATATAGATATTTAGAGGCTTTGATGTGTGAATTTTAATGTAAATGTAGAGGCTGTATTATTTACTCCGAACATTTATACCACGTATATTGATTTTCCCCTCGTTGGTCCCCTTAACAGGGAATGTGACGCCACTTGATCCCTATGAATAGTATGCCGAGTCATTTAGCTTTATCGCTGAAAGAACGAAATGCAGATATTTAGAGGCTGAGAGGCTGAAAATCGAACCCACGTGTTAAACTTGCGTTTTTAACGATTTTCAGCACTTACACTGAATTTCCCCTCTTTGGGCCCCATACTAGGGAATGTGACGCTACTTCACCCAATGTACGATTTTGCTCTGACATCAGTCTATATGGTAAACATGATAAATGAAAGATATTAAGAGGCTGCGGTTCCGAAATAGTTTCAAAATTGAACGATATGTGAAATGGGTTATCATTTTGGAGTCACTCGCATAATTGTCCCCCTATTGGGCCCCATATCAGGGAATGTGACGCAAATCATGCCCTCTAAGGATTTTGTCTAGGCAACTAGGAACATGTTTAACATAGTACAATATAGATATTTAGAGGCTTTGATGTGTGAATTTTAATGTAAATGTAGAGGCTGTATTATTTACTCCGATCATTTACGCCACGTATATTGATTTTCCCCTCGTTGGTCCCCTTAACAGGGAATGTGACGCCACTTGATCCCTATGAATAGTATGCCGAGTCATTTAGCTTTATCGCTGACAGAACGAAATGCAGATATTTAGAGGCTGAGAGGCTGAAAATCGAACCCACGTGTTAAACATGCATTTATAACGATTTTCAGCACTTACACTGAATTTCCCCTCCTTGGGCCCCATACTACGGAATGTGACGCTACTTCACCCAATGTACGATTTTGCCCTGACATCAGTCTGTATGGTAAACATAATAAATGAAAGATATTAAGAGGCTGCGGTTCCGAAATAGTTTCAAAATTGAACGATATGTGAAATGGGTTATCATTTTGGAGTCACTTGCATAATTGTCCCACTATTGGGCCCCATATCAGGGAATGTGACGCAAATCATACCCTCTAAGGATTTTGTCTAGGCAACTAGGAACATGTTTAACATAATACAATATAGATATTTAGAGGCTTTGGTGTGTGAATTTTAATGTAAATGTAGAGGCTGTATTATTTACTCCGAACATTTACGCCAGGTATATTGATTTTCCCCTCGTTGGTCCCCTTAACAGGGAATGTGACGCCACTTGATCCCTATGAGGAGTATGCCGAGTCATTTAGCTTTATCGCTGACAGAACGAAATGCAGATATTTAGAGGCTGAGAGGCTGAAAATCGAACCCACGTGTTAAACTTGCATTTATAACGATTTTCAGCACCTACACTGAATTTCCCCTCTTTGGGCCCCATACTACGGAATGTGACGCTACTTCACCCAATGTACGATTTTGCCCTGACATCAGTCTATATGGTAAACATGATAAATGAAAGATATTAAGAGGCTGCGGTTCCGAAATAGTTTCAAAATTGAACGATATGTGAAATGGGTTATCATTATGGAGTCACTCGCATAATTGTCCCCCTATTGGGCCCCATCTCAGGGAATGTGACGCAAATCATACCCTCTCAGGATTTTGTCTAGGCAACTAGGAACATGTTTAACCTAATACAATATAGATATTTAGAGGCTTTGATGTGTGAATTTTAATGTAAATGTAGAGGCTGTATTATTTACTCCGAACATTTATACCACGTATATTGATTTTCCCCTCGTTGGTCCCCTTAACAGGGAATGTGACGCCACTTGATCCCTATGAATAGTATGCCGAGTCATTTAGCTTATCGCTGAAAGAACGAAATGCAGATATTTAGAGGCTGAGAGGCTGAAAATCGAACCCACGTGTTAAACTTGCGTTTTTAACGATTTTCAGCACTTACACTGAATTTCCCCTCTTTGGGCCCCATACTAGGGAATGTGACGCTACTTCACCCAATGTACGATTTTGCTCTGACATCAGTCTATATGGTAAACATGATAAATGAAAGATATTAAGAGGCTGCGGTTCCGAAATAGTTTCAAAATTGAACGATATGTGAAATGGGTTATCATTTTGGAGTCACTCGCATAATTGTCCCCCTATTGGGCCCCATATCAGGGAATGTGACGCAAATCATGCCCTCTAAGGATTTTGTCTAGGCAACTAGGAACATGTTTAACATAGTACAATATAGATATTTAGAGGCTTTGATGTGTGAATTTTAATGTAAATGTAGAGGCTGTATTATTTACTCCGATCATTTACGCCACGTATATTGATTTTCCCCTCGTTGGTCCCCTTAACAGGGAATGTGACGCCACTTGATCCCTATGAATAGTATGCCGAGTCATTTAGCTTTATCGCTGACAGAACGAAATGCAGATATTTAGAGGCTGAGAGGCTGAAAATCGAACCCACGTGTTAAACATGCATTTATAACGATTTTCAGCACTTACACTGAATTTCCCCTCCTTGGGCCCCATACTACGGAATGTGACGCTACTTCACCCAATGTACGATTTTGCCCTGACATCAGTCTGTATGGTAAACATAATAAATGAAAGATATTAAGAGGCTGCGGTTCCGAAATAGTTTCAAAATTGAACGATATGTGAAATGGGTTATCATTTTGGAGTCACTTGCATAATTGTCCCACTATTGGGCCCCATATCAGGGAATGTGACGCAAATCATACCCTCTAAGGATTTTGTCTAGGCAACTAGGAACATGTTTAACACAATACAATATAGATATTTAGAGGCTTTGGTGTGTGAATTTTAATGTAAATGTAGAGGCTGTATTATTTACTCCGAACATTTACGCCAGGTATATTGATTTTCCCCTCGTTGGTCCCCTTAACAGGGAATGTGACGCCACTTGATCCCTATGAGGAGTATGCCGAGTCATTTAGCTTTATCGCTGACAGAACGAAATGCAGATATTTAGAGGCTGAGAGGCTGAAAATCGAACCCACGTGTTAAACTTACATTTATAACGATTTTCAGCACCTACACTGAATTTCCCCTCTTTGGGCCCCATACTACGGAATGTGACGCTACTTCATCCAATGTACGATTTTGCCCTGACATCAGTCTATATGGTAAACATGATAAATGAAAGATATTAAGAGACTGCGGTTCCGAAATAGTTTCAAAATTGAACGATATGTGAAATGGGTTATCATTATGGAGTCACTCGCATAATTGTCCCCCTATTGGGCCCCATCTCAGGGAATGTGACGCAAATCATACCCTCTCAGGATTTTGTCTAGGCAACTAGGAACATGTTTAACCTAATACAATATAGATATTTAGAGGCTTTGATGTGTGAATTTTAATGTAAATGTAGAGGCTGTATTATTTACTCCGAACATTTATACCACGTATATTGATTTTCCCCTCGTTGGTCCCCTTAACAGGGAATGTGACGCCACTTGATCCCTGTGAATAGTATGCCGAGTCATTTAGCTTTATCGCTGAAAGAACGAAATGCAGATATTTAGAGGCTGAGAGGCTGAAAATCGAACCCACGTGTTAAACTTGCGTTTTTAACGATTTTCAGCACTTACACTGAATTTCCCCTCTTTGGGCCCCATACTAGGGAATGTGACGCTACTTCACCCAATGTACGATTTTGCTCTGACATCAGTCTATATGGTAAACATGATAAATGAAAGATATTAAGAGGCTGCGGTTCCGAAATAGTTTCAAAATTGAACGATATGTGAAATGGGTTATCATTTTGGAGTCACTCGCATAATTGTCCCCCTATTGGGCCCCATATCAGGGAATGTGACGCAAATCATACCCTCTAAGGATTTTGTCTAGGCAACTAGGAACATGTTTAACATAGTACAATATAGATATTTAGAGGCTTTGATGTGTGAATTTTAATGTAAATGTAGAGGCTGTATTATTTACTCCGAACATTTACGCCACGTATATTGATTTTCCCCTCGTTGGTCCCCTTAACAGGGAATGTGACGCCACTTGATCCCTATGAGGAGTATGCCGAGTCATTTAGCTTTATCGCTGACAGAACGAAATGCAGATATTTAGAGGCTGAGAGGCTGAAAATCGAACCCACGTGTTAAACATGCATTTATAACGATTTTCAGCACTTACACTGAATTTCCCCTCCTTGGGCCCCATACTAGGGAATGTGACGCTACTTCACCCAATGTACGATTTTGCCCTGACATCAGTCTATATGGTAAACATAATAAATGAAAGATATTAAGAGGCTGCGGTTCCGAAATAGTTTCAAAATTGAACGATATGTGAAATGGGTTATCATTTTGGAGTCACTTGCATAATTGTCCCACTATTGGGCCCCATATCAGGGAATGTGACGCAAATCATACCCTCTAAGGATTTTGTCTAGGCAACTAGGAACATGTTTAACATAATACAATATAGATATTTAGAGGCTTTGGTGTGTGAATTTTAATGTAAATGTAGAGGCTGTATTATTTACTCCGAACATTTACGCCAGGTATATTGATTTTCTCATCGTTGGTCCCCTTAACAGGGAATGTGACGCCACTTGATCCCTATGAGGAGTATGCCGAGTCATTTAGCTTTATCGCTGACAGAATGAAATGCAGATATTTAGAGGCTGAGAGGCTGAAAATCGAACCCACGTGTTAAACTTGCATTTATAACGATTTTCAGCACCTACACTGAATTTCCCCTCTTTGGGCCCCATACTACGGAATGTGACGCTACTTCACCCAATGTACGATTTTGCCCTGACATCAGTCTATATGGTAAACATGATAAATGAAAGATATTAAGAGGCTGCGGTTCCGAAATAGTTTCAAAATTGAACGATATGTGAAATGGGTTATCATTATGGAGTCACTCGCATAATTGTCCCCCTATTGGGCCCCATCTCAGGGAATGTGACGCAAATCATACCCTCTCAGGATTTTGTCTAGGCAACTAGGACTATGTTTAACCTAATACAATATAGATATTTAGAGGCTTTGATGTGTGAATTTTAATGTAAATGTAGAGGCTGTATTATTTACTCCGAACATTTATACCACGTATATTGATTTTCCCCTCGTTGGTCCCCTTAACAGGGAATGTGACGCCACTTGATCCCTATGAATAGTATGCCGAGTCATTTAGCTTTATCGCTGAAAGAACGAAATGCAGATATTTAGAGGCTGAGAGGCTGAAAATCGAACCCACGTGTTAAACTTGCGTTTTTAACGATTTTCAGCACTTACACTGAATTTCCCCTCTTTGGGCCCCATACTAGGGAATGTGACGCTACTTCACCCAATGTACGATTTTGCTCTGACATCAGTCTATATGGTAAACATGATAAATGAAAGATATTAAGAGGCTGCGGTTCCGAAATAGTTTCAAAATTGAACGATATGTGAAATGGGTTATCATTTTGGAGTCACTCGCATAATTGTCCCCCTATTGGGCCCCATATCAGGGAATGTGACGCAAATCATGCCCTCTAAGGATTTTGTCTAGGCAACTAGGAACATGTTTAACATAATACAATATAGATATTTAGAGGCTTTGATGTGTGAATTTTAATGTAAATGTAGAGGCTGTATTATTTACTCCGAACATTTACGCCACGTATATTGATTTTCCCCTCGTTGGTCCCCTTAACAGGGAATGTGACGCCACTTGATCCCTATGAGGAGTATGCCGAGTCATTTAGCTTTATCGCTGACAGAACGAAATGCAGATATTTAGAGGCTGAGAGGCTGAAAATCGAACCCACGTGTTAAACATGCATTTATAACGATTTTCAGCACTTACACTGAATTTCCCCTCCTTGGGCCCCATACTAGGGAATGTGACGCTACTTCACCCAATGTACGATTTTGCCCTGACATCAGTCTATATGGTAAACATAATAAATGAAAGATATTAAGAGGCTGCGGTTCCGAAATAGTTTCAAAATTGAACGATATGTGAAATGGGTTATCATTTTGGAGTCACTTGCATAATTGTCCCACTATTGGGCCCCATATCAGGGAATGTGACGCAAATCATACCCTCTAAGGATTTTGTCTAGGCAACTAGGAACATGTTTAACATAATACAATATAGATATTTAGAGGCTTTGGTGTGTGAATTTTAATGTAAATGTAGAGGCTGTATTATTTACTCCGAACATTTACGCCAGGTATATTGATTTTCCCCTCGTTGGTCCCCTTAACAGGGAATGTGACGCCACTTGATCCCTATGAGGAGTATGCCGAGTCATTTAGCTTTATCGCTGACAGAACGAAATGCAGATAGTTAGAGGCTGAGAGGCTGAAAATCGAACCCACGTGTTAAACTTACATTTATAACGATTTTCAGCACCTACACTGAATTTCCCCTCTTTGGGCCCCATACTACGGAATGTGACGCTACTTCATCCAATGTACGATTTTGCCCTGACATCAGTCTATATGGTAAACATGATAAATGAAAGATATTAAGAGACTGCGGTTCCGAAATAGTTTCAAAATTGAACGATATGTGAAATGGGTTATCATTATGGAGTCACTCGCATAATTGTCCCCCTATTGGGCCCCATCTCAGGGAATGTGACGCAAATCATACCCTCTCAGGATTTTGTCTAGGCAACTAGGAACATGTTTAACCTAATACAATATAGATATTTAGAGGCTTTGATGTGTGAATTTTAATGTAAATGTAGAGGCTGTATTATTTACTCCGAACATTTATACCACGTATATTGATTTTCCCCTCGTTGGTCCCCTTAACAGGGAATGTGACGCCACTTGATCCCTGTGAATAGTATGCCGAGTCATTTAGCTTTATCGCTGAAAGAACGAAATGCAGATATTTAGAGGCTGAGAGGCTGAAAATCGAACCCACGTGTTAAACTTGCGTTTTTAACGATTTTCAGCACTTACACTGAATTTCCCCTCTTTGGGCCCCATACTAGGGAATGTGACGCTACTTCACCCAATGTACGATTTTGCTCTGACATCAGTCTATATGGTAAACATGATAAATGAAAGATATTAAGAGGCTGCGGTTCCGAAATAGTTTCAAAATTGAACGATATGTGAAATGGGTTATCATTTTGGAGTCACTCGCATAATTGTCCCCCTATTGGGCCCCATATCAGGGAATGTGACGCAAATCATACCCTCTAAGGATTTTGTCTAGGCAACTAGGAACATGTTTAACATAGTACAATATAGATATTTAGAGGCTTTGATGTGTGAATTTTAATGTAAATGTAGAGGCTGTATTATTTACTCCGAACATTTACGCCACGTATATTGATTTTCCCCTCGTTGGTCCCCTTAACAGGGAATGTGACGCCACTTGATCCCTATGAGGAGTATGCCGAGTCATTTAGCTTTATCGCTGACAGAACGAAATGCAGATATTTAGAGGCTGAGAGGCTGAAAATCGAACCCACGTGTTAAACATGCATTTATAACGATTTTCAGCACTTACACTGAATTTCCCCTCCTTGGGCCCCATACTAGGGAATGTGACGCTACTTCACCCAATGTACGATTTTGCCCTGACATCAGTCTATATGGTAAACATAATAAATGAAAGATATTAAGAGGCTGCGGTTCCGAAATAGTTTCAAAATTGAACGATATGTGAAATGGGTTATCATTTTGGAGTCACTTGCATAATTGTCCCACTATTGGGCCCCATATCAGGGAATGTGACGCAAATCATACCCTCTAAGGATTTTGTCTAGGCAACTAGGAACATGTTTAACATAATACAATATAGATATTTAGAGGCTTTGGTGTGTGAATTTTAATGTAAATGTAGAGGCTGTATTATTTACTCCGAACATTTACGCCAGGTATATTGATTTTCTCATCGTTGGTCCCCTTAACAGGGAATGTGACGCCACTTGATCCCTATGAGGAGTATGCCGAGTCATTTAGCTTTATCGCTGACAGAATGAAATGCAGATATTTAGAGGCTGAGAGGCTGAAAATCGAACCCACGTGTTAAACTTGCATTTATAACGATTTTCAGCACCTACACTGAATTTCCCCTCTTTGGGCCCCATACTACGGAATGTGACGCTACTTCACCCAATGTACGATTTTGCCCTGACATCAGTCTATATGGTAAACATGATAAATGAAAGATATTAAGAGGCTGCGGTTCCGAAATAGTTTCAAAATTGAACGATATGTGAAATGGGTTATCATTATGGAGTCACTCGCATAATTGTCCCCCTATTGGGCCCCATCTCAGGGAATGTGACGCAAATCATACCCTCTCAGGATTTTGTCTAGGCAACTAGGACTATGTTTAACCTAATACAATATAGATATTTAGAGGCTTTGATGTGTGAATTTTAATGTAAATGTAGAGGCTGTATTATTTACTCCGAACATTTATACCACGTATATTGATTTTCCCCTCGTTGGTCCCCTTAACAGGGAATGTGACGCCACTTGATCCCTATGAATAGTATGCCGAGTCATTTAGCTTTATCGCTGAAAGAACGAAATGCAGATATTTAGAGGCTGAGAGGCTGAAAATCGAACCCACGTGTTAAACTTGCGTTTTTAACGATTTTCAGCACTTACACTGAATTTCCCCTCTTTGGGCCCCATACTAGGGAATGTGACGCTACTTCACCCAATGTACGATTTTGCTCTGACATCAGTCTATATGGTAAACATGATAAATGAAAGATATTAAGAGGCTGCGGTTCCGAAATAGTTTCAAAATTGAACGATATGTGAAATGGGTTATCATTTTGGAGTCACTCGCATAATTGTCCCCCTATTGGGCCCCATATCAGGGAATGTGACGCAAATCATGCCCTCTAAGGATTTTGTCTAGGCAACTAGGAACATGTTTAACATAATACAATATAGATATTTAGAGGCTTTGATGTGTGAATTTTAATGTAAATGTAGAGGCTGTATTATTTACTCCGAACATTTACGCCACGTATATTGATTTTCCCCTCGTTGGTCCCCTTAACAGGGAATGTGACGCCACTTGATCCCTATGAGGAGTATGCCGAGTCATTTAGCTTTATCGCTGACAGAACGAAATGCAGATATTTAGAGGCTGAGAGGCTGAAAATCGAACCCACGTGTTAAACATGCATTTATAACGATTTTCAGCACTTACACTGAATTTCCCCTCCTTGGGCCCCATACTAGGGAATGTGACGCTACTTCACCCAATGTACGATTTTGCCCTGACATCAGTCTATATGGTAAACATAATAAATGAAAGATATTAAGAGGCTGCGGTTCCGAAATAGTTTCAAAATTGAACGATATGTGAAATGGGTTATCATTTTGGAGTCACTTGCATAATTGTCCCACTATTGGGCCCCATATCAGGGAATGTGACGCAAATCATACCCTCTAAGGATTTTGTCTAGGCAACTAGGAACATGTTTAACATAATACAATATAGATATTTAGAGGCTTTGGTGTGTGAATTTTAATGTAAATGTAGAGGCTGTATTATTTACTCCGAACATTTACGCCAGGTATATTGATTTTCCCCTCGTTGGTCCCCTTAACAGGGAATGTGACGCCACTTGATCCCTATGAGGAGTATGCCGAGTCATTTAGCTTTATCGCTGACAGAACGAAATGCAGATAGTTAGAGGCTGAGAGGCTGAAAATCGAACCCACGTGTTAAACTTGCAATTATAACGATTTTCAGCACCTACACTGAATTTCCCCTCTTTGGGCCCCATACTACGGAATGTGACGCTACTTCACCCAATGTACGATTTTGCCCTGACATCAGTCTATATGGTAAACATGATAAATGAAAGATATTAAGAGGCTGCGGTTCCGAAATAGTTTCAAAATTGAACGATATGTGAAATGGGTTATCATTATGGAGTCACTCGCATAATTGTCCCCCTATTGGGCCCCATCTCAGGGAATGTGACGCAAATCATACCCTCTCAGGATTTTGTCTAGGCAACTAGGAACATGTTTAACCTAATACAATATAGATATTTAGAGGCTTTGATGTGTGAATTTTAATGTAAATGTAGAGGCTGTATTATTTACTCCGAACATTTATACCACGTATATTGATTTTCCCCTCGTTGGTCCCCTTAACAGGGAATGTGACGCCACTTGATCCCTATGAATAGTATGCCGAGTCATTTAGCTTTATCGCTGAAAGAACGAAATGCAGATATTTAGAGGCTGAGAGGCTGAAAATCGAACCCACGTGTTAAACTTGCGTTTTTAACGATTTTCAGCACTTACACTGAATTTCCCCTCTTTGGGCACCATACTAGGGAATGTGACGCTACTTCACCCAATGTACGATTTTGCTCTGACATCAGTCTATATGGTAAACATGATAAATGAAAGATATTAAGAGGCTGCGGTTCCGAAATAGTTTCAGAATTGAACGATATGTGAAATGGGTTATCATTTTGGAGTCACTCGCATAATTGTCCCCCTATTGGGCCCCATATCAGGGAATGTGACGCAAATCATGCCCTCTAAGGATTTTGTCTAGGCAACTAGGAACATGTTTAACATAATACAATATAGATATTTAGAGGCTTTGATGTGTGAATTTTAATGTAAATGTAGAGGCTGTATTATTTACTCCGAACATTTACGCCACGTATATTGATTTTCCCCTCGTTGGTCCCCTTAACAGGGAATGTGACGCCACTTGATCCCTATGAGGAGTATGCCGAGTCATTTAGCTTTATCGCTGACAGAACGAAATGCAGATATTTAGAGGCTGAGAGGCTGAAAATCGAACCCACGTGTTAAACATGCATTTATAACGATTTTCAGCACTTACACTGAATTTCCCCTCTTTGGGCCCCATACTAGGGAATGTGACGCTACTTCACCCAATGTACGATTTTGCCCTGACATCAGTATATATGGTAAACATAATAAATGAAAGATATTAAGAGGCTGCGGTTCCGAAATAGTTTCAAAATTGAACGATATGTGAAATGGGTTATCATTTTGGAGTCACTCGCATAATTGTCCCCCTATTGGGCCCCATATCAGGGAATGTGACGCAAATCATACCCTCTCAGGATTTTGTCTAGGCAACTAGGAACATGTCTAACCTGATACAATATAGATATTTAGAGGCTTTGATGTGTGAATTTTAATGTAAATGTAGAGGCTGTATTATTTACTCCGAACATTTACACCACCTATATTGATTTTCCCCTCGTTGGTCCCCTTAACAGGGAATGTGACGCCACTTGATCCCTATGAGGAGTATGCCGAGTCATTTAGCTTTATCGCTGACAGAACGAAATGCAGATATTTAGAGGCTGAGAGGCTGAAAATCGAACCCACGTGTTAAACTTGCATTTATAACGATTTTCAGCACTTACACTGAATTTCACCTCTTTGGGCCCCATACTACGGAATGTGACGCTACTTCACCCAATGTACGAGTTTGCCCTGACATCAGTCTATATGGTAAACATGATAAATGAAAGATATTAAGAGGCTGCGGTTCCGAAATAGTTTCAAAATTGAACGATATGTGAAATGGGTTATCATTTTGGAGTCACTCGCATAATTGTCCCCCTATTGGGCCCCATCTCAGGGAATGTGACGCAAATCATACCCTCTCAGGATTTTGTCTAGGCAACTAGGAACATGTTTAACCTAATACAATATAGATATTTAGAGGCTTTGATGTGTGAATTTTAATGTAAATGTAGAGGCTGTATTATTTACTCCGAACATTTACACCACCTATATTGATTTTCCCCTCGTTGGTCCCCTTAACAGGGAATGTGACGCAACTTGATTCCTACGAATAGTATGCCGAGTCATTTAGCTTTATCGCTGACAGAACGAAATGCAGATATTTAGAGGCTGAGAGGCTGAAAATCGAACCCACGTGTTAAACTTGCGTTTTAAAGATTTTCAGCACTTACACTGAATTTCCCCTCTTTGGGACCCATACTAGGGAATGTGACGCTACTTCACCCAATGTACGATTTTGTTCTGACATCGGTCTATATGGTAAACATGATAAATGAAAGATATTAAGAGGCTGCGGTTTCGAAATAGTTTCAAAATTGAACGATATGTGAAATGGGTTATCATTTTGGAGCCGCTCGCATAATTGTCCCCCTATTGGGCCCCATATCAGGGAATGTGACGCAAATCATGCCCTCTAAGGATTTTGTCTAGGCAACTAGGAACATGTTTAATATAATACAATATAGATATTTAGAGGCTTTGATGTGTGAATTTTAATGTAAATGTAGAGGCTGTATTATTTACTCCGAACATTTACGCCACGTATATTGATTTTCCCCTCGTTGGTCCCATTAACAGGGAATGTGACGCCACTTGATCCCTATGAGGAGTATGCCGAGTCATTTAGCTTTATCGCTGACAGAACGAAATGCAGATATTTAGAGGATGAGAGGCTGAAAATCGAACCCACGTGTTAAACATGCATTTATAACGATTTTCAGCACTTACACTGAATTTCCCCTCTTTGGGCCCCATACTACGGAATGTGACGCTACTTCACCCAATGTACGATTTTGCCCTGACATCAGTCTATATGGTAAACATAATAAATGAAAGATATTAAGAGGCTGCGGTTCCGTAATAGTTTCAAAATTGAACGATATGTGAAATGGGTTATTATTTTGGAGTCACTCGCATAATTGTCCCCCATATTGGGCCCCATATCAGGGAATGTGACGCAAATCCTACCCTCTAAGAATTATGTCCCGGCAACTAGGAACGTGTTTAACATAATACAATATAGATATTTAGAGGCTTTGATGAGTGAATTTTAATGTAAATGTAGAGGCTGTATTAATTACTTCGACCATTTACACCACCTATATTGAATTCCCCCTCGCGGTCGGCTTAACAGGGAATGTGACGCCACTTGATCACTATTAGTAGTATGCTGAGACATTTAGCTTTATCGCTGATAGAACGAATTACAGATATTTAGAGGCTGAGAGGCTGAAATTCGAACCCAAGTGTTAAACTTGCATTTATAACGATTTTCAGCACTTACACTGAATTTCACCTCTTTGGGTCCCATACTAGGGAATGTGACGCCAATTCACCCACAGTACGATCTTGCTCTGACATTAGTCTATATGATAAGCATAATAAATGAAATACATTAAGACGCTGCGGTTCCGAAATAACTTCAAATTTGCGCGGTATGTGAAATGTATTATCATTTTTTAGTCACTAGCATAATTGTCCCTCTATTGGGCCCCATACAAGGGAATGTGACGCAAAACATACCCTCTAAGGATTATATGCAGGCAACTAGCAACAAGTTTACTATAATACAATATAGATATTTAGAGGCTTTGGTGTGTGAATTTTAATGAAATTTAGAGGCTGTATTAATTACTTCGACCATTTTCACCACCTATATCGAATTTCCCCTCGCTGGTCCCCTTAACAGGGAATGTACGCCACTTGATCCCTATGAGTAGTATGCCGAGTCATTTAGCTTTATCGCTAACAGAAGGAATTGGAGATATTTAGAGGCTGAGAGACTGAAAATCGAACCCGAGTGTTGAACTTGCATTTATAACGATTTTCAGCACTTACACTGAATTTCCCCTCTTTGGGCCCCATATTAGGGAATGTGACGCCAATTCATCCTAAGTACGATCTTACTCTGACATCAGTCTATATGGTAAACATAATAAATTAAAGGTATTAAGAGGCTGCGGTTCCGAAATATCTTCAAATTTGAACGGTATGGGAAATTTGTTTTCATTTTTGAGTCACTTGCATAATTGTTCCCCCTATTGGGCCCCATATCAGGGAATGTGACGCGAAACATACCCTCTAAGGATTAGATCCAGGCAACTAGCAACAAGTTTACTGTAATAGAATATAGATATTTAGAGGGTTTCATGTGTGAATTTTAATGTAAATGTAGAGGCTGTATTAATTACTTCGACCATTTACACCACCTTTATTGAATTTCCCCTCGTCGGTCCCCTTAACAGGGAATGTGACGCCACTTGACCCTATGAGTAGTATGCCGAGTCATTTAGCTTTATCGCTGAAAGAACGAATTTCAGATAATTAGAGGCTGAGAGGCTGAAATTCGAACCCACGTGTTAAACTTGCATTTATAACGATTTTCAGCACGTACACTGAATGTCCCCTCTTTGGGCCCCATACTAGGGAATGTGACGCTACTTCACCCAATGTTCGATTTTGCTCTGACATCAGTCTATATTGTTAACATAATTAATGAAAGATATTAAGAGGCCGCGGTTCCGAAATATCTTCAAACTAGAACGGTATGTGAAATGTGTTATCATTTTCGAGTCACTAGCATAATTGTCCCCCTGTTCGGCCCCATATAAGGGAAGATGACGCGAAACGTACCCTCTAATGATTATGTCCAGGCAACTAGGAACATGTTTAACATAATACAATATAGATAGTTAGAGGCTTTGATGTGTGAATTTTAATGTAAACGTAGAGGCTGTATTAATTACTTCGACCATTTACACCACCTATTATACCACCAAACTTGCATTTATAACGTTTTTCAGCACGTACAATGAATTTCCCCTCTTTGGGCCCCATACTAGGGAAATGTGACGCTACTTCACCCAATGTACGATTGGGCCCTGACATCAGTCTGTGTGTTTAATATAATAAATGAAAGATATTAAGAGTCCGCGGCTCCGATTGAACAGTATGTGAAATATGTTATCATTTTTGAGTCACTTGCATAATTGTCTCACAATTTGGCATATTAAGGAATGTGACGCCACTTGGCCCATATGAGTAGTATGTTGAGGCATCTAGCTTTATCTCTAAGAGAACGAATTACAGATATTTAGAGGCTGAGAGGCTAAAATGCAACAGAACATGCAAGCCTTTGCGAATTAATTGGCCATTTACACCTCTAGGATGGCTTTCCCCACTGTCGGGCCCCTACGCAAATGAAAAGTGTGCAGAGGCACCAGGCAACATGTTAAACATAATGGATGACGTGTATTTAGAGGCTGAGGTGCTGAAATTCAAACCCACTTGTAAAACTTGCATTTTTAACGATTTTTGGTACTTACATTGAATTTCCCCTCTTTGGGCCCCATACTAGGGATTGTGACGCTACTTCACCCAATGTACGATTGGGCCCTGACATCAGTCTATATGTTAAACATAATAAATGAAAGACATTAATGGGCCGCGATTCCGAAATTGTTTCGAACTTGAACGGTATGTGAAATATGTTATCATTTTTGAGTCACTTTCATAATTTTCCCCCTATTTGGCCCCATATAAGGGAAAGTGACGCCACTTGACCCATATGAGTAGTATGTTTAGGCATCTAGCTTTATCGCTAAGAGAACGAATTACAGCTATTGCGAGGCTGAGAAGCTAAAATTCAACAAAAGATGCAATAATTTATTGGCCATTTAAACCCCTTACATGGCTTTCCCCACTGTAGGGCCCCTATGTAAGGGAATGTGACGCACATGGACCCGTATGAAAAGTGTGCCAAGGCATCAGGCAACATGTTAAACATAATGGATGACGGGTATTTAGAGGCTGTGGTGCTGAAATAAACATAATGGATGACGGGTATTTAGAGGCTGTGGTGCTGAAATTCAAACCCACTTGTTAAACTGGCATTAGTCAACGATTTTCAGAACTTACTTTGAATCGCCCCTCTTTGGGCCCCATACTAGGGAATGTGACGCTACTTCAACCAATGTACGATTGTGCCCTGACATCAGTCTATACGTTAGACATAATAAATGAAAGCTATTAAGAGACTGCGGTTCCGAACTATTTTCAAACTTGAACGCTATGTGAAATACGCTTGTATGTTACTCTCTTGAGTCACTTGCATAAATGCCCCAACCCCCACATATTTGGCCCCATATTAGTGAATGCGACGCCTCACGACCCATATGGGTAGTATGTTGAGGCATCTAGCTTTATCGCTAAGAGAACGAATTACAAATATTTAGAGGCTGAGAGGCTAAAATGTAACAAAACATGCAAGACTTTGCAAATTTGTTGGCCATTTACACCCCCACATGGCTTTCCCCACTGTAGGGCCCCTATGTAAGGGAATGTGACGCAAATGGACCCGTATGAAAAGTGTGCAGAGGCATCAGGCAACATGTTAACATAATTGCTGACGGGTATTTAGAGGTTGGGGTGCTGAAATTCAAACCCACTTGTTAAACTTGCATTTTAACAATTTTCAGTATTTCCTTTGAATTTCCCCTCTTAAGGCCCCACACTAGGGAATGTGACGCTACTTCACCCAATGTACGATTGTGCCCTGTCATCAGTCTATATGTTAAACATAATAAATGAATGTTATTAAGAGGCCGCGGTTCCGAAATATTTTCAAACTTGAACGGTATGTGAAATATGTTTTCATTTTTTAACCACTTGCATAATTGCCCCCCCCCCCCCCCCCTATTTGGCCCCATATTAGGGAATGTGACGCCACACGACCCATATGAGTAGTATGTTAAGTACATTTTTTGAATTTCCCCTCTTGGGCCCATTGCTATGGAATGTGAAGCTACTTCACCCAATGAACGAGTGTGCCCTGACATCAGTCTATATGTTAAACATAATAAATGAAAGATATTAAGATGCCGCGAATCCGAAATAGTTTCAAACTTGAACGGTGAGTGAAATATGTTATCAGTTTTAGGCACTTGCATATTTGCCCCCCTATTTAGCCCCATATTAGGGAATGTGACGCGAATCATACCCTTTAAAGATTATGCCCAGGCAACATGCAACACGTTTAACATAATACAAAATAGATATTTAGAGGCTTTGATGTGTGAATTTTGATGGAAATGTAGAAGATGTATTGATTACTTCGACCATTTACACCACCTATATTGAATTTCCACTCGTTGTTCCTCTTAACAGGGAATGTGACGTCACTTAATCCCTAGAAGTAGTATGCCGAGTCATTTAGGTTTATCGCTGACAGAACGAATTACAAATATTTAGAGGCTGAGGGGCTGAAATTCGAAACCAAGTGTTAAATATGTTCTATAAAAGGGTTATCCTTTGGAAGCAAGGAATACTCCACAGAACTGAAAAATATGGAGTGTACATGTTTTCTGGGCCAGACTAGCTAGTTTCGGCCAATTTGGCCTCATCAATGACCCTCAGATATTTTCGAAATTCCACAATGGAAACAATGATCCCAAAGGACAAGAAAATATAATCTACACTATCATGTAGGGCAGGGAGACGTTTTACCGCCGCCACACATTCCCACACACCAGCTGTAGTGAAGTTAAATATGTTCTATAAAAGGGTTATCCTTTGGAAGCAAGGAATACACCACAGAACTGAAAAATATCGAGTGTACATGTTTTCTGGGCCAGACTAGCTAGTTTCGGCCAATTAGGCCTCATCAGTGACCCTCAGATATTTTCGACATTCCACAATGGAAACAAGGATCCCAAAGGACAAGAAAATATAATCTACACTATGATGTAGGGTAGGGACAGGTTTTACCACCGCCACACATCCCACACACCAGCTGTAGTGAAGTTAAATATGTTCTATAAAAAGGGTTATCCTTTGGGAGCAAGGAATACACAACATAACTAAAAAATATGGAGTGTAAATGTTTTCTGAGCCAGACTAGCTAGTTTCAGCCAAATAGGCCTCATCAGTGACCATCAGATATTTTCGAAATTCCACAATGGAAACAATGATCCCAAAGGACAAGAAAATATAATCTACACTATGATGTAGGAACCAATGATCCCAAAGGACAAGAAAATATAATCTACACTATGTTGTAGGGCATTTATTACGATTTTCAGCACTCACAATGAATTTCCTCTCTTTGGGCCCCATACTAGGGAATGTGACGCTACTTCACCCAATGGCCCTGATATCAGTCTTTATGGTAAACATTATAAATGAAAGATATTAAGAGGCTGCGGTTTTGAAATATTTTCAAACTTGAAGAACGGTATGTGAAATTTGTTATCATTTTTGAGTCACTTGCATAATTGCCCCCTTTTGGGCTCCGTATCAGGGAATGTGACGCCAATCATACCCTCTAAGGATTATGTCCAGTCAACTAGGAACATGTTTAACATAATACAATATAGATATTTAGAGGCGTTGAAGTGGGAATTTTAATGTAAATTTAGAGGCTGTATTAATTACTTCGACCATTTACACCACCTATATTGAATTTCCTCTCGTTGGTCCCCTTTACAGGGAATGTGACGCGAATCATACCCTCTAAGGATTATGTCCAGGAAACTAGGAACATGTTTAACATAATACAATATAGATATTAAGAGGCTTTGATGTATGAATTTTAATGTAAATGTAGAAGCTGTGTTAATTACTTCGACCATTTGAATTTCCCCTCGTTGGTCCACTTAACAGGGAATGGGACGCAACTTGATCCCTATGAGCAGTATTCCGGGTCATTTAGCTTTATCGCCGACAGAACGAATTACAGATATTTAGAGACTGACAGGCGGAAATTTAACAAATCATGCAAGCCTAAGTGAATTTATTGGCCACATTGGCATCCCTAATATGGCTTTTCCTCACTGCAGGGCCCCTATGTAAGGGAATGTGACGCATATGGACCCGTTTGAAAAGTGTGCAGAGGCAGCAGGCAACATGTTAAACATAATGGCTGACAGGCATTTAGAGGCTGGGATGCTGAAATTCGAACCCACGCGTAAAACTGGCATTTATAACGATTTTCAGCACTTACACTGAATTTCCCCTCTTTGGGCCCTATACTAGGGAATGTGACGCTAATTCACCCAAAGTACGCTCTTGCTCTGACACCTGCCTATATGGTAAACATAAAAACTGAAAATTATTAAGAGGCTCCGGTTACGAAATATTTTCAAATTTGAACGGCATGTGAAATTTTTTATCATTTTTGATTCACTTGCATAATTGTCCCCCTATTGAGCCCCATATGAGGGAATGCGACGCGAATAATACCCTCTAAGTATTATGTCCAGGCAACCAGGACCATGTTTAACATAATACATAATACAATATAGATATTTAGATGCTTTGATGTGTGAATTTTAATGTAAATGTAGAGGCTGTATTAATTACTTCGACCATTTACACCACCTATATTGAATTTCCCCTCGTTGATCCCTATGAGTAGTATTCATTTAGCTTTCTCGCTGACAGAACGAATTACAGATATTTAGAGGCTAAGAGGCTGAAATTCGAACCACGTGTTAAACTTGCATTTATAACGATTTTCAGCACGTACACTGGATTTCCCCTCTTTGGACCCCGTTCTAGGGAACGTGACGCTACTTCACCCAATGTACGATTTTGCTCTGACATCAGTCTATACGGTAAACATAATAAATGAAAGATATTAAGAGGCTGCGGTTCCGAAATATTTTCAAACTTAAAGAACGGTATGTGAAATTTGTTATCATTTTTATCATTTGCACAATTGCCTCCCCCCCCCCCCCCCCCCCAATCGGGCCCCATATCAGGAAATGTGACGCGAATCATTCCCTCTAAGAGTTATGTCCAGGGAACTAGGAACATGTTTTACATAATACAATATAGATATTTAGAGGCTTTGATGTGTGAACTTTAATGTAAATGTAGAAGCTGTGTTGATTTACTTCGACCATTTACAACACCTATATTGAATTTCCCCTCGTTGGTCCCCTTAACAGAGAACGTGACGCCACTTAATCCCTATAAAGAGTATTCCGAGTTATTTAGCTTTATTGCTTACAGGACGAATTGCAGATATTTAGAGGCTGAGAGGCTGAAATTCGAACCCACGTGTAAAACTTGCATTTATAACTATTTTTAACAACGCTGAATTTCCCCTCTTTGAGTACCATACAAGGGAATGTGACGCTACTTCACCCATATGTACGATTTTGCTCTGACATCAGTCTATACTATAAACATAATAAATGAAAGATATTAAGAAGCTGTTCCGAAATATTTTCAAACCTGAACGGTGTGTGAAATTTGTTATCTTTTTTTGTTACTTGCATAATTGTCCCCATTTTGGGCCCATATTAGGGAATGTGACGCGAATCATACCCTCTAAATATTATGACTAGGCAACTAGCAACATGTTTCATATAATAATATATAGCAATTTAGAGTCTTCGATGTGTGAATTTTAATGTAAATGTAGAAGATGTATTAATTACTTCGACCATTTACACCACCTATATTGGATTATCCCTCGTTGGGTCCCCTTAACAGGAAATTTAACAAAACATGTAGGCCTTAGTGAATTTATTGGCCATTTACATCCCTAACATGACTTTTCCTCACTGCAGGGCCCCAATGTAAGGGAATGTGGCGCAAATGGATCCATTTGAAAAGTTTGCAGAGGCATCAGGCAACATGTTAAATGTAATGGATAACAGGTATTCAGAGGCTAGGCTTCTGGGCTCGGTCCAGCGTGGGCAGATTTCACTTCTCGCATAGGTTCACCCCATGTTCTTGTGGTAGGCCGAATAATAGAGATTATCCCGTGATACCTACTAGCAGGGTCCCTATCCAGAGGACACCTCTACCACAATGAACGGGTCATAGCATAGTACTAGGCCCGGTTTTCCCTCCAGGATCCGCTGCTCGAACACACTGAAAAGCATTGCCTCATGGAAAGTTATTCTCGTCTGGCAGCATAGAGGTTATCCCTGGATGCTCATCCCGCGGAGGCTAAAGGGATCAAAGGGACTGATGACTAATTCAATGTAACACCCTAGCCCGATGTTTCCGGGCTGGGTCACAGGGGAATCGGACTTCGCTTCTCACATAGGTTGATCCAATGGTCTTGTATTGTAATCTAGCCGGATAACAGAGGTTATCCCACGATACCAACTATCAGGATCCGGTACCCAGAGGGCCCCTTTACCACAAAGTCTGGGACACACTTCAGTGCTCTGCATGGCTCTCCCTCAAGTTTTCTCTGCTCGAACATCCCTACAACTGCGTTAATGAAAGGTTAGTCCCATGTGGCCGCATAAGGGAGGTTATCCCGGGATGCTCATCTGGCTGAGGATTAAGAGATCAAAGGACTCACAAGTTATACTGGGTCACACCCCAGCGCTAGGCTTCTGGGCTCGGTCGGCGGGGTCGGACTTCATGTCTCACAAAGGTTCATCCCCATGGTCTTGTATCCGCATCTAGCCGGATATCACCTTAGTGGCAGGCCTTGCTCTACCCATACCACTGCCTTATGGAAATGTTCTCCCAATCTAGCAAAATAATGGTGGTTTGGCTGTGGAGGATAAAGGGAGCAGAGTAACACACAACTCACACTGGTTGACATCCCAGCGCCAGGTTTATTGGCTTGGCCACAGGGTTGGCGGTGCGAACTTCATTTCTCATACAAGTAACGCATGATCTTGTAACCCAGTTTTGCCCAATAACAGGTTATCTCGCGATACCCACAGTTTTGAAGGATAACAGAGGTTATCTCACGATACTCATGAACAGGGTCAGTTCCCATAGGAACTTCAAAAGAGACCGGGTCAATACCCAGTTCAAGGCCTGAATTTATCTCCACGTTACGTTCAACTTCTCGAGCACCCATATAAGTCATTATAGTGTAGTTTATAAATTCCTATCCTTTGGGATCATTGATTCCATTGTGGAATTTTTTAAAAAAAATTGAGGGTCACTGATGAGGCCTAATTGACCGAAACTAGCTAGTCTGGCCCAGAAAACACGCACACCTATTATTTTCAAGTTCTAAGGTGTATTCATTGCTTCCAAAGGATAACCCATTTATAGAACATATTTAATGTCACTACAGCTGGTTTCTGGGAATGCGTGGCGGCCGTAAAAAGTTTCCCTGCCCTACATCATAGTGTAGTTTATATTTTCTTGTCAGAATCAGAATTGATACTGTTGACACGTCAAAAGACATTCATATACCAGGGTCACTGATGAGGCCTAATTGACCGAAACTAGCTAGTCTGGCCCAGAAAACATGCACACTTCATATTTTCCAGTTCTATGGTGTATTCATTGCTTCCCAAGGATAACCCTTTTATAGAACACATCTAACGGAAAAGTTACCCAGTCTCTCCGCATAACGTGGATAATCCCGAGATGCTCACCCCGCGGAGGATAAAGGGATCAAAATGGATAACAAATAACGCTGAGTCACTTCCAACCGCTAGGCTTCTGGGATTGACCACACAGAAGTCGGACTTCACTTATCACATAGGTTCAGCGTATGGTCTAGCATCCCTATCTGGTCGGATAACAGAGGTTATATCGCGATTTACACTAGCAGGTCCCGCATCTCATTGCTAGGCTGGCTCTACCTCCGCTTGGACACCCATACTACTACAATACGGTAAGGTATCCCCTTCTAACCGCTCTCGGGGTGCTGAGCCCTCGGAGGATAAAGAGAGAACAAAAGGATTCACATCTCACACAGAAGAGAACATTAATAGGCCTAGCCTAGGCTCAATCCAAGACTCATCCATTATATTAACTGTTATATGTTTTCGAATGTTTAGCCATATCATGTTAATAAGTTTATGATGACAAAACATCTGAATAAGTAAACACCGGGTCACATTCCAGCGCTTAGATTCTAGGCTAAATCGGGTTCGGAACGCATCTCACACAGGTTCACGCCCCCGTCTTGTATCCCCGTCTAGCCGGATAACAGATGTTATCCTACAATACCCACTTTCAGGTCCGGCAACTAGAGGACCCCTCTACCAAACACACCGTGTCACAGGTCATTGCTAGGCCTGGCTCTCCTCCAATTTTCCACTGCTAGGACACCCATATCGGTGCCTTATGGAAAGTTATCCCTGTCTGACCGCATAAGGGAGGTTATCCCAGGATGCTCACCTGGCAGTGGATAAAGATATAAAAGGAATGCCCAACCCGCCCTGGGTCACAACCCAGCGCTAGGCTTCTAGGCTCGGCCACCTGGAGTCGGACTTCATTTCTCCCAAAGGTTCACTCATGGTCTTGTGTCCGCATCTAGCCGGATAATACCATAGTGCTAGGTCTGGCTCTATCTCAAGGTTTCGCTGCTTGAACATCCATACCACTGCCTTAAAGTTATCCCTGTCTGGCCAAATAACGGTGGTTATCTCGGGATGTTCAGGCTGTGGAGGAATAAGGTATCGAAACACTGAGTCAATCTCCAGCGCTAGCCTTCTGGGTTCGGCCACAGGGGGTGGATTTCGCTTCTCACATGATTCCAACCCGTAAGGTATCCCCATCTGACAGCATAAAGTTTATCCCCGGCTTCTCATCCTGCGGAGGATAAAAGGGCATATAAAGGACTAACACTGCATAATGCCCTAGCACTACGCTTCCGGTGTCAGCCATAGTTTGATCGGACTTCACTTCTCACACTGGTTCACCCCATGGTCTTGAATCCGCATCTAGCCGGATAACACGCTAGGGCTAGGCCTGGCACTATCTCCAAGTTTCCGCCCATCCGGGCTTGAATAAATATATGGGCTGCATGATGCTTCCACGCATAGCTGAGTCTGACCCACACACGAGTACTGGTAAACCGCTAAGAGGATCTAAAGTAGAAGTAAAACAAAGATCAGGAATCGATACAATTAGCTTACTCCACCCATCAAAGACACCAAAGGGAAAGAAACACAAACATGAAGCGACCAGACCAAAAATGGAAACCTAAACAAAGGAAGGCCATAAGGACAGTTACTTTCCCACAAAATGGCCAAATGGCCATCCAAAATAAAAAGACACAAGTGATATACATAGTCAGTAACAAACAACAACATAAATAAACCGCCACAGAAGAACCGTTCTGGAACGGTCAGTGGAAAGAATTCCACTGGAGGGCTTAAATCGATTTTACATGGCCATAATCCGCGCCCTTACCACTGTCGCGGTATAGAATACTAAGCTTGCCCAGGCAAATTGGTGTGAGTGTCGGACCGTCCATGCTTATAAACCCTATTTGTTTCATTGGGAGACAGGGCTTGAGATCTCATTTTATCTCATTGTCGGGTAAAGTCCTACAGAATTGTAAGCAACGGTTCCAAATGACCTTTACAGTGTTGACGAGGACGTTAAACCTCAAATCAAACAAACAAAACCTCCAGGTTTCGCTGCTTGAACACCCATACCGCTGCCTTATGGCCAAATAACGGTGGTTATACAGGTATGTTCAGGCTGCAGAAGGTAGATGTATCGAAAAGACTCGCACCGAGTCTGTCTCCAGCGCTAGCCTTCTGGTCTCGGCCACAGAGGGTGGACTTCACTTCTCACATACGTTCAGCCCTAGTATTGTATCCCAGTTTGGCCGGAAAACAGAGGTTATATTGCGATACGCACTAGCAAGATCAGATACCGAGAAGACCCCTCTACTACTCAGATGGGGTCTCACCACAGGGCTAGACCTGGCTCTCCCTGCAGGTTCTGCTGTTGAAAAATCCACACCACTTCCTTACTGAAGAAAAATCCCTGTCTGGGCGCATAACGGCGGTTATTCCGAGTTGCCCATCCAGCGGAGAATAAAGAGATCAAAAGGCCTCATAATTCATACTGGGTCACACACAAGCGCTAGCCTTCTGGTCTCGGACCAGGGGTGAGAGGGGTTCAACCCTTGGCTTTTTATCCCCATCTAGCCGGATAACAGAGGGTATCCCGTAATACCCACAAGCAGGGTATACAGGACCCCTATCTCACACAGACCGGGTCACACCACGGTGGTGCTGGGCCAGGTTCTCCCTCCAGGATTTGCTGTTCGAACCCTGCTTAAATCGTTTTGAAACGGCCGCAATCCTCGCCCTTACTGCAGTCGTGATTTATACAATTAATTTTTTGTTCAGGTAGCATGCAGGAAACCCTCGCGAAGGAAAAGGGGATCAAAGTGACTCACACTGGGTCACACTAGTCGCTCTAGGGTTCTGGGCTCTGCCACATTTGGGTCTGACATTACCTCTCATTTAGGTCCAACACATGGTCTTTTATCCCAATCTGGCCGGATAAGAACGGTTATGCCTCGGGACCCATTAGAAAGGTCCAGTACCAAGACGACCTTTCTATTGTACAGACCGGGCCACACCCTAGTGCTGGGCTCCACGTTCCGCTGCTCGAACAATAGAACAATATCCATACCACTGCCATATTAAAAAAGTTATTCCCGTCTAGCAGAATACCGACAGCACACCAGCCTCAAGATACCTGTCATCCATTATATTTAACATGTTGCCTGGTGCCTCCGCACACTTTTCAAACGGGCCCATTTGCGTCACATTCCTTTACATAGGGGCCCTACAGTGGGGAAAAGCCATGTTAGGGATGTAAATGGCCAATAAATTCGCCAAGTCTTGGGTGTTTTGTTATATTTCAGCCTCTCATCCTCCATGATCCTCTAAATATTTGTTATTCGTTTTTTACCGATAAAGCTAATTGCCTCTGCATACTACTCATAGGGGTCAAGTGAGGTCACATTCCATGTTACAGGGACAAGCGAGGGGATATTCATTATAAGTGGTGTAAATGGTCGAAGTAATCAATACAGCGTCACATTTGCATTGAAATTCACACATCAAAGCCTCCAAATATCTGTACTATATTATGTTAGACATGCAGCTGGTTGCCTAGGCATAATCTTCAGAGGGTACGATTCGCGTCAGAGTCCCTAATATGGGGCCCAATAAGGGGACAATTATGCAAGTAACACAAAAGTAGTTTAGGTCGTAGTACCAAAGCGTTAATCCAAAATCATAAGTCCATAGACAAAATGGCAAATATCAATGTTCAGATCAACAGACATGGACTCCAGAACATGAGAGTGTAATCAGGCGTCCGCGGATAGTAAGCATTACTTGGTAAGCAAACTTCGCGCACCATGCCCAACGAACGAAGAAAAGGTGTAAATGCCGAGAAGAGTATGTCCGAGATTTTGGAAGTCTTCCTATGGCTTTCCATTGGCAAACATATCAGAAATAATTCTGGAAATGGCCACATTGTACGGATCAACAAGATCATGGTGCCTCCCATAGAACTTCTTTAGTGTTGATACCAGTTTGTTTTTGATACCCCTGGTATAACAACCTGGTAGTGAGCACCTTCCCACGTTCCATAAAGTCCTGATACTTGGAATAGGCTCTAGCATAACCGATCAACTGTGAAACGTAAACTCCATATGCTGGTTTAGACGGGGTATTACTGCTCAGGAAGGGAAAGTTAACAATGGGAAAATTGAAGTCATCTTGTTTATCGTACAGCCCAGTAGAAAGCTTCCCGTTGTCAATATAGAGATAACAATCCAAGTATGAGGAGGAGGTTGCAGTCTCTGTTCTTCCCTAAATTTCAAGTTCACATGGATAGATGAATTGCAAGTACTCTGCGAATTTAGCATTTTTCAGAGACAATAAATCATCTATATATCTGTAGGTGAAATTGAATTGTTGTGCAAGGCGTTTCTTGCCTGCTTTGAGGAGACCTTGTACAAACTCCGCCTCATGCGAGTACAAGAACAAATCGGCAAGCAACGGTGCACAATAAGTACCCATTGTCATGCCAATTGTTTGCTGAAATAATAGGCCACTGAACTCCACGAAAATGTTGTCAATTAGATATTCCAGCATCCTTATGACATCTGCATCAGTGTACTTTTGTGGTGACAAAAATGATAACAAATATCACATACCATTCAAGACTGATTATATGTCGGAAACACGGCCTCTTAATGTCTTTGATTTATTTTGTTTATCATATAGACTGATGTCAGGGCATAATCATACAATGGGTCAAGTAGCGTCACATTCTTTAGTATGAGACCCAAAGAAGGGAAATTCCATGTAAGTAATCAAAATTGTTCAAAATGTAAGTTTACCATGTTTGTGTGAATACAGCCCCTAAATACATGTCATCCATTATTTTCAACATGTTGCCTGGTGTCAATGCAAACTCTTAAAATGGGTCCAATTGCGTCACATTCCCTTACATAGGCGCCCTACATTGGTGAAAAGTCAGGTAAGTGATGTGAATAGTCAATTAATTCCAAAAGTCTTGCATGTTAAGCTTCATCCTCTTATCCTCTAAATATTTGTAATTCCTTCTGTCTGCGATAAAGCTAAATGAATCGGCATACTACTGATAGGTGTCAAGTGGCGTCACATTCCCTGTTAAGGGGACCAACGAGGGGTAATTCAATATAGGTGGCGTAAATGGTCGAAGTAATTAATACAGCTTCTATATTAACATTAAAATTCACACATCAAACCACCTAAATATCTATATTGAGCAGCAGGGAGGATGAATGGACTTTTTTGTTTCAGCCATGAAAGCCCCATTCAACCAATTAAGCTTCCCACCTCATTTTGACCCAAAAACGTTTTCTTTTTGGCAAATTAAGCCTCCCAACCCTAAAACATCAATATTCTCCATTTGCCAAATTAAGCCTCCCAACCACAAAAGAATTTAATCCCAACTGACTGCGACATACCAATGTCACCTCGTATAACAACGCGGTGTGCCCCCCCCCCACCCCCGGCTCGGCCCCACAGTGCGGGGATGAAAAATAGAAATTGTCCTCGGCATCCCCACTCGGTGGTGCCGACCCGGGACCAGCCTGCGCTCGTGTTGGGGGGCAGGGCTTGAGATGTCATTTCATCGGGTCCCCCAATATTGGAAGCAACATCTCCAAAATGACCTTTAAAGTGTTGACGGGATAAATATATGAATTAATCAAACAAAATGTCTAAAAAACTCAAATTCTAACGTGTTATGAACAACATGTGTAATACGAAACAGACTAAACTTTACTACTAAGACAAAATCGATACTGAAAATTTGACGCTATGAGTGGCCTATAAATAGACCACTATAGTACATTCGCTTGCGGAAATTTACGACGATCTAAATACAAAGTTTTTTTTATATTTTTTTAATTATTGCTATACGTATGGAAGTCTTTTGCTAACAGACTCAGTTTTTCAAAGATAAAAAAGAAAATTATCATTAATTTATTTTATGTATTACACAATTCGTAAATCGAAGCTTATCATTGTTAAAACGTTATTCATTCAATGTCCCTAGAGGGACACCCAATCCTTAACTACTAGCGCTAGATTCTCTCTCTGCCCACCCTCCCCCTAGCTTCCTCTAGTAAGATATCTAACAACTTTCGAATAATATCCGCCCTAATTAGAATCAGAATGTAGGGGAATGCAAAACACTGAAGGGCGAGCCTGTTACAAAAAAAGCATCCGAAACAACCCCCTCCCCCCACCCCACAAAAAAAAAAAAAAACAAACAAAAAATTACCAGGCTCTCGAAGGGGAGTTTTGCTGTATTTTTGGCGTGAGTTCGAATCTCCGGAGAGACGACTTTTCTTTTAATTCGAAAACAGTGACTATAACCACACTTCTTAGATTTAAGACCACTTTTGAACAGTCCCACAGGTGGTGTCTGACCAAAAAAAACATTATTGCAAACACTGTGGACCCAGCTCAGACTGCTACTCGTTTGGTCTGCGCAATTGTCTAGGCGAGTTTGTAGGCCATAAGGCCAGTCACGGTCATCCCAAGGATAATAAAAGGCAAGCTCGCGTTCTTTCTATATTGTATTATGTTGAACATGTTCCTAGTTGCCTGGACATAATCCTTAGAGGGTATGATTTGCGTCACATTCCCTGATATGGGGCCCAATAGGGGGGACAATTGTGCACGTGACTCAAAAATGAAAACAAATTTCACATACCGTTCAAATTTGAAGATATTTCGGGACCGCAGCCTCTTAATAACTTTCATTTATTATGTTAACCATATAGACTGATGTCAGAGCAAGATCGTACTTTGAGTGAATTGGCGTCACATTCCCTAGTATGGGGCCGAAAGAGGGAACATTCAGTGTAAGTGCTGAAAATCGTTATAAATGCAAGTTTCACACTTGGGTTCGAATTTCAGCCTCTCAGCCTCTAAATATCTGCAATTCGTTCTGTCAGCGATAAAGCTAAATGACTCTGCATACTACTCATTGGGATCAAGTTGCGTCACATTCCCTGTTAAGGGGACCAACGAGGGGAAATTCAAAATAGGTGGTGTAAAAATGGTCGAAGTAATTAATACAGCCTCTACATTTACATTAAAATTCACACATCAAAGCCCCTATATATCTATATTGTATTATAGTAAACTTGTTGCTAGTTACCTGCATATAATCCTTAGAGGGTATATTTTGCGTCACATTCCCTTTTATGGGGCCCAATAGGGGGACAATTATGCTAGTGGCTCAAAAATGATAACACATTTCACATACCGTTCAAATTTGAAGATATTTCGGAACCACAGCCTCTTAATATCTTTCATGTATTATGTTTATCATATAGACTGATGTCAGAGCAAGTTCGTATTTTGGGTGAATTGGCGTCACATTTCCTAGTATGGGGCCCAAAGAGGGGAAATTAAGTGTAAGTGCTGAAAATCTTTATAAATGCAAGTTTAACACTTGGGTTCGAATTTCAGCCTCTCAACCTCTAAATATCTGCAATTCGTTCTGTCAACGATAAAGCTAAATGACTCGACATACTACTCATAGGGATCAAGTGGCGTCACATTCCCTGTTAAGGGGACCAACGAGGGGGAATTCAATATAGGCGGTGTAAATGGTCGAAATATTTAATACAGCCTCTACAGTTACATTAAAATTCACACATCAAAGCCTCTAAATATTTATATTGTATTCTAGTAAACATGTTCCTAGTTGCCTGGACATAATCCTTAGAGGGTATGATTTGCGTCACATTCCCTGATAACGGGCCCAATAGGGGGACAATTATGCAAAGACTAAAAAATGATAACAAATTTCGCATACCGTTCAAAATTTGAAGATATTTCGGAACCGCAGCCTCTTAATATACTCAGTCAAAAAAGTTCCTATACCTAAAATTGCTTCTGTTACTATAGCTACTACAGATAAAAACTACACAGTGTTTGCTATGTTTTGATAAGAAGACTCATTTTCCCGTGCAAAAGCACCATTCGTTTTTGTTTTCGTAAACACATCATCGTAGACTATTGCTTTAAACACCCAAGGGGTCACTGTGTCATTTTCGCAGAGAAAATCATTAAAACATGCTATGATTTAACATCAAAAAATTTCCCTGTACCCTACATTTCTAAAATTTGACACATGAGACATTTCTTTAGATACCATTTGCGTCTATTCATAAAAGATTTGGAACTTTAGTTGCATCAGCTACGAGAAACAGGCTATCACATATTGACTTCCAATTCTTAGAAGTTGT
Source organism: Lucinisca nassula (assembly GCA_963580285.1). NCBI lineage: Eukaryota > Metazoa > Mollusca > Bivalvia > Lucinida > Lucinidae > Lucinisca > Lucinisca nassula. The sequence goes on from OY757018.1 coordinate 27,748,571, forward strand.
GTGCAAATGATGCTTTCAATGGGAACTCCATAGAAAATCGCAATCGATAGTGCTACATGCTGCATGACTTTTCTGTATTTTTTACCATCGTGATTAAAAGCAATGGTGGACACAAAGCGTTTTTTTGGAAAAAAAAATGGCAAAAATTGATTGACAGGAATAAAAATTACAGCAGTTCGAAAATTGCTATATTTTTAATTGCAAGGGAGATAATTTGAGAATTTCACAAATTAAAATCTCGCTTTTAATGCGAGATCATGAGATATTGTAAAAGTAAAGTGTTATCCGATGTTCAGAGAATATTGTCTTCCATCTTAGACAAAAAAGAACTTTCTGCGCATGCGCAATGTCCTTTTTCTACCAAAATTTTTCTAGGCACATATTTGAAGACAACTCTAGAGCAGAAAGGTATGGACAAATGCAAGTTTGAGCATTCTCTAGCTAAACGTCCGATTTAAATGTCTACAGCCAAATTTAGCTCAATAACTGCAGGATATCTAGTGAGTTTCACCCGAAAGTTGTTATAGATACTTTTTTGACTAAGCATATATTTCATTTATTATGTTTACCATATAGACTGATGTCAGAGCCAGATCGTACTTTGTGTGAATTGGCGTCACATTCCCTTATATGGGGCCCGTAGAGGGGAAATTCAGTGTAAGTGCTGAAAATCTGTATAAATGCAAGTTTAACACTTTGGTTCGAATTTCAGCCTCTCAGCCTCTAAATATCTGTAATTCGTTTTGTCAGCGAGAAAGCTAAATGACTCGGCATACTTCTCATAGGAATCAAGTGGCGTCACATTCCCTGTAAAGGGGACCAACGACGGGCAAATCAATATAGGTGGTGTAAATGGTCGAAGTAATTAATAGAGCCTCGATCTACATTTACATTAAAATTCACACATCAAAGCCTCTAAATATCTATATTGTATTATGTTAAACATGAGCTTATGAGCCTGGACATAATCCTTAGAGGTATGATTCGCGTCACATTCCCTGATATGGGGCCCAATAGGGGTGGGGGGGGGCATTTATGCAATTGACTCAAAAATGATAACACATTTCACATACCATTCAAAGGACGGGTCTCCCTAAGGGTTTTTTTTGGCTTCCTAACGATTTTGTTTATTTCTGGCTTATTGTTAACATACATATGCCTAATTATTTGGAACATATGTGGTTTTGGTATTTAAGCAGTTTTTTCTGAGTTACAGGCTCTTTAAAGTGGGTGGGGTAACTCCACACAGTTTTGACATGTATTTTGTGTCTCATTTAAAGGTAGAAAAATAGTACCATACATGACACGTTATTATATAAAATGACAGGGGAAGGTCTAACTCTATGTTTTGTCACAAGTTTATTCACCAAAATTCACTTTTTGGGGAAAATATGGTTTAAGGAACCTTGGGTCATTTTTGAGATTTTTTAACAGTAAAGTTCTTTTTTTCTTATATCTTCGGTATACATTAACCTATAGTGGTGAAACTCCTACCATACAAGCATACTGATTAGGTAATATAACTCAAATGATCATTTGAGATGTTGACCTATATTTCACGGTTGAATGAACATTCTTATTTCATGTTAATGGGTTAGATTTTTGTTTCCATCAGTTCAAGATTTTCGATAATTCTGGCATTTGGATAAACAGGCGATTGGTTTAAACATATTTAAATAAAACGAAAAAACAATAGAAATGTGTAAAACGTACCCAGATGCCCCCGCCTTTTTGGCTTAGCTAATATGCCTGCATGACCCCTGGGGACACATTGTACATGTATGTGTCATTGAATATGTATTAGAATCAGATATATATGTTCATGGGTTGGTATCTCAATATTTTGGATGTTGATGATATGAACTTGGCAGGGCAGGGGGCTGGGGCATGATTGTGTGGGTCTCAAAATATATGTCATAGAATGTGTCTAACCATAAACAACAGCAAATAAAAAAGTTTGGAATCTAAAAAGTCAACATATTTAATTATTGAAACAAGTTAATCTATTGAAGAATCGCTTTCATCGTCATCTGAACTTGAGCTGTTCCAGTCTTTTTGTGCAGCATCTTGAAGACTGTTCATATACTGTGACTTGAATGACTGTTCTCGCTCTGACTTCGGCTGATGGCGGTAAAAACCTAGATACCACAACACGGAAGCGATATGGGCACAGCAGCCAACTACCTTGATTTTATTTGGGCTTTCAAAATTCCATCCTCCTCCATGTGAATCATTATCTCATACTGACCGGCTTCAGTAGTGTGTTCGTCTGTATACGAATCGGCCTGTTTAATTGGTATATGCCCATGGTAATGTCTCTCAGCTCTGCTTCCGTTTATTGTTGGAAAGTAGAAGTAAAACAAAGATCAGGAATTGATACAATTAACATACTCCATCCATAAAAGACACCAAAGGGAAAGAAATACAAACATTAAGCGACCAGACCATAATGGAAACCTAAACAAAGGAAGGCCATATGGACAGTTACTTTCCCACAAAATGGCCATATGGCCATCCAAAAATAAAAAGACACAAGTGATACACACAGTAGGTAACAAACAACAACATAAATAAATCGCCACAGAAGAGCCGCCTTGGAACGGTCAGTGGAAGATTTCCACTGGGGGGCTTAAATCGATTTTACGTGGCCACAATCCTCGCCCTTACTTCCGTCGCGATTTAGACAAATAATTTGTTCAGTCCGCATGAAGGCCTCCTAACTCATCAGTGCAACATCTCCGTGAACACAGAAATCAAAGAACCACAGAGGTGAGACAACGGTGAGGACTCGACAGCAAGAAACCACTGAAATGCTGGAGCAAAAGAAAACCAACAGTTAGACTCCGATGAGCCCGACCAGAGACTTCGAGGTTGGCATCATCAATAGCTTTCCATGGAGCCTTTGCACGACTGTCCCAACCCTTTTTCTCTACCTTGTCTTTAAGTTTGTTTGGTAACTTGGCGAGTTGTAGCATACGTTTGGCAAGAACCTCATCAGATTCAGAATTCTTTACAAGAACAGGCCTAAATGCATTTAACAAAGAACATACGATTCTGACGTAGTCACCAATGCAAGGTATGTGGGAGTTTGGCATTACATTTGAAAGTGCCTTCCATTTTTGATTCGGCCATTGGCAGACTCAACCACCCACCTTACCTTGCAGAACACCTGGAATACACTATAACTGTGAATAAAATGTTCTTCTTCTACTTATTGTCTTCTTTTTATTATTATTATTATTATTATTATTATTATTATTAAATGAGAGAACTAAACATTACTCTCAATATTACTGTTCCTGTAAATAATCATAGATCAGTCAGTTTGTTAGTCAAGCTAAAAATTCAATTGCCCAGAATATTTTCCTATATTGTAGCATCATTCATTGTATCATGTTAAGTACAACAGCAGCATTATCATTAGATGTATCTTCAAAGTAAGGTAACATATTTAATGAATAGTGGATACATATAAGCAGATAAAGGGTCTACTTGTCTAATACCTGAATACAGAGATAGAGAGGGAGACAGGGAATACAATCTGAGGATTAAGGAAGGCCCTGGACTAGCGTCCGTAATAGGGTGGCAGTGCAAATGAAGAAAATGGTGACGAGGTATTTGATTGCTGTGTCCATATCGCTTCTGTGTTAAAGAACCTCGGTTTTAAGGCCATCAGCCAAAGTCAGTAAAAAATCGTTGAAGTCACAGTATATGAACAGTGTAAGAGATGCTGTTCAAAAAGAGGCAACAGCTCAAGTTCAGGTGACGATGAAAGCTATTCTTCTGTAGATTAATTTGATTCGGTATGCGCAAAGCATGTCAGAATACAGTTGTGAACAACCATTTTCAAATGTATATGCCTGTGTCTTCACGTAGGTGTACCACATTCTTTTAGATGTGCTCTTGAAGTGGGATTATTAAAGATATTCAAGCAGACCTTTCTTATATCTCTGCATGCCAAAGGAAGACGTGAGTGAGGCATATATATTTTTTCTATGTGATGTTATGTTCGTATGTGCGTACTATGTCACACATTATTACGTTCATAACCAGGTTCACGTTTAGGTGCACATTTATGTCTGCATTTCTCCTGCAGCTCATAACTGTTTATGGTCACTGATTCTGTCTGGGGTTGGGCTATTTGATTGGACAAAAGAAAATGTGAAAAAAATATGTATCTCAGCAACTGTTCAGATTCCAACCTTTTTTATTTGATGTTGTTTATGGTCAGATGCATTCAATAATGCCCCAGCCCCCTGCCCTGCCCATTTCATATCATCAAAATCCAAATATCTTATACATATATATCTGATGCTAGTGTGTTTCCCAGGGGTCATGCAGCTATATTGGCAAAGTCAAACAGGCGGGGGCATCTGTGTTTTTTGGACACATTTCTATTGTTTTTTTTTTTTCGTTTGATTTAAATATGTTAAAACTCATCGCCTGTTTATCCAAATGCCGGAAATATCTAAACTCTTGAACTGATGGCAACAATAATCTAACCTATAAACATGACATAAGAATGTTCATTCAACCGTGAAATATAGGTCAACATCTCAAATGATCATTTGAGTTATATTGCCTCATCAGTATGCTTGCATGGTAGGAGTTTGACCACTATAGGTTAGTGTATACCGAAGATATACGAAAAAAAAAAGAACTTTACTGTTAAAAAATCTCAAAAATGACCTAAGGTTCCTTAAACCATATTTTTCCCCCCAAAAAGTGAATTTTGGTGAATAAACTTGTGACAAAACATAGAGTTAGACCTTCTCCTATCATTTTATATAATAACGTGTCATGTATGGTACTATTTTTCTACCTTTAAATGAGACACAAAATACATGTCAAAACTGTGTGGAGTTACCCCACCCACTTTAAAGAGCCCGTAACTCAGAAAAAACTGCTTAAATACCAAATTCACATATGTTCCAAATAATTAGGCATATGTATGCTAACAATAAGCCAGAAATAAACAAAATCGTTAGGAGGCCAAAAAAAACCGTCCTTTGAAGATATTTCGGAACCGCAGCCTCTTAATATCTTTCATTTATTATGTTTACCATATAGACTGATGTCAGAGCAAGATCATATTTTGGCTGAATTGGGGTCACATTCCCTAGTATGGGACCCAAAGAGGGGAAATTCAGTGAAAGTGCTGAAAATCTTTATAAATGCAAATTTAACACGTGGGTTCCGATTTCAGCCTCTCAGCCTCTAAATATCTGCAATTCGTTCTGTCAGCGATAAAACTAAATGACTCTGCATACTACTCATTGGGATCAAGTGGCGTCACATTCCCTGTTAAGGGGACCAACGAGGGGAAATTCAATATACGTGGTGTAAATCGTCGAAGTAATTAATACAGCCTCTACATCTACATTAATATTCACACATCAAAGCCTCAAAATATCTATATTGTATTATGTTAAACATGTTCCTAGTTGCCTGTCAATAATCCTTAGAGGGTATGATTGGCGTCACATTCCCTGATATGGGGCCCAATTGGGGGACAATTGTGCACGTGACTCAAAAAATGATAACAAATTTCACATACCGTTCAAATTTGAAGATATTTCGGAACCGCAGCCTCTTAATATCTTTCATTTATTATGCTTACCATATAGACTGATGTCAGAACAAGATCGTACTTATGGTGAATTGGCGTGGCCCAAAGAGGGGAAATTCAGTGTAAGTGCTGAAAATCTTTATAAATGCAAGTTTAACACTTGGGTTCGAATTTCAGCCTCTCAGCCTCTAAATATCTGTAATTCGTTCTGTCAGCGAGAGAGCTTAATGACTCGGTATACTTCTCATAGGAATCAAGTGGCGTCACATTCCCTGTAAAGGGGATCAACGACGAAAAAATCAATAAAGATGGTGTAAATGGTTGAAGTAATTAATACAGCCTCTACATTTACATTAAAATTCACACATCAAAGCCTCTAAATATCTATATTGCATTATATTAGCTATGTTCCTAGTTGCCTGGACATAATCCTCAGAGGGTATGATTCGCGTCACATTCCCTGGTATGGGGCCCAATAGGGGGACAATTATGCTAGTGACTCAAAAATGATAACAAACTTCACATACCGTTCAAATTTGAAGATATTTCGGAACCGTAGCCTCTTCATATCTTTCATTTATTATGTTTACCATATAGACCGATGTCAGAGCAAGATCGTTCTTTGGGTGAATTGGCGTCACATTCCCTAGTATGGGGCCCAAAGAGGGAAAATTCAGTGTTAGTGCTGAAAATCGTTATAAATGCAAGTTTAACACTTGGGTTCGAATTTCAGACTCTCAGCCTCAAAATATCTGTAATTCGTTCTGTCAGCGATAAAGCTATATGACACGGCATACTACTCATAGGGATCAAGTGGCGTCACATTCCCTGTTAAGGGGACCAATGAGGGGAAATTCAATATACGTGGTGTAAATGGTCGAAGTAATTAATACAACCTCTACATCTACATTAATATTCACACATCAAAGCCTCAAAATATCCATATTGTATTATGTTAAACATGTTCCTAGTTGCCTTGAAATAATCCTTAGAGAGTATGATTTGCGTCACATTCCCTGATATGGGGCCCAATAGGGGGACAATTGTGCACGTGACTCAAAAATGAAAACAAATTTCACATACCGTTCAAATTTGAAGATATATCGGAACCGCAGCCTCTTAATATCTTTCATTTATTATGTTTACCATATAGACTGATGTCAGAGCAAGATCGTACTTTGGGTGAATTGGCGTCACATTCCCTTATATGTGGCCCAAAGAGGGGAAATTCAGTGTAAGTGCTGAAAATCTTTATAAATGCAAGTTTAACACTTTGGTTCGTATTTCAGCCTCTCAGCCTCTAAATAGCTGCAATTCGTTCTGTCAGGGTTAAAGCTAAATGATTCAACATACTACTCATAGGGATCAAGTGGCGTCACATTCCCTGTAAAGGGGACCAACGAGGGGAAATTCAATATACGTGGTGTAAATGGTCGAAGTAATTAATACAGCCTCTACATTTACGTTAAAATTCACACATCAAAGCCTCTAAATATCTATATTGTATTATGTTAAACATGTTCCTAGTTGCCTGGACATAATACTTAGAGGGTATGATTCGCGTCACATTCCCTGATATGGGGCCCAATAGGGGGACAATTATGCTAGTGACTCAAAAATGATAACAAATTTCACATACCGTTCAAATTTGAAGATATTTCGGAACCGCAGCCTCTTAATATCTTTCATTTATTATGCTTACCATATAGACTGATGTCAGAGAAAGATCGTACTTTGGGTGAATTGGCGTCACATTCCCTTATATGTGGCCCAAAGAGGGGAAATTCAGTGTAAGTGCTGAAAATCTTAATAAATGCAAGTTTAACACTTGGGTTCGAATTTCAGCCTCCCAGCCTCTAAATATCTGTAATTCGTTCTGTCAGCGAGAAAGCTTAATGACTCGGTATACTTCTCATAGGAATCAAGTGGCGTCACATTCCCTGTAAAGGGGACCAACGACGAAAAAATCAATATAGGTGGTGTAAATGGTTGAAGTAATTAATACAGCCTCTACATTTACATTAACATTCACACATCAAAGCCTCTAAATATCTATATTGCATTATATTAGCTATGTTCCTAGTTGCCTGGACATAATCCTCAGAGGGTATGATTCGCGTCACATTCCCTAGTATGGGGCCCAATAGGGGGACAATTATGCTAGTGACTCAAAAATGATAACAAACTTCACATACCGTTAAATTTGAAGATATTTCGGAACCGTAGCCTCTTAATATCTTTCATTTATTATGTTAACCATATAGACCGATGTCAGAGCAAGATCGTACTTTGGGTGAATTTGCGTCACATTCCCTAGTATGGGGCCCAAAAAGGGGAAATTCAGTGTTAGTGCTGAATATCTTTATAAATGCAAGTTTAACACTCGGGTTCGAATTTCAGCCTTTCAGCCTCTTTATATCTGTAATTCGTTCTGTCAGCGATAATGCTAAATGACTAGACATACTACTCATAGGGATCAAGTGGCGTCACATCCCCTGTTAAGGGGACCAACGAGGGGAAATTCATTATACGTGGTGTAAATCGTCGAAGTAATTAATACAACCTCTACATGTACATTAATATTCACACATCAAAGCCTCTAAATATCTATAATGTATTATGTTAAACATGTTCCAAGTTGCCTGGACATAATCCTTAGAGGGTATGATTCGCGTCACATTCCCTGATACGGGGCCCAATAGGGGGACAATTATGCTAGTGACTGAAAAATGATAACAAATTTCACATACCGTTCAAATTTGAAGATATTTCGGAACCGCAGCCTCTTAATATCTTTCATTTGTTATGCTTACCATATAGACTGATGTCAGAGCAAGATCGTACTTTGGGTGAATTGGCGTCACATTCCCTAGTATGGGGCCCAAAGAGGGAAAATTCATTGTAAGTGCGGAAAATCGTTATAAATGCAAGTTTAACACTTGGGTTCAAATTTCAGCCTCTCAGCCTCTAAATATCTGCAATTCGTTCTGTCAGCGATAAAGCTAAATGACTCGACATACTACTCATAGGGATCAAGTGGCGTCACATTCCCTGTTTAGGGGACCAACGAGGGCAAATTCAATATAAGTGGTGTAAATGGTCGAAGTAATTAATACAACCTCTACATTTACATTAATATTCACACATCAAAGCCTCTAAATATCTATATTGTATTATGTTAAAACTGTTCCTAGTTGCCTGGACATAATCCTTAGAGGGTATGATTCGCGTCACATTCCCTGATATGGGGCCCAATAGGGGGACAATTATGCTAGTGACTCAAAAATGATAACAAATTTCACATACCGTTCAAATTTGAAGATATTTCGGAACCGCAGCCTCTTAATATCTTTCATTTATTATGCTTACCATATAGACTGATGTCAGAGCAAGATCGTACTTTGGGTGAATTGGCGTCACATATCCTAATATGGGGCTAAAAGAGGAGAAATTCAGTGTAAGTACTTAAAATCTTTATAAATGCAAGTTTAACACTTGTGTTCGAATTGCAGCCTCTCAGCCTCTAAATATCTGTAATTCGTTCTGTAAGCGAGAAAGCTAAATGACTCGGTATACTTCTCATAGGAATCCAGTGGCGACACATTCCCTGTAAAGGGGACCAACGACGAAAAAATCAATATAGGTGGAGTAAATGGTAGAAGTAATTAATACAGCCTCTACATTTACATTAAAATTTATACATCAAAGCCTCTAAATATCTATATTGTATTATTTTAAAACTGTTCCTAGTTGCCTGGACATAATACTCAGAGGGTATGATTTGCGTCACATTCCCTGGTATGGGGCCCAATAGGGGGACAATTATGCTAGTGACTCAAAAATGATAACAAACTTCACATACCGTTAAATTTGAAGATATTTCGGAACCGTAGCCTCTTAATATCTTTCATTTATTATGTTAACCATATAGACTGATGTCAGAGCAAAATCGATCTTTGGGTGAATTGGCGTCACATTCCCTAGTATGGGGCGCAAAGAGAGAAATTCATTGTAAGTGCTGAAAATCGTTATAAATGCACGTTCAACACTTGGGTTCGAATTTCAGCCTCTCAGCCTCTAAATATCTGCAATATGTTCTGTCAGCGATAAAGCTTAATGACTCGACATACTAGTCAAAGGGATCAAGTGGCGTCACATTCCCTGTTAAGGGGCCCATCGAGGGGAAATTCAATATAAGCTGTGTAAATGGTCGAAGTAATTAATACAGCCTCTACATTTACATTAAAAATTTACACATCAAAGTCTCTAAATACCTATATGTATATATGTTAAACATGTTTCTAGTTGCCTGGACATAATCCTTAGAGGGTATGATTCGCGTCACATTCCCTGATATGGGGCCCTATAGGGAGACAATTATGCTAGTGACTGAAAAATGATAACAAATTTCACATACCGTTCAAATTTGAAGATATTTCGAAACTGCAGCCTCTTAATATCTTTTATTTATTATGCTTACCATATAGACTGATGTCAGAGAAAGGTCGTACTTTGGGTGAATTGGCGTCACATTCCCTAGTATGGGGCCCAAAGAGTGAAATTCATTGTAAAGGCTGAAAATCGTTATAAATGCACGTGCAACACTTGGGTTCGAATTTCAGCCTCTCAGCCTCTAAATAGCCGCAATATGTTCTGTCAGCGATAAAGCTAAATGACTCGACATACTAGTCATAGGGATCAAGTGTCGTCACATTCCCTGTTTAGGGGCTCATCGAAGGGAAATTCAATATAAGCGGTGTAAATGGTCGAAGTAATTCATACAGCCTCTACATTTACATTAAAATTCACACATCAAAGCCTCTAAATATCTATATTGTATTATGTTAAACATGTTCCTAGTTGCCTGGACATAATCCTTAGAGGGTATGATACGCGTCACATTCCCTGATATGGGGCTCTATAGGGGGACAATCATGCTAGTGACTAAAAAATGATAACAGATTTCACATACCGTTCAAATTTGAAGATATTTCGGAACTGTAGCCTCTTAATATCTTTCCTTTATTATATTTACCATATAGACCGATGTCAGAGCAAGATCGTACTGTGGGTGAATTGGCGTCACATTCCCTATTATGGGGCCCAAAGAGGGGAAATTCAGTGTTAGTGCTGAAAATCGTTATAAATGCAAGTTTAACACTTGAGTTCGAATTTCAGCCTCTCAGCCTCTAAATATCTGCAATTCGTTCTGTCAGCGATAAAGCTAAATGACTCGGCATACTACTCATAGGGATCAAGTGGCGTCACATTCCCTGTTAAGGGGACCAACGAGGGGAAATTCAATATACGTGGTGTAAATCGTCGAAGTAATTAATACAGCCTCTACATCTACATTAATATTCACACATCAAAGCCTCAAAATATCTATATTGTATTATGTTAAACATGTTCCTAGTTGCCTGTCAATAATCCTTAGAGAGATTGATTTGCGTCACATTCCCTGATATGGGGCCCAATTGGGGGACAATTGTGCACGTGACTCAAAAAAATGATAACAAATTTCACAAACCGTTCAAATTTGAAGAAATTTCGCAACCGCAGCCTCTTAATATCTTTCATTTATTACGTTTTCCATATAGACTGATGTCAGAGCAAGATCGTACTTTGGGTGAATTGGCGTCACATTCCCTAGTATGGGGCCGAAAGAGGGAAAATTCATTTTTAGTGCTGAAAATCGTTATAAATGCAAGTTTAACACTTGGGTTCGAATTTCAGCCTCTCAGCCTCTAAATATCTGCAATTCGTTCTGTCAGCGATAAAGCTTAATGACTCGACATACTACTCATAGGGATCAAGTGGCGTCACATTCTCAGTTAAGGGGACCAACGAGGGGAAATTCAATATACGTGGTGTAAATGGTCGAAGTAAATAATACAGCCTCTACATTTACATTAAAATTCACACATCAAAGACTCTTAATATCTATATTGTATTATGTTAAACATGTTCCTAGTTGGCTGGACATAATCCTTAGAGGGTATGATTTGCGTCACATTCCCTGATATGGGGCCCAATAGGGGGACAATTATGCTAGTGACTCAGAAATGATAACACATTTCACATACCGTTCAAATTTGAAGATATTTCGGAACCGCAGCCTCTTAATATCTTACATTTATTATGCTTACCGTATAGAATGATGTCAGAGGAAGATCGTACTTTGGGTGAATTGGCGTCAAATTCCCTTATATGGGGACCAAAGAGTGGATATTCAGTGTAAGTGCTGAAAATATTTATAAATGCAAGTTTAACACTTGGGTTCGAACTTCAGCCTCTCAGCCTCTTAATATCTGTAATTCGTTCTGTCAGCGAGAAAGCTAAATGACTCGTTATTCTTCTCATAGGAATCAAGTGGCGTCACCTTCCCTGTAAAGGGGACCAACGACGAAAAAATCAATATAGGTGGTGTAAATGGTTGAAGTAATTAATACAGCCTCTACATTTACATTACAATTCACACATCAAAGCCTCTAAATATCTGTATTGTATTATATTAGACATGTTCCTAGTTGCCTGGACATAATCCTCAGAGGGTATGATTCGCGTCACATTCCCTGGTATGGGACCCAATAGGGGGACAATTATGCTAGTGACTCAAAAATGATAACAAACTTCACATACCGTTAAATTTGAAGATATTTCGGAACCGTAGCCTCTTAAGATCTTTCATTTATTATGTTAACCATATAGACCGATGTCAGAGCAAGATTGTACTTTGGGTGAATTGGCGTCACATTCCCTAGTATGGGGCCAAAAAAGGGGAAATTCAGTGTTAGTGCTGAAAATCTTTATAAATGCAAGTTTAACACTTGGGTTCGAATTTCAGCCTTTCAGCCTCTTAATATCTGTAATTCGTTCTGTCAGCGATAAAGCTAAATGACTCGACATACTACTCATAGGGATCAAGTGGCTTCACATTCCCTGTTAAGGGGACCAACGAGGGGAAATTCAATATACGTGGTGTAAATCGTCGAAGTTATTAATACAGCCTCTACATTTACATTAAAATTCACACATCAAAGCCTCTAAATATCTATATTGTATTATGTTAAACATGTTCCTAGTTGGCTGGACATAATCCTTAGAGGGTATGATTCGCGTCACATTCCCTGATATGGGGCCCAATAGTGGGGAGGGGGGGGGGGGACAATTATGCAAGTGATTAAAAAATGATAACAAATTTCACATACCGTTCAAATTTAAAGATATTTCGGAACCGCAGCCTCTTAATATCTTTTATTTATTATGTTTACCATATAGACTGATGTCAGAGCAAGATCGTACTTTGGGTGAATTGGCGTCCCATTCCCTAGTATGGGCGCAAAGAGAGAAATTCATTGTAAGTGCTGAAAATCGTTATAAATGTACGTTCAACACTTGGGTTCGAATTCAGCCTCTCAGCCTCTTAATATCTGCAATATGTTAGACTGTCAGCGATAAAGCTTAATGACTCGACATACTAGTCAAAGGGATCAAGTGGCGTCACATTCCCTGTTAAGGGGCCCATCGAGGGTAAATTCAATATAAGCTGTGTAAATGGTCGAAGTAATTAATACAGCCTCTACATTTTCATTAAAATTCACACATCAAAGCCTCTAAATACCTATATGTCTATGTGTTAAACATGTTTCTAGTTGCCTGGACATAATCCTTAGAGGGTATGATTCGCGTCACATTCCCTGATATGGGGCCCTATAGGGGGACAATTATGCTAGTGACTGAAAAATGATAACAAATTTCACATACCGTTCAAATTTGAATATATTTCGGAACCGTAGCCTCTTAATATCTTTTATTTATTATGCTTACCATATAGACTGATGTCAGAGGAAGATCGTACTTTGGGTGAATTGGCGTCACATTCCCTAGTATGGGGCCCAAAGTGGGAATTCATTGTTAGTGCTGAAAATCGTTATAAATGCTAGTTTAACACTTGGGTTCGAATTTCAGCCTCTCAGCCTCTAAATATCTGCAATATGTTCAGTCAGCGATAAAGCTAAATGACTCTACATACTAGTCATAGGGATCAAGTGGCGTCACATTCCCTGTTAAGGGGCCCATCGAGGGGAAATTCAATATAGGCGGTGTAAATGGTCGAAGTCATTAATACAGCCTCTACATTTACATTAAAATTCACACATCAAAGCCTCTAAATACCTATATGTCTATATGTTAAACATGTTCCTAGTTGCCTGGACATAATCCTTAGAGGGTATGATTCGCGTCACATTCCCTGATATGGAGCCCTATAGGGGGACAATTATGCTAGTGACTCAAAAATGATAACAAATTTCACATACCGTTCAAATTTGAAGATATTTGGTAACCGCAGCCTCTTAATATCTTTCATTTATTATGTTTACCATATAGACTGATGTCAGAGCAAGATTGTACTTTGGGTGAATTGGCGTCATATTCCCTAGTATGGGGCGCAAAGAGAGAAATTCATTGTAATTGCTGAAAATCGTTATAAATGCACGTTAACCATTGGGTTCGAATTTCAGCCTCTCAGCCTCTAAATATCTGCAATATGTTCTGTCAGCGATAAAGCTTAATGACTCGACATACTAGTCAGAGGGATCAAGTGGCGTCACATTCCCTGTTAAGGGGCCCATCGAGGAGAAATTCAATATAGGCTGTGTAAATGGTCGAAGTAATGAATACAGCCTCTACATTTACATTAAAATTCACACAGCAAAGCCTCTAAATACATATATGTCTATGTGTTAAACATGTTTCTAGTTGCCTGGACATAATCCTTAGAGGGTATGATTCGCGTCACATTCCCTGATATGGGGCCCTATAGGGGGACAATTATGCTAGTGACTGAAAAATGATAACAAATTTCACATACCGTTCAAATTTGAAGATATTTCGGAACCGTAGCCTCTTAATATCTTTTATTTATTATGCTTACCATATAGACTGATGTCAGAGCAAGATCGTACTTTGGGTGAATTGGCGTCACATTCCCTAGTATGGGGCCCAAAGAGAGAAATTCATTGTAAGTGCTGAAAATCGTTATAAATGCAGGTTCAACACTTTGGTTCGAATTTCAGCCTCTCAGCCTCTAAATATCTGCAATATGTTCTGTCAGTGATAAAGCTAAATGACTCGATATACTAGTCAAAGGCTTCAAGTGGCGTCACATTCCCTGTTAAGGGGCCCATCGAGGGGAAATTCAATATAGGCGGTGTAAATTGTCGAAGTAATTAATACAGCCTCTACATTTACATTAAAATACACACATCAAAGCCTCTACATATCTATTTTGCATTATGTTAAACATGTTCCTAGTTGTCTGGACATAATCCTTAGAGGGTATGATTCGCGTCACATTCCCTGATATGGGGCTCTATAGGGGGACAATCATGCTAGTGACTCAAAAATGATAACAAACTTCACATACCGTTAAATTTGAAGATATTTCGGAACCGTAGCCTCTTAAGATCTTTCATTTATTATGTTAACCATATAGACCGATGTCAGAGCAAGATTGTACTTTGGGTGAATTGGCGTCACATTCCCTAGTATGGGGCCAAAAAAGGGGAAATTCAGTGTTAGTGCTGAAAATCTTTATAAATGCAAGTTTAACACTTGGGTTCGAATTTCAGCCTTTCAGCCTCTTAATATCTGTAATTCGTTCTGTCAGCGATAAAGCTAAATGACTCGACATACTACTCATAGGGATCAAGTGGCTTCACATTCCCTGTTAAGGGGACCAACGAGGGGAAATTCAATATACGTGGTGTAAATCGTCGAAGTTATTAATACAGCCTCTACATTTACATTAAAATTCACACATCAAAGCCTCTAAATATCTATATTGTATTATGTTAAACATGTTCCTAGTTGGCTGGACATAATCCTTAGAGGGTATGATTCGCGTCACATTCCCTGATATGGGGCCCAATAGTGGGGGGGGGGGGGGCAATTATGCAAGTGATTAAAAAATGATAACAAATTTCACATACCGTTCAAATTTAAAGATATTTCGGAACCGCAGCCTCTTAATATCTTTTATTTATTATGTTTACCATATAGACTGATGTCAGAGCAAGATCGTACTTTGGGTGAATTGGCGTCACATTCCCTAGTATGGGCGCAAAGAGAGAAATTCATTGTAAGTGCTGAAAATCGTTATAAATGTACGTTCAACACTTGGGTTCGAATTTCAGCCTCTCAGCCTCTAAATATCTGCAATATGTTAGCCTGTCAGCGATAAAGCTTAATGACTCGACATACTAGTCAAAGGATCAAGTGGCGTCACATTCCCTGTTAAGGGGCCCATCGAAGGTAAATTCAATATAAGCTGTGTAAATGGTCGAAGTAATTAATACAGCCTCTACATTTTCATTAAAATTCACACATCAAAGCCTCTAAATACCTATATGTCTATGTGTTAAACATGTTTCTAGTTGCCTGGACATAATCCTTAGAGGGTATGATTCGCGTCACATTCCCTGATATGGGGCCCTATAGGGGGACAATTATGCTAGTGACTGAAAAATGATAACAAATTTCACATACCGTTCAAATTTGAAGATATTTCGGAACCGTAGCCTCTTAATATCTTTTATTTATTATGCTTACCATATAGACTGATGTCAGAGGAAGATCGTACTTTGGGTGAATTGGCGTCACATTCCCTAGTATGGGGCCCAAAGAGGGAATTCATTGTAAGTGCTGAAAATCGTTATAAATGCTAGTTTAACACTTGGGTTCGAATTTCAGCCTCTCAGCCTCTAAATATCTGCAATATGTTCAGTCAGCGATAAAGCTTAATGACTCGACATACTAGTCAGAGGGATCAAGTGGCGTCACATTCCCTGTTAAGGGGCCCATCGAGGAGAAATTCAATATAGGCGGTGTAAATGGTCGAAGTAATGAATACAGCCTCTACATTTACATTAAAATTCACACAGCAAAGCCTCTAAATACCTATATGACTATGTGTTAAATTTGTTTCTAGTTGCCTGGACATAATCCTTAGAGGATATGATTCGCGTCACATTCCCTGATATGGGGCCCTGTAGGGGAACAATTATGCTAGTGACTGACTGAAAAATGATAACAAATTTCACATACCGTTCAAATTTGAAGATATTTCGGAACCGTAGCCTCTTAATATCTTTTATTTATTATGCTTACCATATAGACTGATGTCAGAGGAAGATCGTACTTTGGGTGAATTGGTGTCACATTCCCTAGTATGGGGCCCAAAGAGAGAAATTCATTGTGAGTGCTGAAAATCGTTATAAATGCAGGTTCAACACTTTGGTTCGAATTTCAGCCTCTCAGCCTCTAAATATCTGCAATATGTTCTGTCAGTGATAAAGCTAAATGACTCGATATACTAGTCAAAGGCTTCAAGTGGCGTCACATTCCCTGTTAAGGGGCCCATCGAGGGGAAAGTCAATATAGGCGGTGTAAATTGTCGAAGTAATTAATACAGCCTCTACATTTACATTAAAATACACACATCAAAGCCTCTAAATATCTATTTTGCATTATGTTAAACATGTTCCTAGTTGTCTGGACATAATCCTTAGAGGGTATGATTCGCGTCACATTCCCTGATATGGGGCTCTATAGGGGGACAATCATGCTAGTGACTAAAAAATGATAACAAACTTCACATACCGTTAAATTTGAAGATATTTCGGAACCGTAGCCTCTTAAGATCTTTCATTTATTATGTTAACCATATAGACCGATGTCAGAGCAAGATTGTACTTTGGGTGAATTGGCGTCACATTCCCTAGACTGGGGCCAAAAAAGGGGAAATTCAGTGTTAGTGCTGAAAATCTTTATAAATGCAAGTTTAACACTTGGGTTCGAATTTCAGCCTTTCAGCCTCTTAATATCTGTAATTCGTTCTGTCAGCGATAAAGCTAAATGACTCGACATACTACTCATAGGGATCAAGTGGCTTCACATTCCCTGTTAAGGGGACCAACGAGGGGAAATTCAATATACGTGGTGTAAATCGTCGAAGTTATTAATACAGCCTCTACATTTACATTAAAATTCACACATCAAAGCCTCTAAATATCTATATTGTATTATGTTAAACATGTTCCTAGTTGGCTGGACATAATCCTTAGAGGGTATGATTCGCGTCACATTCCCTGATATGGGGCCCAATAGTGGGGGGGGGGGGGGGGGGCAATTATGCAAGTGATTAAAAAATGATAACAAATTTCACATACCGTTCAAATTTAAAGATATTTCGGAACCGCAGCCTCTTAATATCTTTTATTTATTATGTTTACCATATAGACTGATGTCAGAGCAAGATCGTACTTTGGGTGAATTGGCGTCACATTCCCTAGTATGGGCGCAAAGAGAGAAATTCATTGTAAGTGCTGAAAATCGTTATAAATGTACGTTCAACACTTGGGTTCGAATTTCAGCCTCTCAGCCTCTAAATATCTGCAATATGTTAGACTTCAGCGATAAAGCTTAATGACTCGACATACTAGTCAAAGGCTTCAAGTGGCGTCACATTCCCTGTTAAGGGACCCATCGAGGGGAAATTCAATATAAGCTGTGTAAATGGTCGAAGTAATTAATACAGCCTCTACATTTTCATTAAAATTCACACATCAAAGCCTCTAAATACCTATATGTCTATGTGTTAAACATGTTTCTAGTTGCCTGGACATAATCCTTAGAGGGTATGATTCGCGTCACATTCCCTGATATGGGGCCCTATAGGGGGACAATTATGCTAGTGACTGAAAAATGATAACAAATTTCACATACCGTTCAAATTTGAAGATATTTCGGAACCGTAGCCTCTTAATATCTTTTATTCATTATGCTTACCATATAGACTGATGTCAGAGGAAGATCGTACTTTGGGTGAATTGGCGTCACATTCCCTAGTATGGGGCCCAAAGAGAGAAATTCATTGTGAGTGCTGAAAATCGTTATAAATGCAGGTTCAATACTTTGGTTCGAATTTCAGCCTCTCAGCCTCTAAATATCTGCAATATGTTCTGTCAGTGATAAAGCTAAATGACTCGATATACTAGTCAAAGGCTTCAAGTGGCGTCACATTCCCTGCTAAGGGGCCCATCGATGGGAAATTCAATATAGGCGGTGTAAATGGTCGAAGTAATTAATACAGCCTCTACATTTACATTAAAATACACACATCAAAGCCTCTAAATATCTATTTTGCATTATGTTAAACATGTTCCTAGTTGTCTGGACATAATCCTTAGAGGGTATGATTCGCGTCACATTCCCTGATATGGGGCTCTATAGGGGGACAATCATGCCAGTGACTCAAAAATGATAACACATTTCACATACCGTTCAAATTTGAAGATATTTCGGAACTGTAGCCTCTTAATATCTTTCATTTATTATGTTTACCATATAGACCGATGTCAGAGCAAGATCGTACTTTAGTATGGGGCCCAAAGAGGGAAAATTCAGTGTTAGTGCTGAAAATCGTTATAAATGCAAGTTTAACACTTGCGTTCGAATTTCTGCCTCTCAGCCTCTAAATATCTGTAATTCATTCTGTCAGCGATAAAGCTAAATGACTCGGCATACTACTCATAGGGATCAAGTGGCGTCACATTCCCTGTTAAGGGGACCAACGAGGGGAAATTCAATATACGTGGTGTAAATCGTCGAAGTAATTAATACAGCCTCTACATCTACATTAATATTCACAAATCAAAGCCTCAAAATATCTATATTGTATTATGTTAAACATGTTCCTAGTTGCCTGGACATAATCCTTAGAGGGTATGATTCGCGTCACATTCCCTGATATGGCGTTGTCTCACCTCTGTGGTTCTTTGATTTTTGTGTTCACGGAGATGTTGCACTGATGATTTAGGAGACCTTCATGCGGACTGAACAAATTATTTGTCTAAATCGCGACGGAAGTAAGGGCGAGGATTGTGGCCACGTAAAATCGATTTAAGCCCCCCAGTGGAAATTATTCCACTGACCGTTCCAAGGCGGTTCTTCTGTGTCGGTTTATTTATGTTGTTGTTTGTTACTTACTATATGTATCACTTGTGTCTTTATATTTTGGATGGCCATATGGCCATTTTGTAGGAAAGTAACTGTCCTTATGGCCTTCCCTTGTTTAGGTTTCCATTATGGTCTGGTCGCTTAATGTCTGTGTTTCTTTCCCTTTGGTGTCTTTGATGGGTGGAGTAAGTTAATTGTATCGATTCCTGATCTTTGTTTTACTTCTATTTTCTATAGGGGGACAATCATGCTAGTGACTCAAAAATGATAACACATTTCACATACCGTTCAAATTTGAAGATATTTCGGAACCGCAGCCTCTTAATATCTTTCATTTATTATGTTTACCATATAGACTGATGTCAGAGCAAGATCGTGCTTTTGGTGAATTGGCGTCACATTCCCTAATATGGGGCCGAAATAGTGAAGATTTATTGTAAGTGCTGAAAATCGTTATAATGCAAGTTTTAAACTTGGGTTCGAATTTCAGCCTCTCAGCCTCTAAATATCTGCAATTCGTTCTGTCAAAGATAAAGCTAAATGACTCGACATAATACTCATAGTTATCAAGTGGCGTCACATTCCCTGTTATTGGGACCAACGAGGGGAAATTCAATATAGGTGGTGTAAATAGTCGAAGTAATTAATACAGCCTCTACATTTACATTGAAATTCACACAGCAAAGCCTCTAAATATCTATATTGTTTTATAATAAACTTGTTGCTAGTTACCTGCATATAATCCTTAGAGGGTATATTTTGCGTCACATTCCCTTTTATGGGGCCCAATAGGGGGACAATTATGCTAGTGACTCAAAAATGATAACAAATTTTACATACCATTTAAATTTGAAGATATTTCGGAACCGCAGACCCTAAATATCTTTCATTTATGATGTCAGAGCAAGATCGTACTTTGGGTGAATTGGCGTCACATTCGCTAGAATGGGGCCCAAAGAGGGGAAATTCAGTGTAAGTGCTGAAAATCGTTATAAATGCACGTTCAACACTTGGATTCGAATTTCAGCCAATCAGCCTCTAAATATCTGCAATACGTTCTGTCAGCTATAAAGGTAAATACATCGACATACTACTCATAGGGATCAAGTGGCGTCACATTCCCTGTTAAGGGGACCAACGAGGGTAAATTCAATATAGGTGGTGTAAATCGTCGAAGTAATTAATACAGCCTGTACGTTTACATTAAAATTCACACACCAAAGCCTCTAAATATCTATATTGTATTATGTTAAACATGTTCCTAATAGCCTGGACACAATCCTAAAAGGGTATGATTAGCGTCACATTCCTTGATATGGGGCCCAAAAGGGGGACAATTATGCAATTGACTCAAAAATGATAACACAAATCACATACCGTTCAAATTGGAAGATATTTCGGAACCGTAGCCTCTTAATATCTTTCATTTGTTATGTTTACCATATAGACTGATTACAGAGCAAGATCGTACTTTGGGCGAATAGGCGTCACATTCCCTAGTATGGGGCCAACAGAGAGGAAATTCAGTGTAAGTGCTGAAAATCGTTATGAATGCAAGTTTAACACTTCGGTTCGAGTTTCAGCCTCTCAGCCTCTAAATATCTGCAATTCGTTCTGTCAGCGTTAAAGCTAAATGACTCGACATACTACTCATAGGGACCAAGTGGCGTCACATTCCCTGTAAAGGGGACCAACGAGGGGAAATTCAATATATGTGGTGTAAATCGTCGAAGTAATTAAAACAGCCTCTACATTTACATTAAAATTCACTCATCAAAGCCCCTAAATATCTATATTGTTTTATATTACACATGTTTCTAGTTGGCATAATCCTTAGAGGGTATGATTTGCGTCACATTCCCTGATATGGGGCCCAATAGGGGGACAATTATGCAATGACTCAAAAATGATAACAAATATCGCATACGGTTCAAATTTGAAGATATTTCGGAACCTTAGCCTTTTAATATCTTTCATTTATTATGTTAACCATATAACCCGATGTCAGAGCAAATTTGTACTTTGGGTGAATTGGCGTCACATTCCCTAGTATGGGGCCCAAAGAGGGGAAATTCTGTGTTAGTGCTGAAAATCGTTATAAATGCAAGTTTAACACTTGGGTTCGAATTTCAGCCTCTCAGCCTCTAAATATCTGTAACTCGTTCTGTCAGCGTTAAAGCTAAATGACTCGGCATACTACTCATAGGGATCAAGTGGCGTTACATTCCCTGTTAAGGGGACCAACGAGGAGAAATTAAATATACGTGGTGTAAATCGTCGAAGTAATTTACACAGCCTCTACATTTACATTAATATTCACACATCAATGCCTCAAAATATCTATATTGTATTATCTTAAACATGTTCCTAGTTGCCTGGACACGATCCTTAGAGGGTATGATTTGCGTCACATTTCCTGATATGGGGCCCAATAGGGGGGATAATTGTGCACGTGACTCAAAAATGAAAACAAATTTCACATACCGTTCAAATTTGAAGATATTTCGGAACCGCAGCCTCTTAATATCTTTCATTTATTATGTTTACCATATAGACGGATGTCAGAGCAAGATCGTACTTTGGGTGAATTGGCGTCACATTCCCTAGTATGGGGCCGAAAGAGGGAAAATTCAGTGTAAGTGCTGAAAATCGTTATAAAAGCAAGTTTAACACTTGGGTTCGAATTTCAGCCTCTCAGCCTCTAAATATCTGCAATTTGTTCTGTCAGCGATAAAGCTAAATGACTCGACATACTACTCATAGGGATCAAGTGGCGTCACATTCCCTGTTAAGGGGAACAACGAGGGGAAATTCAATATAGGTGGTGTAAATAGTCGAAGTAATTAATACAGCCTCTACATTTACATTAAAATTCACACATCAAAGCCTCTAAATATCTATATTGTATTATAGTAAACTTGTTGCTAGTTAACTGCATATAATCATTAGAGGGTATATTTTGCGTCACATTCCCTTTTATGGTGCCCCATAGGGGAACAATTATGCTAGTGACTCAAAAATGATAACAAATTTCACATACCGTTCAAATTTGAAGATATTTCGGAACCGCAGCCTCTTAATATCTTTCATTTATTATGCTGACCATATAAACTGATGTCAGAGCAAGATCGTACTTTGGGTGAATTGGCGTCACTTTCCTTAGTATGGGCCCAAAGAGGGGAAATTCCATGTAAGTGCTGAAAATCGTTATAAATGCAGGTTCAACACTTGGGTTCGAATTTCAGCATCTCGGCCTCTAAATATTTGCAATTCGTTCTATCAGCGTTAAAGCTAAATGACTCGGCATACTACTCATAGGGATCAAGTGGCGTCACATTCCCTGTTAAGGGGACCAACGAGGGGAAATTCAATATACGTGGTGTAAATCGTCGAAGTAATTTACACAGCCTCTACATTTACATTAATATTCACACATCAATGCCTCAAAATATCTATATTGTATTATATTAAACATGTTCCTAGTTGCCTGGACACGATCCTTAGAGGGTATGATTTGCGTCACATTTCCTGATATGGGGCCCAATAGGGGGGACAATTGTGACTCAAAAATGAAAACAAATTGCACATACCGTTCAAATTTGAAGATATTTCGGAACCGCAGCCTCTTAACATCTTTCATTTATTATGTTTACCATATAGACTGATGTCAGAGCAAGATCGTACTTTGGGTGAATTGGCGTCACTTTCCTTAGTATGGGCCCAAAGAGGGGAAATTCAATGTAAGTGCTGAAAATCGTTATAAATGCAGGTTCAACACTTGGGTTCGAATTTCAGCATCTCGGCCTCTAAATATTTGCAATTCGTTCTATCAGCGATAAAGCTAATTGATTTGGCATACTACTCATAGGGATCAAGTGGCGTCACATTCCCTGTTAAGGGGACCAACGAGGGGAAATTCAATATAGGTGGTGTAAATAGTCGACGTAATTAATACAGCCTCTACATTTACATTAAAATCCACACATCAAAGCCTCTAAATATCACAGTAAACTTGCTGCTAGGCATGCATCTAATCCTTAGAGGGTATGTTTCGCGTCACATTCCCTTATATGGGGCCCAATAGGGGGACAATTATGCAATTGACTCAAAAATGATAACAAATTTCACATACCGTTCAAGTTTGAAAATATTTCGAAACTGCAGCCTCTTAATATCTTTCATTTATTATGTTTACCATATAGACCGATGTCAGAGCAAAATTGTACATTGGGTGAAGTAGCGTCACATTCCCTAGTATGGGGCCCAAAGAGGGGAAATTCAGTGTACGTGCTGAAAATCGTTATAAATGCAAGTTTAACACTTGGGTTCGAATTTCAGCCTCTTAGTCTCTAATTATTTGTCTAAATTGCGACGGAAGTCAGGGCGAGGAATGTGGCCACGTAAAATCGATTTAAGCCCCCCAGTGGAAATCTTTCCACTGACCGTTCCAAGGCGGTTCTTCTGTGGCGATTTATTTATGTTGTTGTTTGTTACTTACTGTGTGTAGCATTTGTGTCTTTTTATTTTGGATGGCCATATGACCATTTTGTGGGAAAGTTACTGTCCTTATGGCCTTCCTTTGTTTAGGTTTCCATTATGGTCTGGTCGCTTAATGTTTGTGTTTCTTTTCCTTTGGTGTCTTTGATGGGTGGAGTAAGTTAATTGTATCGATTCCTGATCTTTGTTTTACTTCTACTTTTTCTAAATAGCAGTAATTCGTTCTGCCATCGATAAAGCTAAATGACTCGGCATACTACTCACAGGGATCTAGTGGCGTCACATTCCCTGTAAAGGGGACCAACGACGGGAAATTCAATATACGTGGTGTAAATCGTCGAAGTAATTAATACAGCCTCTACATTTACATTAAAATTCACATCAAAGCCTCTAAATATCTATATTGTATTATGTTACACATGTTCCTAGTTGCCTGGACATAATCCTTAGAGGGTATGATTCGCGTCACATTCCCTGATATGGGGCCCAATAGGGGGACAATTATGCAATTGACTCAAAACTGATAACAAATTTCACATACCGCTCAAATTTGAAGATATTTCGGAACCGCAGCCTCTTAATATCTTCCATTTATTATGTTTACCAGATAGACTGATGTCAGAGCAAGATCGTACTTTGGGTGAATTGGCGTCACATTCCCTAGTATGGGGTCCAAAGAGGGGAAATTCAGTGTAAGTGTTGAAAATCGTTATAAATGCAAGTTTAACACTTGGGTTCGAATTTCAGCCTCTCAGCCTCTAAATATCTGTAATTCGTTCTGTCAGTGAGAAATCTAAATGATTGGGCATACTACTCATAGGGATCAAGTGGCGTCACATTCCCTGTAAAGGAGACCAACGACGGGGAAATCAATATAGGATGTGTAAATGATCGAAGTAATTAATACAGCCTCTACATTTACATTAAAATTCACACATCAAAGCCTCTAAATATCTATATTGTATTATGTTAAACATGTTCCTAGTTGCTTGGACATAATCCTTAGAGGTATGATTCGCGTCACATTCCCTGATATGGGACCCAATAGGGGGGGGGGGGACAATTATGCAAGTGACTAAAAAATGATAACAAATTTCACATACCGTTCAAATTTGAAGATATTTCGGAACCGCAGCCTCTTTATATCTTTCATTTATTATGTTTACCATAAAGACTGATGTCAGAGCAAGATCGTTCTTTGGGTGATTTGGTGTCACATTCCCTAGTATGGGGGCTAAAGAGGGGAAATTCAGGGTAAGTGCTGAAAATCGTTATGAATGCAAGTCGGCTCCACTATGTTAACACGCTTTAGCAGGGGCTTGGTGGTACTAAGGCCTATGAACTTCAGCCTTTAGATGAAAAGAGAGCTATAGTAGATGAACATATTTGTCATTCAGCCACCAAGTTTGCTGTGTGTGTTACAGAAGGCCAAGACAAGCTTCCTACGTTATACTGGTTACCAAAACTTCATAAAAGACCTTACAAAGCACGGTTTATTGCAAATTTCAGCTCTTGCACTACCACTGAACGCACTACCACTGAACTTTCTAAATTATTATTATGCCCTTTCCACCATTCTTCGAATGGCGGGGGCATAAAATGCATTTTTGACATTACATGTAAGATAGAGAGAATCTTCTCTGTGAAAAAACTCATTCAAATAAATCATTAAGCTTTTCTTTTATGAGATAATGAGGAAGTGTAATGTAAAGAGTGGAAAAATCGTAAGTAGACAGACCTGAAGCACGAAAACGTCTGGATTTAAATTTATTTAAAACCTCATTCGAATTTTTTATAGACCAAAGCAGATTTCTCCCTGATCTTTCAAAGACTTTATCACAATATTTAATCACATGCGTTTTAATAGCAGTAAGACAGGAAGTTAGTAATTTAGAAAGTTCAGTGGTAGTGCAAGAGCTAGATTTTGCAATAAACCGTGCTTTGTAAGGTCTTTAATGAAGTTTCGGTAACCAGTATAGCGTAGGAAGCTTGTCTTGGCCTTCTGTAACACACACGGCAAACTTGGTGGCTGAATGACAAATATGTTCATCTACTATAGCTCTCTCTTCAGCTAAAGGCTGAAGTTCATAGACCTTAGTACCAACAAGCTCCTGCTTAAGCCTGTTAACATAGTGGAGCCGTTACACGACGACGACGTTGTTAGCGGCCTTGTCTGCAGAGCCCAAAACAAACTTCTTATGAAATTCTTGAATACCTAGCTTAAGATGACGTAAAGACGTCTTGGGCTTAGGAGGTAATAAGTTAATATTTTTGAGAATAGCAAGAAATGCGTTTATCCACTAGTTTTAAAATGCTAAGTTTCCAGTCCTTAAGGGCTTTATGCTCAACATACTATTGCTTACACCATCGATTACTGAATTCATTCAAGGCAGCAGCAGTCCGACCCCCAGCTGTCGAGCCCAGAAGCCTGGCGATTTGGTTTGAACCAGTGTTAGTTGTTAGTTCCTTCGATCCCTTTATAATCTCCGTTATACGGCCAGGTGGGGATAATTTGTTCATATCGAAATGGAATGCGTGTTCGAGCTTCGGTACCTAGAGGGTTTGCAAGGCCTAGCACTGGTGTGTGATTGGATCTGTGTGGATAACCTCTGTTATCCAGCTAGATAGGAATACTAGAACATGGGGTGAACATATATGAGAAGTGAAGTCTGGCCCGAAGGTGGCCGAGTCCAGAAGCCTAGCGCTGGGATGTGACCTAGTGAGAGTTGTAATTCCCTTTGATACCTTTATCTTCCGCGGACTGAACATCCTGGGATAACCTCCATTATGTGGCCACACGGGGATAACGATTCTTTAAGCGGGAGGTAGGCGTGTTCGAGCAGCGTAAACTTCAGATAGAGCCATACCTAGCACTGAAGTGTGACCCGGTCTTTGTGGTAGACGGACCCTCTGGGTACCGGATCCTGGGGGCCCTCTTGGTACGGGTCCTGCTAGTTGGTATCGCGGGATAACCTCTGTTATCCGGCTAGATTGCGAAGACCATGCGGTTAACCAATGTGAGAAGTGAAGTCCGAACCCCCTGTGGCCCAGCCCGGAAGTAAAGCGCTTGGTTGTTTCCCAGTGTTCGTCGCCAGTCCCTCTGACCCCTTTATCCTCCACAGGATGAGTATCGTATCCCGGGATACTAGTAACCTTTATTTTGCCCAATGATGATAACTTACCATAAGGCAATGATGTTTGTTTGTTTGATTTGAGGTTTAACGTCCCCGTCAACACTGTAAAGGTCATTTTGGAGACGTTGCTTCCAATTTTGTGGGACTTTTACCTGACATTGAGATGCAATGACATCTCAAGCCCTGTCGCCCAATGAAACCAATAGGGTTTATTAGCATGGACGGTCCGCCTCGCACCGCGGTTCCTGGACAGGCTTAGATCCTCTAAGCGATTTACCAGTACTAGTGTGCGGGCCGGATTCAGCTCTGCGTGGAAGCATCATGCAGCCCATATATTTCTTCAAGCCCCTATGGGCGGGGGCCGCATAAGGCAATGGTATGTCTGTGTGGTAGAGGGGTCCTCTGGGTACCGGATCCTGCTAGTGAACCCTGCAAGATGGGGATACAAGACCATGAGATGAACCTATGTGAGAAGTGAAGTCTGCCCCTTTTCCCCATCTGGGCTGAGCCCAGAAGCCTAGTACTTGGGTGTGACCCAGTATGAATTGCGAGTCTCTTTGATCACTTTATCCTCCGAAGGATGGGAGGTCGTGATAACTGCCATTATGCGGTCAGACGGGGATAACTATTCCATAAGGCAGTGGTATGGATGTTCGAGCAGCGGAAACTGGAGGGACAGCCCGTCCTAGCACTGTTGTGTGACCCGGTCAGCGTGGAAGACGGCTCCTCCGGATACAGCATCCTGCTAGCTGGATAACTTCTATCCGGCCAAATGGCTATACTGACGCTCGCAATATAAAGACGCGGCAGTCCTAAAAACATACACTATCATGATAAAGCCCAATTAAGGCAGGGATCTGTAAAGTACACATGGGCTGAGTCTTCACGCACAGGGGCCCCAGCAAACGATGACCCCCTTTATGACAGAAGAAGGTTGCTGGTTGGATCTGCCGACAATGGCAAAAAAAAAGTAGCGTCGGTGACGTGTTAAACGAAGTAGAGCGGCCAACCTTGAAGGCCCATCGTGGACAATATTCCCCAACCTTCTCTAATAAGATACCGCTACTACTACTACTACTACTACTACTACTACTACTACTACCACGACAAAAGAATCCTCCGCGACGTAGTGGTTATGCTACTTGCCTCATAAACCAGGGGTTGTAGGTTCGCTCCCGTCTGCGTATGAGCTAAGCTGTTGCTGTGGCGACACACACACACACACGCGCGCACGCAGGCACGCACCACACACACACACACACACACACACACACACACGCACGCACGCACACACACACACACACACGAGGGGGTGGGATGGGATTGTAATAGTTATTGATATGTACCACTTAGACAGCCTGTGCAGTGGCTAATTTATTCACGAAGTTAAGCAACGGGTATTGCGGTCAGTACTACCTGGATTGGTGCCAGCATTGCTTCACTTCGTGGACGACCCGGTAAACGCTACAGTACTACTACTGCCGCAGCTGAGCTCTGTTATTTCATTATTAAAATCAGTGGTAGTAGTAGTAGTAGTAGTAGTAGTAGTAGTAGTAGTATAAGCAGTAGCTGTATAAGAAAAAAACAGGTGTAGCTTACTTACACTTGTATTAGATTGACTGACGAACCGTTTTATTTTTTATCATTGCATTTGTTATAAGTAGTAGTAGTAGCAGTAGTAGACAGTTGTAGGTGGAAAAGTGATAAGATACCGGAATATGATACCGGATTTTAGTCAATTACCAAACAATAAGTGCATGCGATCAAACATCCCGGTTTTTATCTTCAATAATTACCAGACAATCAGTGCATGCGGTCTGTGCCTGCTGCCTTGATTTCAGTAGAAAATACATGCCTGACAACTTCCGAAGTTCCGTTGTAGAACAACAAACAGTAACTGTTTTGTCGATGAAACAGTTGTAGATCTTCTGAATGCGTATGTTTTCTTATTGATAAGGGCAGATAGTCGATTTTCGTAGATTTATCAGGATAGTTGTGGCTTCGGGTCGGTTGATGGGTGGGGGGGGGGGGGGGGGGGTAATTTGTTGATTTAATGCTGCCGTTATCAGGTTATGATCAGACGAAGGTGCAGGGCACAAAATAACTGTAATGGTTCATCCCTAATATTATATAGCCTTGGCTGAAAGATAGTTGGCTAGGATCCATGTCCATGTATTAGGTGAAGGCAGCAGGCAGAGTGTGATTTTTACCCGACATCTTACTGCCCCTGCCCATCAGGGCTTGGAGAAATAGATGGGCTGCACGATGCTTCCACGCAGAGTTGATACCAACCGCACATTAGTACTGGTAATATGCTTAGAAGGTCTAAGCCTGCCCAGGAAAACTGCTGCGAGTCGGGCCCGTCCATGCATATAAACCATATTGGTTTTATTGGGCGGCAGGGATTGAGATGTCATTTCATCTCAATGTCGGGTAAAAGTCCCACAAAACTGGAAGCAACGTCTCCAAAATGACCTAAACTATGTTGGCGGGGACGTTAAACCTCAAATCAAACAAAACCCGACATCTTAATACAGTACACTCGGCGTGTAGTACAACACGTTAGACGATCACATGCACCCATTTAAAGATTTTTTTTTTTATTGTTGTGCACACGTTAATCCGAATAAAAACAAAAAACGTAAATATCAGCATATGAATGTAAAATATAAATGTCCGGAACGCAGAACTCTCATGTATGGGAGTACAGTCGAGTAAGGCTGCCACTATCAATCGGATAATCGATTAATTGATTGATACATTCAAGAAATATGATTATCGATACTGATTTTTCGTAATCGATTATTTTCTTAGTAGAATTTACCAGCCAAAGATGTTTCTTAAATAGCTGGATGAGTGGAAAACAGTGCAGATCCTGGTGAGAAGCCACGTTCTGCGGCGTCTCATCTGGGTCTACACTGTTTGCTCCGGCCTGTCTGGGCAAAACCCTAGAGTGAAGTTCAACACATGGTAAGAGTCATGTTCAGCCAGAAAGCCAGACAGGTAACATTGTGACAAAATCTTCAGTGATTACTAATCGATTATTGATCGGAATGACAAGACTGATAATCGATTATCATTTCAGCTCCGATTAGCCAGCCCTACAGTCGAGTCCATTAACATTGGGTAGCCGTTAATTTTGTGCACCCTGCATTCTAGTTTTCAGTATCTTTATCCCTCATAATTTCTTCCACCACCACCAGCGCATCGGCGTTACGTTTTAACTTAGCCTTGAAAAGATGGAGTTGCACATGCAGATGTGACAGTTTTGCAGAATTTTTCAATTTTATCAAATTGTGAAAAGACCGAAAATATCCAAGCCAAACTTTGAAAGACTGAGTTTAAAAATAGGCAAAGGGACAAACATTTTGTATGTAATTTTCCTGCATCTAACAACATTACAGAATATCTAATATACAACTTGTTTGAGTCAACCTTCGTGTTCAATCAGCTCAAAACAGTTATTGTGCGCAGTGTTAGGCGACAGAATTTGTAATTCAGTTTCAAGGGGGTATCCCTTTTCTTACAGTGTTCTGCCAAGAAATTCAAAAACATGGGCCAATGGCCCATCAGACAGGAAATTGTCGGGCCATTTACAAAAAAGTGGGGCCATTCACCAAAAAAGCAGGGCCATTCACAAAAAAAAATCAATTTATACAAAGGGCGAGTATGACCTCTTGAAAGGGCCATTTATCAATTAATATTTTATTTCTGTCCGACTTTTAAATGTGGAAATACAATGTTAAACAGGTGTTGTAGACTTTGACATGAAAATCATGACCTTGCAGTCGGTACACAAAAAAGATCAAACAGAATTTTTTTCTTGGCCTTCAGCTAAATGTGTCTCATTACTATTTTTAGCCTAAGGAAATATAATTTTGGGGAACACTGAAACATGGTTTGATCAAAAAGAGACAGATCAGCCTGCGCAGCCTGATCAGAACATTCGCTGTTGGCTCTACAATTAAGTAGGAATCTGTTACCATAAACAAATTATTATAAGAGCGTTGGGTATTATCAAACCAAAGGCAATATTTACGGCCACTGACACGTGACCAGTCCACAGGTGTCAGGTGTGAAAAACGTGTTGGGTTAATTTTGAGAGGCTAAAAATATATATTGGGCTGCAGATTAATAGACTTCAAAGGAAAGCAACCGGATCAAGACATGATGACGGTTCGTTCCTCGAGAAAAAGGTGCGCCCGGCAATAATTTGGATGCGCCCACGGGCCCATGGATGTCAACTTTTCTGCGCCATACAGATTTTTTCCGCGCCAATGGCGCAAGGGCGCGGCCTTGGCAGAACACTGTTCTTAGCATTAATTTTCCTGCCTGTTAAAGCTTCAGAGGCCAGTTTCTATTGCAGTTGGTAGATAGGACAGTATTGCAATCGTTTTGATTGTGAGCTTTTGATTGGTTGTTTCCACAAAGTCACACATAGCTATCAAAACTTTATGTGCGCAATGTTACCGGACTACACCGTAACTCGGCGTGTTGGTTATTTCGTCGACTGTCACAGGAAAAATCACAGAAGCCAAGCAAATTATTTGCATGCAAAATGCGTGAAACTTTAATGGGTGTGCCTCAGTGCGTAAATTTAACAGAACGGACCTAATTACCGGAACGGACCCATTTCTACCCAGATTCCCTCCTATTTTAGGATATTTTGATAATATACAAATTGCTTACACTGCTGTTAAAGTTAGCTACATTCTGCATGCATCTTTTCATGCAAATTTGGTCGCATTGGGAATATGTTCCAGTACACCATTTAGACTTGACTCAGTGAAGCAGAGAAAAAAGATGTGCCATATTTTCTGGTTCTAGAAATATTACATGGAGTTTAACAGCCCAGTCAACATGGTCATGTAAAGTCCGTTAGTTTACCTATCTACACTTTTCCTGGGCCCACTTACATGTATGCATAAGTGGTTAACAAGTAAAGTGTGCATTCTTTCACCAGAAACTGACAGAGCTGTCCTTTCTTGACTCAGAGGAACAGAGGAAATAGTACTTTCTGAATCTAAGATAATTACTAAGAGTTAACAATGTTAAGGTCATATCAAGCCAGTCACTCTACCTATCCACACTTTTTCTGGGCCAGCTTATGCTAATGCAGTTAACCGGTATTGTTACAATCTGTCGCCAGATTCTGACAACTGCCCTTCTTGGCTCAGCAAAACAAAGAGAATAGCTGTTCTGTTAAAAATATATTTCATGATCCATCCTCCAAACAGATCTACCAAATAGCTAACCTTCTGATCACCAGTCTGATGCGCATCCGACTGAACTACCAAGGCAGACATTGAGTGCACTGATTGACATTATTGTGAACTTAAACCCGTATTTCAAATGGGACAATTCTTTTACGAAAAGGGGCATTCAGAATATAGTTAACAATGACAGCAGTGTAAGTAGACTGTATATTATGGAAATATCCCAAAAATAGGGAGAAACCTGGGTAGAAATGGGTCCTTTCCGGTTCGTTCCGGTAATTAGCATTCCGGTAAATTTATGCACCTGATGTGCGTGAAATCGCTTGGAACGTGGAGCAGTATATGCGAGTCCACACAACAGTGGCATGGAAAGGATTAGCAGTTGGAGCTATGAAGGGATTAAAAATCAATACTACACAACAACTTTCCAAGTTGACATGAATAAATGTTTCTTTGTGATGACCTGTGCAAGAATGAGAAATAGGTTGTGGATACAGATACCACTAGATTGCAAAGGGTCATTTGCAGTATCAGGGTGCAGGTTCCGTACCCAGATATTAAACCTGGTGGCTCAGATGCCCCTTTCACATTGACAGGTAGATACTGACCAGTATAGGGGTGTAAAAATAATAATAATAAAATAAAATTGCGTGAACAAAAGGTATATTCAGGAGATAGTCATCCCCATAACAAATACATGCCTTATTTTGTGGGGTGGGCCATACTGGGGTGGTTTTATGGCCCTTACAATATAATTTCACTCATATTGAGCAGATCGTTAAAGGAGCAGTCTGATCAGGGTCTACATTGTTTGCCAGTCAATCTATACAACTCTTATAATTAATGGTCATGAAAAGAGTTTGTCATCCATGGACCATCTGGGAATATATTCTCCTGATTAGGAGATTTCATACACTGCAGCAGCATATTGTACTCCTAAGTTATCATGTGCAAACAATCCTTTTAAGAACATTGTTTTACCATATTGATCCCAAGTATTGGGACAGACAGTTCTATCCGAACCATGGAACCCAGATCAGACTGGTCCAGGGCCAACACTGCTTGTCGCCCCATCTGCACCCATGAGTTTGTCATAACATCATAAGCCCTCACAGTGTCTGAATTCTTAGGACCTTTATGCACTAGTCATTTACGTTGATGGATGGGGGATAGCAGGGCTAATGAGCAGGGTACTTAACCTCTGTGTTCCCCTGCAGTGACTGGTTAATGCAGGGGTTTTGATATTATGAAATATATCCCCAGTGGAATTAACTGTTATAAACAGTGGGGCTGTGACATTCTGGAGGTCCCCACAGTGCAGGACTTCTAGCAGGGCTGTGAAAAGTCTTAGTCCCCGCTATTCCCCGTAGGTGTGTGTGGGGGTGTTGGGCAGTGGTTACAAATGACTGACCATGCATTGTTGCAATATGAATCCCTATTGTGATTACAATGCCAGAGCACATTGTGCCCTTTGCAGGGTTCTCACTAGGATTTTGAAAATTGGAGTAAAAATGCTGTCTCCAGAAAAAGTTGTAGTTTTACCCTACTTTTCTATTGAGAGTTTCCAAAAAGGTGGATTCAGGAGTAAATTCAGCCAAATTTGGAGTTAACAAGAAGTACAATCAAAGTACTGAAAGTACTGAGGAAAGTTGATTTATGAGGAATAATTATTATATAACAATGTTACTCGTAGATCAAGCTGTTATCTACATATTTTGTTGAAACAAATATAGAGACTAACTTCCCATATCACAGGCCCTGGTGTATGAATGACATTTGACGTGTCACCAGTAACAATTCTGATTCTGGTTCTGATTGGCAAGGTCCAAGTGGGTTAAAAAATTCGACAAAGAAAAAATGATTCATCGATTGTTTTGAGTTTAACGACAGGTCAACCCTAGTGGATCATTTGTTTCTTCTCCAAGAGAAAGGGGAAAAGAGATAGAAGAGACAGTAGAGAAGATGATTTTTTTTTTTTTTTTTTTTTTTGATTTGAGGTTTAACGTCTCCGTCGACACTGCAAAGGTCGTTTTGGAGACTTTGCTTCCAATTTGTGGGACTTTTACCCGACATTGAGATGAAATGAAATCTCAAGCCCTGCCGCCCAATGAAACCAATAGGGTTCATGAGCATGGACGGGCCGACTCGCACCGCTTTGCCTGGGCAGGCATAGATCCTCTAAGCAGTTTACCAGTACTCGTGTGCGGGTCGGTTTCAGCTCTGCGTGGAAGCATCATGCAGCCCATATGTTTCTTCAAGCCCCGATGGGCTGGGCCGTTGTAGAGAAGATGAAAGTGAGGGACAGAGGAGAAAGAGGAAAATGAATGGAAGTGTAGGAACAGAAGAAATATCAACACTCCTTCACTCTACTGTTACCTGCTGCAAGGACAGCAGGTGTTGCCCAACTGTAAGTCAATATCAGCTGGACTCCCCAGTGACACAAGATACACATCGCCATTGCCTCACTCAACTACCCCCAACGAAGAAAATACGGAAGAAAGAAGGATAAACGTGCCTGCCAATTTCTTCATGGTCCAAACATAAATTTCTAAATTAGTTCAGTACATATCTGCTAATAATCTTACAGAGAAGTTCTCCTCACGGGAGATCCCCGCCCATAGGGGCTTGAAGAAATATATGGGCTGCATAATGCCGCAGTTCCACGCAGAGCTGAATCCGACCCGCATACTAGTACTGGTAAACCGCTTAGAGGATCTAAGCCTGTCCAGGAACCGCGGTGCGAAGCGGACCGTCCAAGCTAATAAACCTTATTGGTTTCATTGGGCGACACGGCTTGAGATGTCATTTCATCTCAATGTCGGGTAAAAGTTCCACAAAATTGGGAGCAAGTCTCCAAAATGACCTTTACAGTGTTGATGGGGACGTTAAACCTCAAATCAACCAATCAGTCTCCTAGTGGGCACATGATGTCTTAGCAACGTCGCATTGATACAACGATGCACATAGGTTTTGCAGCCGCTTGGAGCTATGTTCCTTGGGGCGTCGGGACATAAAAAGGAGAATAACTTGACAAAAAAATATCATTTTTTAAACCATTTGATTTAGACATTATAACTCTGGTCAGACACCGCGTTTACCAGCGGCGATTTTAAATACGTTTATTCCCACCTGTACGGGGTCCTAAAAACATTAACCCATAAATGTCAATTGTTTCAATTCTGTGACATTTGGAAACAGTTAAGATAGATTAGAGGCCACAGAATGATGCGTCTGATCGGTTTCTGTACTATTTGCTAAAGTACGGAACTTGATTTAAACAACACGTGTTTTGTAATATTAGAGCTCTCGAAAGCAGGCAAATTGTAGGTCAGTAAAGGGTTGTTTAGTTGGTCAATGATAAGCTAACCCTTTTAACCCTGTAGACCGGTGCAGACGCCGAGGTAGAAATACACTGTATCTATGCAAACCTTGTAGATCCTGATAAGACGGCACGTAGCTAGAACGTCTCGTCAGAATCTACATGTACACTGTTTGTATTCCTGTCAGTGAACTAATCAGAAATCCTTTTCTATAAGAATATATTTAAAGCGAGAAGAGTCCTGTTCAGAAACTCAGGGATGAAAGAGTAAAACATAAATATCACCGAAAAGCGCGTAGGAAAATAGTTCCAGAGTACTGTTTTCTTTTCATAATTCGTCTTTCTGTGCCAATTTATATTCAATCCGTATAAAGTCTCGAAAACTGAAATATTTTGAAAGACGTTCCATGCGGGGCCTGCCTGCAAAATTAATTTTCAAGAGTTCATTTGGACTATTTTATGCAGCGTACGAACAACGGAAGTGGAGCAACGCGGTCCAGTACCGGAAGTAGAAATGCAATGACAAAGAAACTTGATTTAAAAAATCAACTTTCAAAAATTGTAAGTTAATAATTAATTTCTTTAATACATCATTGATTTATCGTAGTGAAGAGACAGTCCTAACCAAACTGTCCAGACTCATATCAAACTGCTAAGGTGATCCTCCTTGTGATGTAAATAAATTCTGAAAAGTTAGATCCTCTGGATTCAGTTGAGATGTTTATATTACAACATCAGCGTATGTTGTGAACCATAACCTCTTCTGGTCCAAAATTGCTGCATGTAGATTTTTTTTTACCCTAATGGTCCTAATCATTCGGACAGATGGTGCAGACCCTGATCAGATTGTTCCAGAGGGAGCATCCTGAT
This sequence comes from Lucinisca nassula, assembly GCA_963580285.1. NCBI lineage: Eukaryota > Metazoa > Mollusca > Bivalvia > Lucinida > Lucinidae > Lucinisca > Lucinisca nassula. The sequence continues at coordinate 27,785,198 of OY757018.1, forward strand.
CAGTGTCTACATTGTCAGTCACTATGTCTGTTTTGCCCTGATATGTCATGAAAGGATTTTGTCAACGGGCCTCCGTGGCCTAGTGGATAAGAGTGCTGACTCTTAGTCATTAGGTCTCTCACCGCCGTGGGTTCGAGCCTTGCTCGGATCACGTGTGAGAAGCCAAGTTCTGCAACGGAAGGTCAGGTGGTTTTTCTCCGGGTACTCCGGTTTTCGCCCACCTCTGATTAACGATCGGCTCGATATGAGTGAAATAATCTTGAAAGGGCCGTAAAACCCAAACCAAAAAAAAAAAAGGATTTTGTCGGATGAACAGCGGCTAGCCCTGAAGTTGTCCCAATTATGAAGATCCCTATGATAGTACTCTACCCACGTTTTCTCCGCAGGGCCTATGTTTTGCATATTTCATTAATAATTACTTATGCAAAGTTTGGTTGCAAAATCTATAAAATTGACTTTGTATTTGAATTTTATTGGTATTTGTCCTTTTGACCCCTCTCGAAGGCCATGAGGGTGGGGCCCAAAGGTAAATGTGCCGTTGCGCGAGCCACTCATGTAAGCAACCTGCACACCAAATTTGGTTGGATTCCAATCAGCGGTTTAGGAGGAGATAGCCGGACAGACGTATGGACAGAAAGAGAGTCAGCCGATAACAATATCTTCGAAAAACGTGGGGATAATTACAAAGTCTGTTTTAATAGATTTTGATACCAAACATTGCAGAAGTAATAATTAGTAGTGTAAAACATATTGAATGTGGCATATCAAAATGAAGGGGATGATTAGTAGAGTGTAATGCAGATAAAATTTTAACCCTAGGGTCAGATTGGGGACCTAAGGGGGGGGTCAAAAGGTCAAAATTTAAGTTTTTCCGAACATGGTCATGTGGCATATCAAATTGAATGGGAAAACTCATAGAATATTATACAAGTAAAAGTTTGATCCTAGGGGCAGATTCGGGCTCGGGAAGGGGATTTTGGTACAAATGTACTTAGACCATGTGGAGAAAACATTGGGATTTGCAATGGCACACCATCGACTGCATTCTAGTTATCCCCATGCTTTCGTGTAGGGGATATTAAAATCGTCTCAGTCCATTAGTCCGTCAATCTGTTATGCTATCTCTTAAACCATTAGTCAGAATCCAACCAAATTCGGTGTGTTATTATAGCCCCACTATACTGGATTTGCCTCGTCCTTTTGTGATTCCGTATTTCCGTTATTTATGATAACTAAAAAAACGTTTGAGGTATTTTCACGAAACTTCACACAAATGTAAACCACAATAGGACAATGCGTAGAGCGCATGAACCATAACTCTGGATTACCTTCTTTTGGAGTTATTGCCCTTTGAACATATAAAAAATGCAATTTTAACCTTGTTTGCTCCATTACTCAAAAAGCATTTGAGGTATTTTCATGAAACTTAATACAAATGTAAAGCACTATGAGACAATGTGCGGAGTGCATAAATTGTAACTCTGAATTGCCTACTTTTAGAGTTATTGCCCTTTGAACATTGAAAAATTGCAATTTTAACCTTGTTTGCTCCATTACTCAAAACCTGTTTGAGGTATTTCCATGAAACTTAATACAAATGTTAAGCACTATGAGACAATGTGCAGAGCACATACATTGTAACTCTGAATTGCCCTCTTTTGGAGATATTGCCCTTTGAACATTGAAAAATGTCAATTTTAACCTTTATCCGCGTCATAACTAAAAAAAAGTTTGAGATATTTTCATTACACTTCCCACAAATGTAAAGCACTATGAGACAATGTGCAGAGTGCATGAACCATAATTCTGGATTGCCTACTTTTAAGGTTATTTCCCTTTAAACATTGAAAAATACCAATTTTAACTTTGTTCGCTCCTTATCTCGGAAACTGTTGGAGATATTTTCATGAAACCTCACACAAATGTTAAGTACCATGAAACGATGAAACGCAGAGCTCCATCACACAAATCTAAAGCACCATGAGACGATGTGCAGAGCACAGGAATTGTAACTCTGGATTGCCTTTTTTCCACCTTTAATTAGAGGTCGAAAGCTGAAAACATTTGTTTTATTGTATTTTTGTCTTTTCCGATAGCGCTGTGTGGGGCTATAGTCAGATCTAGTTAGTTCCTTACATGAGTGGGGTGGGCATCATCACATTTTTTTTGTCCCACCCCCAGGGGCCTTTCGGAGGGGTCAAAAGGTCAAATACAGTGCACTCCCTTGAAAACACTATAATGTATGTTTGGGATGCATAAAATAGGACTGTGTTATAAGTGAACCGTGTTATAAAGGGATAATTTTATTCAGAAATAATAGTAAAATGACAATTTGGGAGGCAAGACTTGACCGTGTTATAACCAAAACCGTGTTATAAGGAGAGGAGTACTAAAGGGACTGAAGTGTACCAATAAAATTCAATTACAAAGTCTAAGCCTCCTAGCAAAACCTATAAAACCTATAACAATAAGCTACATGTACATATATAATTTTGTATTAAACTTTTTGGATTGATTTGGTTCATATTTGGTATGATGGTACATACAGGTCCAAAGTATTCACCAATATCCCCACTCATGCCAATGTCCTCATGGTCAAGGTCATGGACTTAGAAATTTTTAATGATATAGACTCAGGTTAAGGTATTTGTGACAGGTAGAAACTGAACATTTATGATGACATTGGTTCATATTTGGTATCATCATAGATATAGGTCTGAAGTTTGATTTACCAATACCCCCGCCCATGGTCATGTTGTTTTTCTAGGTTGGCCCCTGGTGAGGGCATCTGTGTCGTGGTGACACATTTCAAGTTTTTTTATTAACCTCTTATTTTTCAAAGAAAAACTGGGGATATTGTTATCGCCTCTGTCTGTCCATTCGCCTGTTGTCCGGGGCTAGGGTTAGGATTGGATAACAATAACAAGAATTCCGCAAAATGCGGCGTCGCACCTGCTGGGGCGAAAGCTAAAGGAGCCACAATCATAACGTAGAAATTAAATAAGCTTATTTGTATGAGTGGAAAGGCAATTTTACAAGGAACCTACATGCCAAACTATATAGGCTCTATGTCAAATGGTTAAACCTTGATGATAAAGTAGGTCAAAGGTCCAGGGTAATGGTCAAATTATTTGTATGAGTGGAAAAACAATGCCATAAGGAACCTACATGCGAAATATGAAGGCTCTATCTCAAATGGTTAGAAAGGTATGATAAAGTAGGTCACGGGTCAAGGTCACAGGTAAAATTTTTAGTATGAAAGGAAAGGCAATGTCACAAGGAACCTACATGCCAAATATGAAGGCTCGATCTCAAATGGTTAAAAAGTTATGACAAAGTAGGTCAGTGGTCCAGGGTCAAGGTCACAGGTCAAAATTTTTTGTATGAGTGGAAAGGCAATGTCACAAGGAACCTACATGCCAAATATGAAGGCTCTATGTCAAATGGTTAAAAAGTTATGATAAAGTAGATCAAAAGGTCAGGGGTCAAGGTCACTGGTCAAAATTGTTTGCATGAGTGGTATGGGAATGTCACAAGGAACCGACATGCCAAATATGAAGGCTCTACCTCAAATGGTTAAAAAGTTATGATAAGTAGGTCAAAAGGTCAGGGGTCAAGGTCACAGGTCAATTTTTTTGTATGAGTGGGAAGGCAATGTCACAAGGAACCCACATGCCAAATAACAAGGCTCTATCTCAAACGGTTGGAAAGTTATGATAAAGTAGGTCAAAGGTCAAGGTCACAGGTCAAAATTGTTTGTATGAGTGGTATGGGAATGTCACAAGGAACCTACATGCCAAATATGAAGGCTCTACCTCAAATGGTTAAAAAGTTATGGTAAGTAGGTCAAAAGGTCAGGGGTCAAGGTCACAGGTAATTTTTTTTTTTGTACGAGTGGAAAGGCAATGTCACAAGGAACATACATGCCAAATATAAAGGCTCTATCTCAAACGGTTCCACTAAATAATATAATATTTGTCATGGTCACTGGGGCGTAAAATATAGGTCAACGCCACGAGATGAAAGCCCCTGCTTGGTTAGGAGCTTACGAAGATGTTTCATGTAAAGTATGATGGTTATTTAGTCTTGTAGTTGAGTATATAACAAACTTCGACATAAATGTCGAACTTCGACATAAATGTCAAACTTTGACGTAATGGTCGAAGTCACTGGAGCACAAAATATAGGTCAAAGTCACTAGGTCAAGGAGTCTACAAAGTCAGAAGGTCAGGGAGATGTTTCATGTAAGGTTTGATGGTAGATGAGGTTTGTAGTTGACTTAAATAAAAACTTCGACATAAATGTCGAAGTTATGTCGAACTTCGACATAAAGATCAAAGTCACTGGAGCGAAAAATATAGGTCAAAGTCACTAGATCAATTTGCCTACAAAGTCAGAAGGTCTGAGAGATGTTTCATATAAGGTTTGATGGTAGATTAGGTTTGTAGTTGACTTAAATAAAAACTTCGACATAAATGTCGAAGTTATGTCGAACTTCGACATAAAGATCAAAGTCACTAGAGCGAAAAATATAGGTCAAAGTCACTAGGTCAATGTGCTTACAAAGTCAGAAGGTCTGAGAGATGTTTCAAATAAGGTTTGATGGTAGATTAGGTTTGTAGTTGACTTTAATAAAAACTTTGACATAAATGTCGAACTTCGACGTAAATGTGACAGACGGACGCACAGACGAACGGACGGAAAAGTTGATGCCTATGTCGCACCCTGCTACAAGCAGGTGCGACAAAAAATGATTGGGAAATAATAGATTTGTTCCGTAAACAAAAGGTAAAAGAGGTTAGCCCCTAAACCAAACAAAAGAAAATAACAAAAGAAATAGCCCCTAAACCCGAAATGTTAGAACGTCCGTCCATCCGTCCAACTATCTCCTCCTAAACCGTTGATCGGAATCTAAACAAATTTGGTGTGTAGGTTGTTTACATCAGTGGCTCGCGCAATGGCACATTTATTTTTAGCCCTCATATGGCCTTGGAGAGAAGTCAAAAGGTCAAATATCAATAAAATTCAATTACAAAGTCAATTTTATAGATTTTGCTACCAAACTTTGCATAAGTAATTATTAATGAAATATGTAAAACATATTGAATGGGATTTTGGCTGCGACCCCTGGGTCATGCCCCACGAGGTCACCTTTGGGGGTCGGGAGGGCAAATTTTAAATTTTTCAGAATATAGTCACGTGGGATATCAAATCAAAGGGGTTGATTAGTAGAATACAATAGACGTAAAATTTTGACTCTGGGATCAGATTGGGGTCCTTAGGGAGGGGTCAAAAGGTCAAAATTAAAGTTTTTTTCAACATAGTCATGTGGCATATCAAATTGAAGGGTATGATTAGTAGAATATAATACAAGTAAAATTTTGACCTAAATTTAGCGGCAGATTGGGGCCCAGGGGATGGGGATTTTTTTGTAGCGTGTGAGACCCAGGTCCGTACCTCAAAGGTCAAGGTCATACTTAGAGATCAAAGGTCAATATTTTTTGTCTTGTCCGATCAATAACTTTCTTATTCTTGAATTGATGTAAAAATTATTTGGCAGAAATGCTAATCATAATGTGACAGTGTGTCACATGTAAGATCCAGGTTGGTACCTCAAAGGTCAAGGTCTTACTTTGAGATCAAATGTCAAAACAAGGGTCTTTTTGTTGTGTCCGATCAATAACTATCTTATTCCTTGATGGATTTAAAAAGTTACTTGGGAGAAGTGTTAACCATATTATGACAGTTAATCATGCACAAGACCCAGGTTAGTACATCAAAGGTCATGGTCTTACTTTGAGGTTAAATGTAAGGCTGGCTAATCGGAGCTGAGAAGATAATCGATCATCCTTTATGCCATTGTGCTCCATAACCAATTAGTAATCACTGGAGATTTTATCATAATTTAACTAGAATCGCGCAGTCGATGGTGCACCATCGCAAATACCCGCTTTTTCCATTGACAACACAATTAACAAGTTTCAGGTGTGTAACCCAAATAGTTTAGAATATACAGCAAATTCCTAGTTTTTGGCTTTTGACCTTGAGGTCCAGGTCATGCCAAATACAGCATGCAGTACCTTCTACATTCAAAGGGCTATCCATAACCAAAGTTTCAGGAGTGTAACCCAAATATTTGTGAAGATATGGCAAAGTCCTAGTTTTTGACCTTTGACCTTGAGGTCAAGGTCACACCAAAAATAGTCCAGTGCATTCTAAATTCCAAGGACCATCCAATAACCAAGTTTCAGATGTGTAATTCCATCAGTTAGGAAGATACTTCCAAGTCCTACTTTTTGACCTTTGACCTCGCCCATGACCCCAGGGGGTCAGATGAAAATTTCGACACCTTCATGCACATCGGCAGTCCCTAAGCAATGTATGTACCAAGTTTGGTCACCCTAGTTCAAGAAATAAAAAACTAGATTACATTCACAAGATATTTCTTAGAAATTTGACCTTTGACCTCACCCCGTGACCCCCAGGGGGTCAGATCAAATTTTCGACACCTTCATGCACATCTCCAATCCCTAAGCAATGCATGTACCAAGTTTGGTCACCCTAGGTCAAGAAATAAAAAACTAGTTAGCATTCACAAGAAACGTGACAGACGGAAGGACGGACAGACGGACTGACTGACGGACGGACACCCGTGACGAAAATAATATACCCGTTTTTTTTCAAAAAGCGGGTATAACTAGCCTGGCTTTCTTCTTAGCATAAATTTTACTATATTTAACCTACACATGAGGACATACAGGCCTGTGCAAACAGTGTAGACCCAGATGAGACATCGCGGAAAGCGGCGTCTCATCAGGGTCTGCATTGTTTGCGATTCTCCCAGCTATTTTATGCAGTATGTTGTGTAGTTAACTGTACTTATTGCATAATCAATTATTAACAGATCAGTAGCAATAATCATTTTTGTAAAATGTATTGATCAATTAATCGATTATCCGGTTAATAGTGTCAGCCTTAGTTAACCCTTTCCCAGTCAGATACGTGTTTTTACGTGTCTGGAGCCCCCCCCCCCTTTGTTCCTAGAACCACCCCTGGATAGCAATGTTTGCATTAGAATAAGTTGGCCTAAAAAAGTGACCTGTTTTTTCGCGCGCCTCCCAACTAATACGTTCTGTGGGGGGATTGAAGGGGGGCTCTCGCCCCCCTCACATCCGAAAAAAAAATGTTTTTTTTGGCCCAGCCGGTCGCTGAAATGAGGTCTGACGGTGTCTGGGGTCAAAAATGCCTCCGAATTGATGCAGCCTGACAAAACATGCTGCAAACAGTGAAAATCCCGGGTGCCAAACTCTTTATTTGTTGCCTTGCCAGCGGGCTGAAGATAAAGATTTAGTCAAAAATTCATGTGAAATAACACTTTTTGTCAACTTTGAGATGCCCCCTCGTTACTATGGCAACAAAGATTTAGTCTAAAATGGTGTCATTTGAAAGGCTACTACCCAGTGAACATTCATGCCAAGTTTGGTGTAAAATGGGCCATCCATGATGAAATAATGGCTTTATGAATTTGCTACCCTAGGCAACTCTGTAAAAAACAGCAAAAATCACAAAGTCCCCATGTGGGAATGGGTTAAATGTAAATTTTTTTTTTTTAACATGCCTGGTCAATATATTTCTATTCCTGGATGGCTTTAAAATTACTTGTTATTGTTAACCATAATGTGATGATGTCAAGACCCAGGTTGGTACCTCAAAGGTCAAGGTCATACTTAGAGGTCAAAGGTCAGGAAAGGATCTTTTTGGGTGTTTTGTCAATAAGTGTATTACTCCTGGATGGATTTTAAAATTACATGTACTTAGAAGAAATGTTAACCATCAAAAGATTGCCAATTTAGGGTCAAGGTAACAGGTTATGGTCTTACGACGTGACAGTCGTAACAAAGGAAAGATGCATAGCGTGAAAAAATCCCCGTCTTTGGTGGGATTCGAACCCGGTTCGCTCGGGTAGAAGTCCACTGCTCTTACCCCTGAGCCAAAGTGTCGACTCCCTGATGCAGTTGTCAGAGAGTGGTTATAAACCTAGAATCTATGCATATGGATCTACCAAGGTAGATAATGGAAGGGAGGTAACAAATCCCGGTAGAGCCCCCACATCTTACGACGTGACAGTCGTAACAAAGGAAAGATGCATAGCGTGAAAAAATCCCCGTCTTTGGTGGGATTCGAACCCGGTCCGCTCGGGTAGAAGTCCACTGCTCTTACCCCTGAGCCAAAGAGTCGACTCCCTGACGCAGTTGTCAGAGAGTGGTTATAAACCTAGAATCTATGCATGGATCTACCAAGGTAGATAATGGAAGGGAGGTAACACACCCCCTCTTAAGGAAGTCATCATTTATGATGACGTGAAGGATGCCAACTTCGGCACGAAGCCATTTCTGGCATATAAAGTCCGATCCCGGACGAGCCCCCATCTTACGACGTGACAGTCGTAACAAAGGAAAGATGCATAGCGTGAAAAAATCCCCGTCTTTGGTGGGATTCGAACCCGGTCCGCTCGGGTAGAAGTCCACTGCTCTTACCCCTGAGCCAAAGAGTCGACTCCCTGACGCAGTTGTCAGAGAGTGGTTATAAACCTAGAATCTATGCATATGGATCTACCAAGGTAGATAATGGAAGGGAGGTAACAATGGTCACAGTTACTGAACGGAGGCAGGGGATTATGGCCATTCCACAGGCTGCTTTTTTTTTTTTTTTCATTAAATTTCTTTCCTATTGTTCCTTTTTATTTTAGTCCCAAAATAGTGATGAAAAACTGTAAAGAAATGGTAATTTTTCCCCGCTCGCTTCACTCACTCAGACTCAAAATTCCTATCAACTTTTTTTAGCAATCGTGACGTAAAAGACATCTTTTTTTTCAGCAGAATTAAGTGTTAGTGTGAGTGTCGAAGAACCTTTTTAACCTATATTTTTTATCGAACAATCTGTTATTAGCCATTATTTTCTGTAAGACAAACCTATATAAAAACCTATATTTCCAAAGTGGGCCACTAGGAGGCTTGAAAGTCAATTTTATAGATTTTGATACCAAACATTACAGAAGTAATAATTAATGGAATATGTAAAACATATGGAACAGATTTTGGCTCAGACCCCTGGGTCATGTGTCACAAACAAGGGTTTTGGTGTTGGTTGGTTCTAGATGGACAGGGTGACAATTGCGGTCCCTGCCTCTCTTTAGCCCCAGGCCTTGTATGTGCGCACTCGCTTGGCAAAGTGGGGAATTAAGCTCAAGACGGTAGCATACAAGACCAGGGGTTTCCGAGCCCAAATACCCTGGGTGACATATGATCACACCAGACACAAAGTCTGATGTGATGTAGGTTAGAGTCAACACAACACAGTTCACTTTTCCCAAATTTGTATATTTAAATATTTTTCTATCAAAATTTAGTTAAAAGTTCCAAAACTTACTAAACGCGATTGATGCCGACTTTCCTTTATTTCAATGTCCTATTTTTCACTAGAATGTCCTAAATGTCTTTATTCAATTTACCACAATTTTCCTTAGAATTCACATGAAATGTCAAGTCCTAAACGAGTCCTGAAATGTCAAGTTCCTAACACAATTTGTCACAGTTGTAATGTCGACCAGCATATAATTTTCCCAAAATTTAATGTTCATCAATTCACTTAAATCAAATGTCTTGCAAATTTCCTAAAGTTATCTCCCTTACTTAGCTATTTAATTTTCCTATTTTCCTTATATTGCAAATCACTTCTTACACAAGTCCGTTACTAAGTTTTAACAAAGATTTGTAAGTCTCTACACAGAACTTTGAGTCAAACAGTCTGTGCAGGGTCTACGATGCAAAACCAAGTTAACAGTTCAATTTCGTTCACTATGTATTCTCTGTATTGTATCTGTGTATTGTATCTCTGTCTCAGTTTCCAAAACTTGTCTCTTATAACTGCTTGTGTGGGCTTATCAGCCCCATCTCAAATGAGCCAATGAACAGGCTTCTATCATCCAACCAATAGTTGCACATTTTTGAAGTGTCAGTTTGACCAATCAAAAGTCAGACCCAAAAGGGTGTTAAAAGATTTTTCTGAAGATAGACAATTTCACCTGAGAAAACAAACCAATTATCTAAAGATTGCAATTTCCTGTGAACAATAAAAGTTACTTATCTCAAAGTGACAACTGTTTCAATAATTTGATCAATTTTCAATTAAGTTGTCTACCAAGTTCCAGTTTGAAACCCAAAGAGTGACTTGTGTTTCCTTAGTTGATTAATCTTATTGTTTTGCTTGATGACCTCCCAGCTCAAGCGTTTCAAACTACCTTTGTTGGCTCATAGGTGCTAAAACACTTCTCAAGCCATGGTGCTTAACTTGTTTGTTTGTCAAAACAATGCCTCTAGACCCATTTTACAAAGATTAAGCTTGATGAACAAAATCCTGGGAAAATATGAAATTATGCAATTTAAACTAAAATGAAAAATTAACTTTTTTTTTGAAATTATGATTTTCTCATTCACCCATTCTCTCTTACTTTGATGACGGGTTGGTGCAGTTTTTCAAACAAGTGGAATGTGTGTTCCAAAACAATTCCATCAAGCCTAAATGGTAAAGTAACTTGGCCTAAAACTCGATGGACCTCGCCACATACTCCCACAATATGAGCTAATGAGCTCCGTACAATTTCAACATTTTTGAATGAGCGCCTGTAAATATGCTAGCCTATACAAGAAATTTGAGCTCCAGTGTCTATCAGTGCTTTGCTTGTTTGCTTCCCTATATTAATTTGCACAAAATTTCCCTCTAAGGGAGCTGATAATGCTACATTGCATGTACTTCTATCAATGCCTACAGAATTTACACTACAAGATTTCTTTGAACACCTCCAGTTTAATTTATTTTTGTATTGAGCCATTTTTTTCCTACTTTTAGCGCAAAACCAAAAGAAACAAAGTAACAAAACAACAAGGAAAATACTGGCAGTTTTACTTAGCTATGTCTGTTGCAGCTGTACTTCTAGCTGGTCATCAGTTGCGCTGGCTGGTGAACATCTGTAGATCTAGTTGCTTGCTGGTTGTTGTCTTGAAGGGTTGAGAGGTTGTCGTATCACTTAAATTCTCACACCACACTGTCGCCAACCAGGGTTCTAGGGGTCGGGTTGCTTCGGGTGACAGGGTGTTAGTTGTGGGTCCCTGCCTCTTCTTTGCCCCAGGCCTTGCATAAGCACACTCGCTTGGCAAAGTGGGGAATTAAGCTCGAGACGGTAGCATACAAGACCAGGAGTTTCCGAACCCAAATACCCTGGGTGACATATGATCACACCAGACACAAAGTCTGATGTGATGTAGGTTAGAGTCAACACAACACAGTTCACTTTTCCCAAATTTGTATATTTAAATATTTTTCTATCAAAATTTAGTTAAAAGTTCCAAAACTTACTAAACGCGATTGATGCCGACTTTCCTTTATTTCAATGTCCTATTTTTCACTAGAATGTCCTAAATGTCTTTATTCAATTTACCACAATTTTCCTTAGAATTCACATGAAATGTCAAGTCCTAAACGAGTCCTGAAATGTCAAGTTCCTAACACAATTTGTCACAGTTGTAATGTCGACCAGCATATAATTTTCCCAAAATTTAATGTTCATCAATTCACTTAAATCAAATGTCTTGCAAATTTCCTAAAGTTATCTCCCTTACTTAGCTATTTAATTTTCCTATTTTCCTTATATTGCAAATCACTTCTTACACAAGTCCGTTACTAAGTTTTAACAAAGATTTGTAAGTCTCTACACAGAACTTTGAGTCAAACAGTCTGTGCAGGGTCTACGATGCAAAACCAAGTTAACAGTTCAATTTCGTTCACTATGTATTCTCTGTATTGTATCTGTGTATTGTATCTCTGTCTCAGTTTCCAAAACTTGTCTCTTATAACTGCTTGTGTGGGCTTATCAGCCCCATCTCAAATGAGCCAATGAACAGGCTTCTATCATCCAACCAATAGTTGCACATTTTTGAAGTGTCAGTTTGACCAATCAAAAGTCAGACCCAAAAGGGTGTTAAAAGATTTTTCTGAAGATAGACAATTTCACCTGAGAAAACAAACCAATTATCTAAAGATTGCAATTTCCTGTGAACAATAAAAGTTACTTATCTCAAAGTGACAACTGTTTCAATAATTTGATCAATTTTCAATTAAGTTGTCTACCAAGTTCCAGTTTGAAACCCAAAGAGTGACTTGTGTTTCCTTAGTTGATTAATCTTATTGTTTTGCTTGATGACCTCCCAGCTCAAGCGTTTCAAACTACCTTTGTTGGCTCATAGGTGCTAAAACACTTCTCAAGCCATGGTGCTTAACTTGTTTGTTTGTCAAAACAATGCCTCTAGACCCATTTTACAAAGATTAAGCTTGATGAACAAAATCCTGGGAAAATATGAAATTATGCAATTTAAACTAAAATGAAAAATTAACTTTTTTTTTGAAATTATGATTTTCTCATTCACCCATTCTCTCTTACTTTGATGACGGGTTGGTGCAGTTTTTCAAACAAGTGGAATGTGTGTTCCAAAACAATTCCATCAAGCCTAAATGGTAAAGTAACTTGGCCTAAAACTCGATGGACCTCGCCACATACTCCCACAATATGAGCTAATGAGCTCCGTACAATTTCAACATTTTTGAATGAGCGCCTGTAAATATGCTAGCCTATACAAGAAATTTGAGCTCCAGTGTCTATCAGTGCTTTGCTTGTTTGCTTCCCTATATTAATTTGCACAAAATTTCCCTCTAAGGGAGCTGATAATGCTACATTGCATGTACTTCTATCAATGCCTACAGAATTTACACTACAAGATTTCTTTGAACACCTCCAGTTTAATTTATTTTTGTATTGAGCCATTTTTTTCCTACTTTTAGCGCAAAACCAAAAGAAACAAAGTAACAAAACAACAAGGAAAATACTGGCAGTTTTACTTAGCTATGTCTGTTGCAGCTGTACTTCTAGCTGGTCATCAGTTGCGCTGGCTGGTGAACATCTGTAGATCTAGTTGCTTGCTGGTTGTTGTCTTGAAGGGTTGAGAGGTTGTCGTATCACTTAAATTCTCACACCACACTGTCGCCAACCAGGGTTCTAGGGGTCGGGTTGCTTCGGGTGACAGGGTGTTAGTTGTGGGTCCCTGCCTCTTCTTTGCCCCAGGCCTTGCATAAGCACACTCGCTTGGCAAAGTGGGGAATTAAGCTCGAGACGGTAGCATACAAGACCAGGAGTTTCCGAACCCAAATACCCTGGGTGACATATGATCACACCAGACACAAAGTCTGATGTGATGTAGGTTAGAGTCAATACAACACAGTTCACTTTTCCCAAATTTGTATATTTAAATATTTTTCTATCAAAATTTAGTTAAAAGTTCCAAAACTTACTAAACGCGATTGATGCCGACTTTCCTTTATTTCAATGTCCTATTTTTCACTAGAATGTCCTAAATGTCTTTATTCAATTTACCACAATTTTCCTTAGAATTCACATGAAATGTCAAGTCCTAAACGAGTCCTGAAATGTCAAGTTCCTAACACAATTTGTCACAGTTGTAATGTCGACCAGCATATAATTTTCCCAAAATTTAATGTTCATCAATTCACTTAAATCAAATGTCTTGCAAATTTCCTAAAGTTATCTCCCTTACTTAGCTATTTAATTTTCCTATTTTCCTTATATTGCAAATCACTTCTTACACAAGTCCGTTACTAAGTTTTAACAAAGATTTGTAAGTCTCTACACAGAACTTTGAGTCAAACAGTCTGTGCAGGGTCTACGATGCAAAACCAAGTTAACAGTTCAATTTCGTTCACTATGTATTCTCTGTATTGTATCTGTGTATTGTATCTCTGTCTCAGTTTCCAAAACTTGTCTCTTATAACTGCTTGTGTGGGCTTATCAGCCCCATCTCAAATGAGCCAATGAACAGGCTTCTATCATCCAACCAATAGTTGCACATTTTTGAAGTGTCAGTTTGACCAATCAAAAGTCAGACCCAAAAGGGTGTTAAAAGATTTTTCTGAAGATAGACAATTTCACCTGAGAAAACAAACCAATTATCTAAAGATTGCAATTTCCTGTGAACAATAAAAGTTACTTATCTCAAAGTGACAACTGTTTCAATAATTTGATCAATTTTCAATTAAGTTGTCTACCAAGTTCCAGTTTGAAACCCAAAGAGTGACTTGTGTTTCCTTAGTTGATTAATCTTATTGTTTTGCTTGATGACCTCCCAGCTCAAGCGTTTCAAACTACCTTTGTTGGCTCATAGGTGCTAAAACACTTCTCAAGCCATGGTGCTTAACTTGTTTGTTTGTCAAAACAATGCCTCTAGACCCATTTTACAAAGATTAAGCTTGATGAACAAAATCCTGGGAAAATATGAAATTATGCAATTTAAACTAAAATGAAAAATTAACTTTTTTTTTGAAATTATGATTTTCTCATTCACCCATTCTCTCTTACTTTGACCTAAAAAAAATAAAACCATTCATTCAACTTTCATCCCACATCGAGATACCCTTTCTCACTTATTTATTCACTTATTTTTCTGAAATGTAAATGCCCTAAAATTTTGACTGGTGACACATGCCCAAGGGTTCAGACTTTTGGGGTTGCAGAGCCAAAATGTTTTCGAAATATAGTCATGTGGTATATCAAATTCAAGGGTATGATTAGTGGAATACAGTGCAAGTAAAATTTTGACCCTAGGGTCAGATTGGGGCCCAGGTTTGGGGATGGGGTCAAAAGGTCAAATTTTAATTTTCTTGGAACATAATCATGTGACATTTCAAATTGAAGGGGATGATTAGTAGAATATAATACAAGTTAAATTTTGGGGCCTTGGTTTTTGGTACTTAGCCTGTGAGTGGAAAGCATGGGGATTTGCAATGGCGTTCCAATTTAACCACATTCTAGTTTTCTTTAAAAATAGCTCCTTATGGTGGAAACATTCATATGTGGTGAAATATTTCTAAAATAATGTGTTGTTGCATGGGCTGTTTGGGCTAGTATAGTAAGAATTTCAATATGACCTCCCAGACAGGTTGGGGCCCCGACTTGCCTGAGGGTAAAACTTCATTTTCTTCAAATATAGTCATGTTTCATATCAAATCAAAGTATTAATGGAGAGTAAAAGCTATGGCGGAAAAAATGCAGGCGGGGGGAATGCCCGGGGTCATGATAAGTCAAAAAGTAGGGTTTTAGGTCATATTGTCAAACAACTCATCCAAGGCTAGGTATTTGTGCTAGAATCTTATAAAATCTTGAAACTTTCCCAGAATGAGGGCTGGAGGAACATAATTTTTCAGAATTCTGATGTGACTTCCTTTGGGGGGGGGTGCAGTGGGGTGAGCCCCATGGGTCAAAATTACTTTTTGCACAAACATAGTATTATTATTATTTATGCAAAGGTAATGGAGAGTGGAATACAGTGGTGCAAAACTTTGCTGGGAGGCATGTATTTGGGTTACCCAAGGTAAAAAATTTTGGGTCCTTTTATTACATGACATGATTTCCACAGCACAGGGATATCAACTTGCTCTAGTTTAATAAATTCAATGGAACATATTCATGATCTTCTATTTATTATTTTAAATATTTACAGATGAAGACTACAGCTTAGAAGAAGAAATCCCTGAAAGAAAAAAAAAACAACTGGTAAAAAATTTAATCATTTTTGTTGCGCCTGCATGGCGCGATATAGGTGTCAAATTTTCCGTCCGTCAACATTTGAATACTATTTGATGGAGAAATGTCATGCCTGGTTTATTAGCTCCTTGTGACCCAATGATTGATTCAAAAATATAATTACATGTATATTGGTCATTGTGACCTATATTTCATGGATGAGTGATTTTGCCTCATATCTTGAATACTATTTGATGGAAAAATGTCAATCCCGGCTTATTAGTTCCATGTGATCCAATGATTGACCTCAAAATATACCTAGGTCATTGTGACCATATTTCATGGTTCAGTGATTTTGCCTAATATCTTGAATACTATTTGATGGAGAAATGTCATGCCATAGATTATTAGTCCCATGTGACCTGCTGATCAACCTCAAAAGATATCTAGGTCAGTGTGACCTATATTTCATGGTTCAATGACTTTGCCTTTTATTTTGAAAACTATTTGATGGAGAAATGTCATGCCTGTGTTATTAGTTCCATTTACCCCGCTGATCAACCTCCAAATATATCTAGTTTGGTGTGCTTCAGTGATTTTGTCCATTATCTTGAATATTATTTTATGGAGAAATTTCATACCATCTGACCCACTGATTGATCTCGACAAAATATATCTAGGTCAGTGTGACCTATATTGCATGGTTTAGGGAGTTTGCCTGTAATCTTGAATACTATTTGATGGAGGAATGTCATGTCTGGGATAATACTTGAATGCATCCAGATGATTGACCTCAAAATATATCAAGGTAGGTGTGACCTGTATTTTATGGGTCAGTGACTTTGCCTGAAATCTTGAATAATATTTGATGGAGAAACTTCATGTCTGAAGTATCAATTCAATATGACTTGATGAATGCAACAAAGATATATCTAGTTTAGTTTGACACTATTCCAGGTGCGTTATACTGTTCAGTGACGGCTGTTGCTGCAACATAAGTTTTCAGCGTGAGTTTGGCCCCTGTGCGGGGGCATCTGTGTCATACTGACACATGTCTACTTTATATATTATCCTACAGCATTTAGAAGCAGATAGATACAGAATATGGATTTATTGCATTTACAGGGTAAAATGTCATTATTAATATAATGCTTAGCAGAAAATAAAATATATACAAAAAGTCTACCTAATGCAGAATAAATAAGCTGGTCGCCTTAAGACTATCAGAGTATATACTCGTAAAATTTCAAGGGGTCCATCATTTTTGTATATTTTATCCCACATCATTGAGAAGAAAACAGAACACTGATTTAATGCATTTTAGGCAAACAAATACATTATAGACATGATAGATTTGATGCATAGTAGAAAATAAAATATATACGAAAAGTCCACCTAATGCAGAAGAAATAAGCTGGTCGCCTTAAGACTGGTATTCGGAGTATATATACTTGTAGAAATAACTTTATTTTTTTTTATATTTATTATAAGGGGCCTAACATTTTTGTAAATTTTATCCTACAGAATTTAGCCGAAAACAGATACAAAATATTACACTGATTTAATGTATTTTAGCATATAAGTATATTCTTTGTACATGTTGTACAGCCCCCCGCCCATAGGGGCTTGAAGAAATATATGGGCTGCATGATGCTTCCACGCAGAGCTGAATCCGGCCCGCACACTAGTACTGATAAACCGCTTAGAGGATCTAAGCCTGCCCAGGCAAAGCGTGCGCGTCGGCCCGTCCATGCTAATAAACCCTATTGGTTTCATTGGGCGACAGGGCTTGAGATGTCATTTCATCTCAATGTCGGGTAAAAGTCCCACAAAATTGGAAGCAACGTCTCCAAAATGACCTTTACAGTGTTGACGGGGACGTTAAACCTCAAATCAAACAAACATGTTGTACAATGTATGTTGCATGTAGCAAAAAATGTATATACAATAAAGTCCACCTAATGCAGAATAAATAATCTGGTCGCCTAAAGACTGGTATTCGAAGATATATTTTTTAATGTTTGTTCATTGTGGAAGTTTGAAGCCCTACACTGAGATTTGCACAATGTGAGAGCCCTTCAGAATATCTTACTTGGACTCAAGCTCAAGGTCACATTTGATAGTCACCAGTTCTTTTTATGTATGGGGGTTTAACGGCCAGTGTTAACTAAAAGTTTGAGCCAATTATCTATCCACACTTTACCTTGGCAATTTTATCTGTAAGCAATTGACCAGAACAGTGCACATTCTTACACCAGAATTGACAAATGCCCTTCTTGAATCAGCTGATGGGAGAAATGACTGTAGAAAAGATTTCATGATCAATATCCACGAAAGAATGTTCCTGACTGCGGAAGGAATCAACCTTCATCTTCCTGATAACCAGTCAGAGGTGGCTTTGGCTGAGCTATTCTTTGAATTTTGTGTTTGTTCCATATCTCCACCCCTTAAAGGATTTTCATCAAACTTGGTCAGTTATCCCCCTCAGAAAGTTCATGTCCAAAGCTAGGTTGGTAAAAAAGCTGAAAATACACATATAGTTTCATGGACAGTGGGAAATACAGGGAAATCCCGGTAAATACTGAGAAATACTGGAAAATGGACATTAATGTAGGTGGGGCCAATTGAGACTGCTTAATATACCCTGCCTGCCTAGGTATATGTATTGTAAAGTAAAATCATTTCATACAGGGCTTGCATTTTACCTTACCTTTACGAAGTACAAGGAGAACTATTGTAGTCACCACGGTCGTCCGCGTTTGCGTTAGCGTGTGCGTTCCCGTCACACTGCGTTAAAGTTTTTCAAATGCTTATATCTAAATAGCCATGCATCACAGAGTACTCATATTTGGAACTTTAGTACCTGGGAGGGTCTTCTAATGTTCCAAGAGAGCAAACCCCTGGATCCATGCCCCGAGGTGGGGCTAGGGGTCAGAATCTAGAACACCTTTATAAAACTGTGTTAAAGTTTTTGAAATGCTTATATCTCAACAGTCACTCATCACAAAGCATTCATATTTACAACTTGGGTACTTGGGAATGTCTTCTGAGAATATGCGGGATTGTCTTCTGAGATTCCAAAAGAACACACCCCTGGGTTCACGAATGGGGGGGGTGGGGGGTGGGGCTAAAGGTCAAAATCTAGGACACCTAAGTTATTCGTTAAATACATTATCATTATGCTAACAAGTTACAAACTGAATTTGTTATACATCAGCCAACTTTGTGACGTTGGTTTAAGTGTAAAAGGGTGAAGGTCATGGTGACCTACATTTTACAGTCCAGTGATTTTGCCTTATATCTTGAATACTATTTGATGGAGAAATGTTATACCTGGGATATTGGTTCCATGTGACCCCATGATTGACCTCGAAATATATCTAGGTCAATGTGACCTATAGTTCATGATTCTGTGATTTTGCCTTATATATTGAATACTATTTGATGGAGAAATGTTAAACCTGGATTATTACTTCCATGTGACCCAGTGATTCACCTGAAAATATGTCTAGGTCAGTGTGACCTATATTTCATCGTTCAGTGATTTTGCTTATATCTTGAATACTATTTGATGAAGAAATGCTATACCTGGATAATTACTTCCATGTGCCCCAAGGATTTACCTCAAAATCTATCTAGGTCAATGTGACCTATATTTCATCGTTCAGTGATTTTGCCTTATATATGTTGAATACTATTTGATGGAGAAATGTCATACCTGGGATATTAGTTCCATGTGACCCCATGTTTGGCCTCAAAATATATCTAGGTAAGTGTGACCTATGGTTCAGTGATTTTGCCTTATATCTTGAATACTGTTTGATGGAGAAACATCATACCTTGGTTATTAGTTCCATGTGACACAGTGATTGACCTCAAATAAATCTAGGTCATTGTGACCTATATTTAATGGTTCACTGATTTTGCCTTATATGTTGAATACTATTTGATGGACAAACATCATACATGTACCTTGGTTATTAGCTCCATGTCAGTGTGACCTATATTGGTTATTAGCTCCATGTCAGTGTGACCTATATTTCTCCCCCATCCCGAAAATGTAGGTCATTGTGACCGATATTTCATGGTTCAGTGTTTTTGCATTATATCTGGAATAGTATTTCATGGAATAATGTCATACCCAGATTGTTAGTTTCACGTCACCCAATGATTGACCCTGAAATATATATAGGTCAGTGTGACCTATATTTCAGGGTTCAGTGACTTTGCTTTAGATCTTGAAAACTATTTGATGAAAAATCTACATACCTAATTATTTGTTCCATGTAACCTGATGATTGACCTCAAAATATTTGTAGGTCAGTGCGACCTATATTTCAATGTTCAGTGATTTTACCTTATATCTTGAACTGCGAAGCAGGCGAGCTACGCTGACATGCGACAGCTCTTGTAGAGTCTACATGCACTTGGTCATGCAGGTCGAATGAAATGTTTTAGGATTTTCCAGACCTTCTGATAATGAATTGTTTGAAAGATTAATAATCTGTTACCTTCATAATTTTATATTTGAAGTAATCAAGTATGTATTGAATTTGTTTTCAAAAGATACTGAAATACTAGTTTTCAGACATCAGCTACTGGTATTTGACTTGACTTGTAAATAAAAATACTTGAGAGAGTACCTGCAGGTTAAGAAATGTATGCCCATTGTATTTTGTTCTTTTAATACCTGTCTTAAACAAAACAAATTTTCACACCGTTCAAAAGTAGGAGTAACTACTTGACAAACTTGCAAACAAACTTTTTTTTAAAGTACACATAAAAAAGTTGGGACAACCACAAAAGTTGTTGTAATTCTACAAACAAATTTAACAATGTGTTTTATCATTTCACAAAAGCATAAAAAAAAAAAAAAAAAAAAAACCCACAAAGTTCAAGAAAACATGCCTATACAAATGTAATGAACATTTTACAACCAAAAAATGAAAATTTTCTGATTAAAAATTCCAATATTGTAGTATGTCTGCTGAAATTATAGATCATTCAGTGAGGCAGTTCTATTGAGCACCCACAATCTATATTTTTAGCAGAGATACGGAAAATAGTGTATATCCCTCTTAAACCCCATCTTTATTATATAAAAGTTGTGTTGGAGGGGTCAAAATCATGTGCATGTGTTTTTGTGATGCATTTACAGACTGATGGAGCAGTCTGATCTGGGTCTGTCTGTTTGCTCAGGCCTGTCCATCTTAATTTTAGGATCATTATCTATTGCATATGAGTGATTTTAAATAGCATTCCTGCCACTGGTATTTACCTACCAACCTTGGTGCAAAGCCCATAAATGAATCAGGCTGACTCTAGGTCAAGGTCACATTTGAAGATCACGGCTTTGAATTTTGTGTCCATTCCTTATATCTCATTTACCCTAAAATGATTTTCATTTACCTTTGGTCAATTATCCCCCTCAGACAGCTGATGTGCATAAAGCATACATGAATCATGCTGACACAAGGTCAAGATCACATTTAAAGGTCACGAGTTTGAAACTTTGACTTTTATGCCTATTTATTTACCCCTGGCAGGATTTTTAATAACCATTGGTAAAATATCCTCCTCAGTGAGCTGATGTGCAGAACCCATAAATAAAACATGCCAACTCAAGGGCAAGGTCACAGGTGAAGTTTTTCAACTTTGAATTTTATGTCTATTCCATACCTCCTTTACCCCTGGATGGATTTTCCTTTAAACTTTTAAGAAATAATTCCCCTCTGAGCTGGCGTGCAGAACCCATAGATAAACCATGCGGACGCAGGGTCAAGGTCACAGGTAAAGGTCACAAGGTTGAACCTTGATTTTAATGGTGGGGGGATTGGGCTGTCCTTCAGACTGCTCCTTGTTGCAAAATTAAAACACTTTTTGCTTGATAACTTAGATTATGTTTGTGGCCCAACTTTGATGAAACTTTTACTACACAATGTCATGGTCTCTTAGATAAGGAAGGTGTAATACTAGCAGAATAAATACCAAGTGCCCATAACACCCATTGATGATAGGTTTCAAATTTCAGTTCAATGATTTATTAATCACATACAGTAGATGGTTGCGTTTACATTTACACCCATTTTAACAGTTTTGTCAGTCCTATCAAAGTCATGTGTTGCTGATAATGAAACACATGTGCATTGTAACCCCAGATTTTTATGCCCCCGGAATCTTCGATTCCGGGGGGCATATAGTTTTTGGTCTGTCCGTCTGTTTGTCTGTTTGTCCGTTAATCCGTTTGTCCGTTAATCCGTTTGTCTGTTTGTCCGTCTGCAAAAACTTTAACATTGGGCATAACTTTTGAATGGTAAATGATAGAGCCTTTATATTTCACATGTGCATTCCTTGTCACAAGACCTTTCAAGAGGTACCATAAATTTTGACCTCGTGACCTTGACCTTGACATTTGACCTACTTTTGACCTCCTTTTTTAAAACTTTAACATTGGCCATAACTTTTGATTGGTAAGTGATAGAGCTTTCATATTTCACATGTGGATTCCTTGTCACAAGACCTTTCAATTGGCACTATAATTTCTGACCTCATGACCTTGACCTTGGCATTTGACCTACTTTTTAAAAACTTTAACATTGGCCGTATCTTTTGATTGGTAATTGGTAGGGCTTTCATATTTCACATGTGCATTCCTTGTCACAAGACCTTTCTAATGGTACCGTAATTTTTGACCTCATGACCTTGACATTTGACCTACTTTTTAAAAACTTTAACATTGGCCATAACTTTTGATTGGTAAATGGTAGGGCTTCCATATTTCACATGTGCATTCCTTGTCACAAGCCCTTTCTAGTGGTACCATAATTTTTGACCTTGTGACCTTGACCTTGATGTTTGACCTACTTTTTTAAAAACTTTAATATAAAGTCCATAACTTTCGATTGGTAAGTGATAGAGCTTTCATATTTCACATGTGTATTCTTTTTCGCAACACCTTAACATTGGTACCATAATTTTTGACCTTGATACCTTGTGGCCTTGACCATGACATACTTTAGTGATGGGGCTTTCATATTGCACAGGCGCTGTCCTGGGGCATTGGTGTTTCACAAACACATCTTGTTTCCTCTATTACACATCTTCATGGGGCATCCTTTGGTGTCTCTGATTCTCTTGTTTGATATTTGTTTTCTTTTTACAGTTTGATGGTCAGTTGTTGACACAATTCTAATCAGAAGACACTGGAGACAAATGAGAAAAGCAAAGGCTTCTTACCAGGCAAGTCTCTGCTGAACATGAAACATATTTATTTGGGTTTCCTATCCTTTTTTAACTCTCAGGAAATTTCGTCCCGGTAAGCTTTTCTACTACCCCAGGCATCGACGTCCACAAATGTTAAAGTTTTTGCGTTAAAGTTTTTTTAGAAGCTCATCTCGTTTTTATGACTACACGGATTAAGTTCATATTTAGTATGATGATATTTTCTGTTATCGACTTCTTTCCCTGGTGATGTTGTGGGGAGGATTTGGGATTTGATTGTATCAGTTCCTGATCATTACTATTTTTAATTTTTACACATTGGTTTATCACCTGAGGGGTTCAGCAAAAAATGGGAACTGTAAAATAAAAATGTAGGCAGTGATCAGGTATCAAAACATTTGTCAAACAACTCTGATCAGAGTCATCAAAGGGAAAGAAACATGAACATGGAGTAACTAAACACTGTTGAAATCTGATCACAAGCGGGCAGCAGAACGAGTTACTTTCCCACAGAATGGCTACGGTAAAAGGCTATCCAAACTAAAAGGATATAAGCAATACATAAATGCAACATAAATAATCCAGGATAGAAGAACAGCCTTAGAATGGTCAGCAAAATGTATTTCACTGTGTGTTTTAATTTGTTTATATATGGCCATGATTCTCATCCTTGATTCTGTCATGGTCTAAACAAACACATGGTTCAGTCTGCATGAAGTTTGCTAACTCAACAGTGCTATATCGGAGAACAAATATCAGTCAACTACAGAGATGAAACAACAATAAGGACTTGACAGCATGAAATAACATAAATGCTGGAGCCAAAGAAAACTGTTAGAATCTCGTAAGCCTGATCAGAGAAAGTAATTTTTGCTTACTATCTTTTGAAGCTGTGGCCCTTTGAACATTGAAAATAATCATTGAAATTTATTCGCGGAAAGAACAATGCACCTTCACTTTGAATTCCTTTCTTACAATCTTATAGTACTTGTTTGTAAGATGTAAGTGTAATGGCGGGGCATTTCTAATATTGTTACTCTTGTTTTTGTAGGTCACAAGATTTCATGAGTTCCAATGAATTTCTGCCATTGAAAGACCTGAATGTGAGAGGAAAGGACTACAAGAAAATTTGTGTAAAATTGTTCAGAAAAGCCATAAGAGAGAAGCGAGATGCAAAGCCAGAAGAACTAACTATTGCTATGAAAAAGTAAAGGAC
Organism: Lucinisca nassula; assembly: GCA_963580285.1. Lineage (NCBI taxonomy): Eukaryota > Metazoa > Mollusca > Bivalvia > Lucinida > Lucinidae > Lucinisca > Lucinisca nassula. The sequence goes on from OY757018.1 coordinate 27,809,281, forward strand.
AAGCAATTTCATATCCAGGCATTGGCTACAATGATAAAATAAAGGAGATGCAATTAAATATCCAGGCATTGGCTAAAAGTAAAGTAGAAGCAATTTAATAGCCAGGCACTGGTTACAATGAAAAAGTAAAGGAGAAGAAACTTAATATCCTGGCAATTATGTTTGACCACAGACTATGGATGATGCATCTTTTGCTGTACAGCTGCACGAGATGAGCTGCAGGACAAAGGAACCATAACTCTGGTGTTCTTACTTTCAGAGGCATTGCCTTTTGACAAATGAAAATAGCCATTTCTATCATTTAGTCTTCTGAAACACTGTATCTCCTGAACCGTTTGATGGATTCTGAAGTAACTTGCTTGGTTACAACACTAGGATGGGGAAAATAGCCATAAGGTTTTGATGACCTTGACCTTAACTATAAAACTATCAAAAACTATAAAAGCTATGGCATTGAAAGTTGATGAGTGCATTGCTAGAAATCTGTAGATGACCTTATTAACTTTTGAAGAAATTCTGAATACTACTTGATGAGTTATGGCCCTTTGTTACTGTAGGCATTTGTACATCACATGCTTTTGGGTCGTATGTGAGAAGCAAAACTTATTTTACATTTGTTTTTAGCTCACCTAACCAATGGTCATGGTGAGCTTTTGTGACAATGAGATGTCCAGCGGCGGCTGATGCCATGTGTAAATTTTCTTGTTAACACCCTTGGGCCACAGTTTTGGTCTAATTATGATCAGATTGGTTAGATCATACTGACAATATCTCTGTCAAGTTGGAATATGGGGTATTTTGAGTCAAAAAGTGGAACAGTAGTTAATACCATAAAAAAACCTTATTAATACTTTAGAGGCCACAGTTTTTGTCCAATCATCCCCAAACATGTGCAGAATTACCATCTCAGTACACTTTGAATAAGGGTCATTTAGGGCTATAAAGCAGATCAGTATGAACAAATCATAGAAAAAACCTTTTAAATACTATACAGGTCACAGTTTGGTCGAATCGTCATCAAAGTTGTCTCAGCAATATCTTGGTCAAGTTCAAATATGGATCATTTCGGGTCAAAAAGTAAGTCAGTGGGTCGTAGCCTAGAAAACCCCTGTGAAAACTCTGGAGCAGATAAATTTGGGCAAATGTTTATCAGACATGCTCAGAATGATCACTTTGAAAATATATGTCAAGGTCAAATATGGATCATGTCAGGTTAAAAACCTTTAGTCCAATGTTTATCAAACTTGCTCAAAATGATCACCTTGACAGCATCTCTGTCAAGGTAGAATATGGATCATGGAAAAAATGACCTTGACCTGAGACCTACTTAAATAAAAATATATTGGTCATAGCTTTTTACAGCCTTCATATTTGGAATGAACGTTCCATGTAATACGGTCTTATCTCTGAACAAATAAATTGACCTGTGAATTTGACCTTGGCTTGAACAATATGAAATAGAACCTTCAATTTTTGTTTTGTTTGTTTGTATTTGGGTTTAAAGTAAGGGAAACAAACACAAACACGACGCAACCAGACAATAATAGAAACTTCAACAGAGGAAGGCCAAAAGGACAGTTGCTTTCCCACAAATTGGCCTAATGACCATCCAAAATAAAAAGACACGAGTAATACATGCAATACTTAACAAGCAATAACATAAATAAACTGCCACAGAAGAACCACCTTGGAACGGTCAGTGGAAAGAATTCCACTGGGAGGCTTAAATCGATTTCACACGGCCTTAATCCTCACCCTTACGTCAACACTTGGCCTTGGCCTTGGCAAGCTCATTCGTAAGCAGCTGACTTGTACAGTGCACATTCTTTCGCCAGAAACTGACAAATGCCCTTCTTGAATCAGCTGATGGGAGAAAATGACTGTAGAAAAGGGTAACGGGTCATCCCTAACAAACTCTGCCCCTAGCAAAGTAGGCCTCTACAAACTCGGCACCCAAAATTATATTATATATATAAAACCTCCAATTTAGTCATCTGATCGGGGTCTTTCCGGTCATTGAGCGACACGGTGCCAACTAGTGCCCACAAACTACATATGTATGTTTTTGAGCAGAATTAAGATAAAAAGGGATATGTATACCCCCAGCAAATCTTAACGGTTTGACTGGATAAAAGTGGTGTTAATTGGGTCAAAAAGATAAGTTTTCGTGATGGTGTATTGTGCTAGCAAAGCTTGGCATGTTCTAACCTGTACCCACAATCTATATATTTTTGAGCAGAAATAGCAAAAATATCAAAAATTTTCATCTTAAATTATCAATTTTTGGGTCGGGGGCGTTTAAGGAAAAACAACAGTATATTTGTTTAGGCATGCATGTTTTCATATTCAAACAATAAATGCATAGTACAAAAGAATTATTTTTAGCTCGCCTATACGAAGTACATGGAGAGCTATTGTTGTCACCCCGGATGTGCGCGTTAGCGTAAGCGTTTGCGTTCCCGTTTCCGTCACACTCTGCGGTATAGTTTTTCAAATGCTTATATCTCAACAGTCATGCATCACAGAGCACTCATATTTGGAACTTAAGTACCTGGGAGGGTCTTATAACGTTCCAAGAGATCAGACCCCTGGGTAGCCCGGAGTGGGGCTAGGGGTCAAAATCTAGAACACCTCTGTAAAACTGTGTTAAAGTTTTTGAAATGCTTATATCTCAACAGTCACCCATCACAAAACATTCATAGTTACAACTTGGATACCTGGGAGTGTCTTCTGAGAATACCATGGAATATCTTCTGAGATTCCAAAAGAACACCCCTGGGATCATGCCTGGGGGGATGAGGCTAGGGGTCAAAATCTAGGACACCTTTGTAATTTGTTATATACATTTCCATTATAGTAACAAGTTTCAAACTTAATTGCTTATACATCAGCCAACTATGAGACATTGGTTCAAGTGTAAAAGGGTCAAGGTCACAGTGACCTATATTTCATGGTCCAGTGATTTTGCTTTATATCTTGAATACTATTTGATGGAGGAATGTCATACCTGGGATATTAGTTCCATATGACCAGTGGATTGACCTCAAAATATATCTAGGTCATTGTGACCTATTGTTCACGGTCCAGTGATTTTGCCTTATATCTTGAATACTATTTGATGGAGAAATGTCATACCTGGGATATTAGTTACATATGACCACACGATTGACCTCAAAATATATCTAGGTCATCGTGACCTATTTTTCATGGTCCAGTGATTTTGCCTTATATCTTGAATACTATTTGATGGAGAAATGTCATACCTGGGGTATTAGTTCCATATGATAACATGATTGGCCTCAAAATATATCTAGGTCATTGTGACCTATATTTCACGGTCCAGTGATTTTGCCTTATATCTTGAATACTATTTAATGGAGAAATGTCATACCTGGGATATTAGTTCCGTGTGACCACATGATTGATCTCAAAATATATCTAGGTCATAGTGACCTATATTTCATGGTTCATTGACTTTGTCTTATATCTTGAATATTATTTGATGGACTATTTTTATACCTAGATTATTAGTTCCATTTTACTTGATGATTGACCTCAAAATATATTTAGGTGAGTGTGACCTATATTTCATGGTTCAGTGATTTTGCCTATTATCTTGAATACTTTTGATGGAGAATTATTATACCTGGATTATTACTTCCATGTGACCTGATGATTGACCTCAAAATAGACCTAGGTCAGTGTGACCTATATTTCATGGTTCAGTGACTTTGCCTTGTATCTTGAATACTATTTAGTGGAGAAACAGCATCTATGCATTATTAGTTCCATGTGACCCGATAATTGACCTCATAATAAGTCTAGGTCAGTGTGACCTATATTTCATGGTTCAGTGATTTTGCCTATTATCTTGATTATTATTTGATGGAGAAACAGTATACCTGGATTATTACTTCCATGTGACTGGATGATTGCCCTCAAAAGGTATTAAGGTTATTGTGACCTATATTTCACAGTTCAGTGATTTTACCTTATATTTTGAAAGCACGAAACAGGCGAGCTATGCTGTCATGTGACGGCTCTTGTCGTCTCTTAAGTTTATAACTATAAGGTTAAGATAAAAGATACTTCCATTTTCAACTCCCCCCCCCCAAACACACAGCACAATTCACAATTTTAGCGATGTGTTTTACCGGTAAGGATTCTATAATTCCTCAAAAATATGTTAAGCTCAAACTGCCTTATAAAACTATAGACCTTCCAAATGTAATTGTGGAGACAAAAACTGTCTATTATGACCTATTTATAGCTATAAGTGGAGTGTTTGGGGCCGAGATTGCTAGGGGCCGAGTTTGTCAGGGGCCTAGTTTGTTAGGGGCTGAGATGTCCCTAAATCTGGAAAAGATTTCATGATCAATCTCCACGAAGGAATGTTGCCGTCCTTGGCATGTATCAAACCCGCATCCTCCAGATCAACAGTCAGATGTGCATCCGACTGAGCTGCTGAGACCAGCTTCATATTTGGTTTGTAGCTTTTTGTGACAAGGGCTTCCCACTAGAGCTTCAAATTCGGCATGTAGATTACTATTGACAAGGGCATTCTTTGGTACAAGACATTTTGCGATGTGACCTTGACCTGTGACCTACTTTTAAACCACTAGAGATAGAACCTTCATATTTGGCATGTAGGTTTCTTGTTACAAGGTCTTCCCACTCGACAAATTATTTTGACCTGTGATCTTGACCTATAGCCTACTTTGTCATAATTTTGATCCGTTGAAATAGAGCAATCATGTTTGGCTCCTTGTACCATTTCATTTGTACAATGAGGATCAGGTGAGCATTATGATATCCACAAAATGGCTTCATTTACGATGATCTATGTCTTGAATGAACACCCCTGTAAACCTCAGTTATCTCTTTATGAATTGGAGCTTAGAGGGGTGTTCGTTTCACAGCTTGTTAACATCATGGCGATCCAGGGCAATTATGACCCTCTTCTATATTTCGTGTTGCACATATCCACGATTCAAGTATATGCAAGTCAAGATAGTTATTAATTATGAACTAAACTAAACATAAAATTAAATATTACAGTTATTAAAGCTTCCAGATAGTTTATCTTTGTGTTTCTGTTTCAATAAATCTCAGTCAAAATTAGTTACACACCCAAACCCATGGTATGTCTCATCTAAATGGCGGGCATTCAAACTTTCACACAACAGAATGTCTGAAGACACTTATTGTCTTGATGCAGCTCAGTTGAACTGCGATTCACAGAACAGCATTTGGTCCCATCCCACTTAAAAGAAGGTAATTAACTGTTGACATTTTCAAAGGAACGACCTTTTCAGCTGGCCTGTACAAAGTACAAGGAGAGCTATTGTTGTCACCTCTGTTGGTCCACATGAGCGTTTGTGTGTGAGTTTGCGTTCCTGTCACACAGTGTTAAAGTTTTTCAAATGCTTATATTCAAACAGTCTCGCATCACTAAGTACTCGTATTTGGAAGTTAAATACCTGGTAGGGTCCAGGCTTGGGACCAATTACATTTGAAAGTAATTGATCAATCCCCCGATGCAGGGTTATAGGAATATGCCTTCGTCTGTCCCTCCATCCATAACACTTTCTTGTCTACTCCATTTGATAGAATTTCATTAAACTTTGGTCAGTTTTTCTCTTTAGTATGAAGATGTGTTGCGTGCAAGGTCCAGGTTCGTACCTCAAAGGTCAAGGACATACTCAGAGGTCAAAGATAAAAAGGGCCTTTTTGTCATGTCCAATCAATAACTTCCTTATTCCTGGATGGATTTAAATATTATTTGGCAGAAATATTAACCATAATGTGACAGTGTGTCGCGCGCAAGACCCAGCTCCGTACCTCGAAGGTCAAGGTCATACTTAGAGATAAAATGTCAAAAAAGCATCTTTTTATCATGTCCTATCAATAACTTTCTTATTCCTGAATGAATTTAAATATTACTTGTCAGAAATGACAGTGTGTCGCACGCAAAACCCAGGTCGGAACTTCAAAGGTCATACTTAGAGGTGAAAGGTGGAATGTCCGTTCGTAACAGTTATCTGCTGAACCCTTCGATAGAAGTTCACTAAACTTTGGTCAAATATTATTCTCAATGAGACAAAGTGTCGCCACAAGCCCCAGGTCCGTACCTCAAAGGTCATACTTAGAGGTTAAAGGTAAAAAATGTATTCGTCATGAGGCGATGTGTTGTACGCAAAATCCAGGTTGGTTCCTGAAATGTCAAGGTCATGCATAGAGGTGGGTCTTTTTGGTGTTTTTCAATAACTTTCTTACTCCTAGATGGATTTTAAAATTACTTGGCTAAAATGTTAATCATCATAAGATTGCTAATTCAAGATCACGGCGAAGGTCACAGTTTAATGTCATAAGGTTGAGCTTTGTTACTGAAGGGCGGCAGGGGATTATGGCTGTCCCTCAGACTGCATTCTTATTCAATTACAATTACCTGGCTATAAAAATGTAATTGGTGAAATTACAATTATAGTGCAAACAATTTGACATGAGACTGACCTTTATGCAAAGAATAAATAAGCAAATGCTTCAGCCTAATATGTTGGGTTGTGAAAACTCGTGATTTTTCGGCAGCTTGGAATCGCGACCCATGTATTAAATAAGCCAGTACATGACAAGAACTACAAGATGGCTTGAGCGACCAGCAAAGACTCAGATCAGCCTGAGCATTCGAGCAGTCTGATCAGTCTTCGCTGATCGCATGTACTTACTATAGGCTATGATTTATGCCAAGAAATATAAGTAAAAGGTCTTGTCACAGTGGATGGGTGTGCAGATTGATTTGAGTCTCTGCTTGTTGCCCTGGCCTTATTGTAGGTTTTGTCATGCTCCGGCTCATAAATAACAATTTCCACCTTTTCAGAAAATGGTGAAAATAAATATATGTACATGTATTCAATCGGGTGTGAAATTATACTAATAGATAGTTCATAAAGAAATGAAGTTGAAAAAGTGTGACCAGAACCGGATTCGAACTGGTGACCCCTTGCTTACAAAGCAAGTGCTCTACCGACTGAGCTATCCGGGCGCTGATAGCACCTCTTCAACTTCGAAGTTTGAGAAACTTAGTTAACAAACAGCCCTCTGGGTACTCTTGTTGTATATTTTATCCTACAGCATTTAGAAAAAAAGATACAGAACACGGGTTTAATGAATGTACAGCGTAAAGCTTCATTATTAATATAATGCATAGCAGAAAATAAAAACTATACAAAATGTCCACCTAACGCTGAATAATTACGGTGGTCTCCTTATTTTTAGCTCACCAGAGCCGAAGGCTCCGGGGCAGCTTATAGTATAGGCAGTGACCCGCCATCTGTTGTCCGTGTCAACATTTTCAAACGACTTCTCCTCTAAAACTGCAGGGCCGATTGAAGGCAAATTTCATGTGGAGCATCCATGGGATGGGGGAACAAAGGTTTGCTCGTAGGGTCCAGGTCACATGACCAAGCTGGCCTCCATGCCCATATAAGGTAAAAACCCTTCAAAAGTCTTCTCCTCCTGAACCAGTGGGCAGATTGTGATGAATCTTGGTATGTAGTATAGGGGACTCTGGACCATCATAGTTTGCTAAAATAATGACCCTTTGATGACCTTGACCCATTTTATGCCAAGGTCAAATTTGGTCACATGGACTTCTGTATGGGAAAAAGTCAAAACAGCATAATTTTTTTTAATTATTGCAGCCTGTGACCTGAAAATTAGTATATGCAGTGGGCAAAATGTGCAAGTGAAACTACATTAGTTTTCAAGGTCCTTCTCTGACCTTGGTCCAAGGTCATTCAGATATGAAAATTAAAAAAATGTTTTTCTTTGAAACCACCTGCCATTTGCAACCAAATTTATAAGAAAACTTTTAGGAACAAGGAAATAAAACATAATTAATTTGAGTTTGGTCATGTGACCATGATGGCTGTTATGCCCATAGAAGGTAGAAACCCTTAAAAATCTTCTCCTTCTATACCAAAAAGCCGATTGTCAATGAAACTTGGTATGTAGAATAAGAAACTTGGGTCCAGCATATTTTGTTCAGATGTAGACCCTCGGATGACCTTGACTCACTTTATGCGATAAACGGTCAAAACCAAGTATTTTCGAAACTATTGTAGACTTTGATCTGAGACTTGGTAGGTGCAGATGGCATCCAGGGACGGGCCAGTTTCTCACACTTGACCTCTGGTGAGCATAGTGGCCCATGGGCCTCTTGTTTTTATACCCCAGCCATTCGAGGAATGGTGGAAAGGGCATATAGTGTTACCCCTGTCCGTCAGTGCGTCCGTTCGTCTCTGAAACTTAAACGCTGTCAATAACTTTCTTATTTCTGGATCAATTTAGAAATAACTTGGTAGAAATATTAACCACCATGAGACGATGTGTTGCGTCCACAAACCCAGGCCCCCACCTACAAGGTCAAGGTCATACTAAGAGGTGAAAGGTCAAAAAAGGGATCCAAAACTTAAACGTTGTCAAGAACTTTCTTGTTTCTGGATCAGTTTAGAAATTACTTGGCAGAAATTTTAAACATCATTTTTTCTTTCTTTCTATTCTTTTTTTTTCTTTTTAAAAACACAATATCCCCCAGCACAAAGGCTTTGGACTCTGACTCAAAAGGTTGTGAGTTCAAATCCCGGTGAAGTCTTTTGACGACTCTTGTTTCTCAATGGCATTTTTGCGGGGGCATCCGTGTCCTATTGACACCTTTTCTAGTTTGTTGAGTTTTACGGCCCTTTTATTGTTTCACTCATATCCAGCTGATCGTTAATCAGAAGTGGGCGAAAACCGGAGTACCCGGACAAACACCACCTGACCTTCCGTACAGAATGTAGCGTCTCACATGTGACCCGAGCGAGGCTCGAACCTACGGCGGTGAGAGACCTAATGACTAAGAGTCAGCGCTATTATCCACTAGGCCACGGAGGCCCGTTAGGTGGTCTCCTTAAGACTATCGGAATATATATACTTGTAACATTTTAAGGGGTCTTTCATTCTTGTATATTTTATCCCACATCATTTAGAAGAAAATAGATACAGAACACGGATTTAATGCATTTAAGTCATAAAATGCATTATAGATATGATGCATAGTTACTTAGAAAATAATATAATTACAAAAAGTCCACTTAATGCAGAAGAAATAAACTGGTCGCCTTAAGACTGGTATTCGGAGTATATATACTTGCAAACATAAGGGGCCCAACATTTTTGTATATTTTATACTACAACATTTAGAAGAAAATAGATACAGAACACGGATTTAATGCATTTAAGTCATAAAAATACATTATAGATATGATGCATAGTAGAAAATAAAATATATACACAAAGTCCACCTAATGCAGAAGAAATAAGCTGGTCGCCTTAAGACTGGTATTCGGAGTATATATACTTGCAAAAATAAGGGGCCCAACATTTTTGTAGATTTTATCCTACATCATTTAGAAGAAAATAGATACAGAACACGGATTTAATGCATTTAAGTCATAAAAATACATTATAGATATGATGCATAGTAGAAAATAAAATATATACCAAAAGTCCACCTAATGCAGAAGAAATAAGCTTGTCGCCTTAAGACTGGTATTCGGAATATATATACTTGCAAAAATAAGGGGCCCAACATTTTTGTAGATTTTATACTACAACATTTAGAAGAAAATAGATACAGAACACGGATTTAATGCATTTAAGTCATAAAAATACATTATAGATATGATGCATAGTAGAAAATAAAATATATACACAAAGTCCACCTAATGCAGAAGAAATAAGCTGGTCGCCTTAAGACTGGTATTCGGAGTATATATACTTGCAAACATAAGGGGCCCAACATTTTTGTATATTTTATCCTACAACATTTAGAAGAAAACAGATACAATACACAGATTTAATGCATTTAAGTCATAAAAATACATTATAGATATGATGCATAGTAGATAATAAAATATATACAAAAAGTCCACCTAATGCAGAAGAAATAAGCTGGTCGCCTTAAGACTGGTATTCGGAGTGTATATACTTGCAAACATAAGGGGCCCAACATTTTTGTATATTTTATCCTACAACATTTAGAAGAAAACAGATACAATACACAGATTTAATGCATTTAAGTCATAAAAATACATTATAGATATGATGCATAGTAGAAAATAAAATATATACAAAAAGTCCACCTAATGCAGAAGAAATAAGCTGGTCGCCTTAAGACTGGTATTCGGAGTGTATATACTTGCAAACATAAGGGGCCCAACATTTTTGTATATTTTATCCTACAACATTTAGAAGAAAACAGATACAATACACGGATTTAATGCATACAAAACATAAAAATACATTCTTAGTATGTTGCATAGCAAAAAAAAAAATACAATAAAGTCCACCTAATGCAGAATAAATAATCTGGTAGCCTATAGACTGGTATTCGAAGAGATATATTTTAAGATTTTCTCATGGGTTTTCACTGAAACTCCATGCCTATTAGAAGCCCTACTCTGAGATTTGCACATTGTGACAGCCCTTCAGAAGATACCACTAGGGCTCGCTCTTGGTGGCTCCGTATCCCCACATCCATAACGTCACATATACAATATCCACCCATCCATCTATTTATTATCACATATACTTTAATCCCCCTAATAATACCCTTACATTTATACCCCCACTATGACAAGATAGAATATATCTTCTTTTGTTCCCCCTAATGTCATTTATATACCGTTCCCCCTAATGTCATTTATATACCGTTCCCCCTAATGTCATTTATATACACAGTTCCCCTTAAGCCAGATTAAGTACTAGTAAAATATTAAGGGGTCCAATATTTTTGTATATTTTTTCCTGCAGAGTTTAGAATAAAAATAGATACAGAACACGGTTTTAATGCATTTAAAGCATAAAAATATGTTGTTGGAATGGTGAAAAAGCAGAAAATAAGATATATACAAAAAGTCCACCTAATGCAGAAAAAATAAGCTGGTCGCCCAAAGACAGATATTAGGATTATATATATATATATATATATATATATATATATATATATATATATATATATATATATATACTAAGAAAGTTGCCAGATACGGGGTGTTTTTCTATATAAAACCTTTTTTGTGGGGTGTGAAAAAATTGCGGGGTGTTCATACCACCCCGCATTTTCTCATGCCCTGCAATGGATTCAGGGCATCGAGTTTACTTTCCCTAGGTTGTTGGCTAGCAACACGGTTTTGTAGCGATTATATATATATGGGGTTTCACGGTAGTCTCCCTTGTGTCGGTTAGCACAAGAGCGTATTTAACTTCAAGATAAGAATATATATCACCTCGTAAACGTACCTGTAGTATATATAACACCCGACAACAAAACCCATTTAGCTGCGGGTGGTATCGATTTCTTGTTCTGACGGCCACATTGCGCAGCAAAAGATAACAGTTTGGAAATGTTCTCCTTCGAAACGTAATTATGCAGTGCGTTTACAACTTTTGTGGTGGTTTTGGATTTTCGGCATTTTTATGCTATTTGACTTGTTTGAGCTGATCATTAATTGGAGTTGGCCGCAAACCGGAGTATTTGGAGAAAAAAATACTTGCCAATCCGTTGCAGAACTTGTCATCCTACCTCAAAATATTACAGTGTCTTCGAAAAATGAAAACAAGAACAGGGAAATAGACCGTTACATCGATCATAATTATTAGTTGCTTTAGCCCCTTTTAGTACCCAATGGAATCTTCCTCCTTATATATAGCAGGAGTCCATTTCAAAATTTAGGGGTAACAGGTTGTGTTTTCTTCAAAAAATATTTTGAAAATGACTGAACTTTAAGCAAACTGCGGAGGCCCTGATCAGACGCCGCGTTCTGTGATGTCTTATCTGGGCCTGCACTGTTTGCCAGGATAACCGTTTTGGGGTTTCTGGTACAAATGGGTTAAATTTTACTCAAAATAATTACATGTACCCTGCGTTTATTTCGATTTCATATCTGATTATTATCTTTCTTCAATTCTAAAACCACTTAAATCTTTATATGGTCTGTGAGTTTCCTTGTTTGTGCTCTGAAGCGTAGGTTTTGGGTACTAACTGAGGCGGTTCTAACGAGGATACACATTTGAAATAAGGAAATACATAATGAATCGTCTGAATAATCTAACAATGGTGGTTGTACAGGTATGAACGGTACCATTGTAGTCCATGACAGGGGCAGTTGAGGGGGGGGGGGGGGGGGGGCAAGTTCTGTATCGGAAGTTAAGGTTGTTTTTTCTCCAGGCGTCCGGTTTTCGCCCACCTTTGATGAAGATTCGGGTAGAAAAAGTGAATTAGTCTTGAAAGGACCGTAAAAGCAAGGCTATAGATAAAAATAACGAAGTAAACGTTTTTTTTTTTTTTTTTGTTTTTTTTTTTTTTTTATCGAAATGTTAAATTTATGTGCAGGCTCACTCGAACTTTACTAACTAATAAGGGGAATTATAAAGATATACACAACGAACACACGCCTAATATTTAAATACATTGGCAAAATTTAACCACCATTTTGTTTCAGATAAAATCCTGCGATTCCTCACAATGTGTAAAATAATGTTTGTTTTGTTTGATTTGTGGTTTAACGTCCCCGTCAACACTGTATAGGTCATTTTGCAGACGTTGCTTCCAATTTTGTGGGACTTTTACCTGACATTGAGATGAAATGACGTCTCAAGCCCTGTCGCCCAATGAAACCAATAGGGTTTATAAGCATGGACGGTCCGACTCGCACCACTTTACCTGGGCAGGCTTAGATCCTCTAAGCGGTTTGCCAGAACTCATGTGCGGGTCAGTTTCAGCTCTGCGTGGAAGCATCGTGCAGCCCATCTATCTCTTCAAGCCCCGATGGGTGGGGGCCGTGTAAAATAATGTATACCACTGTTAACTCAGTTTGAGTTTATAAAAGTGGGGTTTAAGGGGATTAAAATTTTATAGGCGTGTCTGCATGATGGGCCGTCGGCGTGACATTCGCTTTGTACTTAGTTTAAATTGTAAATTGAAATGTACACTTGCCCACCCCCCCCCCCCCCCCCCCCCACTTCCTCGCGCCCCTCGGAGCTTGAAGAAATATATGGGCTGCATGATGCTTCCACGCAGAGCTGATTCCGACCCGCGCACGAGTACTGGTGAACCGCCGCTTGGGGGTCTAAGCCTGCCCGGGCAAAGCGTTGCGTACGAGTCGGACCGTCCATGCTTATAAACCCTATTGGTTTCATTGGGCGACAGGGCTTGAAATGTCATTTCATTTCAATGTCGGTAAAAGTCCCACTAAATTGGAAGCAATGTCTCCAAAATGACCTTTACGGTGTTGACGGGGACGTTTTACCTCAAATCAACAAACAATCAAATCAAAACATGTACACTTATACCAGACCCACATATATACACTTTTATCAGACCCATATATCTATAAGCGGTCTCGAAGACCGAACTATTAGCGTAATGCAACCTACCTTAGGTGGGAGAGCACATTCCCCGCATAATCAAAGCACTCGCAGAACTGTCGGGTGAACTGATTGGGATTTAAAACTTGTCAAAATTTGAACATAATTGTTACATTTCTGTAATTTTGCTCTTAGTATCTGCAAAAGTGACGCCTCACGGTTGAGATCATCGCTTGGAACAAAGAAGGGAAATAACATTTTCACTTGTAAATTCCATCTTTCATTTTAGCTGATGCTTCTAGTTCTAGTATTGACATTCCTAACACATAACTAAGGGATATAAAGCAAACTCTCTCTCTCTCTCTCTCTCTCTCTCTCTCTCTCTCTCTCTCTCTCTCTCTCTCTTACGATAATACATCCGTGCGACGTAGTGCATTCTTTAATCACTCGAAAATGGTGACTTTTCTGATAAAAAGCGTGATATTTTTCTTCTTTTTTTCTCCAAACATAGATTATATGCTCGTTATAATCGCGTCATAATGATGCATATCCTTGTATACCCCAGTTTTCTCTATATGAAGGGGTGTTTAGAGAGGTACTTACTACACGGACATGTTCTCTCTCATGCTCTCTTTCTCTCTCTCTCTCTCTCTCTCTCTCTCTCTCTCTCTCTTGTAACGATAACAAATCCTGCATATTTCAAAAACGTTTTTCTGGTGAAATATTGAGATACTTTCCTTTTACTCTAACAAAAGTGGTAGGTGCTGGACCTGCTTGTATGAGCCGCCTTACTGAGTACTCACAATTAACAATTGGTAGAAATAGAAAAAATATCCTCTTGTACTCAGTATACAGTGGGATAATACTTATTTATGTTCCTAGCATGTATTGTGGGTGCTCGCCAAGTTGGAACCATCTCATTGAGTACTCACAATACTCAGTATACAGTGGGATAAACAAGGCCATTTATACGCACTCGTTTACGTTCTCTCTCTCTCTCTCTCTCTCTCTCTCTCTCTCTCTCTCTCTCTCTCTCTCTGCGAGAATGTCTAAGCTAGAAACACTGAACGACCGGGAATAATTGCTCGGGATCAGTCGAATGCGGCCGCTGATCAGGTTCTAATATGTTCGCATAAAGTAAAGCTTTAGAAGGGTTCAACGAAATGGGTTCAAGCTCTTGCTAAACTCGGGGACAATCGACCAACCAGTGCGTTAAGTAATTTGACTTCAAATGAAGAAGAAAAAGAGTGTGAGTGAGTGAGTTTTAGTTTTACGTCCCACCAACAGCTAAGGTCATACGGAGACGGGACCTCGGTTTAAAGACTCATCCGAAAGTCTGGAGAAGCCCGGGATCGATCCTGCGATCCCTGGTTTACAAGGCGAGTAGCGTAACCACTGCACCACGGAGGCTTCTAAGCAGAAGAAGAAGAAAAAGAAGAAGAAAAAAAAGAAAAAGAAGAAGAAAACACAGCATTTTTTGTAGCATCGCAAACATATGCACTTCTCGGATTTCATGGTAATCTCAGATCATGTCATTGTAACTTATTTGTAGGTAACTGATGGCATAATTGCCATTTGGGAGACGTTATCGCTGCACCTGATCATTACATGTAGCTGAGAACTGCACTACCGACCGATATCAGAAAAGAACCTAAGTGTAAGACAACTAATCCATTAATCTCTATCGCACATCCGTATAAAGGAAATCTGTTCTGGATACCAATGCAATCCATAACGACATTCGTAGCTATGATGTTGCATTTCATATCTCTTCAAACGAATCGCTTTAGTTTTATTTTTCTTTTCTGGATATAGACGTTTGCCTCAATGAGGCGGTTCTAACAACTACCCACGCTCAATATTTTTAGAACGAAACGGATACTATTGATACCCATTTTATCGAAAGATTTACCTATATAAAGTGGTGTTTATAAGATAGTTCATCGTATGGGCTTGTAAAGACGATGAGAGCTTTGGGCTTCTTCAGGAAAGTAAAGCTTCATTTTTTTCTACCATAACGAAAGCAGGCTTGTCCAAATATTTTTCCACGTAAAATAAAAATTTTCAGATACATGTACTTTTCTGATATTTTTCACATTTGTCTAGGGTAACGAATAATTCATCCATTTGAGACACTGCTGCCCTTTGAGGCCTTTATAAAGCCCTGGTAAATCCAACTTTATCTACATGAGTGGGTTTATCCACAGCAATACGAGCAATACTGTAGATCTTCGTAAACTCCGCTATTCCCTATATAATGGTTTTAGGTACGCGTAAGAATTGCCTCAGTTGTGAACGACCTTATAAATCCCACTTGTGTTTGATTTGGTTTTATGGCCCTTTCAATATATTTCATTTATTGCGAAGCCATCGTTTATCAGAAGTGGGCAAAAACCGGAATACCCGTAGAAACACCACCTGACCTTCCGTTGACATTTCACGTGACCCGAGTTAGGATCGAACCGCAGAGTTATGAGACTCCGACATTAGGAGTTATCGCTTTTACCCCAAAGACTATGGGGCCCGTTGTTAACCCCACTTTAAGTACAAGGAGAGTTTGCATGGGAATACCAATACCTTATTTTCCTTATTTTTGGTCTCAAACATAGGATGTGGGTGACTACACCTTAGCAGGCGGGCAAGATTTTTCAAATGCTGTTTTCCTCTCTAATATTAAAGGGTATAATTTCAAATGGCATGCCAATTCATCTCTCCTTTACTGTACGAATTTACGGGAAAGAAATATGAGGTTTCAAATGTTGGTTTATCCCCTTTAACTGCCAATCAGGACGTTTGCCGGCGTCAGTTTCAAATATATTTTATTTTGTTGCAAGTTCCAATGCCCTGCACCAAATACTGTAGGAGGAGTTGCGGAGACACGAACTTTACTAGTTAACCTCCCAGTCTACAAAATGATTAAGTTTTTCAAGGGAACATAATTCTAAAATAAGGGGCTGGATCGGGATCCTGTTTCCTTTATGCACGTGTCCAATGTGTCTTAAAAGTGTTGCAAGTTTCAATGCCCTGCATCAAATACTGTAGGAGGAGTTGCGGAGGCAGGAATATTACTACAAAATGTGACGTACCGACGTACGTACGTACGTACGTATATAATACGGACAAGGGCAAACCTATATGCCCCTCCCCACTTTGTGATTGGGGTATAAAAATGGTGAAATTGAAACACCCCGTATCTTATATAAATTGTAGATCCACCGTTTCAGGATGATATAAAGCAAAAGTAGTTCACTGTTTTAAGACTTTAACTAAAATATCCAACTCTTCTCACCTCACATTTTATATTCACATTCATCGTTATGTAAGGGTTGATTTTAGTCATCCCGTATCAATTCAAAACACATATTTTTAGTAAAAAGAAAAATAAGAGTTGACTGCCTTCTCCCTTTTTATACGTAGATTAATATCTGTTTTATAATATATTTTACGAAGATCGCGTATGAGAAGGTGATGGTAAAAAAATGTTAGCACATACGAATATCAACCGCGGCACACAATCGGGATATAACTATCAACCAGGATTTTTTTTAATCAAAAACGAACTATACTGACTTTAATAAACCACGACAGAAGAACCTCCCAGGAAACCCTTTAGGGGACAAAATGATTCGGACACATTGCAATTTTGATATTCGACCATAAAGCGATAGTTCAACCCTATAATGCGTATGAACGAAGAAATCCATACTTAAACCCCGAGAAAACACCGATTTTCAATGTTTATTGTTTAAAAAGCCCCGAGGAACCAAAGTCCATGATTAAAGATATTATCTTGTACAAACAAGCTAATAAGTTGTGTTCACAAAATATAATGCTGTCCGCACAAGATCTTGATCGCTCGAGATATTAAGTTGTGCGTAGAAGATATTATCTTGTTCGCACATCGCATGTCCCTTCTAGGCATTAGTATCCATACAACTTCTACCCGCATGATATTTCAGTCTGGTAAAAGACGTAAAAGCTCGCACATATGTCTGCTAACTTCGGAACAGAACTGCAGTTAAACAATGAAAAGAAAAAAAAAACATGTGTTCTGTGTTCTTATGCATTTAATTAGTAATACCTTAGTCTATAAATAGGTTAATTGGATTTCTTTCAAATCAGTAATAGTAACTTGGTCTATGCTTATAATAATTTTGGGTCAATGTTTATTTTAACCTTAAAAATATGTTGCTTTAAGCAATTAGTGTATATCTTGATCAAATGCCGCGTTCTGTGGCGTCTGGTCTTGGTCTACATTTTTTGCCAAGCCAAACCTTTGATTCCAATATAACTATCTTACGCAACACTCTGATCTCACTGCGAATATTTTCAATAAAATAGTTTTTCCGACAAGACTGTGATAGCCACGTGTCCTTTAGCACGGAAAAGCTTTTCGGCTTAGCAACTTAGGGTCGATTGACAATCCAATCGACCTAAAACAAGCCGTGTTATGTGTTCCACTATGACGTCAGATGGCTGCGTACATGTAAGAGAGTTATCTGTAAAATCTGGACTGGAATCATGTGTTTGGTTTGGCAAACAGTGTAGACCAGATCAGACGTCACATAATGTGGCGTCTGATCAGGGTCTACACTGTCTGCATTAGGAACAAGAACCGAAGGGTATACCGAAAAAGTCCAAGTCCACGGCCATTTTACACAACCAGCGCTCTGAGTCAATCGGTCAAACAGTGCTGCCAATGCTTTGATTTCTTTACCCTCAAATCCGCCCACCCGTGAGATTCACGAGTGCACTCTTCCATCAATGAAAAGTAGAAGTAAAACAAAGATCAGGAATTGATACAATTAACTTACTCCACCCATAAAAGACACCAAAGGGAAAGAAATACAAACATTAAGCGACAAGACCATAATGGAAACCTAAACAAAGGAAGGCCATAAGGACAGTTACTTTCCCACAAAATGGCCATATGGCCATCCAAAACCAAAAGACACAAGTGATACACACAGTAAGTAGCAAACAACAACATAAATAAATCGCCACAGAAGAGCCGCCTTGGAACGGTCAGTGGAAGATTTCCACTGGGGGGCTTAAATCGATTTTACGTGGCCACAATCCTCGCCCTTACTTCCGTCGCGATTTAGACAAATAATTTGTTTAGTCCGTATGAAGGCCTCCTAACTCATCAGTGCAACATCTCCGTGAACACAAAAATCAAAGAACCACAGAGGTGAGACAACGGTGAGGACTCGACAGCAAGAAACCACTGAAATGCTGGAGCAAAAGAAAACCAACAGTTAGACTCCGATGAGCCCGACCAGAGACAGAGACAGACCAGAGAAGTTGGATGGGTACGCCCATTTTATGGTACGCAATATATATCCCGATTAGATTGCTCAGAGCCATCACGTCAGGATTTACACTGTTTGCATAAGTATCTGGACCGGGTTTCAGGGTTGTAAGGGATTACTTTTTTTTTTTTTTTTTTTTGGTTTGGGTTTTACGGCCCTTTCAAGATTATTTCACTCATATCGAGCCGATCGTTAATCAGAGGTGGGCGAAAACCGGAGTACCCGGAGAAAAACCACCTGACCTTCCGTTGCAGAACTTGGCGTCTCACACGTGGCCCGAGCGAGGCTCGAACCTACGGCGGTGAGAGACCTAATGACTAAGAGTCAGCGCTCTTATCCACTAGGCCACGGAGGCCCGTAGGGAAAACTTTTCTTGCTGTTCCGAGAGGCAAGATATAACATGGACTGGAATCAAAACGGATAATTTAAAACGGAAGATTGTATATTCTGTGTAGGAATATTGTCATCGATTTCAAACAACCATAGACATACCGTCATCTATTTCAAAAACTGAATTTTAATTTTTAGACCATTCCAAAATGAAATTCCAGGACTGTACTAACTGCAATCAAAACAATCATTAATAAATAGAAGTGAGTGAGTGTTTGAGTTTTACGTCCCACCAACAGCTAAGGTCATACGGAGACGGGACCTCGGTTTTAAACACTCATTCGAAAGTCTGGAGAAGCCTGGGATGGATCCTGCGATCCCTGGTTTACAAGGCGAGTAGCGTAACCACTGTACCACGGAGGATTCTATTAAATAGAAGTGAAGGCAGTGATCAGGAATCGATGCAATTAACCCACAGATCCCTTGAAAAATAAAAAAAACATGAAATAACTAGACCCTAATGGAAACACCAATAGCGGAAAGCCAAAAGGACAGTCACTTTCCCACAAAATAGCCAATTGGCTAACCAAAAAAAAAAAAAAAAAAAAAAATGCATGCAAAACACACACTCAAAGACAAACCATAACAAAAAGTAAACCGCGACAGAAGAACCGCATGGGAACGGCCAGTGAACAGAATGCCACTGCGGGGCTTAAATGCCGCAATCCTCGCCCTTACTTCTGTCATGGTTTATGCTTTGGTCACAATCCCTTCCGATTAGGCTTAGGATGTACACCCGGATTGATTTTTAGCCATTTTGGCCTGGTCCCCGGCCGGACTCCAGACATGGCCGGCCGGTGGCGGGGCTCTCAGGCAGCATCGGAGAGGTGCCCGAAGAGTTTTAACTCGAAGTTAAAATTTCTCCGGTGTCCCGTACATTTTCATAATTGGCCACATATCCTTCACACATCGTTTAAGTATCGTCCGATATCCGGTCGGGAATCGAGGGGTAATCGGCCGGTGTATGTAGCCTCAGAGGAGAAATTTTTGGGACCGGACATGGGCCGATATCCGGCCGATGTCTGTTTACACATTGGAAAGTAACCCATCGATGTCCGATCGGCTTGAACCGGTGTGGACCAGATATGTTACAAACATCGTCCGGTCACCGGCCGGCTAGAACCGGACATCGGGCGGAATATATAAACCCCTATCAGTCGCCGTGTACATCATTATAGCGCGTTTCCATCACACCGCCCGGCATTCGCCCGACATTCGGCCAGGCCTGGTACAAGCATCGTTCGTTGTCCGTAGGATACTCGGGCGATATTCGTACGATGTCCGGTGAATAGGCCGGTTATCACTCGGACATCATAGGATAATCTGCCGATTAGTATTTGATGTTCGGTCGGTATTCACTGCCTCGCCGGCCCCCAAAAGATTTCTCTTTGGAAACAGATGCCGTACGATTACGAGGCGGTTTTCGGACGGCCTCCGCACGGCCTCCGGACGGTGCCATTTATGTAAATGATGTGTGACAAATTTTTTGACCGGTGTTGTCCTATGTCAGAAAAAAATGCCAAAACCAGCGGTGTACTCACGATTACCCCCTATCCCCGGATACCGGCCGATCTTTGTGACCACAGCATTAGTCAAATACAGCACAGAACAACTGAAATATTAACCAACGGACGAACTCCGGTTGGCCGGCTGTGAACAAGGGCAATCAGCTATCCAAAACCAAAACGACACCAGCGACATACACATGCCGATGAAGTATAAGAACAAAACAGACGCACCGCGGGGCCTTAAATCGATTTTACGCGCCCGCAATGCGATTTAACAATCCGAATGAATGCCACCTAACGCATCAGTGCAACATCTCCGAGAACAACCACAGAGATGAAACAACGTTGAGTACTCAACAGCAAGAAGAAACTGAAATGCTGGAGCAAAAGAAAAACTACCTTTAGACTCAGATGGGCCCGACCAGAGACAGAGCATCAGGCACCAACAAGGATTACATAAAATTAAATTCTCTAAAATCTTAAGCTAGAAACACTGTAAGACCAGGGTGGGAACTATTCTCACAAAAGCTGGGATCAGTCGCAATCGAATACGGCGGTTCATCAGAATCTCCTCTGATCGAATTAAGGGTTCAGCGAATTGGGTTCAAGCTTAGGATCCCTTTTCCAGCCTAAACGCAGGGACAATCGACCATCCAGTGCGTTTAGTAATTTGACTTCAAAAGCGGGTGAAGAAGAAGAAGAAGAAGAAGAAGAAGAAGAAGAAGAAGAAAAAGCACGTTGTGCACTCAATGTTTAAGCCTAATGCTTATAAACGTCGAGAATCTGGACTGAAGAATCGGCCCCGCCCATAGGGGCGCGAACAAGTATATGGGCTGCATGATGCTTCAACCTAGAGCTTGAACCGACCCGCACACGAGTTGTGGTAAACCGCTTAGAGGAACTAAGCCTACCCATGCAAAGCGGTGCGAATCGGCCCGTCCATGCTTATTAACCCTATTGATTTCATTGGGCGGCAGGGCTTGAGATGTCATTTCATCTCAATGTCAGGTAAAAATCCCACAAAATGTGGAGCAACGTCTCCAAAATGACCTTTATAGTGTTGACCGAGACGTTAACCTCTAATCAAACAAAACAAATCAAACAGACTGAAGAAAAATAACCGTAGAATTACGATGCAGTCTATCATAAATATTTTTTGTTGTCTCACAAACATACATGTACTTCTCGAATTTTTTCGGTATTTTGGACAAAGCTCGGAATGCTACTCTCAGGTCATTATTAATTATACATGTAACATATTTGCAGGTTGGAAGGGGGTCAGATTACGGTAAACGTGGCTTAATTGCCATTTGGGAGACGTTATCGCTGCGTGAAAACTACATAACCGACAAATATCAGATGTCTAATAAAATCTGAATAGAAGCAAATTTACAGATGCAAACCACTACTGTAATATTGTATTTCATATCTCTTCAAATAATTTGTTTCATTTTCTTTCTTTTTTCTTTTTTTTTTCTTTTCTAGATATAGACTTTAGGTGTGCCTTTGTTCATGTACATGTACCGCCTCGTTGAGGCGGTTCTAATGACTACCCACGCACAAAATATTAAGACGGAAACCATTGTACTCATTAAAACAGACATTTCCCTATAGAAGGTGGGCTTACAAGAATGCTCATTATATGGACTTGTAAACATGATGAAAGTTTTGGTCGGGTTCGATCCCGGGCCGCGACATACCAAAGTCGTTAAAAATGGTACTAGCTGCTCCTCGCTTGGCACTCAGATTTACGGGGTAGAGCTAGGACTGGTCGACCCAGTGTCAGGATAATGTGACTGGGTGTGGTATCATGTAATGTGTCTGGGACATGATACTTCAGTGAGGCAGCACTATAAAAGTGAGCATTGAGCTCCCTGTCGCAACCAGACACCGTCGTGATATGACTGAAAAATTGTTGAAAGCGACGTTAAACCCGAATTCACACACACACACATGAAAGTTTTTGTCTTCAAAACACGCCTATTCAAATATACTAGGTCAAAAAAGTTCCTATACTTAAAAATTGCTTCTGTTACTGTAGCTACTACAGATAAAAACTACACAAAGTCTGTTATGTTTTGATAAGAAGACTCATTTTGTCGTGCAAAAGCACCATTCGTTTTTTATTTCGTAAACACATCATCGTAGACTATTGCTTTAAACACCCAAGGGGTCACTGTGTCATTTTCGCAGATAAAATCATTAAAACATGCTATGATTTAACATCACAAAATTTCCCTGTACCCTACATTTCTAAAATTTGATATATGGGACATTTCTTTAGATAACATTTGCGTCTATTCACAAAAGATTTGGAACTTTAGTTGCATCAGCTACGAGAAACAGGCGATCACATATTGACCTCCAATTCTTAGAAGTTGTGTGCAAATGCTGCTTTCAATGGGAACTCCATAGAAAATCGCAATCGATAGTGCTACATACTACATGAATTTTCTGTATTTTTTACCATCATGATGAACAGCAATGGTAGACTCAAAGCGTTTTTTGAAAAAATGGCAAAAATTGATTGACAGGAATAAAAATTACAGCAGTTCGAAAATTGCTATATTTTTAATTGCAAGGGAGATAATTTGAGAATTTCACAATTGAAACCTCGCTTTTAATGCGAGATCATGAGATATTGTAAAAGTAAAGTGTTATTCGATGTTCAGAGAATACTGTCTTCCATCTTAGACAAAAAGAGCTTTCTGCGCATGCGCAATGTCCATTTTCTACCAAAATCTTTCTAGGCACATATTGCAAGACAACTCTGGAGCAGAAAGGTATGGGCAAATGCAAGTTTGAGCATTCTCTAGCTAAACGTCCGATTTAAATGTCTACAGCTAAATTTAGCTCAATAGCTGCCAGATATCTAGTGAGTTTCACCCGAAAGTTGGTATAGTTACTTTTTTGACTGAGTATATATTGTTTGGTTGTTTGTTTGATTTGAGGTTTAACGTCCCCGTCAACACAGTATAGGTCATTTTGGAGACGTTGCTTCCAATTTTGTGCGCCATTTATCCGACATTGAGATGAAATGATATCTCAAGTCCTGTCGCCCAATGAAACCAGTAGGGTTTATAAGCATGGACAGACCGACTCACACCGCTTTGCCTGGGCAGGCTTAGATCGTCAAAGCGGTTTACCAGTACTCGTGTGCGGTCGGTTTCAGCTCTGCGTGGAAGCATCATGGCACCTTTCTATTTCTTCAAGCCCCGATGGGCGGGGGCCTTCAAATATATTAAGATTTTAATACCATATCTTAAAATTTCCAAATACAAAATTCTGATATTTTTCACATTTGTGCTAAAACAGACATTGTGGGTACTCTTTAGAACTGCCGTGCCAAGGCGGTTCCAATGAGTACCAATATTCTATGTTTTGAGCGCAAATAAGAAAAATAATGTACACTACATAAAAGTGGGGTTTAAGGGGCCCAACATTATATAGGCTTGTTTGGGATGAATGTCATTTTTCAGGCGAAAAGTCGTGACGTTTTAATGTTTCTGAGGGTTACGAGCATATCATTAATTTCAGACACTGTTACCCTTTTAAGGCTCTGAAAAAGACACACATCTAGCCACGGACCTAATTTACATTTACTTGGTCCCAGATCTAGCGAAAAATTGTGATTAGTGTCTTAGTTTAATTAACTGACAGCCACAGTTACTATTTTGAGCAGAAATGTGGAAATACCTGGTAAACACAACCTTTTCTGTTGAAAGTTAGGTTTACTTGGTTTACCCACAGTCTGTGACTCGGAGCAGAAGCACAGTCAACACTGTAGATCTTTGTAAGCCACGCTATTCCCTGTATAATGGTTATTATTCGTTAGAATCGCTTGTTATGAACGGTCTTGTAATCCCCACTTTTTGCGTTGGTTTTACGGCCCGTTCAAGATATTTTCACTTATTTCGAGCTGATTGTTAATCAGAAGTGGGTGAAAACGGTAGTACCCGGAGAAACACCACCTGACCTTCCGTTGCAGAACTTCGCATTTCCACCCGAGTAGGCTCGAACCACAGCGGTGAGAGACTTCATGATTAAGAGTCAGCGCTCTTAACAAATAGGCCATGGAGGCCCGTTGTAAACTCCACTTTAAATACAAAGAGGGTTACGTAGGAAAACCTTATTTTCCTGATTAGGATATGGATATTTCAAACGAGCACCCATATACTTGTTACATTTTACTCACTGAGTTTGTTGTGTATTATTTATTTTTATTTTTTCACCATGTAAGAGCCACCGAATTTTTTTTATCTTTAGTGGCGGTTTGTACGCCCCACCTTTCTGGTTTAAGGCGAAGGCGTATTCAAAGATGTAAATGCAAGTTCTTTTGCACCATCAGTTCACGGGTGGATATAGATTGTCATGTCGATTTTACTTTCTATATACAATAATTTGTATGCGTCATTTATTACATAAATGACATACTTACGAAAATATAATGAAACTACCCAATGTACTTGTAAACCTCAACGCAAGGCACACATCTGTCATAACGTTTGTTTGATTTGAGGTTTAATGTTCCCGTCAACACTGTAAAGGTCATTTTGGAGACGTTGCTTCCAATTGTGTGGGACTTTTACCCGACATTGAGATGAAATGACATCTCAAGCCCTGTCGCCCAATGAAACCAATAGGGTTTATTAGCATGGACGGTCCCGCCTCGCACCGCGGTTCCTTGGCAGGCTTAGATCCTCTAAGCGGTTTACCAGTACTAGTGTGCGGGCCGGATCGATTCAGCTCTGCGTGGAAGCATCATGCAGCCCATATATTTCTTCAAGCCCCTATGGGCGGGGGCCGACATCTATCATAACGTCACAGTGGATAATGACTCTTAATCATTAGGTCTCTCACCGCTGTGGTTCGAGCCTGGCTCGGGTCACATGTTAGACGCCAAGTTCTGCAACCGAAGGTAATGTGGAGTTTTTTCTCCTGGAACTCGGTTTTTCGCGCACCTCTGAGTAACGATCGGCTCGATGTAAGTTAAATTATCTTGAAAGGGCCGTAAAACAAAAACAATAATAATATTAAACAAACAAACAAAAACAAAGAAAATAACGCCACTGATAAAGTGATAAATGGGGGACCAAAGGGCTTGGTTTTTTGGCAAACTTTGAACCAATAATAATATTGAAAAAAAAAAAAAAAAAAAGAAAAAGAATCAGTATATATTTTGTATAAGTGTATAAGTTGTAGCAGTCTGTAGTAGCTGTATGTTCACCGACGTAGGTCTTGTGTACAGAATTAAAGGAAATACATAGAAAACGTAGAAATTGTAGTTTTTATGAACCAAAAGCTCAGCATGATAACAGGACCGTGTAATGGACACCCCTTTATATCTCATTCTGTAGTGAAAATTAAGGGGTTTATAGGTATATACATTATGTTTCTTTATCATAAGTTGTGGATATGTGGATACTCGTTATAATCCTACCCCCGCCCATCGGGGCTTGAAGAAATAGATGGGCTGCATGATGCTTCCACGCAGAGCTAAAACTGGCCGCACATGAGTACTGGTAAACAGCCTAGAGGATCTAAGCCTGCCCAGGCAAAGCGGTGCGTGTCGGACCGTCCATGTTTTTAAACTCTATTGGTTTCATTGTGCGACAGGGCTTGAGATGTAATTTCATCTCAATGTCGGGTAAAAGTCCCACAAAACGATGACACATCCGTGTGCTATATTGCATTTTCAAATCTCGAAAAGGCAATTTTTTCTGATTAAAATTTGTGACATTTTTCTTATTTATACTCCAAACATAGGTTTTGGGTGCTTGTTAGAACCGCCCCATCGAGCCGGTTCTAACGAGTACCCACAACCTGTCTTGGAGCAGAAATAAGGAAAATAATGTTTAACCCCGTAAACCCCCGTTTTCTCTATATGAAGTGGGGTTGGGGGCGTCTTTATATCACGGACTTGTTCAAGTGATGAACGTCTCAAAAATGACGTGTACAGTGTTGACGGGGACGTTAAACCTCAAATAAGACAAACAAAAACTCGTTATAATCGCCGTACGAGCAACCACAACATATGTTTTGAATATAAGAAGAAGAAGAATATCACACATTTTCGTTAGAAATGTAAGTATTTTTGGAGATAGCAAAGAAATCGCTGTGTCAAACGGTGGATGCCATATACAAATGACATTGCGGGGCTTTATATATGCAATATATGCGCCTGATATTTCAGTTAAAATACCACTTAACTAGGTTGTATATCGACACCTCATATCTTGTAAATACATGTATATATTCGATGACGCATTCCTCATTTTTTTAATTTGATGGGAAGAGTTTTATTTCTGACTTTGACATTTTTGAGCTTGCAATCTGTTTGATGGAACCAGTTACTAAATATAATAGAAGGACCAATTTTATTCCAGTTTTGCTATCATTCACCTTTAATGCAATCCACTAATTATGAAAAAAAAACAAAAAAAAAAAAAACAATCGTCCCTAATATTTTCCATGGATATTTTTAATGTTAGAATAATGTATAGGTCTATTCAGATCATAACTGTAAACTAACGATCTTGTCATATTTTATTGTCGTTGTTGTTGTTGATGGACTAGATAACAGTCCAACAACTTTTGCTCGTTAATTTCTCTAAACTCGTGGATTTACAAAGGATATAAAATACGGGGTGTATACCTAAGTCTGTATAGCACTTCAAATTCGTACAATTAAATATCAGACAGTTTAATTTGAGGTTTAACGTCCCCGTCAACACTGTAAAGGTCATTTTGGAGACGTTACTTCCAATTTTGTGGGACTTTTACCCGACATGGAGATGAAATGACATCTCAAGGCCTGTCGCCCAATGAAACCAATAGGGTTTATTAGCATGGACGGTCCGCCTCGCACCGCGGTTCCTGGACAGGCTTAGATCCTCCAAGCGGTTTACCAGTACTAGTGTGCGGGCCGGATTCAGCTCTGCGTGGAAGCATCATGCAGCCCATATATTTCTTCAAGCCCCTATGGGCGGGGGCTTAAATATCAGACAGAATAAGGGGTGATATATGGACACCCCGTTTTTCATATAAATTGTGGCTTTACATATTAGGGTGTTCAGAAGACACCGTGGTGTAGTGGCCTCACAAACCAAGGGTCGTGGGGTCTCCAGACAATAATAATAACAATATAATCATAATAAAAACAAAACAAAAACAGAAGAACCGCCTTGGAACTGTCAGTTAGAAAAAAAAATACTGGGTGGGGGGGCTTTGGCACGGAACTAGCTGACCAATAAAATTAACTAATGGTCAATTCTGAGTACCTGTGCAATAAAATCAACTGTGATGCATAAACACTACGCCCATGATTAACTACAGACCCGCATTGTAACATGGGTACGCGCAGTTCTGCAAGCAAAAGAATTTATTTATTATTTTGACTTATAACGTATAGGGTGCATTCGGAGGAATGCCACATCTTGTTATATTTCATATAAAAATATTCTTATTTTCAATATATTTTAAAGATGTACAATTTTAAGCAAACTGCATTGCACTTATTATGAACAAAAAAAAAAAAAAAATACTTAATTCGTCACTCATCAATGGTACAGTCTTCACTGTACAAGGTTGCATGTGTAAAAGACTTTATTTATTAGTTTCTTCTCCTGACTGTAAGACTTTGTATGTGCCTGAGCACTATGTCACGCTTCTTAGCATTACGAAAACGCGCCTATTCAAATATATTGACAGTTTAGCCACCAAAAATGAACATTTTCAGATAAAAAAAAATCCGATATTTCGTCTCAAAACATAGATTGTGGGTACTCGTTAGAACCGCATCGACGAGGCAGTTCTAAGGAGTATCCACAATCTAAGAAATTAGAAAAAGAATCTTTACCCCTGTAAACCTCAGTTTTAATATATAAAAAAATTGGTTAAGGGGGTCAAAATTATATAGGCATGTTCGTGATGGCAGTGCAAATCTATGAAATTGAACTTAAACTTTTCTTTCGTTTTTTTTTCTCAAGCACCTGCTATTGGCAGGGCGCGACAAAGGAGACCGGTTTTCCGTCCGTTCGTTCGTCCGTTGGACAATCCCTCAACATTTGCGCTAACCCAAATGTTCAAGTCCGCTTCTCAAGAACTACTATCTCAGACTGAACATAGCCTGTGGTGAAATTCTTGTTATTTTTGTTTTTTTTATTATTATTTAAAATAATCTTGAAGGGCCGTAACGCACCCCTACTCACACGAAAAAGAACTTAATTAACTAAGGCGAATCTCATTTTCAACTCATTTTGGGTCACTTTTCCGTAAACAAAGTAACTCTGTGGTCGGTTTGTGTGTATATGTTGTATTATGGTCCGGAGACCTACAGTACCAAATAAAATATATTCTGTTCTATTCTGTAGCAAAATTTAATCATTAAGATCACCTTTAGAACTGTTCGGATATTGTCAGAATCGCCTTACTTATGTTTCTGCAAACTGAAAAACATGCACACCCCCGTATATACATTCTTGGTATAAAAGTGGTGAATATTCTTGACCACTCTATGACTGTTCAGTTTTTATGAACTTTTCGGAAAGCAAATGAACACTTTCCGCAACAATTTAACTACTCTCCTTAAACTGGAAATTTTGGAAGAAATATAAAACTTTAACGCATGTATGACTAGCGGTCCTTTTTGGGTCATTTGCAAACAGTGTGGAACCAGATCAGATGCCGCACAACGCGGCGTCTGATCTCAGTCTACACTCTTTGCTTAACGTACTTACATTTTTGTTAAACTTTCTACACACAAAAAACCCTGACACCCCTATAATTGGAAATGGACCACTCCAAACTTATGGGTACACAATAACTGCTGAGATATTGTTTACAATGAAAATTAAGCATTATCAATTTCAATGGCCATACAATTTGCACACTCAATAAAGGCTTTTAACGATTGCTTTTCTCCGATCATAAATCGTCTCCAACCTAAGGAGTTTATGCTGCTTTTCCTAACACTAGCATTGGCTGGTCAAATTATCTATGGTCTAATCTCACCAGTAGTGATCCTCCGCTGGACAGTAGGGTCATTTAACTAACATGCTTATAATTGAGTACCGGTGTAACAGGCCGGTTCTTCCCCCCAGTCAGTTTCTTCCCCGGGGAAGAACTGGGCCGGCCCGTTTCTTCCCCGGGGAAGAAACTGACTAGTCAGTTTCTTCCCCACCCAGTCAGTTTCTTCCCCACCTGAATTTTTTTAGAACCATAGAGAACGAGTAATTTATGCCTCACAGATTGTTAAAAATTCAAAAAAAAAAGCCATTCTGAATTTGTTTTGGGTCTTTTCAGCTTGAATGGCAAAATTTTCTTTATGCCATACAATATATGGAGATTCAAGGAAATTTTCATCCCAATTCCAGTATCTATGATTAATTTTCTAATTTTTTTATGACATTAACTAGTATTAACTAAACAGATTTAATAAGCAACAACCCTTTAGTGCCCCAATCTAAATATAATTTGGAAAGTGGGGTCGGGGAAGAACTGGGCCGGCCCATTTCTTCCCCACCCCAGATTTTTCTGTTTACTAAAAATTATTTTGATAAATGTTCTTCACTTTTAAAGACATAAACTGGTATGAACTACCAAGCTATAACAAGCAACAAATGTTTGGCCTTTAAATTTCAATAGAATTCAGAGACTGGGGTGTGGGGAAGAACTAGGCCGGCCCAGTTCTTCCCCACCCCAGATGTTTCAGTTTACTAATAATTCTTGTGATAAATTTCCTTTGCTTTTTAGGACAAAAATTGGTATAAACTAAAAAGATATAATAAGCAACAAATGTTTGGAGCTTTATTATCAAGAGAATTTGGAGGCTGGGGTGGGGAAGAACTGGGCCGGCCCAGTTCTTCCCCACCCCAGATGTTTCTGCTTACTAATAATTCTGGTGATAAATTTCCTTTGCTTTTTAAGACATAAATTAGTATTAACTAAACAGATATGATAAACAACAAATGTGGAGCTCAAATCTTAATAGAATTTGGAGACTTGGGGTGGGGAAGAACTGGGCCGGCCCGTTTCTTCCCCACCCCAGATGTTCTGTTTACTAAAAATTCTTGTGATAAATTTTCTTCACTTTTAAAGACATAAATTGGTATTAACTAAACAGATATAATAAGCAGCAAATGTTTGGCACTTAAATTTCAATAGAATTCGGAGACTCAGGTGTGGGGAAGAACTGGGCCGGCCTGTTTCTTCCCCATCCTCGGGTAGTGTTGTACAGTTATGTCAGTTATATTGCTGAAGATGTCTTGGGTGGGGAAGAACTGGGCCAGTCCGTTTCTTTCCCACCCTTGGTAAGTATTGTTCAGTTAAGTCAATTATGACAATGAAGGTGTCGGGTTGGGGAAGAACTGGGTCGACTCATTTCTTCCCCACCCCTGGGTAGTATTGTACAGTTATGTCAGTTATATTGCTGAAGATGTCCGGGGTGGGGAAGAACTGGGGTGGCCCATTTCTTCCCCCAACCTTGGGTAGTGTTGTACAGTTATTTCAGTTACATTGCTGAAGATGTCTTGGGTGGGGAATGACTGGGCCGCCCGTTTCTTCCCCACCCTTGGTAAATGTTGTACTGTTAAGTCAATTATGACGTTGAAGGTGTCTGGGGTGGGGAAGAACAGGGCCTGCCCGTTTCTTCCCCACCCTTTGGCTAGTGTTGTACAGTTATGTCAGTTATATCAGAGGATGTCTGAGGCAGGGAAGAACTGGGGCGACCCTTTTTTTCCCCACCCTTGTGTAGTGATGTACAATTGAATCAGTAATGATGTTTAAGTTTTCTGTTTTGGGGAAGAACTAGGCCGGCCCAGTCCTGCCCCACCCCCAATCTCTAAATTCTATTTAGATTTGAGCTCCAAACATTTTTTTGCTTATTATATCTTTTCAGTTTCTTCCAATTTTTGTCTTAAAAAGCGAAGAAAATTTATCACAAGAATTTTTATAAACAAAAAATCTGGAGTGGGGAAGTACTGGGCTGGCCCAGTTCTTCCCCACCCCCAGTTTCTAAATTCAATTGATATTTGAGCTCCAAACATATTTGTTGCTTATATCTTTAGTTTATACCAACTTTTGTCTTAAAAAGTGAAGAAAATTTATCACAAGAATTTTTTGCAAATAGTAAAATCTGGGGTGGGGAAGAAACGGGTCGGCCCAGTTCTTCCCCGTGCCCAGTCTCTAAATTCTATTTAGATTTGAGTTCCAAACAATTGTTGCTTATTATATCTTTTCAATTTATACCAATTTATGTCTTAAAAAGCGAAGAAAATTTATCACAAGAATTTTTTTGTAAACAGAAAACTCTAGGGTGGGGAAGAAACGGGCCGGCCCAGTTCTTCCCCACCCCCAGTCTCCAAATTCTATTTAGCTAGAGCGCCAAACATTTGTGGCTTATAATATCTTTTTAGTTTATACCAATTTATGTCTTAAAAAGCAAAGAAAATTTATCACAATAATTTTTTGTAAATAGAAAAATCTGGGGTGGGGAAGAAATGGGCCGGCCAGTTCTTCCCCACCCCCAGCCTCCAAATTATATTTCGATTTGAGCTCCAAACATTTGTTGCTTATTATATCTTTTTAGTTTATACCAATTGATGTCTTAAAAAGCGAAGAAAATTTATCACAAGAATTTTTTGTAAACAGAAAAATCTGTGGTGGGGAAGAAACGGGCCGGCCCAGATCTTCCCCACCCCCAGTCTCCAAGTTCTAATTAGATTTGAGCTCCAAACATTTGTTGCTTATTATAGCTTTTTAATCTATACCAATTTTTGTCTTAAAAAGCGAAGAAAATTTATCACAAGAATTTTTTGTAAACAGAAAAATCTGGGGTGGGGAAGAAACGGGCCGGCCCAGTTCTTCCCCACCCCAAGTCTCCAAACTGTATTTAGATTTGAGCTCCAAAAATTTGTTGCTTTTCATATCTTTTTAGTTTATACCAATTTTTGTCTTAAAAAGCAAAGGAAATTTATCACAAGAATTATTAGTAGACAGAAAATTCTGGGGTGGGAAGAACTGGGCCGGCCCAGTTCTTCCCCACCCCCAGTCTCCAAATTCTATTTAAATTTGAGCGTCAAACATTTGTGGCTTATTATATCTGTTTAGTTAATACTAATTTATGTCTTAAAAAGCAATGAAAATTCATGAAAGATGCTTGAATTGGGATGCATATTTTATTGCATCTCCATGAATGGTGTAGCATAGCGCAAATTTTGTCATTCAAGCTAAAAGGGATCAGAACTTATTCAGAATGGTCTCTTTTCTCATTTATAACAAATTGTGAGCTGAAAATTACTCGATGACTATGGTTCTGAAAAAAATTCAGGTGGGGAAGAAACTGACCGGGTGGGGAAGAAACTGACTAGTCAGTTTCTTCCCCCGGGGAAGAAACGGGCCGGCCCAGTTCTTCCCCCGGGGAAGAAACGGGCCGGCCCAGTTCTTCCCCGGGGAAGAACTGGGCCGGGGGAAGAAACTGACCGTTACACCGGGTCTGTAAGACTTTCATTGGTTGAAATGCATTATTTAGTTATTTTTCACGATATTCAATTTCGACCCCCGCCCATCCGGACTTGAAGAAATAGATGGACTGCATGATGCTTCCACGCAGAGCGTTAACTGACTGCACATTAATACTGGAAAACCGCTTAGAGGATCTAAGCCTGCCCAGGCAAAGCGCGTATAAACCCTATTGGCTTCATTGGGCGACAGGGCTTGAGATGTCTTTCATCTCAACGTACGGTCGGGTTAAAACCCACACAATTGGAAGTAACGTCTACAAAATGACCTATACAGTGTTGTCGGGGACGTTAAACCTCAAATCAAACAAACAAACGATATTCAGTTTTACTCATATCCGCTCAAAGTGTAATTATTGTAGGAATGCACATTGCTAATTGTTCAGACATAACGATAACACATCTGTGTGAAATAGAAGAGCTCTCTTTCATTTCTCTAAAATGTTAATATTTCTGAGGGAAATTTGTGATATTTTTGCACCCACCCCCCCCCCCCCCCACCCCCCACGACTGAGATTCTCGGGGGCATATAGTTTTTGCCCTGTCTGTCTGTTTGTCTGTCCGTCACAAAATTTTTAACCGACATAAAAATTGTCCCCGCGGGGGGCATTGGTCGCTTACAGTGACAGCTCTTGTTTTCTTATTTTAACTCGAAAACATGGGTTGTGCGTGCTCGCTAGAACCGCCTCATTGAGGCGGCTATAACGAGTACCCACAACCTATGTCCTGGAGCCGAAATAAGCAAAATAGTGAATACCCCTATAAATCCCAGTTTGCTCTATGTAATGTGGTGTTTAGAGAGATGAAGCAGATATACCAGGAAGGAATGAAACAGCGTCTATTTTAGCCCACCTGGGTATTCAAAACATTTTGGAAGGAATTAAGTTCCTTTACTTAATGGCCAAATTATATGACAAAGATATCATTAAAACAAATTAGCCTTACCTTCAATTTATTATTGAGGCATTTTTTCAGTGTATTAAACGATGGTGCGAATAGCATTTAAAAACCGTCACCCTCATTCGATGGGGACTTTAAGGCGTCACTTCTCCTTTAAAGAAGGCAAAAACACCACAAACGTTCTACTCTTCCTTATGTAAAGGTTTTGACAAGTTAACACTTGTAAACTCCGATTTACGTTTCATAAGGGTGTTATCATATCGAAGTGCATTTTTTTTTTTTTTTTTTGGGGGGGGGGGGGGGGGGGGGGGGGGGGAGACAGTTCTTGGCAAGAGACCTACTTTATTCTAAAACAAAGTTGGTTTTATAATGTATTTTACGCGAGTTTCCTATGTTGATCTGCGTCAGCACTCATAAAAATCAATGTATCGTTCACCATGTTCTTTATTAGATTCGGCTGCTGTTGCTTCCGCGCAGAGCTGAAACTGCTGAGAAACGGCTCACGACTAAGCCTGCCCAGAAAAAGTGGTGCGAGTCAGACCGCTCTTTAAACCCCAGCGGTTTCTTTGAGTGGTAGGGCTGCTGCTGCTGCTACTCCTACAACTACCACTGCTACTTCTACTCTAATTTACGTCCCCGCCCATCGAGGCTTGGAGAAATAAATTGGGCTGCACGGTGCTTCCGCGTCGAGCTTAAACAGACCGTACGGGTAAACCACAAAGTGGTAGGAGTCGGACCGTCTTTACATATAAACCATTTTGGTAGCATTTGGTGGCAGGGCTTGAGATGTCATTTTATCTATTGACGGGTAAAAGTCCTTCACAATCAGAAGCAACGTCTCCAAAATGACCTAAATAGTGTTGACGGGGACGTAAAATCTCAGCACAAACAAACTTTGCTCTTTTCAAAATCGGATCAACAAGGATTTGCCTTGCATGGATCTTTAAGTAATGAACACGGCAGTCTGCTGGGTCACTGGTTTCATATTTTGTGCCATTTATACTAGTTAACGAAAACCGCACTTTTTTACGTATTCGGACTTGGTCCCCGCACATCGGGGCTTCGAGAAATAGATTGGGCTGCATGATGCTTCCACGCAGAGCTGAACCCGACCGCACATGAGTACTGGTAAACATCTTAGAAGGTCTAAGGCAAAGTTGTGTGAGTCGGACTGTTCCATCAATAAAAACCATGTAGGTTTCACTGGGTGGCAGGGCTTGAGATGTAATTCCATCACAATGTCTGGTAAAATACCCCCAAAATAGGAAGCAGCCCTCCAAAATAACCTAAATAGTGTTGACGGGAACGTTTCGGACTGCGCTATGTGAAAATGCTTTTGAGTGTATGCAGCTCAGATCAGCCAGTGCATTCATGTAGTCCGAAAAGGCTTTGCTATGTGTTGTATTGGTACCTGGAGATCTTGATCAGATGGCAACTTCGAAAGCCATCTGATCTGGATAATGCACTGTTTTCAAGATAGAGGTTGTCATTTTCCGCAGGATAAGGGTTAGAGGCCATTTTGCCAAGGTGATCCAAGCTATATATATATATATATTTTTTTTTTCTAGATATTGATGCGAATATTGGGCAACTACTTAAGTCTTACACTTATTGCTCATTTTCCTCCATTTTGTTTTGTCATATTTTATTGTATTTAAGTTTCCAATTATATGTATGGACTAGTACCTCAGACTACGTAACCTGGGAAGAGACATGTATTTCTTTTATTATGTTTAGCGAACACGATATTAAGTTGTGCGAACAAGATATTATCTTGTGCCCACAAGATAATATGTTATTCGCACAACTAAATATCATGTGCGCACAGTATACTATCTTGTTCGCACAGTATATTATCTTGTTTACACAACATAGATCTTGTGCGGACAACATAGTATCTTATGGGCCTGATTAAATTGTGCTAACTAAGTTGTGCGAACAAGACAATATCTTGTACGCACGAGATATTATGTTGTCTGCACAAGATCTATGTTGTGCAAACAAGATAATATGCGAATAATTTAATAACTTGTGAGCGCAAGATAATATCTTGTGCGATAGTATGTTGTCCACACAAGATATTAAGTTGTGCGAACAAGATAATTTCTTGAACGCACTAGATATTATGTTTTTTGCACAAGATCTATGTTGTGAAAACAAGATAATAGGCGAACAAGATAATAACGTGTGACTACAAGATAATATCTTGTGCGAACAAGATAATAAGTTGTGTGCACAATATTTTATGTTGTCCACACAAGATCTATGTTGTGCAAACAAGATTATATCGTGTGCACACAACATATTAAATAAATTGCTTGTCCCTTCCAGGGTTCCGTATGAGACTGATCGGTTGTTGAACACATACTATAGAAAAAGAGTCATGTGCAATTTGGTTTGGTGTTACTGTACGAGTGTTTACAAATCAACCATTACCTTTATTTCTAAAATAAAACTTCAACATTGGATAAACTGGCAGCCTCGAATGCATTCCAAACCAAACCAAACAAGGTATTCATTATCATGTGATCAAACCTTTTTGCAGAAGTTGAAGACTTCAAGAAAGCGCAGTCAATCCATTACGATAATGTACACGTGTGAGCTAGTGCATTCTTTCATTCCTCTAAAAAGGCTACTTTATTTGTTATATGTTTCTTATTACGCCTTAATTGCAACCAGCGGGTCGGTATCTCTGCTGGTGGATGATTCGTTCGTCCTCGATGGTATCATCAGCTCTGTATCAGTTCCTTAGTGCTGAGATTGAATGCGGTGCTGACGTCAGAACTCAAATACCGATTTAAATAACTATATTATTGTTATACTTTTATTTCTTTTTGGCAGAATAAAATTCTAATTTTTCTAAACTAAGACTTGTCAGGTGAGACATGTATCTTAACGGATTTGGTTGTCACTTTTTGTTATATCTTTTTTTTTGCAAGTCTCGCTACTTTGGACATCTCCTTCCTGATGCCCCGGACTTCGTGGAGTGTGGGCCATGTTTGCTGATGTTGGCTCGGTGGGGGACGCCTATATGTCCTAGGGTAGGCGTCTCTTGCATGATGCCTCCAGTTGACCTGTCTCATGAGGTACGTTGGTCGGTGTGTGCTCAAAGGGTGGGGGGGGGGGGGATGGGGTGCTGTGTTTGCCGGGTCTTGTCCACCATCCGTTTCGGTTTCAGAACTTTGGGGCTGAGACACACTGATGAACTGATGAAGATTAAATATCAGAAAGGCCTCTGTGTCACTACATGTGGTATAGTTACGCCTTAATTATACTCAGAACACAGGTTGTGATGCTCGTTAGAACCGCCTCATTGAGGCGATTGTAACGAATACCCACAACCTATGTCTTGGAGCAGAAATAAGCAAGATAGTGTATACCCCTGTAAAGCCCCGTTTTCTCTACATAAAGTGGGGTTTAGAGGGTATTCATTTCACGGACTAGTTAACATAATTAATAAAGAAAACCCTTGTGAAAACCTGTTGTTGCAGTTTGCGACCAGGTAGGACACAGGCAGTCTAGAAAGAGTCTTGGAAACTTTTAGGTACCCTGCATTCTTAAACGCAACGCCAAATAATGATAAATCAGTATATTACATGCATAACAGAGAGATTGGCCCTATACTATGATTTCTACCATGATGACTTAACTTTGCTAAGCAGAAATATTTCCTCTGAGCCCTTTAGCTGGAACTACTTTATATGAAAGATACAAGATACCGCTTTTGCGGTGAAATCGGTATATACAAACGCGGGAAAGTTTCAGTCCCGTCGACGTTATTCATTGCGTCATTGCAATGACGTCTGAAACGATATCAACATACGTTCATAATACGTGGCGTTTGAGTCGGATGCAACGCTGAAAAAAAAAAACAAATCAGGGATATGGTCATTGAATAGGATGTTTAATCTCACAATTAATTTGTTGTATTACTAAACCCCTTTTTTATTTGTTTGGTTGGAGGTTTAACGTCTCCGTCAACACTTTAAAGGTCATTTATGAGACGTTGCTTCAAATTTTGTGGGACTTTTTCCCGACATTGAGATGAAATGACATCTCAAGCCCTGCCGCCCTATGAAACTAATAGGGTTTACAAGCATGGACTGTCCGACACTCGCAGCACTTTGCCCGGGCAGGCTTAGATCCTGAAAGCGGCTTACCAGTACCCCTAGGCGGATTGGTTTTAGCTCTGCGTGGAAGCATCATGCAGCCAATCTATTTCTTCAAATCCCGATGGGCGGGGGCTTTGTTTCTTCTTTTTTGGTTCAAAACTGTATAAAGCGCTTTCATAATGGCGCCCATCCAGTTTTTTCCCTCCCAGCTTCCTTTACACTATGCTGATTGAACAATTAACCTGAACTGTAAACAGTCAATTGAACGGGAATTCAGATCCAAAATTCAAGATCCAAACTGTCCCAAAAGTCTATGGAAGTGCATGTAAAATACATATTCTTCATTTTTCCTGTTTTAAAATATGGGATGTTTAAACCTCTGGAGGTAAAACAATCCGGTAAAGAAACTCGTGCTTCGCACTCGTTTCTTTATCGGATTGGTTTACCCCCAGAGGTTTATAAATTCTATATTTCGAATAGGAGAATGAAAGATCTGTATTTATCATATGACGTCGCGTCTAAGAGTGTAATAACGCCATGTAATAAATTCCGTAATCCCGTAATCCACTAGTGGATTACGAGTAAATATGCAAATTAGTAAGATGAGCCCCGTTACGTTGCATGTACGACGTCCTTAACGACTAATAGCGGAATATTCATATCTTTGTAAAACAATCGTGAATAAAATGCGTTTTAAATGGCATATGATAAATAGAAGCGTGCATTCGTGCTCATGTATTACTGAATTCTTTAAATTCGTTGAGGAAAAGGGATAAATGCTCGACAAGCCTCGCATTTTATCCCTTTTCTCAATTCATTTAATAAATTCAATAATACATGAACATTCATGTAAGATCCTCTTTTTATCATATGACGAAGTTGATAAGCAGTGGATAACGTCGTGTAATAAAAATCGTATGACCACACGTGAAACAACACTTTAGCGGTAACGCTTTAGCGGTAACGCCAGGACGACGTCCATGTCAGCCATGCATTTATGTGGATTTTTTTGTCAAATTTAAGGGCGATGAAATCCAAGTTAAAGTGTCCATATGATAAAAAGAACCTTACATGAGCGGTCATTTTATATGAAATGTATGAAACTCGCCAAAGGCTCGTTTATAAATTTCATATGAAATGACCACTCGTGTTATATCCTCTTTTTAACATACGTTTGTGTTATCGAATTAAATAATGAAAAAATGCATCTGTGTGAGACCTAGTTTTCATATGAAGTGGGGTCTACAAGAGAAGTTATTACACGGACTTGGTACTTGATACGTGGGTAGGCTGAAAAGTTCTGAGCCTGACCAAGATCCAATGGTTTGTCCATGCTGAAAGTGCCTTATTTTTCAGCATAGTCTCCCTTCCTGTCCACACACTTCCTCAAACGATGCTGGAGTCCTTGGATCCCAGTGGTATAGAAGGTCTCATCTTGGTCCCTGAAAAACTCCTCCACAGAAGGTATCACCTCCTCGCCTGACCGATAATGCTGCCAAGCCAAGTGCTTTTTCATGTTTGGAAACAGGAAATAATCTGATGGAGCTAGATCAGGTGAATACGGAGGGTGATCGACAAGTGTGAAGCCACAGTCATGCGCAGCAGCCATTGCGACAACCGATTTATGAGCAGGCGCATTGTCCTGATGGAACAAAACCCCTTATGTCAATTTTCCGGGTCGTTTAGCCTTAATTGCTTTTCGCAATTGTTTTAGCAGATCTGCATAATACTCCCCATTAATTGTTCTGCCCTTTTGAAAGTAATCTATGAATATTATGCCCTTGGCATCCAAGAACACTGATGCCATCACCTTCCCTGCAGTGGAGACGACCTTTGCCTTCCTTGGAGGGGGTGAGCCAGGGTGCTTCCATTGCATGGATTGTCTTTTGGTCTGTGGCTCAAAGTGATGAACCCAACACTCATCCTTAGTGACAAAACGGTCAAGAAAACTATCTTGGTCTGCTTCAAAAATAGCCAAGTTGGCTTGTGACAGGTTCAGTCTGGTCAACTTTTGGTCAGGCGTCAAAAGCCGTGGCACCCATCTGGCGGAAACCTTCGACATTCCTAATTCACTGTGTAGAATGTTCTCTACTCGTTCATGGGAGATGCCAACAGTGTTAGCTAACTGATTCACAGTTAAACGCCTGTCATCCATCACGGCCCTGTGCACTTGGCTGATGGTTTCCTCAGTTGTTGCCGTTGTGGGTCGTCCACACCAGTCATCATCTTCAATGCTGTCCTTGCCGTCTTAAAATTTGCTGCCCACCTTTTCACGGTTGCATACGAAGGAGCATCATCCCCTAATGTAGCAACCATATCGGCATGAATGCCCTTAGGAGCTAACCCATTTTTATGGAGGTACTTGATGACACCACGATGCCAGATTTTGTCCATTTCCTCAAAAACGTGCTAGTATCAATTTTCAAAGTCTAGAATTTCTACGTTATTGCAGGTAAACTTGAACTCATTTGAGTCAAATCAAGTAACAAAGGTTTGGATTTAATGAATACAAAATTTCATGGCTGTTCGATGCCTGCTTCTTGGTCAGGCTCAGAACTTTTCAGCCTACCCCCGTAGTTTAAACGTCTGTGTCAAAATATCGTCGCCTGCGATACTCGCACTACGTTAACATACTTCGTTCTTATTTCTGCTCAAAACATAGTATCTCATGCGTCCTCACCCCACCCATTGGAGCTGGAAGAAAGAGATTAAGACTGGACTACTCAGAGCTGAAACCGACTGAACATTCGAGTTTTCGTAAACCGCGTAGAAGGTCAAAGCCTGCCCAGACATATTGGTGCGAATCTGACCGAGCCTTAAACCCCTGCGGTTTCTTTGGGATGTTAAAAATGTCCACATAATCGGAAACAACGTCTCCAAAATGACCTAAATAGTGTTGACTCGGATGTATGTGTGACAGCAGCATGAATAAAAATATATAACATTGCAAAACTCACTTTGCCTACATAAAGTGGGTTTGTGAGGGGTTCAGTACGTGAACTGGATAAAGTTTACAAATCAAGTGTGAACAAGAGCATCAATCCTGGCTGCGTTATAGTTCTGAGGTAATCTGTTCTGATATATCTGAAACATGGATTTAAGTGAG
This sequence comes from Lucinisca nassula, assembly GCA_963580285.1. Lineage (NCBI taxonomy): Eukaryota > Metazoa > Mollusca > Bivalvia > Lucinida > Lucinidae > Lucinisca > Lucinisca nassula. The sequence goes on from OY757018.1 coordinate 27,850,537, forward strand.
ACTGCTTTTTGTGGAATGTCGTCATATAGCATTATGATGATGACGACGACCATAACGGCCACGAGGACGACGATGATGATGAACCGTCATGTTGTAATTTGAAAATCCCGCTTTTCACAGCTCATGTATATGCAGCGACAATCTACGTTTATTATGCAGCAGGAAGGAATAAAGGAGCGAAAGGCACAAGAAAAAAGTAATGGAAAAAAGTCACAGGTTTGGGTAGGAAATAAATAATGGAAGAAAAGTCACAGAAATGGTTTTTATCTTGTTTTTCTTAGAATTGTTGGTGATAATCACAACCATTCATAATGTTAACAAGTCCGAGCAATGAACACCCCTCTAACCCCCATTTTATGAAGAGACTAGAAATGCGTCCAAAGGACACGGATGTCCCCGCGTGAAAATATGCCTATGTTCGTATTAATCCATAGAAAGTTACTGACGGTGTTTAAGTTTTGGACCCTTTTTTCCACATTTGACCTCTAAGTATGACATTGACCTTGGCGGTAAGGACCTTGGTTTTGTGTCAGACAGATTGTCTCATGATGCCCAACATTTCTGCCAAGTAATTTCAAAATCCATCCAGAATAAGAAAGTTATTGACTGCGTTTAAGTTTCGGACCCTTTTTGGAACTTTGACCTCTAAGTATGTCCTTGACCTTGGCGGTACTGACCTGGGTCTTGCACGTGACACATCGTCTCATAATAATTAACAATTCTACAAAGTAATTTCAAAATCCATCCCAAAATATGTTATTGACTTCGTTTAAGCCGGCCCCCGCCCATAGGGGCTTGAAGAAATCTATTGGATGCATGATGCTTCCACGCAGAGCTGAATTCGGCCCGCACACTACTACTGGTTAACCGCTTAGAGGATCTAAGCATGTTCAGGAAGCGCGGTGCGATGCGGACCGTCCATGCTAATAAACCCTATTCGTTTCATTGGGCGTGTTGGTTGGTTGATTTGTGGTTTAACGTCCCCGCCATTTCATCTCAATGTCGGGTAAAAGTCCCACAAAATCGGAAGCAACGTCTCCAAAATGACCTTTACAGTGTTGACGGGGACGTTAAACCAAAAAAAAAACCAACCAACTTCGCCTTTTTAAGTTTCGGACGGACGAACGGACTGACGGACAGTGGCAATGCTATATGCCCTTCCACCATTTTTCGAAAGGCGGGGGCATAAAAAGTAGGGCTTACAGGGGGTATTCGTATTTTTTCATATTTTGCTCCTCTTCGTGAAGCAATCTGATCTGGGTCTACAATGTTTACTGTTTGCCAAAAAGAAAAAGTATTTTTAAAAAAGTTTGTAAGAAGATGAAGCAGAGTGAATAAACAGTGATAAATAGGCAACAATTTCCAATTCAGGTTTTCTTGGTATCTTTAGGCCAAAGGGTTTGACACCGGGAAATGTCGGGTTTGCAGGTGTTGACGCTACTTTTATTTACTCATTATATACAGTGAAATTCCGCTATTAAGACCACTTTCCAGGTTTCTAAAAAGCGGTCATATTAGCGGGGTGGTCCTAATAATGGAATTGGTGATAAAATTGTTGGCAAGATGGATTTAATTTCCTTTTTTGTGTATTGTGTCTATTTTATTGCTATTTGGTGAATCTTTTCTGTCCTTTTCCTTATTATATGTAATCAATGGCAACATTACACCAATAAAAATCACATTCATGATTTCAATTGTTTCAAAAAAATCTTCTTTAAATTAATATCTTAAGAAAACAGAGCTGCATCTATTTATTCAGTTAGCCTTGATAGTGCTACCTATAATACATTTTGTTAAAACAACACACAGATTAGTACAGGTAAACTGCTGTTATTCACACCTTTAGGGATATGTGTGAACATTACCAAGAGGTATTGAAATGATGAAGAATCCAACAAAAATTTATACCTGACCAGTCAACCAAGAGATACAAATTAACTTGACGTGACCAAAATGTGGTCTCAATAGCGAACTGCAATGACAGGTTTGGTCTTTTGAAAGCGGTCTTAATACTGAATAGCGGGATGGTCTCTTTATCGGAATAAATATCAATTAAATATACAGAAAATAATTTGGGTCTGGCAAAAAGCGGTCTTAATAGCGGAGTGGTCCTAATATAGGGGTGGTCTTTAAGCGGAATTCTACTGTATTTTGAAAATGGATGATTTCTATTTTTTCTATTTGTGACTTTTTTTAAGTTTTATCTGTGACTTTATTTCCATTAGCATTTTCCAGTGCCTTTCTTTCCGAACAGCATCGCCAACCCCGACACAAGAAGGGACATTTCCTGTCTGATATTTACGAGGATTAAAACCAGAAAAGAAGACAAGAAAATTAAAACAATAAAACAAAATCAGTAAGAACAGAATGAAAGTTAAAACATCCATCACGTCAACAAGTCCGTGAAATGAGGACCCCCCTAAACCCCACTTTATATAGAGAAAACTGGGGTTTACGGGGGTATTCATTATTTTTCTTATTTCTGCTCCAAGACATAGGTTGTGGGTACTCGTTAGAACCGCCTCGTTGAGGGGGTTCTAACGAGCACCCACAACCTATGTTTGCAGTACAAATAAGATAATTATTACGGATTTTCATCAGAAAAATAGCCATTTTGGAGATGTGAAAAAATGCACTATGTCGCACGGGTGTGTTATCGTAATGATTGAATGTGTGTGCTCACTCATGTATTTGCTTTGGATAAATGCTTTAGCCAAAACAAATGCATCAGGTTTATGAAAAAAAAAAAAAAAAAAAAAAAAAAACAAGAAGCATTTTGCATTGTTATATACAGTTTAATGCCTTAGTACAATGGTCATTGTCTGCGTCGGTGTGCGGTAAAAATGCCAGAGGTAAAAATGCCATATACAAAAATGCCAGAGGTAAAAATGCCATAGGTAAAAATGCCAGAGGCTACCTGGTAAAAATGTCATAGGTAAAAATGCCATATACAAAAATACCAGAGGTAAAAAATATTTTGATTCTTATTCTATCTGATCAGGATATACACTGTTTGTCATCCCTTCTGCTACTTTTGTGAAAGTTTTTATATGGAAACTGGATAATTTTCAGTCTGACAAAGTTTTATTTAACAAAAAAAAAAAAAAAAAAAAAAACCTATGAATGCATAGAATATTGGAGCAAAAGAGTTTGATACAGAGCTGTAAATTAATGCAATTAATTTACATTGTTTTATTTGGTTTTGATTTTAGTGTGATAATTATAATTATACCATTAAAATGGGATTAACTGATGTTCTTTAGATATTGTTTTTTTAGATGAAAGAAAGTGTGATAAATTGGAAATCTGCAACCAAGAAAAAAAAACACAGAAAGTATGTGACTCTACAGTCAAGTCTTCGACGTTTGTGTGTTGAATACAACAATGGTGAACGCAACATAGAAAACTTTCTGAATGCAGTTGGGCATACCATTCGTTTTGAAAAGTGATCGTGTTGATAAAAATGTAAATTTACTTTCCTGACTTGTGCACAGAAACATAGATTGTGGGTATTCATTAAAGCAGCCTCTATGAGGCAGTTCTAACAAGTTTCCACAATCTATATTCTGTGATTATGGGAACTCATTAAAACAGCCTCACTGAGGCGGTTGTAACAAGTTTCCACAATCTATGTTCTGTGATTATGGGTACTCATTAAAACAGCCTTACGCAATCTATGTTTTGTGCAGAAATATAAATTGTGGGTATTCATTAGAGCAGCCTCTATAAGGCAGTTGTAACAAGTTTCCACAATCTATATTCTGTGATTATGGGAACTCATTTAAACAGCCTCACTGAGGAATAAGGAAAAGGGTGAAATGGAAATGGGTATTTTTCTTATTAATGCTCTAAGCATAGGGTACCTATGCCCAGTAAAACAGCATCAATGAGACGGTCATAACATGTGCCCGTAACCTGTCTTTAAGCAAAAGTAAGAAAAATTATGTTCCCATGTACACCACAGATAGCCCTTTCGAAAGTAGAACATGCAAAAAGCCCAAAAGGTGCAGAAGGAACTGCAAACAGTTTAGACTATGATCTGAGTGAATAAGGAAATGGGTGATATTTTTTTCTTATAAATGCTCATAAAACACAGACTTGTTAACGTGATGAACTTGCAAAGGGTTAACGTAATAACTTGCAAAGGGCCCAAAAGTTGCAGAAGGGATGACAAATAGTGTAGATCCTGATCAGATAGAATAAGAACCAAAATATTTTTTCCTCTGGCATTTTTACCTATGGCATTTTTACCTATGGCATTTTTACCAGGTAGCCTCTGGCATTTTTACCTATGGTGTTTTTACCTCTGGCATTTTTGTATATGGCATTTTTACCTCTGGCATTTTTACCTACAATCTCTGCGTCGCGTGTTCGAGACGTTCGGAATAGTCCGAGGCTTGTCTCCGTATGACCTTAGCTGTTGATGGGACGTAAAACTCAAAATACACAAAAGGTCGATTGATAGGAAAGAATTATAGCATGACACGTTTGCGGTAGAGTGTCAAAACCTCAGCAACGCTCGTTATACACACGATTACGAAACTGACACCTGCTTTATCGACGATAATCATCACTAATCAGCCTGAACACAGCAAGGTCTACATTCGCGATGCGCATTATGGGTATTTTTTTTTTTTATTTATTTTTTTACTGAATTGAGATTGAACGTCCCCGTAAACTCTAAAAGGGTCATTTTGGAGACGTTCCTTTCAATGTTGCAGGGCTTTTACCCGACAAAGCTCAAGCCCTGCCGGCAAATGAAACCAAAAGGCTAATATGCACTGGACGGTCTGACTCACACCAATTTCCTTGGGCATGCTTAGTAGGACCCATTGTTTCTTCGTGCACCTAGTGAGGACTCCGATCAGACAACCCAGATGTTTAGGCTGATATGTGTCTTTGCTGGATGTAATAAGTGTAGAAAATGCATTGCCAGGACTCTTTTATACTGTCTCCAAATACATAAAAATAAATACAAAAAAAAAAAATAATAAATAAATAAAAAAAAAAGGAAAATAATAAATATATAAAACTACAAAAGAAAATTTAATTAATTTAATTTCGCAAATAATGTTTGATTAAAATAAGATCATTTTTACAAGGTTATTCGATGCACCGGCAAGTTAATATGAGGTAGTAAAAACTGGTCACAGGAAAAAAAAATCACGGAAAAAAATTCACGTTAGCCCCCCAGGACGTTTGCCCCCCAATGACTTAATCTAAAAATGGACATTTGCCAACCAGTTGAAAATGTGATCCGGACATTTGCCCCCCAGAGCTTATTTTTGGTATGGACATCTGCCCCCCAGTGCTTATTTTACAGGTGGACAATTGCCCCCCACTGCTTATTTCAGAAAGGGACATTTGCCCCCCAACCTGGCTAGACAAGGATATTCATTACACAGACTTGTATATAGCTACTAATTTACATGATAATGTTTTGGTTAAAGTTTTACAGCCCATTCAAGATCATTTCAATTTCTTCAAGAATTAACCATCAGTGTATCCAGTGTAAAAACCACTTGAGTATAGGCGTCTGACACTGGACCCTCAGTGAGGCACAAACTCAATATATGGTTATGTAGCTGACTTGCTTAACCCTTATCCTGCTGAATAAATTAAGCATCTCCAATTGTTGACTATTAACCATCACATTCTTGGTATATTTTTTTTTGTTAACTAATTGCATGATAAAGAGTATAGATCCCCATCAGATATGGCATCTGATCGGGATCCATACTGCTTTCTAACGTAGGGGTTGTCCATAACAGCAGGTTATTGTGGGATTCATATTTTTATAGATGGAGTAATTCATTGCTTAACATTTTGTATTTCTGATGATAATAAACCAATAAATACATTGTTTTCCTCCTTTGTGTTAGCCCTCATCTATCTGGGGGGCAAATGTCCCTTTCTGAAATAAGCAGTGGGGGGCAAATGTCCACCTGTAAAATAAGCACTGGGGGGCAGATGTCCATACCAAAAATAAGCTCTGGGGGGCAAATGTCCGGGTCACATTTTCAACTGGGGGGCAAATGTCCATTTTTAGATTAATTCATTGGGGGGCAAATGTCCTGGGGGGCAAATGTCCTGGAATCAAAAAATATAGAAAAAAAAAATCCACTGATAAAAGATTGTACATTAATCAATTTTTCTGATGCAATGTTAAAGATGGTTGGTTAGTGTCAATTAGTTCACTGTTTATATAACTTGCTCAAAGGTGTGAATATTGGTCCTGTCTACCTAATTTGTTGCATATACCCCGGTAAACCCAAACCTATATATATAGAAAAATGGGGTTTACGGATTATCCATTACAGTCCTCATTTTTGCTTATAAATATAGATTGTGGGTACCTGTTAGAAGCATCTAACTGAGCCGGTTCGATTCAGCACCCACGATGTATATTTGTGACAGAAATAAGGAAAAAATGCGTTCATCCGAAAAATGCTACTTCTAGCTAAGTTTAATCTCACGGGCGTATCATTACGCAAACACGTCTATACAAATACATTGCCACCTTTATCGCCGAAAAAATAAAAAGTTCTATATGAAAAATTGTGATATTTTTCTTATTTCTGCTCAAAATATAGATTGTGGGCACTCGTTAGCACCACCTCATCGAGGCGGTTCTAACGAGTACCCACAATCTATAGAGCAGGAATAAGAAAAATAAGGTTTACCCCTGTAAACCCCAGTTTTACTATATAAAAGTGGGGGTCAAGGGGGGTCAAAATTATATAGGCCTGTTTTCGTTATGTAATTGTAATGTAAAGACTCTTAAGTGTCTTAAAAGATGGGAAACTCCGTGGTCAGTCCTCGTTAGTCATTGCCAATGAGTGAGTTTTAGTTTTACGTCCCACCAACAGCTAAGGTCATACGGAGACGGGACCTCGGTTTAAAGACTCATCCGAAAGTCTGGAGAAGCCCGGGATCGATCCTGCGATCCCTGGTTTACAAGGCGAGTAGGGTAACCACTGCACCACGGAGGCTTCTAGTCATTGCCAATATTCTGGATTCGAACTTATCAATAAGAACCTCATATAACACATAACAGTCATTATATGCCTTATTTTCGGTTCAAAAACATAGATTGCACCACCCCATTGAGGCTGTCCTAACAACGACCCATAGTCTATATTTAGGCTAAAATAACAAAGACTGTCAAAAGTTTCCATCTAACTTATGTTATATCTGACATGAAAGATGACATTTTAGCAGTGGCACGGGCGTAATACAGAAATGTGAAGACTCTAAGGGATCAACAAGGATGGAATACTCCGTTGCCTGTAGTTGTTCGTCGTTGTCAACACTTAATTTTGAATCATGCTTTTCAGTAAGCTACTCACATAACATTAATGAAAACATTATTCAAACAATTTTTGTGACTTGTTTTTCCGTGACTGTTTTTTCCCAAACTTTTTTCCCCCCTGTGACTTTTTTCCTACATTCGTAAAAAACTACCACTGAACCATTGCGGATGATTCTAACGAGCACCCGCAATCTACATTTGCAGGCGAAATAATGAAAAATATCAAGCTTTTATAAATCAAAGCACTGAAGCACTTGTATCTGAGTCTAGGTTGGAAAATGATCCTGAACGGTAAGTAAACTGTTGACATTTCGCTTAACTTTTACAGTTTTACTTGTTTGATTTAAAGTTTAACGTCCCCGTCAACACTAACTTTTACAGACCTGCATTGTAAGATATTTGTATAGACCCTGATACGATATCGCGTACGTAAGCAAACACGGTAGACCATGATCAGACATCGCGTTCAACGGCGTCTGATCTGTGTCTACACTGGTTGTCAAACACAACACTTGATTCCAGTCCAAATTCTATAGATAACACTCTGACGCAATACTCTGACCTCAACGCGGCTATTTTCCTATAAATTTGTTAAAACCACGTGGACTTTAGCAAAGAAAACCTAATACCCATTATAACTTCGGGTCGTTTGACAAACAATCGACCAAAAATTGAATTTAATTGTTGAGATTTTGTTTGTTTGATTTGAGGTTTAACGTCCCCGTCAACACTGTAAAGGTCATTTTGGAGACCTTGCGTCCAATTTTGTGGGACTTTTACCCGACATTGAGATGAAATGACATCTCAAGCCGTGCCACCCAATGAAACCCATAATGTGTCTAAGCATGGACGGTCCGACTCGCACCGCATTGCCTGGGCAGGCTTAGATTATCTAAGCCGCTTACCAGTACTCGTTTACGGGTCGGTTTCAGCTCTGCTTTGAAGCATCATGCAGCCCATCTATTTCGTCAGGCCTGATGGGCGCGGGCAGGATTAATTTTTGTGATACAAAAGTATTCGCCGGCCTCTATAGCTCAGTCGTACGCACGTCTGACTGCTGATCTGACTGAGGACGCGGGTTCGATACCTGCTGGGGTCGGCAACATTCTTTCGGTAAGATTGATCATGAAATCTAGCGGATAGCCAACAGGACAGTAACTTTCCCACAAAATTGCTATTTCGAGCGTAGTGCACACGGTTATACATGTATATGGCTAAATATGTGACCCAACTGCGTTTGCTTTAAAATTCTTAGCGTAGCGTATACCTTGCAAAAACCCGTACGAAAAGAAACGCACTAAAACGTCAATACGTATAAAAACGTAAAAAGCAGTATAGCGCGATAATACGCATAACAATCGGTTTCCTACGCCTTAATATATTTGCTACGTTTTATTCTACGTTTTATTACGTTTCAGGTTTTTTTTTTTTTTTTTTTTTGTAGTTATTGCTTGGTATCGCTTCCCTACAAAACGGCCCAAAATTAATGTACATGTAGTAAAGCATAGCCCTCACTACGTAGCGGTGAGACTGAGGCTTTACTCCGAACCACGTAACGTAGAGGCATACACGTTTACGAAATTCGCGGATGTATGGCACTAGAGAAGACGTATAAAAACAAGGATTTTTTGCATTTTTCATGAACGTAATGTTTGTGGGGCGACATATACAAAGGGTATTGTGGGGCTTTATATATGTATAATATATACATGCCTCATATCTGGGTTGGTATTGTGGGGCTCTATATATGTTTACTATATATATGCCTCATATCTGGGTTAACATTTTCTACCACTTAGCTAGTTAAAAATGTATAGATATAGAGATCAACGATATCTGGCTTGCGTAATGGAACTAAACAAAACACATAAAACGAAGGATTTACATTTTCGTGAACATTGTGTTTGTGGGGCGACATATATAAATTGCAATGTGGGGCTTTATATATATATAGTATATATGCCTCATATCTCGGTTAAAATTTTGCGCCACTTATCTCGGTTTAGACACGACCACCCCATATCATGACCAATTTCTATATATATATATATATATATATATATATATATATATATATGAAAGCCCCATCCTACTAAACACAGCAACCCCATCTGTGTTCGTAGACAGTGTAGATCCATACCAGTTTGCATATGGAGATGCCAGCTGATCTGAACCCATATTGCTGTCATTTAATTTTGAGTAAAAAAATACATGTTCTAGGATTCAAAATTGCACATTATTTATTGTTTGATTCCTACTTATTAACTAAACTGTGTAGATCCAAATCAGGTGACCTCTGAAGATGTCATCTGATAGCCTCTGAAGGTGTCATCCGGTTTGAGCCAATATTGTTGTCATCTAATTTTCATATCCAAAGGAATATACATTTTTTCAATCTTCTGATCTGTCATCAATGTTAGCATTCAAAATCTCTGATCTGTGTTTGTGGACAGTCGTATAAAAACAATCTGTAGTTAGAGACAGCATTTTTTTGGACACCTGGTCTCTTTAAGGGGCGTAGTTTGTTTATTTAACCGAGTTATACGGTCCAATTTGGCAGAAATGCTGCTGAATAATCGAAGTTTTAGCATGAGTTAGTGAATGTAACATATTTTGTTCCTTAGACGTACACTTGACGCCGAAAACAAAAATTCATACAAATTTTCGTTGAAAATATTTTTCAACGAACTGGAAAAGTCTTATCTGGCTTTGAAACATAGTCAGAATGTTGCTGCGGTATCTCCAGGCATTTAGTGTCTTCTCCAATAGCAGCAAAAGTCAACAGATTGCCTTCTCGATTTATACAAACAAAAAAACTTCACCTACCCTTTCTATGAAACGTTTTCCGCGATGTCTTAGAGACTGTCATCTGTCTTCGACGCAGCCGGTTGTACGGTGTGTTTGTCCACAAACGGGAACCTTATTATTAGATGAAACCTAAGTTTGTAAAAAAAAAAAAAAAAGAAACTACGGAACCCGGGAAGTACGGAACCCGGGAAGGGACATGATTTTTTTTTTATTTTAAAAGTTGTACGCACAAGATAATATCTTGTGCGGACAACATATTATCTTGTGCGGACAACATTTTATGTTGTGCAGACAAGATAATATCTTGTGCACACAAGATATTTTCTTGTCCGCACAAGATATTAGTTTGTGCGAACAAAATATTATCTTGCATGTTTGCACAAGATCATATCTTGTCTGCACAACAAAGATCTTGTGCGCACAAGATATTATCTTGTCTGCACAAGATATTATCTTGTCCGCACAAGATATTATCTTGTCCGCACAAGATAATATCTTGTCCGCACAAGATATTATCTTGTCCGCACAACTTCCAAAGATCTATGTTGTGCAAACAAGATAATATGTTGTGCGAACAAGATAATATCTTGTGCGCACAAGATATTATGTTGTGCGCACAAGATCATATCTTGTCCGCATAAGATAATATCTTGTCCGCACAAGATTATATGTTGTCCAAACAAGATAATATCTTGTCCGCTGTATGCACTGTTTGCTTTCAGTACAGGAATTTAAGTGTTAGACGTCTGATCAAGGTTTACACAGTTTGCTTACAGTACAAGAATGTAAGGGTCAGACGCCGAAAATGCAGCCACTGATCAGGGCATACACGATTTGCTTACTGTACAGGAATTTCAGGGTAAGACGCCGAAAAACGCAGCGACTGATCAGGGTATACAATGTTTGCTTACAGTACAGGAATTTAAGGGTTAGACTCCGAACAACGCAGCGACTGATAAGGGTATACAATGTTTGCTTACAGTACAGGAATTTAAGGGTTAGACGCCGAAAAACGCAGCGACTGATCAGGGTATACAATGTTTGCTTACAGTACAGGAATTTAAAGGTTACACGCCGAAAATGAAGCGTCTGATCATGGTCTACACTGTTTGCTTACAATGCAGGAATGTCAGGGTCAGACGCCGAAAATGAAGCGTCTGATAGGGTATACAATGTTTGCTTACAGTACAGGAATTTAAGGGTCAGACGCCGAAAATCGCAGCGTCTGATCAGGGTCTACACTGTTTGCTTACAGGACAGGAATTTTAATGGTCAGACGCCGAAAAACGCAGGATCTGATCAGGATCTACACTGTTTGCTTACAGTACAGGAGTTTTAGGGTCAGACGCCGAAAAAAAGCAGATCTGATCAGGATCTACACCGTTAGCTTACAGTACAGGAATTAAGGGTCAGACGCCGAGAACGCAGGATCTGATCAGGGTCTACACAGTTTGTTTACAGCACAAGAATTTAAGTGTTAAACGAAACAGTCTAAGTCGTAGTTTAGGCCCATTTTCAAAATCTACACTCAGGGTATACAATGTCAGGAATTGAAGGGTTACACGCCGAAAATGAAGCGTCTGATCAGGGAATACACAGTTTGCTTACAGTACAGGAATTTAAGGGTCAGACGCCGAAAAACGCAGCGTCTGATCAGGGAATACAATGTTTGCTTACAGTACAGGAATTTAAGGGTTAGACGCCGAAAAACGCAGCGTCTGATCAGGGTATACAATGTTTGCTGACAGTATAGGAATTTCAAGGTTACACGCCGAAAATGCAGGATCTGATCAGAGTCTACACTGTTTGCTTACGGTACAGGAATTTAAGGGTCAGACGCCGAAAATGCAGGATCTGATCAGAGTCTACACTGTTTGCTTACAGTACAGGAATTTAAGGGTCCGACGCCGAAAAACGCAGCGCCTGATCAGGGTCTACACAATTTGCATGCAGTACAGGAATTAAAGGGTCAAACGCCGAAAAACGCAGCGACTGATGAGGGTCTACACTGTTTGCTTACAGTACAGGAATTTAATGGTCAAACGCCGAAAAACGCAACGTCTGATCAGGGTCTACACGTTTGTTTGCTTACAGTACAGGAATTTAAGGGTTACACGCCGAAAATAAAACGTCTGATCATGGTCTACACGGTTTGCTTACAGTGCAGGAATGTAAGGGTCAGACGCCGAAAAACGCAGCGACTGATCAGGGTATACAATGTTTGCTTACAGTACAGGAATTTAAGGGTTACACGCCGAAAATGAAACGTCTGATCATGGTGTACACGGTTTGCTTACAGTGCAGGAATGTAAGGGTCAGACGCCGAAAAACGCAGCGACTGATCAGGGTATACAACGTTTGCTTACAGTGCAGGAATGTAAGGGTCAGACGCCGAAAATGAAGCGACTGATCATGGTCTACACTGTTTGCTTACAGTGCAGGAATGTAAGGGTTAGACGCTGAAAAACGCAGCGACTGATCATGGTCTACACTGTTTGCTTACAGTACAGGAATTTAAGGGTTACACGCCGAAAAACGCAACGTCTGATCAGGGTCTACACGCTTGTTTGCTTACAGTACAGGAATTTAAGGGTTACACGCCGAAAATAAAACGTCTGATCATGGTCTACACTGTTTGCTTACAGTGCAGGATTGTAAGGGTCAGACGCCGAAAATGAAGCGTCTGACCAGGGTTTACACTGTTTGCTTACAGGACAGGAATTTATTGGTCAGACGCCGAAAAACGCAGGATCTGATCAGGATCTACAGTTTGCTTACAGTACAGGAATTTTAGGGTCAGACGCCGAAAAACGCAGATCTGATCAGGGTCTACACCGTTTGCTTACAGTACAGGAATTAAGGGTCAGACGCCGAAAACGCAGGATCTTTTCAGGGTCTACACAGTTTGTTTACAGTACAGGAATTTAAGTGTTAAACGAAACAGTCTAAGTCGTAGTTTAGGCCCATTTTCAAAATCTACACTCAGGGTATACAATGTCAGGAATTTAAGGGTTAGACGCCGAGAAACGCAGCGTCTGATCAGGGTTTACAATGTTTGCTTACAGAACAGGAATTTAAGGGTTAAACGCCGAAAATGAAGCGTCTGATCAGGGTCTAAACTGTTTGCTTACAGTACAGGAATCAAGGGTCAGACGCCGAAAAACGCAGGATCTGATCAGGGTCTACACAGTTTGTTTACAGTACAGGAATTTAAGTGTTAAACGAAACATTCTAAGTCGTAGTTCAGGCCCATTTTCCAAATCTACACTCAGAGACAATGGACCCACCAGTACTCTCAGTGCTTTGATTGTGACAAGTTATCCACTTCATAACAGTATCGTAATATAATAATAATTATAATAATAATAATAATAAAAAAATGTTTTTGTTTGAGTTGAAGTTTAACGTCCCTGTCAACACCGTTTAGGTCATTCTGAAGACTTTGCTTCCAACTGTGTGGGACTTTTACCCGATATCAAGATGAAATGATATGTCCAAGACCTGCTGCCGAATGAAATTAAAATACTTATATGCATTGGACGATCTAACTCATACCACGGCTTAGTCCTTCTAAGCGGTTAACCAGTACTCATATGTGGTCAGTTTTAGCTCTGCGTGAAAGCACCATGCAGCCCAATCTATTTCTGCATGTCCCGATGGGCGGGGACGAATTATAATAATAAAAATAATTTATTTTTTCTATCAAACAACAATATTAATAATAATACATGTAATAATAATAATAATCAATTAATGTTGTTGTTGTATTTGCCGATGTTGTTTAATTGTTGCCAATATTGTTGTTTGGCTATAAACTCGCATTGTCTTGATAATTTCACTACAAATAAAAATGTTTTTTTTTTTTTTTTTTGGTTTAGTGTTGGTTTAACGGCCGTTTCAAGATTAATCCACTCATATCGAGCCGATTGTTAATCAGAGATGGCGAAAACCAAATTAGCTGGAGATAAACCACTTGACCTTCTGTTGCAGAACTTGGCTCTCACACGTGACCCGAGCCAGGCTCAAACCACAGCGGTGAGAGACCTAATGATTAAGTGTCAGCGCTCTTATCTATACTAGGAAATAAAAACGATTATACTAATCACCTACAGTTGTTCAATAGTGTTAGTTCACCCCCACACATCGGGACTTGAAGACATAGATTGGGCTGCATGATGCTTCCAATCAGAGCTGAAACCGGCCGCACATGAGTACTTGTAAACCGCTTATAGGTCTAAGCCTGCCCAGGCAAAGTGGTGCGACTCGGCCAGTCCCTACATAACCCTTTTCGTTGGTTTGGGCGGCAGGTATTGAGATGCCATTTTATCTCGATGCCGGGTAAAAGTTCCACAAGACCTGGAAGCAGCGTATCCAAAATGACCTAAATAGTGTTGACGGGGACGTAAAACCTCAACTCAAACAAACAATCATTACGAACAGTTATATTAAAGCAGCATATCGTTTGAACCCCGTCAGGAGAGAACCCGTCCAGTGTTTGTTACCAAGACAACCGCCCATCTACTCAGACTGGCAACAGTCATAGATTGTTAGACATTACGAAAACACGCCTATACAAATATATTGTAACCTTTATCGCAGAAAAAAATGAAAATATATTCAGCGGGATAATGGTTAAATGTGAATTTACAAAGAGAAAAGCGTGGTAATACCACATATCAACTCCCTATAACAAAAATTATAGGGATCAAATAGTGTAAAGATGAAAAATTGATATTTTTCTTATTTCTGCTCTAAAATATAGATTGTGGGTACTCGTTAGAACGAGTACCCACAGTCTATATTTTGCCGCCTCATTGAGGCGGTTCTAACGAGTACCCACAATCTATATTTTAGAGCAGAAATAAGAAAAAAAAAGGTTTACCCCTGCAAACACCAGTTTTACTACATTACAGTGGGGTTCGAGTGGGTCAAAATTATATAGGCGTGTTTTCGTGATGATGTAGAAATTGTACTATTTGAGTGGCGAAGACAAATATACTGATCAGACTGTGCGCACTGGACCAAAACCACAGCGCTTCCGCTTCTTCATACAATTTATAAAAATAGTCACGTGGGTTAATTGTATCGATTCCTGATCATTGCCTTCACTTCTATTTAACAGATGACCTTATTTTGGTCGGTTAGTTTTCTATTTATGTCCCCACTCAATCGGCCACATAACGTATGCGCAATATTATAGCTATGTCGGTGCAACATCATAACGCTGCATTGACGTTAATGCGACATTTCTTAGACTCATATGTCCGCTGGGAGAACTTGTCTGTTACAATTTAAGCAGATGGGAAAGCACAGCATGTACTGAGCTAATTTTGAAATTTATGGCATTGCCATGAAAACTGAGCAGACAGGCGGCCATTTTCTGAACCATTAGCAAACAGTGCAGACCCAGATCAGACGCCACAGAACGCGGCGTCTGATCTGTGTCAACACTGATTGCTTAAAGAACATTCATGTTGATAAAATTTGCCAAAAACAATAACAAACCTGACACCCCTATAACTGGAAATGGACTACTCCAAACTTACTAGGAGGAAGATTCCATTGTTATATATGGGTTAAATGAAGTGTGAAATATTTTTTGAAAGAAACGTAAAAAAAACAATGTCCCGGAGACCCACGGAGCTGGATACTGGCAAACAGTGTAGGTCCAGATCGAACATTGCAGAACGAAATTTAGGGATGCCAGGTTGTGTTTTCTTCAGAATTTATTTGGAAAATGGCTGAACTTTTTGCAAACAGTGTAGGCCCTGATCAGACGCCGCGTTCTGCGGCGTCTGATCTGGGCCTGCACTGTTTGCCAACCACCCGTTTTAAGGTTTCTGTTACAAAATGGGTAAAGTAGTTTATCCTTTGAACCATCAGAGGAGAGCCTGTCCAGAGTTGTCCGCGTCTTTGTTGTCCGCGTCTTTGTTGTCCGCGTCCGCGTCTTCCGCGTCTTTGTTGTCCGCGTCTTTATTGTCCGCATCCGCGCAGTCTGATCAGCATCTTTGTTGTTCGCAAATGACAAAACAGGATTTCTCATGACGTGGTTCATTTTATCTGGTATACATATAGTTTGTTTTGTCTATAGCAGCCCACAATGAGTTTATTGTTATCTGGTGTAAGAGCTACGCACACTGGCCTTTTGATTCCATCCGTCGATGAAAGCAAGCTGGATTTCTTTTTACCGTCCGCAGTAACAATCTGAACATTGTTAGAGATCCCCCCACATACAATAATATTATCGTCGTCATCGACACAAACCACTCCCGGCCATTTCATGTCAGAATCATTGTACTGGTATAACACCCTACCATCTGACTTTAGACATGTTACTATATCAGTATCAATATCAGTGACATAAATGTTCCCTGACTTTGGATTCACTGTGATATAGACCGGTCTGCTGAAAATAAATATTCCGTCTTGGCTAATCCCAAACTTTCTTTTCAAGTCTCCTTCCCTACTGAGCACCCGCACCTCTCCTTGTCTAGACCAGTTATGACAAGTAACAAATATCTCCTCATGACCTGCTTCTACTCCCCAGGCCATCTTATCAAGCTGGAGAACACGTCCAGCTTTCAGAACAGGGTTAATCTCTATGTACTGTAATTGTTCTAGTTCAGGCAATGTGATAATTACATTGTCTTTGTCTACCACTGAAATATCAGTGGGCCAGGACTTAAGCTGAAGACTATTTTTCATTGCAAATGAACTACTTAAGACTTTAACTGTCTTGTTGTCAGAGTCACATAGTACAACTTGACCATCTGGCATGATCACGCAGCCCAAAATAGATGGTTGACTTTTATCATAAGGAAATTTAATTTCTACCTGACTTCTGTTTTCGATTTTAATGTTTTGAAATGACATAATATCAAAAGAACAGGCCGTCTGATAGTCCACATTTATCTTTCCAAGTTCTTTAATTTGATTTTGAATATCAATTAATGACTCATTCCTTACAAATGTCAAGGTAGGAGCCTTGATTTCTCGACGAAGATAGTGCAATAACGTTTCATAATCTTTAATGTGACGGGAAGTTTTTACCTTTGCTGCATACATGTTGATATTGTTTGAAGATCTGGTGACTTTATCCAGAAGTAATATTTCTCTTTCAAGAAGCTGCTTTGTCTCAGAGCTTGAGCTCTCAAAGTTTTGCATTTTCTGTTGTTCCAACGCCTCGCATTTTTCTAATTCTCTCATAGCCTTCTGTTCAAGCAGGTCTAAGAATCCATTAAGTTCCTTTCGAATATTTTCGATTTCATTTTTACACTTTTCCTTTCCGGAAAGAATGTCTTGTATATTTGACTTCGTGCTTTTCAATATTTCATCAAAATCGCCCTTCAGTTCTACCACTTTCTTAACAAGTCTATCAAGTGACGATTTATCAAAAGTTGTACTTATTTCGTCAATAGATCTTGTCTTACATTTTCTATGCTTTATGGAGTGACAGGACTGGCATACTACAGCGTTGTGGTCCTCGCAATATGTGACAACTCCTAAATTTTGACTACACTCACACAATACAAGGGAAGAAACTCCAGTGTTTCGTGACTTTGGTGCAGATACATCACTTACTGGTGATACTTTATGATTTCTGGATATCTTAAGTCCTTTATGTGACTCTGCGCAAGAGGTGCAAAGGTATTCTTGGCAATCGTTACAGTAATTTGTCGCCTCTTTACTGGTTCCACCATAACAGCAGGGGTCACATGGATGTGAAATTAGCTCATCTGACGTTGCAAGAAGAGACCGGGATCCATCCACTGATGCCATTATTCTGTGTAATAGACTGAAACAAAAATGTGAAACGACACTTGTAAAACAGGGCTCTTCGCATTAATTGCGTGAAGTTTCAGCGAGCAACAACAGCTCTGATTGAGACTGCGCTTATGCGCATGTCCAGTTGATCTATTGCTACTCGCCTATGTCATTACAATAACACATCCCTCTGGCATAGTGTATTCTTTCATATCTCCAAAATGGTTATATTTTCTGATGAAAATTTGTTATATTTTTTTCTTATTTAAACACCAAACGTAGGTTGTTGGTGCTCGTTAGAACTGCCTCATTGAGGCGGTTCTAACGAGTACACACAACCTACATGTATGTCTTATAGCTGAAATGCGTAAGATAATGTATACACCTTTAAACCCCAGTTTTCTCTATATAATGTAGGGTTTAATGGGGTGTCCATTTCACGGATTGTTAACGTAGTGCCAATAATAACTTTTTCTATTGAGCCGCGTCATGTGAAAATGAGTACCCACAACCTATGTCATAGAGCAGAAGTAAGTATAATAATGTATACCCCTTTAAACCCCAGTTTCCTCTATACAATGTGGGGTTTAATGGGGTGTCCATTTCACGGTTTATTCTGCTCAAAACAGACTGTGGATACTCGTTAAAACCTCGAGGCTGATCTGTGTAACCAGCAGTCACAGTGTTGGTGCAGAAACGAGAAAGATTTGTTTTTGATTTGTTTGATTTGAGGTTTAACGTCCCCGTCGACACTGTATAGGTCATTTTGGAGACGTTGCTTCCAATTTTGTGGGACTTTTACCCGACATTGAGATGAAATGACATCTCAATCCCTGCCGCCTAATGAAACCAATAGAGGTTATGAGCGTGGATTCGCACCGGTTTTCCTGGGCAGGCTTAGATCCTCTAATCGGTTTACCAGTACTCGTGTGCGGGTCGTTTTCAGGTCTGCGTGGAAGCATCATGCAGCCCATCTATTTCTTCAAGCCCCGATGGGCGGGGGCCAAAACGAGAAACAATGAATGGACACCTGTATATACATGTATTAAAGCAGCCGAGCAGGCACTCGACATTGAATCGAGCGTGGTAGCTCAATGGTTAGTGCACTTGTCTATGATGCTAGAGGCTCCCGGTTTGATTCCCGGCAGCGGTAATAAAACTGCTGTGTCCGAACATGCTCCGGGTGAATGCCACAAAGTGCATCGTCCTCCGCATCGGGACGTTAACTGGGAACCCCCTGCACGTGCAGGTAGGCCCATTCTGTGCAGGTTAAAGCTCTCTAATTACTGTGTAGGTTTTCATCCTGCAAACCTGGAGCGTCAGTGACCGATCACACTAGAATTGAAAACGCTCCAATGTTGATTCGACCGATAGTAGAAAAAAAAAGAATTGAAAACGCTGTTCCAACGTTGAGTCAAGTTTTCGTTGGGGAGGGGATGGTAGGCGGTCAAAATTATATAGGTGCATTTTTATGGTTCGTATCAACGACGAGACGCATAAAAACCCTATTGGTTTCTCTGGACGGCAGGGATTGATATATCAGTTTATCCCAATGTCGAGTAAAATTCCCACAAAATAGGATGATAAACCTCAAAGCAAACAAACAAACTAACAGAAAAGCTGAAATATTGGTCAATTAAAGTCTGTTATTGGTCACATGAAATCTTGCAGAAAAGGAAAAAATATTGGTTTCATAAGGGGAATTTCAACACCTGGCATTTTCCACCTTTTTTCAAAAGGGGACAACTTTCAGGACTTCCTG
The DNA here is from genome assembly GCA_963580285.1 of Lucinisca nassula. NCBI lineage: Eukaryota > Metazoa > Mollusca > Bivalvia > Lucinida > Lucinidae > Lucinisca > Lucinisca nassula. The sequence goes on from OY757018.1 coordinate 27,870,183, forward strand.
TTTGCTTTTCTATAAGCTCTGTCCCACGAAAAAAGGACTCTACTCTTAGAGGAAAGAATTTGCTCCTCAGGAGCAAATTCTTTCCTTTAAGAGTTGGCCACTGTTGGCAGAAAATAAATAAATAATAATATATATATATATATATATATATATATATATATATATATATATATATATATATATATATATATATATATATATATATATATATATATATATATATTTGTCACTTAATTGCTCGACTCGGCGGTTACTGAGAACTCATCCGTAAGAGATTTGGGCGGATTTTGCGTGCCCCCAGGAGACCTGTTGGGTCCACACTTTTAAATCTGCACAACTTCAACATGTTGAAATTTACACCGAACAGCTGACCTTAGCGTGACTTCAGCAGCTCTGTAAGAATAGATTAGGGCGGTACATAGGTAGCCAGTAAAAAACAAGAGGCGGTTCGCTAATCGATACGTCATCTTCAGCAATCAACCGCTGAAACCGGAAACTTTTCGAATACAATTCGAATTTACTGTACATCAAAGTTTTTTTACGAAATAGTAGCCTGTTGGTTAAGAGTAATAACTCTAAAAGTGTCTCGCTGCTGTGATTTTGCGCTTCGCCCGGGTCACAAGCCTAGCAACACATTTCCGCTCCGACTTTCGCAAATCATAGATTAACGATAGGCTAAATATAAATGGAATAATATTGAAAGGGCCGTAAACCCCAACTGAAAATAAAAATCATTGACTTTGTGTACTCAGAGGCGCTAAGAAAAACTGCAATGTGTTTATTGCTGTCTCCTGTATATTCTTGCAAAGTTTTCTTTCTTTTTTTTTTGCATAAAGGCAAGCAGTGTGGGTCCTGATCAGACTGCTCTTGGAGGAGTCTGATCAGGGTCCACACTGCCTGCACAACAAATCAGACGACAATTGAAGAGTTGAAATAGGATCAAATATCCAAGTAGTGATACTACATTTTTGATTTGGGTGAATGGTCATATTATTTGGTTTGCTGCACAAGGAAGTATAAAGATTTCGTGAATAGCCTTCAGATTGATCAATCGACGTTTCCTTATGACAACAGATTTTTTAAAACTTAGCCTAACATAAAAAACTTACGTAGTAATCCCTTAACCCCTACTTATTAGCACATATAACACAACTTCGACTCCCAAAAATGGCGTCCGCGTTCCGAATTACATGTAGCTGTCACATGACTGGTGCCATGACAATTATCAACCACGACAAGCGACAATATGTCTTCGGACATTTTAACCCTTATCTTGCTGTTCACGACAACCCCTATCTTTGCAAACAGTGTAGATCCAGATCAGATGGCTTCTGAAGAAGCCATCTGATCAGGATCTACACTGTTTGACATTCAGTTTATGAATTTGTAGGAATAAATTACATCAAGTAATTTGATTGGTTGATAGACAGAAATGGGTGTGGCTTGAATGAATATTCAGCAAGAGAAGAGTTAACACAGTGAAGACTTTAATCAGCCTGCGTATCGATTGACACAGAGTCAAAACACACCATTCCTTAACTGCAGTGAGCTTGGGCTGTCGGCAAAACAAAGCAGACGACAATTGTTTTGTTTGTTTGTTTGTTTAATTTGAGGTTTTGTTTGTTTGATTTGAGGTTTAACGTCCACGTCAACACTTAACAGGTCATTTTGGAGACGCTGCTTCCAATTTTTGTGGGACTTTTACCCGACACTGAGATACAATGACATATCAAGTCGTCTCGCCCAATGATACCAATAGGGTTTATAAGCAAGGACTGCATGGCCTCGCACCGCTTTGCCTGGGCAGGCTTAGATCCTATAATTTAAGCGGTATACCAGTACTCGTATGCGGTCGGTTTCAGCTCTGCATGGAAGCATTATGCAACCTATCTATTTCCCCGATGTCTTCAGACATTTTAACTCAGAATTTAGTCAGCCTGGCTATCGATTGACAAAACACATAATTCCTTAACTACATTGAGCTTGGTCCACAGCGCTTAGTGAAGACTCCATTCAGACTGTACGGATTATATACATAGCAACAGATAAGGTTGGTATTTTTTTTTTCCTTATTTCTGCATCTTATCCTATGTTGTGGGTATTCATTCGTCGATGCGGTTCTAATGAATACGATGACTGTTCAAATGTGAATGCAACTAAGCACATAAAAATTATTTCGTGATAGATTTCGATGAAAAATTTATTTTGTCCCCTCAAAGTATTCCCCTTTAACAGATATACAAACTTTCGAATTGCGCACCTCTTGTGGCTGATCTGTTCTTGTATTGTTATGAAAGAGACTTCATGTTGTCGCTTTCCATTGATAACCAATCTGAAATTATCGAAGCATTTAGCTCCACTTCTAGATATTTAGATGATTTATTAAATATTGATAAGACCTATTTAGATGGTTTGATCAGTCAGATTTAACCACCCCCCCCCAGAACTGCAGTTAAATAAAGCAAATTCTTCTGATACAGAGGCCTCGTTTTTGGATTTACATCTATCTATTGTAGATGGGTTTGTTTCGTGCAAAATTTATGATAAACGCGATGATGACTTTGATTTTGAGATTGTAAAATTTCCTTTTTTGGATGGTGATGTTCCTCGTGTGCCATCCTATGACGTTCATATTTCATAATTACGGTACTTCGATTTGCTAGAGTGTGTAGTCTCATAACTGACTTCAACACTCGTAATAAATTATTAACGGCTAAACTTCTTAATCAGGGTTATGGGTACCATAAACTACGCAAAGCCTTTTCAATATTTTATAGACGCCATTCTGATTTAATTTCAAAATTCAATATTGGACTTAAATCTCTTCTGCAACAAGGTCTATCGGAACCCGAATTTTATGGTGACTTAGTTTATAAATTCCAAAAAATATATAACCGCAATGACTTCAGCACCATTTCGTAAAAGCATTATTCGATATAAAAAGATAGGGCACAACATGGATGTTATACGACAGACTGCATGCATGGTAGTTAACCCAATCACGGTTGGCAACTTTGCTTCCCTCTTTAATTGCACGCCGGTGGGTCAGGCCTCAGATTCTATGACGGTTCCAACGTAAAGGCTTATTGGGAATTAGAGAGATCTAATTCAAGGTAATGTTGGTTGGTGGCTGATGCTCTGTCTCTGGTCGGGCCCATCGGAGTCTAACTGTTGGTTTTCTTGTGCTCCAGCATTTCAGTGGTTTCTTGCTGTCGAGTCCTCACCGTTGTCTCACCTCTTTGGTTCTTTGATTATTTGTATTCACGGAGATATTGCACTGATGTTGGAGGCCTTCATGCGAACTGAACAAATTATTTGTCTAAATCGCGACGGAAGTAAGGGCGAGGATTGTGGCCACGTAAAATCGATTTAAGCCCCCCCAGTGGAAATCTTTCCACTGACCGTTGCAAGGCGGTTCTTCTGTGGCGATTTATTTATGTTGTTGTTTGTTACTTACTGTGTGTATCACTTGTGTCTTTTTATTTTTGATGGCCATATGGCCATTTTGTGGGAAAGTCACTGTCCTTATGGCCTTCCTTTGTTTAGGTTTCCATTATGGTCTGGTCGCTTAATGTTTGTGTTTCTTTCCCTTTGGTGTCTTTGGTGGGTGGAGTAAGTTAATTGTATCGATTCCTGATCTTTGTTTTACTTCTACTTTTCAGTCTTCTGATCCAATCATTGAATGCATTTTGGTAGTCTTTTCGAGGCATACTATGAAGGCACTGGAATATTGCAGAACCGAGGTGTTTGCGCTGTACAACTTTTCTAACAGAAAGGTATTTTTTTCAGCCGCGGGAACAAAAAAGGTCACACGGGTCAAGGTCAGGAGAATACGGGGGATTGAGGGAGTTCAACAACCTTTTCCTGCTTCAGATAGTCTTGCACAATGAACGCCTTGTGCGATGACGCATTGTCATGTAGCGATCTGACATTGGGTCTTCGTTCTTTGAAATATTTCTTCAATTTTCGAAGAACTTTATTCTTGTAAAACTTCGCATTTACAGATTTGCCTTTTGGCACAGCAACCTGAATAGCAGGGCCCTGATTTGAAAACAATATGGCATACATTACATTCTTGACGCTCATGGTCCGCTTTGCAATGCAAGGTCGATTGCAATACTTGGTTGCCCATATTTTGTTCTGAATCTTTCGTTTTGGCTCAAAAAAGAGAACCCATGTCTCGTCACCTGTGACGACAATAGCAAAAGACCGTGCATTGTAATTTGGAAACTTTTAAGCAACTTCTTGGCGCATTGAACGTGTGTCTTTTTCTGCTCATCTGTCAACAGATGGGGAATCCATCTAGCACAGATCTTTCTCATTTTCAAATCCCGTTTCAGAATTGTATGAGCTGCTCCTAATGAGATGCCAACCATACTAGCTATTTGCCTAGTGGTGTATCGTGCATTGGTAGCAACTATTTCTTTCACTCTAGCAACCATCTTGGCAGATGTTGCTCTTTTTGACTGACGATCATGTGATGCATCTTCTGATGAGCCTAGCCCACAGCTGAATTTCTTACACCAACGAAAAACTGTCGGAAAAGACATTTCATTATGCCCATAAACCGAACATATTTCATCAAAAATGTCTTTGCACCGTATACCAAGAATACAACGATTCTTAATATAGGACCGCATTTCAAAGGCGTACTCTGACCTTCTTCCAACCATGTTTTGTATTAGTATACAAGAGTAGACAGTGTTCATCGAACGATATACATGGCTAAAGTGAGTGTATTTTAACAAGTTTGGTATCAATGTATAGGTAAAATGTTTTTCTAAGCTGTGATATTTATTTCCAGGTGATTTTCGCATGAATGCATGAGAAAACGTTCTACTTGCATTCATATTTGAACAGTCCTCGTACCCACGACATAGGTTTTCATGGAGAACTGACAAAAACTATCCTTCAACCAACCTTTTTTTTGTCTCTCAATTGTCGCAGTCAATATGACGGATCTAGCAGAAATTAGTATTGGGCTTGCTACCAGTCTTAGAGTATAATTTATTTGATCGTAACATTTTGTCGTAAATCATCAGTTAAAATTTGGTTTCGTTGACCTACGCTTATTCATCGCGATTAGTCCCAGTGTGCATTGAATCAAAATTACGTTACTAAACCAATGTCCTTACGGAGGGCAGGGATACTCCGCCAGTTGCCCTTGGCAGCTTGAAGGTTAGTCTCAATCCAAAACGCTCATCAGAAAACCTATTTATTTATTTGATCGTTTCCTTTTACAATTTATATGACTATATATATTTTGGCATGCAGGAAGAATAATGAAAAGAACAAAAGAAAGAAAAGGTAATGGAGAAGTTATTAAGAATAAATACGAAAGAAAGAACGACGATTAGATCAAAACAGATTTCTCCCTGATCTTTTATAGACTTTGTCGCATACAATATTTAATCACGTTTTTCGATGGTAGTAAGACATGAAATTAATAATTTAGGAAGTTCAGTAGTGGTATAAGAACTTGAATTAAGAAATAGATCAGCTCTAACTGTGATTTGTTGAGTAATAAATCACAGTTTGGAGGTCAGTTGTAAAGTAGACAAATCACGAGCGCGTAGCGCGCGTGATCTGTCTACTTACAACTGACCGACAAACTGTGATTTATTGCTCAACAAATCACAGACTAGAGCTGAACTATTTCGATTCTAACACGCTGAAAATCGGCAATAATGTTGTTGTTTCCTTCAATATCTCACATCTTTTTCGCCATTGTTAGAAGAAAACCCGCTAAATTTATCGACTGAAACACATTCATTTATTTCCTTTTCTAACGTTTTCGATGCGAAAATATGACGTTACACCGTCTAACGTCAAGGAAATCCACTAGTGACGTCATAAATTTGCAGTTTTAATGACGTCACTCGTCACGCTCTTCCTTGTCGTGATTTGTTGTAGAATAAAACACAGTTATTTTCCATTGCCTATATAGCATGTATAGGCGCGCTGTGTTAGAATTTGCAATAAGGTCTTTTGTGAAGTTTAGGCATAAGAGATACGCACAGCAAACTTGGTACATCTCTCTTCAGCCAAAGGCTGCAGTTCATATGATAGGCTTTCGTACCACCAAGTTCTTGCTGAAGAGTATTTACATAGTGGAGCCGTCAAACAACGTCAAACAAGCCTGCACAAGAACCTAATTTAAAATTCAGAAAATGTCCCGTTTACTTTGTACAGAAGTTACCGGTAAATAATTTTCAATATTGCTTGAAGCCAAGTTCATATTGTCCGTAGATGAGCAGTCTCGTTCACAAAAGAACTGTATGTACTGTCAAATTTGTCCATTTCGATATTAAATATCGGCAGCCATCTTGTCGAGCGTATCGACACAAAGAACGTAAATAAAAACGAATATAGACTTGACAAAGTGTGCAAAGTGCGTGACAAAGTGCGTAAAGCACACTACGTAAGACCTACCTGCAATCTGTTTAGATACTCATTTTTTTTTTTTTTTCTGAAAATCAAGAGTAATTTGAAAGAAATAAACCGGACACTTCGGAAAAAACAGCGTCCAGCGTTGGGAAACGTCAATGTTTTTAATGGCGTCGCATTCACCAACGTTAACGCCATCTTCACTTTGGCGCCAATGGGCGTGGGTTTTCAACGTGTAGGTAGACACTTAACGACCTGCATTATTTTCCATTTCAAACCACTTAATGATGTACAATCTGGTTTTACATTCAGAATTCTGTGTCAGGCAATCCTGAATTCTGACAGACAGTCCGAGTTTTGAGTATAATAAAAAGCTTATTGACTTTATATCGTTCATATGGCGTCCTTCTCCATATGAACTCGTGTCGAGTATTTCACAATATAAAGTCAATACCGTATATGTGCAGTAATTACAAAGATTTAAAGAGAGGTTCTGATGACATTTTACACTAAGAGTTACCTTCCTTGCTGTTACCTTCCTTGCTGTTTCCTTCCTTGCTGTTACCTTCCCTGCTGGAGTCACCCAGGCTGGGTTTCAACAGAATTTTCATGAACTTTGAACATTAAGTACGTTCTTGACTTTAGGAAAATTCAATGAAGCCATGGTTGCTTTATTCTTTCTTTCTTTCTTTCTTTCTTTCTTTCTTTCTTTCTTTCTTTCTTTCTTTCTTTCTTTCTACTTATACTGTGATCGGCCACATCTGACCATTACTCGCCGGTGTACTTTACATACACACTAGGTTTGCAGGATGAAAGCCTACGCAGTAGTCATGTAGTTGCGAGAGGGATCTTTAACCTGCACAGGGCAGGGCATGACTCTAAGGCCCCCGCCCATAGGGGCTTGAAGAAATATATGGGCTGCATGATGCTTCCAAGCAGAGCTGAATCCGACCCGCACACTAGTACTGGTAAACCGCTTAGAGGATCTAAGCCTGTCCAGGAACCACGGTGCGAGGCGGACCGTCCATGCTAATAAACCCTATTGGTTTCATTGGGCGACAGGGCTTAAGATGTCAATTCATCTCAATGTCGGGTAAAAGTCCCACAAAATTTGAAGCAACGTCTCCAAAATGACCTTTACAGTGTTGACGGGGACGTTAAACCTAAAATCAAACAAACAAAGCAGGGCATGACTCTCCCTGCACATGGGGCCTCCAGTTACATGTAAGGACGGTGCACGTTATGCCATTAATCCCTCCAAATTATGCCAATGGGGCGTGTTCGGATACAGAATTTTTATCGCCGTTGCCGGGGTTCGAACCCGGGACCTCTAGCATCAAAGGCAAGTGCACTTATCACTGAGTTATCACGCTCCTATCTAAATATCTAACTCTCGTCATTCAGATACATGTTTGACCCAAATTGTGCGCAGAAACGTGTGTGGTGTTCTCAACATGGTGAAGCAAAGGGGAATAAATTTACAAAACTGCATGGTGTACATCCTTTCATGCAGATGAGACAATTACGGTCCTCCATCACCTAATGGGTAAGAGGGCTGACCCTGTGCCCAATGATTAAAAGCGCTTATTCTTAATCATAAGGTCTCTCACCGTTGTGGTTCGCGTCTCGCTCGGGCCGCATGTGAGACACCAATTTCTGCAACGGTGGTTTGCTCAAGCGTTTTTTCTACTAGTACTCCGGTTTTCGCCCACCTCTGATAAACGATCGAAATAAGTGAAATGATCTTTAAAGGGCCGTAAAACTAAAACATGAAAGATCCAAACAAGGTAGACAAAAATCTATCTTCGGACATGTGCGGCCAGAAAGACCGAAAACAGCCAGCGGGCACATGACGTAATTGTGACGTGACATCAACGTCGGTACAACGGCATGACGTTTATGCAACGTCAAATCAACGTCGGTGCAACGTCACGATTTTGCACCGACGTTGATTTATACATTGTAAATTTTACCGCCGAGAAAAGATAAATAAAAATAAGATGAAACATTGTGCTTTTTTATTTATTTCTACTCAAAATATAGATTTTGGGTACGCGTTAGAACCCCCCCCCCCCTCCACACACACACACACGATAAGGTGGTTCTAGCGTGTTTGTTTGTTTGATTTGAGGTTTACCATCCCCGTCAACACTGTTTAGGTCATTTTGGGGAATTTGCTTCCAATTTTGTGGGACTTTTACCCGACATTGAGATGAAATGACATCTCAAGCCCTGTCGCCCAATGAAACCAATAGGGTTTATAAGCATGGACGGTTCGACTCCCACCGCTTTGCCTGGGCAGACTTAGATACTCTGAGCGGTTTACCAGTACTTGTGTGCGGTCGGTTACAGCTCTGCGTGGAAGCATCATGCAGCCCATCTATTTCTTCAAGCCCCGATGGGCGGGGGTCTAGGTTCTAACGTGTACCCACAATCTACATTTTAGAGCAGAAGTAAGTAAAACAGCATTTACCCCTGTAAACCCCAATTTTACTATATTAGTGGTCTTCCTCTCCCTAGAACAAATTTAACCTCACCACGGTTTGTGTTAAGGGAATGTGTGGTGGCCGTGAAAAGTCTCCCTGTCCTTCACCACTGTGTAGATTTATATTCTAGTTCTTTGGGATCATTGATTACATTTCGGAATAGGGTCATTGTTGAGGCCTAAATGGCCGAAACTAGCTAGTCTGGCCAGAAAAATCTTGTATACAGTTTTCAGTTCTGTCTTGTTGTCCTTTCTCTAGAACATATTCAAGGGGGCTCAGAATTATATAGGGGCGTTTTCGCTCGTAGAACAGTGGAAGTCTTTGTGGATAGTGCTCATCAAGTCTGATCCGGGTGATTGCTGAACGCAAATATCCGAGGACACATATTCACATCTTTGGCTTAAACGGTATAATATTAATATGTAGGATCTTACGTGAGTGTCCATGTATTATTGAATTTATTAAATGAGTTGAGGAAAAGGAATAATATGCGAGGCAAAAATGCAAATTAGTTAGATACGCCCCGTAACGTTACATGTACGGCGTCCTTAACGACGTCGCGTTTACTAATGGCGAAATAGTGGCATTTTTATAAAACAATCGTGAATAAAATGAGTTTTAAATGTCATATGATAAACAGAATCTTGCATTCGTGCTCATGTATTATTGAACTTATTAAACTCGTTAAGGAAAAGGGACGAAATGCTCGGCAAAGCTTCGTATTCTATCCCTTTCCTAAACTCGTTTAATAAATTCAATAATATATGGACACTTATGTAAGATCCTCTCTATATTGTGAAATATTCGGCACTCCTTCATATGGCAGAGACGCATTCGCAAGCTCGTGCGTCCTTCGCCATATGAACTCGTGCCGAATATTTCACGACAATAACCTATAATTATTGCACGTCGTTATTTCATTCTCAGACGCGACGTCATGTGATAAATTGAATTTCGATATTAATCCACAAACATATTTTACACAAAACACATTTAACTCGATCCTAAAAGGCTTTTGTTTGTTTAATTCGAGTTTAACGTCCCCGTCAACACCGTATAGGTCATTTTGGAGACGTTGCTTCCAATTTTGTGGGACTTTTACCCGACATTGAGATGAAATGACATCTCAATCCCTGCCGCCCAATGAAACCAAAAGGGTTGATAAGCATGGACGTTACGCCTCGCACCGCTTTGCCTAGGCAGGCTTAGGTCCTCTAAGCGGTTTACCAGTACTAGTGTGCGGTCGGTTTCAGCTCTGCGTGGAAGCATCATGCAGCCCATATATTTCTTCAAGCCCTATAGGCCAGCTCATATATTTCTTCAAGCCCTATGGGCGAGGGCTAGATCTGAAAAGGGAACATACATATTAGTTGCAATTATATGCGGTGAAATGAAACATATCTCCTTATTAATAAACCAAATATGCAAAATAAGCATATATACTTATTAATAAAGAAAATATGCAAAATAAGTATATCTGCTTATTAATAAACCAAATATGCATAAACATATTTACTTATTAATAAACCAAATATGCAAAATAAGCATATCTACTTTATAATAAAACAAATATGCAAAATAAACATATCTACTTATTAATAAATCAAATATGCAACAGAATATAAAATAATCTGTAGAATGACAGAGAAGGAAAAATAACATTTATGCAAACTATAATACAAAAACAAAACGGTTTTCGTGTTCATAAACTGTAATGCTTGTTTAAGAGTTTTGTTCAACACAATCATACAATAAAAATATGTATACGATTTACAGTCAAACCAAAGAAAATTCAATCTATATTGCTCAATAGTATCGCTTACAAATGGGGACCAGTCTTACAAAAGATAATTTTCTCCAAAGAAGGGTCGAATTCTTTCCTTTAAAAGTGTTTTTGTTCGGTTGTTAATATTTGAGTTCAACGGCCCAGTCAACACTATTTAGGTCATTTTTGAGCCGGTCAGTTAACCTATCCACACTTTTCCTGGGCAGGCTTATGCATAAGCAGTTAACCAGCACAATGCACATTCTTTCGCCAGAAACTGACAACTGCCCTTCTTGAATCAGCGGAAGGGAAAGAATGACCGTAGAAATCCCCTTGGAAGCATTTTGCCGACCCCGGCAGGTATCGAACCCGCGTCTTCCTGATCACCAGTCAGAAGCGCATTCGACTGAGCTACTGAGGCCGGCCCTATAAAGGTGGTACCCGTGATGAAGTGAACTCTATCAGGCCTTTTATGTGTAATGTGCCTCATGTGAGTTATGTTTAAATGCATATTTTGTGACTCCTTCATTTTTTCATTTGTAATATGAAGGCATCTGCGTGCATGCGTACGTGCGTGTGTGTGTGTTCTTGCGTAAATAACTATAAAAGTCATGCAACAAAAGCTTACAAAGACGAACGAAAAGTTAGGCTCTAAGGCACATCGAGCAAATTACGGTTGGTGTAGACAACTGGATCTTTGGCGACCAATATGATAACATACCCATGTGACAAGGTGAATAACATACCCATGTGATAAGATGAATAACATACAATGTGACAAGGTGAATAACATACACATGTGACGAGGTGAATAACATACACATGTGTCAATGTGAGTAACATACCCATGTGGCAAAATAAATAACATATCCATGTGGTAAGGTGAATAAAGTACCCATATGACAAGGTGAATAACGTACCCATGCGACAAGATGAATAACATACCCATGTGGTATTGTGAATAACATACCCATGTGGCATGGTGAATAACATACTCATGTGACAAGATGACTAACATAAACATGTGGCATGGTGAATAATATACCCATGTGACAAGACGAATGACACACCCATGTGACAAGATGAATAACATACCCATGTGACAAGGAGAATAACATATCCATGTGACAAGGTGAATCACATACCCATGTGGCAAGATTAATATCATATCCATGTGACAAGGTGAATAAAGTACCCGTGGGACAGGGTGAATAACATACCCCTGCGACAAGATGAATAATATACCCATGCCACAAGATATATAACATACCCATGTGGTATGGTTAATAACATACCCATGTGGCATGGTGAATAACATACCCATGTGGCATGGTGAATAACATACTCATGTGACAAGATGAATAACATAACCATGTGACATGGTGAATAATATACTCATGTGACAAGACGAATGACACCCCCATGTGACAAGATGAATAACATACCCATGTGACGAGGTGAATAACATATCCATGTGGCAATGTGAATAACTTACCGATGTGGCCAGGTGAACCACATACGCATGTGACAAGATGAATATGATACCCTTGTGACAAGGTTAATAACATATCCATGTGGCAAGGTGAATAACTTACCGATGTGGCAAGGTGAACCACATACGCATGTGACAATATGAATAACATAACAATGTCGCAAGGTGAATAAAATACCCATGTGACAATGTGAATAACATACACATGTGACAAGGTGAATAACATACTCATGTGACAAGATGAATAACACACCCATGTGACAAGGTGTATAACATATCCATGTGACAAGGTGAATAACATGCCAATGTGGCAAGATTAATAACATACCGATGTGGCAAGGTGAACTACATAGGCATGTGACAAGACGATTAACATACCTTTGTGACAATATGAATAACATACCAATGTGACAATATGAATAACATACCAATGTTGCAAGGTGAATAACATACCCATGTGTCAATGTGAATAACATACACATGTGACAAGGTGAAAAACGTATCCATGTGACAAGATGAATAACATTACCATGTGACAAGGTGAATAGCATATCCATGTGACAAGGTGAATAACATACCCATGTTGCAAAATATATAACATATCCATGTGGTAAGGTTAATAACATACCTCTGCGACAAGATGAATTACATATCCATGTCACAAGTTGAATAACATACCCATACGGTATGGTGAATAACATACCCACGTGGCATGGTGAATAACATACTCATGTAACAAGATGAATAACATAACCATGTGGCATGGTGAATAATATAGTCATGTGACAAGATGAATTACACACCCATTTGACAAGATGAATAACATACCCATGTGACAATGTGAATAACATACACATGTGACAAGGTGAATAACATACTCATGTGACACGATGAATAACACACCCATGTGGTATGGTTAATAACATATCCATGTGACAAGATGAATAACATACCAATGTGACAAGATGAACAATGTGGCAAAGTGAATAACACGCCCATGTAACAATGTGAATAACATACACATGTGATAAGGTAAATAACGTACCCATGTGACAAGATGAATAAAATACCCATATACCAAGGTGAATAACATATCCATGTGACAAGGTAAATAACATACCCATGTTGCAAAATGAATAACATTTCCATGTGACAAGGTGAATAAAGTACCCATGTGACAAGGTGAATAACATACCCCTGCGACAAGATAAATAACATATCCATATCACAAGAAGAATAACATACCCATGTGGTATGGTGAATAACATAACCATGTGGCATGGTGAATAATGTACCCATATGACAAGACGAATGACACACCCATGTGACAAGATGAATAACATACCTATGTGACAAGGTGAATGACATATCCATATGGCAATGTGAATAACATACCGATGTGGCAAGGTGAACAACATACGTATGTGACAAGATGATTAACTTACCTTTGTGGCATGGTAAATAATATACCCATGTGACAAGATGAATAACAAACCAGTGTTGCAAGGTGAATGACATACCCATGTGACAATGTGAGTCAAATACACATGTGACAAGGTGAAAAACATACTCATGTGACAAGATGAATAACACACCCATGTGACAGGGTGAATAACATATCCATGTGACTGGGTGAATAACATACACATGTGACAAGATTAATAACATACCCATGTGGCAAGGTGAACTACATACGCATGTGACAAGATGATAACTAGAATACTGTCGATGGCGCGCCATCGCAAATCCCCACGCTTTCTACAGAGAGGCCAAGTACCGAAAACCCCTAACCCTGGGCCCTAATTTGACCCCATGGTCAAAATATTACCTGTATTATATTCTACTTATCATGCCCTTCAATTTAATTTGCCACATGACTATGTTCCAAAAAAAACTTGAATTTTGACCCTTTGACCCCTCCCCCGGGCCCCAATCTGACCCCAGGGTAAAAATTTTACTTGTAGTTTATTCTACTCATTATCCCCTTAGCATAGATATGCAACATGACTATGTTTTGAAAAACTTTAATTTTGACCCCCGCCCCCCCCCCCCCAAAGTCCGACCCCCAGGGCATGACCTAGGAATCACAGCCAAAATCCCGTTCAGTTTGTTTTACTTTCTTCATAACTAAGTACATGTGCAAAGTTTGGCATCAAAATCTTTAAAATTAACTTTGTAATTGAATTTTATTGATATTTGACCTTTTGACCCCTCCCCAGGGCCCCAGGAGGCGGGGTCAAAAATGAACGTAATCTCGCGCAACCCATTAATGTAAGCAACTCACATACCGAATTTGGTTGGATTCCGGACAACGGTTTAGGAGGAGATCGCCGGACAGACGGACGGACGGACGGACAGACGGACGGACTGACAGACGGAGGCGATAACAATATCCCCACTTTTCTTCGAAACACGTGGGGATAAACATACCTTTGTGGCATGTTGAATAATATATTCATGTGACAAGATGAATACCATACCAATGTGACAAGATGAATAACATACCAATGTGGCAGGGTGAATTAAATACCAATGAGACAACGGGAATAACATACACATGTGACAAGGTGAATAAAGTACCCATGTGACAAGATGAAAAACATACCACGTGGCAAGGTGAATAAAAGACGCATGTGACAAGATGATTAACATACCCTTGTGAAAAGGTGAATAAAGATCCATGTGACAAGGTGAATAACAAACCCATGTGGCAAGATTAATAAGATATCCATGTGACAAGGTGAATAAAGTACCCATGTAACAAGGTGAATAACGTACCCCTGCGACAAGATGAATAACATACCCATGTCACAAGATAAATGAATAACATACCCATGTGGCATGGTGAATAACATACTCATGTGACAAGATGAATAACATAACCATGTGACATGGTGAATAATATACCCATGTGACAAGACGAATGACACCCCCATGTGACAAGATGAATAACATACCAATGTGACAAGGTGAATAACATATCCATGTGGCAAGGTGAATAACATACCGATGTGGCAAGGTGAACTACATACACATGTGACAAGATGAGTAACATACCTTTGTGGAATGGTGAATAGTATACCCATGTGACAAGATGAATAACATACCAATGTGACAAGATGAATAACATACCAATGTGACAAGGTGAATAACGTACCCATGTGACAAGATGAATAACATACCCATGTGGCAAGGTGAATAACATACCAATGTGACAAGATGAATAACATACCCATGTGACAAGGTGAATAACATACCAATGTGACAAGATGAATAACATGCACATGTAAAAAGGGGGATTCTTTAATGGCTAATAAAATGAAATTTTATGATGTACGATTGTGATATAACAATACTTTCAAGAAAGTCTTCTTCATATATTTCCAAAAGTGACTTAAACATGGACACTCGGGCAGCTCATTTTTCTTTACTAAGGCATTTTGGCACCCAACCCGCTGAAAACTTCCTCATGCCCAGCCGTTCATGTAAAATGGTGAAAAGGCTTCCCTCAGAAATCTCCAATCTTCTAGCCATTTCTGAAACGTTCATTCGCCTGTCCTGCTTTACTGGTTCTCATAGATTTTCACTAGTGTCGTCATCAGTAGCCACGACGGTGTTCGTCTTCTAACGTTACCCGACCTCGTTTAAAATCAGCCACCCAGTTTTTAACAGTTGAATACGAAGGATAAGCCATTCCGTAAACTTCACGCAATACCTCATAAATTGCCTTCTTTTTTTCAAAAACAGGTATCAAATCACTTTGTCAATTTGTGAAGAAAGTTCACTGCCATGTTAGACTACAAATACTAGACTGACCAATTTTGTGTAACCATACATAAGACATTGATATATAATATGTGAAAAGCGTGCACCTGCCACGGGTCAGTAAGTGGGTTAGGCAAGTTAAATATTGAATGACCCTCGCATCTCTATATCTTGAATATTGTTTGTTTGTATTGGAGTTTAACGGCTCAGTCAACACTATTTAGGTCATTTTTGAGCCGGTCAGTTTACCTATCAACACTTTCCTGGGCAGGCTTATACGTAAGCGGTTAACCAGTACAGTGCACATTCTTTCGCCAGAAACTGACAAATGCCCTTCTTGAATCAGCGGAAGGGAGAGAATGACCGTAGAAAAGATTTCATGATCAATCTCCACGAATGAATGTTGCCGACTTCGGCGGGAGTCGAGCCCGCGTCCTCCTGATCACCAGTCAGACGCGCATCCGACTGAGCCAACGAGGCCGGCCATCTTGAATATCAAGACCCCTGTTACTCTGTGTAGCCGAGTCTTACATACATGCACCTGGTCGCAAAACCCCGGGCACAGGTTTTCCTGCGATACGTCTCATATTAGGCACACTTGTAAACTCATTCAATCAAAGCAGAGAGAGTTGATGGGGCAATGACTTGTGATCAATGGATAGGGTTAGGCAATTTTAGCGTCTGGTTGGTATTTTAAATCAGACTCATAAAGAATATATTTTTGAATAAATCCAATAAACATAGCTGTTTGAAGCTATTCTGGGCCAGAGGTCCTGTTAACGCAACAAACCCCATGTTGAAATTCTTTTGAAACATGTGTTTTGATATTTGGATATCAAACATGGACCTTGCTTTGTTTTACACGCTAGAGCGATGTAACGTTGTCCTAGTCAACGTAGCATTTTAAGTGTTATCGTTTTAACAAAGTTTTGAACTAGCCCCATGCCCTTTTAGTATATCGGTCGCATCTGAAGTGGGGCGTTTTCGTCACAATTTGCTGTTGGAAATGCAAGAATGACGACCATGTATGTTTATTTAATCAGTGTAATAACATTTGTCTGGTCCCTCGAAGATATTCAGACAGCTTCTTTGGAATCCTGCAAATGCTATTCATGAAAAACTATGGATTATCCCTTTAATTGTCCAAATGGGTTTGAGGCTTATGAGGCCAACTTTGGCGAAACTAGCTAATTTGGTCTAGAAAATTTGACCACTCGATGGGGAATTTCATTTTTTCCAGAGCATAAACCTTTACAGAAGACATATACGTGTACTACGCCTGATATAAAGGGATTGTTTGTTCACCGATTGTTTTTTCACTGTTGTTCTTGGTTCTTTTAATTATTTTAAATTTTCAAAAACAAAAAATGTTTATATTTCTTAATCTTTACTGGCAAGTACTCAAGCTGAATAAATTTATATTGGTGTGTAATGGCCAAATCAACACTTTTTAGGTCATTTTTGAGCTGGTCAGTTTACCTAGCCACACTTCTCCAACGTAAACGGTAAACCAGTACAGTGCACATTCTTTCACCGGCCTCGGTAGCTCAGTCGGATGCGCGTCTGACTGGTGATCAGGAAGACACGGGTTCGATACCTGCCGGGGTCGGCAACATTCTTTCGTGGAGATTGATCATGAAATACTTTCTACGGTCATTCTTCCCCTTCCGCTGATTCAAGAAGGGCAGTTGTCAGTCTCTGGCGAAAGAATGTACACTGTACTGGTTAACAGCTTTCGTATAAGTCTGTCCAGGAAAAGTGTTGATAGGTAAACTGAGCGACTCAAAAATGACCTAAAGAGTGTTGACTAGGCCTTTAACTCCAATGCAAACAACCAAGCTCCCCTTCGTGAATCAGCAAAAGGGAGATAATCACCGTGGGAAAGGTTTATGATCAATCTCCAAGAAACATGTTGCCAACCCCGGCTGGTATCGAACCCGCATCCTCCTGATCATTAATCAGTCGCGCATCCGACTGAGCTACCGAGGCCGTTCACATGCCAAGGGGGCCAACACTTAACCATTAGGTCTCTGAAAACAAAATGACTTCCTTGTTTTTGATATGAACACCCCATTAACCCATGTATGCCTAGCAGCCTTTTGTGGGGACATTTGCAAACATTGCAAACCAAGATCACACACCGCAACACCTGACGTCTCATCTGTTTCGAAACTGTTTGCTGAAAGTAAATACAATTTTTGCAAAATTTAATGCTAACAATACAAACCTGGCTCCCCTACAATTGGACATGGACCACTCCAAACTTCTTAACTGGGAGATATCAATTGTCTTATATGGGTTAATGACACAAAGATTCCATAATCGACCCACTCTGCGCACTTTTAACCCATTTTGTACTGAATGGAAGTCCATTTCAAAATTTAGGGATGTCTGGTTGTGGCTTCTTTAAAATTTATCTGGAAAATACGCTTGGACCTTTTGCAAACATGCAGTGTATGCCCGAATGAGACACAACGTTCTGCGGTATCTGATCTGGGCCTGCGCTGTTTTCCAGTTGCCAGTTTTGGGATTTCCATATGCGCCCAGCCAAGAATCAGATCAGCCTGCGGATCCATATAGTCTCACAAGACATGAAGGAGCATTGGGGCCTTCGATAACCTCAGAGCGCACAACGATGACTCTGATCAGACTGCGCGGACACGCAGGCTGATCCGAGTCTTCGCTGGGCGCACATGTAAATTGTAGGAAATGCTGTGCCGGCTCAAATATAGTTAAGGTTTTACTAATCATAACAGGGATGACGCTAAACGGGAAGATTTTGCTCCAGACGTTTGCAGCATTTAAAGTGAATGATATAATTACTAAATAAAATATAATTACTTCATTTGCAAGAAAAAGTTACTGTAATGAATAATCTCTGACTATTATTACCAATTGAAATCTGCTAAGGTAATTAAATCAACATTTAATGGTTTCACTGAAGCCTTCTGGCAGCGGCCATATTTTCCCCAAGGTAATCCAAATGTTTCCCAGGGTTCAACATGCTTGCTAAAATCCTGATCTCATGGAGACTGTTGAAGCTCCATGTCTCTCTATGCAGCTATTAAAGAAGTAATTAGGCTCTCTAATTAGGTTGCATTCTCAAAAATCCTTAAATAGGCTGTCAGTTCAGGATCTAACAAACAGGCTTCATTATGTCTTTGGATGAAAATTAAGACTTTGAAGACAGTTTTCCTGAGTTTGGTGCCATTGGTTTCATTGGGTGGCATTCATCTCAATGTCGGGTAAAAGTCCCACAAAATTGGAAGCAGCATCTCCAAAATGCCCTAAACAGTGGTGATGGGGATGTTAATCACGAATTCAAACAAACAAAACCTATTCTACCTTACATTTCCTACAAAACAATTGTTTTCAGTAATCCTTGTCTGATCTACAGTTTATCACTTTGTAGTCCAGACCTTGTATCCTGTACACTGTTTGCATAAAATCCAGGCCTTTATCCAAAAATGAAAACATAAAAGGAATCGCCTCATTGAGTACCCACAATCTATGCTTCAATCTAAATTAACCCATTTAGTACCAGAAAACCCAAAAGAGGTACCCTGGCAAATAGTGCAGGCCCAGATCAGACGCCACAGAACACGGCATCTGATCAGGGCTTACACTGTTTGCAAAATGTTCAGCCATTTTCCTAATAAATTTTGAGGAAAACACAACCTGACAGCCCTAAATTTTTAAATGGTCTCCTGGTATATATAAGGAGGAAGATTCCATATTGTACAAAAAGGGTAAAGAAAAATATCACAAAATACCATGTGAAATGCCATGAAATATTACCTAAAATTGTCAAGGCGTGTTAACGTAATGATTGGTTAAATGATACTGATAGGCATTAGTTAATGAAGATAAGAAAAGAAACAAGTAATCAACAAATTTTCAAGTCCACTTGAAAACAGCTATCTTCAAAATGTTTGGCACAAATGTTATGCGTTGCAGAAACAAATGTCTTGATGTTAGGATTCTCTGTTCCAAGATTATGAATCCATTTTTTTACATAACTCTCTATTTTTCTAAGGGTCAGGGATAGCAAAACAGCTAATTCTTTGTCCAGTATTTGGCCTAACAAGAAGGCATTTTTATAATTTTAAAGTTCGCTTTCTCCTCAAAAATCCTCAGCTACTAAAGTTAGCTGTCGGAACTTGAACTGAACAGTTTCCTTGAGGTCACTGCAGGAGATATAGTCTGTAAAAATGTCTGACTACCTATAAACAACTTTAATGAGCCATTACAATTAATTAGAGCAACAGTTTTGGAGAGGAATATGATTTTATCATTCCTATATGGTGTTATTGTAAAATGGACCTGAGAAAAAAAAATGGCGGTCATTCACTTTAAGGAAATACAGTAAAATTCCTATATTAAGACCACATTGACGACCACATTTGAACATTCCCAAAGGTGGTCTCTGACCAGAGGACACTATATTTAAGGAAATACAGTAAAAATCCTATATTAAGACCACATTTACGACCACCTTTGAACAGTCCCAAAGGTGGTATCTGACCAGAGCAAACTGTATTTAAGGAAATACAGTAAAAATCCTATATTAAGACCACATTTACGACCACCTTTGAACAGTCCCAAAGGTGGTATCTGACCAGAGCAAACTGTATTTAAGGAAATACAGTAAAAATCCTATATTAAGACCACATTTACGACCACCTTTGAACAGTCCCAAAGGTGGTATCTGACCAGAACAAACTGTATTTAAGGAAATACAGTAAAAATCCTATATTAAGACCACATTTACGACCACCTTTGAACAGTCCCAAAGGTGGTCTCTGACCAGAGCAAACTGTATTTAAGGAAATACAATAAAATTCTTATATTAAGACCACATTTAGGACCACTTCTGAACAGTCCAAAAGGTGGTCTCTGACCAGAGGACACTGTATTAAAGGAAATACAGTAAAATTCCTATATTAAGACCACATTTAGGACCACATTTGAACATTCCAAAAGGTGGTCTCTGACCAGAGTACACTGTATTTAAGGAAATACAGTAAAATTCTTATATTAAGACCACATTTACGACCACTTTTGAACAGTCCCAAAGTTGGTCTCTGACCAGAAGACACTGTATGCAGAAAACACAAAGAAAGAATAGGTACAACCCAGTAAAACCGCTTGTTAAAGGAGAATGTGTGTGTTAATTGCGGAAATCTTCTGCAATTCGATCCTTCCTTTAGGGCAACTGTTTTCTTTATGACTGGCCTCCCTTTTGAGATTGGCTGAGATCAGATGCCAAGACATTAACTCCCTTGTTAACTTATCATGAGAGAAGAGTTTGTATCACATAGAAGACCAGGGAACCCTCGTGTGAGCATGCGCATGAGTCGCGCATGCGCATAGGTCGCGCAGTCTCAATAGAACCTTAGCTGCTCGCTGACAAGTAGCAGAACATCAGGCGGACAAGTTCGTGTAATGAGCACCCCTCTAAACCCCACTTTATACAGAGAGAACTGGTGTTTCATGGGAGCTCTAAGACATATGTTGTGGGTACTCGTTAGAACCGCATTAATGAAGCGGTTCTAACGAGCACCAACAACATATGTTTTGAGTGTGGATAAGAAAAATATGACAAATTTTCATCAGAAAAATAAACGTTTTCGAAATACGAAAGAATGAACTATGTAAGACAATACCTTGATGTAATCTAATGCGAGAAGTCATGTATCTATCCTTATAAGGCAATGGAGACAAAAAAAAACCTTTTCTGATGGGCCGGCCGAAAATTAATTAGTCAAATACATGTATATCAGGTGTATCCTTAATCTTAAATATTTTCCTGTTTTATGAACAGTCGAAGATTGTTAGATTACGTTATAAAATTTATCAAGATTTCATAAGCCTTGTAACATACAAACAGAACCTTTAAACTGCGATTTTATATGCTTTGCTTACACATTTGAAAGGTTCTTTGTTACAAAATTGACAAGATGCCAAAGTTATTTCGTGTGCCGGTTCAGACTGCTGAATTTAAGTCAAAGCCAAGCAGCCGGGCCAGAAATTATCACTTTTATTAATTTGTTAATTTCATTTTCTTTATACATGCATCTTTTTATTGATAAATTCCTTTTTTCGTCATCAAAACATATTGTTTTACATATCAAATTTGTGATAAAATTTATAAACACTGTATATCACCAATAAAATTGCTCAATTTTACAAACAATAGCGAATAGTATATGCCCCCCCCCCCCCACCACCAGGCGAAAGTGGAATTTCGAGCTTGTGTGCGCAGCAAGTTAATAGAATACACACTTTACTTTTTGCAGGAATAAGTTCTGGGTCAATGGCGGTTGTTTAGGGTTTAACGACACGTACATGTAATCCCTTGTGGGTCATTTTGTTTCGTCTCCCAGAGAAAGGGAGAAAGACAATTAGTGGACGAAATAGTAGATGTGATGAAGTAGACGGGACAGGAGAGAAAGAGGAAAATGAATGGAAGTTTATAAAAGAAGAAGAAGAAATAACAACATCCCCTCTACCCTTACCTGCTACAGGGACAGCAGAATCAGAATCAGAATCAGAATCAGAATTGTTACTGGTGACACGTCAAATGACATTCATACACCAGGACCTGTGATGTGGGAAGTTAGTCCCTAGCTCTAACCAAAGAGGTAAATTTAGCTACACAATCATCAGCACCTTCAGCTGTCGAAATAATCGAATCGGGAAGGGCATTCCAATCTCTAATGGTTCTGGGCAAGAACGACTCTTTATAAATGTCAGTTCTTGCGCTAAGGGTCTGAAACGCCAACGAATGGTGATTTCTACAGTGTCTAGCTGGAGGAACAAAGTCATCTGTTGGAATGCTGGTAGCACCCTTTAGACCTTTGTATAAAAGGATTAGCCCAGAACTTGCCCAAATGGTAGTCAACATTAATTGGACGCCCCAGTCCATTTCAAAATTCAGGGGATGCATGCTTTGTTTTCTTCAAATTTATTTGGCAAATGGCTGAACGAGTAATTGGCGAACAGTGTAGGTCCTGATCAGACGCCGCGTTCTGCGGCGTCTGATCTGGGCCTCCACTGTTTGCCAAACAAGTAATTGGCGAACAGTGTAGGTCCTGATCAGACGCCGCGTTCTGCGGCGTCTGATCTGGGCCTGCACTGTTTGCCAATTACTCGTTTTTGGGGTTTCCAGTATAAAATGGGTTAAGGGAGACATAGCTTATTTCGTTTATCCCCTAAGATCCTGTATTCTACGCAAACGGTGTAGACCATGATCAGACGCCGTTTTCTGTGACGTCTACACTGTTTGCCAGTGTCCAAACACATGAGCCAAGTCTGACATTTTGGAGGACGGTAGCGTAAAGATTTTAACGGTAGTTCTTGGTGGTGACTTCCAGAAGTTTGTTCTACAAACCGGAATCCTAGCATTAGATGAAACCTAAAATAAAAAGAAACGCAAGCCAGGAAATGTTGGTTGTGATGCATGGATAAAAAGAAATAATGGCTGTCATGCATCTTCGTGGTGCATGGTTAGGCCTGTCGCCTTAGGCTTTGGGGTCGAATTTTTACTCCCCTACATAACCACCTCTTCAACCATATAGCGTACTTAAATAGGTGTTTTGCAAACACTTTTGACCCAGATCGCTTGCCACAGAATGCGACGTAGGACCCTGTTCCAAAAGAGAACAATCTTTGTTGTTGTTGTTTCCAGTTTCCCCGTGTCACGGGTCGTCAGCTGGTGGGGTCCCAGGGAACGAATCCATTCCGGCACTACAGAACAATCCTTAGGCTTTGGAGTCGAATTTGTACTCCACCACATTATCACCTCTTCAACCACATAGCGTACTTAAATAGGTGTTTAACAAACACGTAACACATTTCAGTATTGTTCAGTTATCTGACAAAGATAAAATTGAAATTAGAGTTAGATTTGAAGAAAAAAGTAGTCGTATTTTCACTGTTTGAAACAGTGAAAATATCGATTTATATTTCACTGATAAATCTCTATCATTCATTGAAAAGCATGTAAGAAAAAAGAGCCCTCGCAGTGGTCTAAATCCACTTCTACTATGATAAGCAAACTTCGGTGCTTAACCCATTGCATGAGGGGAACCCCTAAAGGGGTACCTTCGCAAACAGTGCAGGCCCAGACGTCTGCTTAACCCACTGCGTGCGGGGAAACCCCTAAAGGGGTAGCTTGGCAAACAGTGCACGCTCAGATCAGACGCCGCAGATCTATTCCGTCAAAAATTGAATAAATATTATAATATATTCCGTCAAAAATAGAATAAAAACAACAAAATAGGCCTGACACCCCTTAAATGACAAATGAACTTGTCCAACATAAAGCAATGGAATGGAAGCAATGGAAGATAAGTTTCACTAATATAACGCCAATGTACAGAAGTTTGAGTTTACAAGGCTGTTCTAGGGACTATAATCTGAAACATTCTGTGGTTTGCGTTTACAAAGCTGTTCTAGGGACTATAATCTGAAACATTCTATGGTTTGCGTTTACAAGGCTGTTCTAGGGACTATAATCTGAAACATTCTGTGGTTTGAGTTTACAAAACTGTTCTAGGGACTATAATCTGAAACATTCTGTGGTTTGCGTTTACAAGGCTGTTCTAGGGACTATAATCTGAAACATTCTGTGGTTTGCGTTTACAAAACTGTTCTAGGGACTATAATCTGAAACATTCTGTGGTTTGCGTTTACAAGGCTGTTCTAGGGACTATAATCTGAAACATTCTGTGGTTTGCGTTTACAAAACTGTTCTAGGGACTATAATCTGAAACATTCTGTGGTTTGAGTTTACAAGGCTGTTCTGGGGACTATAATCTGAAACATTCTGTGGTTTGCGTTTACAAAACTGTTCTAGGGACTATAATCTGAAACATTCTGTGGTTTGCGTTTACAAAACTGTTCTAGGGACTATAATCTGAAACATTCTGTGGTTTGCGTTTACAAGGCTGTTCTAGGGACTATAATCTGAAACATTCTGTGGTTTGCGTTTACAAAACTGTTCTAGGGACTATAATCTGAAACATTCTGTGGTTTGAGTTTACAAGGCTGTTCTGGGGACTATAATCTGAAACATTCTGTGGTTTGAGTTTACAAGGCTGTTCTGGGGACTACAATCTGAAACATTCTGTGGTTTGAGTTTACAAGGCTGTTCTAGGGACTATAATCTGAAACATTCACGAGAAGAAGAAAAGTGAAAGGAATTTTAATGTTATGTTTTATTTTTACAGGTAAGTTCGACTCTTCTACTTTGACGATGACAATTTATGGCGATCTTCCTATAAGCTGTAAGGGACAAGAAATACACATTTTGAAATACATGGTTGTCTAACTGACTACAGTTCCTTCTCTTTCCTTTAGAATGAAACTCAGCCCATATCAGCCTAGCGTCCCATAACATGAAAAATGGCAAACGTGTAGACACAGATCAGCCGTCACAGACACGGACGGCGTCATGACGTAACGTACCAGTTATCATTTATTATGATAGATGTTTGGGTCGATAGTTTATCAATAGACCCAAAGTTATCAGGACAAACCCTCTATCAGTACTGGAGTCCATCTGGCCCCCGCCCATCGGGGCTTGAATAAATAGATGGGGCTGCATAATGCTTCCACGCAGAGCTGACACCGATCGCACGCGATACTGGTACATTTGTAAATTACTATGAGGTCCTTAGCCTGCCAAGGAAAAGTGGTGTGAATCGGACCACCCATGCATATAAACCCTGTTGGTTTCATTGGGTGGCAGGGTTAGACATCTCATTTCATCTCAGTGTCGGGTAAAAGTCCAACAAAATTGGAAGCAACGTCTCAAGAATTACCTATAGAGTGTTGACGGGGACGTAAAACCTCAAACCCACCAACCAAACAAACAAAGTGTTGGAGTCCACGTGACTATCACTGTTTTATAGGAAATCCTTGTTACTTTTTTTTATAGAATTTCAGCGTGGGAATCATGGGTAGGGTTAGGCAAACAGTGCAGACCCAGATCAAACGTCGCGGTACGTCTGATCAGGGTCTTCACTGCTTGCTTACAGTACAGGAATTTAATGGTCAGACTCCGAAAAGTGTCTGATAAGGGTCTACACGGTTTGCTTACAGTACAGGAATTTAAGGGTCAGACGCTGAAAAACGCAAGATCTGATCAGGGTCTTCACAATTTGCTTACAGTACAGGAATTTAAGGGTCAGACGCCGAAAAACTCAGCGTCTGATCAGGGTCTACACGGTTTGCTTACAGTACAGGAATTTTAGGGTCAGACGCAGAAAAACGCAGCGTCTGATCAGGGGATTACACTGTTTGCTTATAGTACAGGAATTTAAGGGTCAGACGCCGAAAAACGCAGGATCTGATCACTGAGGATCTACATAGTTTGCATACTGTACAGGAATTTCAGGGTCAGACGCCGAAAAACTAAGCGATTGATCAGGGTATACAATGTTTGCTTACAGTACAGGAATTTAACGGTAAGACGCCGAAAAATGCAGCGTCTGATCAGGGTATTCAATGTTTGCTTACAGTACAGGAATTTAAGGGTTAGACGCCGAAAAACGCAGCGACTGATCAGGGTGTACAATGTTTGCTTACAGTACAGGAATTTTAGGGTTAGACGCCGAAAAACGCAGCGACTGATCAGGGTATACAATGTTTGCTTACAGTACAGGAATTTAAGGGTTAGACGCCGACAAACGCAGCGACTGATCAGGGTATACAATGTTTGCTTACAGTACAGGAATTTAACGGTAAGACGCCGAAAAACGCAGCTACTGATCAGGGTATACAATGTTTGCTTACAGTACAGGAATTTAAGGGTTTGACGCCGAAAATCGCAGCGACTGATCAGGGTATACAATGTTTGCGTACAGTACAGGAATTTAAGGGTTAGACGCCGAAAAACGCAGCGACTGATCAGGGTATACAATGTTTGCTTACAGTACAGGAATTCAAGGGTTAGACGCCGAAAAACGCAGCGACTGATCAGGGTATACAATGTTTGCTTACAGTACAGGAATTTAAGGGTTATACGCCGAAAAACGCAGCGACTGATCACGGTGTACATTGTTTGCTTACAGTACAGGAATTTAAGGGTCAGACGCCGAAAAAAGCAGCGACTGATCAGGGTGTACAATGTTTGCTTACAGTACAGGAATTTAAGGGTTAGACGCCGAAAAACGCAGCGACTGATCAGGGTATACAATGTTTGCTTACAGTTCAGGAATTTAAGGGTTAGACGCCGAAAAACGCAGCGACTGATCAGTGTATACAATGTTTGCTTCCAGTACAGGAATTTAACGGTAAGACGCCGAAAAACGCAGCGACTGATCAGGGTATACAATGTTTGCTTACAGTACAGGAATTTAAGGGTTTGACGCCGAAAATCGCAGCGACTGATCAGGGTATACAATGTTTGCATACAGTACAGGAATTTAAGGGTTAGACGCCGAAAAACGCAGCGACTGATCAGGGTATACAATGTTTGCTTACAGTACAGGAATTTAAGGGTTAGACGCCGAAAAACGCAGCGACTGATCAGGGTATACAATGTTTGCTTACAGTACAGGAATTTAAGGGTTAGACGCCGAAAAACGCAGCGACTGATCACGGTGTACAATGTTTGCTTACAGTACAGGAATTTAAGGGTTAGACGCCGAAAAACGCAGCGACTGATCAGGGTATACAATGTTTGCTTACAGTACAGGAATTTAACGGTAAGACGCCGAAAAGTGCAGCGACTGATCAGGGTATACAATGTTTGCTTACAGTACTGGAATTTAAGGGTTTGACGCCGAAAATCGCAGCGACTGATCAGGGTATTCCATGTTTGCGTACAGTACAGGAACTTAAGAATTAGACGCCGAAAAACGCAGCACCTGATCAGGGTATTCCATGTTTGCTTACAGTACAGGAATTTAAGGGTTAGACGCCGAAAAACGCAGCGCCTGATCAGGGTATACAATGTTTGCTTACAGTACAGGAATTTAAGGGTTACACGCCGAAAAACGCAGCGCCTGATCAGGGTATACAATGTTTGCTTACTGTAGAGGAATTTAAGGGTGCGACGCCGAAAAACGCAGCGCCTGATCAGGGTATACAATGTTTGCTTACAGTACAGGAATTTAAGGGTTACGCCGAAAATGAAGCGTCTGATCATGGTCTACACTGTTTGATTACAGTGCAGGAATTAAGGGTCAAAGACCGAAAACACAGTATCTGATCAGGGTCTACACAGTTTGTTTACAGTACAGGGATTTAAGTGTTAAACGAAACAGTCTAAGTCGTAGTTTATGCCCATTTTCAAAATCTACACTCAGGGTATACAATGTTTGCTTACAGTACAAGAATTTAAGGGTTACACGCCGAAAATGAAGCGTCTGGTCAAGGTATACACTGTTTGCTTACAGTACAGGAATTTAAGGGTCAGACGCCGAAAAACGCAGCGTCTCATCAGGGTATACAATGTTTGCTTACAGTATAAGAATTCAAGGGTCAGACGCAGACAAACGCCGCGTCTGATCAGGGTATACAATGTTTGCTTACAGTATAGGAATTTAAGGGTTACACGCCGAAAATGCAGGATCTGATCAGGGTCTACACTGTTTGCTTACAGTACAGGAATTAAGGGTCAGACGCCGAAAACGCAGGATCTGATCAGGGTCTACACAGTTTGTTTACAGTACAGGAAGTTAAGTGTTAAACGAAACAGTCTAAGTCGTAGTTCAGGCCCGTTTCCAAAATCTACACTCAGGGTATACAATGTTTGCGTACAGTACAGGAATTAAAGGGTTAGACGCCGAAAAACGCAGCGACTGATCAGGGTATACACTGTTTGCTTACAGTACAGGAATTTAAGGGTCATACGCCGAAAAACGCAGCGTCTGATCAGGGTATACAATGTTTGCTTACAGTACAGGAATTTAAGGGCCAGACGCCGACAAACGCAGCGTCTGATCAGGGTATACAATGTTTGCTTACAGTATAGGAATTTAAGGGTTACACGTCGAAAATGCAGGATCTGATCAGGGTCTACACTGTTTGCTTACAGTACAGGAATTTAAGGGTCAGACGCCGAAAAACGCAGCACCTGATCAGGGTCTACAGAATTTGCATGCAGTACAGGAATTTAAGGGTCAAACGCCGAAAAACGCAGCGACTGATCAGGGTCTACACTGTTTGCTTACAGTACAGGAATTTAAGGGTCAAACGCCGAAAAACGCAGCGTCTGACCAGGGTCTACACGGTTTGCTTACAGTACAGGAATTAAAGGGTCAGACGCCGAAAAACGCAGCGACTGATCAGGGTATTCAATGTTTGCTTACAGTACAGTAATTTAAGGGTTAGACGCCGAGAAACGCAGCGTCTGATCAGGGTTTACAATGTTTGCTTACAGAACAGGAATTTAAGGGTTAAACGCCGAAAATGAAGCGTCTTATCAGGGTCTAAACTGTTTGCTTACAGTACAGGAATTAAGGGTCAGACGCCGAAAAACGCAGGATCTGATCAGGGTCTACACAGTTTGTTTACAGTAAGAAATTTAAGGGTTAAACGAAACATTCTTAGTCGTAGTTCAGGCCAATTTTCAAAATCTACACTCAGAGACAATCGACCAACCAGTACTCTCAGTGCTTTGATTGTGACAAGTTATCCACTTCATGACAGTATCGTTATATAATAATAATTATATTAATAATAGTAATAATAATAAATTTGTTTTTGTTTGAGCTGAAGTTTAACGTCCCCGTCAACACCGTTTAGGTCATTCTGAAGACTTTGCTTCCAACTGTGTGGGACTTTTACCCGATATCAAGATGAAATGATATCTCAAGACCTGCTGCCCAATGAAATTAAAATACATGTACTTATATGCATTGGACGATTTGACTCACACCACGGCTTAGTCCTTCTGAGCGGTGAACCAGTACTCATGTATGGTGAGTTTTAGCTCTGCGTGAAAAATCTATTTCTGCAAGTCCCGATGGGCAGGGGCGAACTATAATAATAAAAATAATTTATTTTTTCTATCAAACAACAATATTAATAATAATACATGTAATAATAATAATAATCAATTAATGTTGTTGTTGTATTTGCTAATGTTGTTTAATTGTTGCCAATATTGTTGTTTGGCTATAAACTCGCATTGTCTTGATAATTTCACTACAAATAAAAATGTTTTTTTTTTTTTGGTTAAGTGTTGGTTTTACGGCCGTTTCAAGATTATTCCACTCATATCGAGCCGATTGTTAATCAGAGATGGCGAAAACCAAATTAGCTGGAGATAAACCACCTGACCTTCTGTTGCAGAATTTGGCTCTCACATGTGACCCGAGCCAGCCTCAAACCACAGCGGTGAAAGACCTAATGATTAAGAGTCAGCGCTCTTATCTACACTAGGAAATAAAAACGATTATACTAACCACTTACAGTTGTTCAATAATGTTAGTTCACCCCCACACATCGGGACTTGAAGACATAGATTGGGCTGCATGATGCTTCCAAGCAGAGCTGAAACCGGCCGCACATGAGTACTTGTAAACCGCTTACAGGTCTAAGCCTGCCCAGGAAAAGTGGTGTGAGTCGGCCCGTCCCTACATATTAACCCTCAGTTTGGTTGGTTTGGGTGGCAGGTATTGAGATGCCATTTCATCTCGATGCCGGGTAAAGTCCCACAAAACTGGAAGCAGCATATCCAAAATGACCTAAATAGTGTTGACGGGGACGTAAAACCTCAACTCAAACAAACAAATTTTACGAACAGTTATATTAAAGCAGCATATCGTTTGAACCCCGTCAGGAGAGAATCTGTCCAGAGTTTGTTACCAACATTTACTCTTCAATTGTTAGATATTACGAAAACACGCCTATACAAATACATTGTAACCTATCGCAGAAAAAAATGAAAATTTTAAGATGAAAAATTGTGATATTTTCTTATTTCTGCTCAAAATATAGATTGTTTGTACTCGTTAGAACCGCCTCATTGAGGCGGTTCTCACGAGTACCCACTGTGTGTACTCGTTCTCACGAGTACCCACGATCTATATTTTAGAGCAAAAATAAGAAAAAAAGGTTTACCCCTGCAAACCCCAGTTTTACTACATTATAGTGGGTTCGAGTGGGTCAAAATTATATAGGCGTGTTTTCGTGATGATGTAGAAATTGTACTATTTGAGTGGCGAACATAAAAATGCTGATCAGACTGTGCGCACTGGACCAAACCACAGCGCTTCCGCTTCTTCATACCATTTATAAAAATAGTCACGTGGGTTAATTGTATCGATTCCTGATCATTGCCTTCACTTCTATTTAACAAATGACCTTTTCTGGTCGGTTATTCTTCTATTTATGTCCCCACTCAATCGGCCACATAACGTATGCGCAATATCATAGCAACGTCGATGCAACGCAATGACGTTGCATTGACGTTGATGCGACATTTGTTAGACTCATATGCCCGCTGGGAGAACTTGTCTGTTACAATGTAAGCAGATGGGAAAACACAGCATGTACTGAGCTAATTTTGAAATTTATGGTATTGCCATGACAACTGAGCAGACAAGCGGCCCTTTTCTGAACCATTAGCAAACAGTGCAGACCCAGATCAGACGCCACAGAACGTGGCGTCTGATCTGGGTCAGCACTGCTTGCTTAAAGAACATCATGTTGGTAAAATTTGCCAAAACCAATAACAAACCTGACACCCCTATATTTGGAAATGGACCACTCCAAACATACAAAGTGGAAGATTCCGGGTTAGTAAAGTGTGAAATATTGTTTCAAAGAAACGTAAAAATCAATGTACCGGAGACCCACGGAACTGGATATTGGCAAACAGTGTAGGTCCAGATCGAACATTGCAGAACGAAATTTAGGGGTGCCAGGTTGTGTTTTCTTCAAAATTTATTTGGAAAACGGCTGGACATTTTGCAAACAGTGTAGGCCCTGATCAGACGCCGCGTTCTGCGGCGTCTGATCTGGGTCTGCACTGATTGCCAACCACCCGTTTTAAGGTTTCTGTTACAAAATGGGTTAAGTATAGCATATCGTTTGAACCGTTAGAGGAAAACTTGTCCAGAGTTGGTTACCAACTAAGACACCTTCCCATCTACTCAGACTAGTCACAGTCTAACAATGTTAGATAGAGGAGAACCTGTCCTGAGTTTGTTACCAACTAAGACACCTTCCCATCTACTCAGACTAGTCACAGTCTAACAATGTTAGATAGAGGAGAACCTGTCCAGAGTTGGTTACCAACTAAGACACCTTCCCATCTACTCAGACTAGTCACAGTCTAACAATGTTAGATAGAGGAGAACCTGTCCAGAGTTGGTTACCAACTAAGACACCTTCCCATCTACTCAGACTAGTCACAGTCTAACAATGTTAGATGTAGAAATTATATTATTTAAGTGGCGAACACAAAGTTGCTGATCAGACTGCGCGTGCGCGTCTTTGTTGTCCGCGTCTTTGTTGTCTTTGTTCGTCTTTGTTGTCCGGGTCCGCGTCTTTGTTGTCCGCGTCCACGCAGTCTGATCAGGATCTTTGTTGTTTGCAAATGACAAAACAGGATTTCTCATGACGTGGTTCATTTTATCTGGTATACATATAGTTTGTTTTCTCCGTAGCAGCCCACAATGAGTTTATTGTTATCTGGTGTAAGAGCTACGCACACTGGCTTTTTGATTCCATCCGTCGGTGAAAGCAAGCTGGATTTATTTCTTTTTACCGTCCGCAGTAACGATCTGAACATTGTTAGAGCCTTCCCCACATACAATAATATTATCTTCGTCATCGACACAAACCACTCCCGGCCATTTCATGTCAGAATCCTTGTACTGGTATAACACCCTACCATCTGACTTCAGACATGTTACTATATCAGTATAATAATCCGTGACATAAATGTTCCCTGACTTTGGATTCACTGTGATATAGCGCGGTGCGGTGAACATAAATGTTCCGTCTTGACTAATCCCCAGTGTTCTTTTCAAGTCTCCTTCCCTACTGAGAACTCGCACCTCTCCATTTCCTTTTCCAGGCCGGTTATAACAAGTAACAAATATCTCATCATTAACTGCTTCTACTCCCCAGACCATCTTATCAAGCTGGAGAACACGTCCAGCTTTCAGAACAGGGTTAATCTCTATGTACTGTAGTTGTTTTTGTTCAGGCAATGTGATAATTACATTGTTTTTGTCTATCACTGTAATATCTCTGGGCCAGGACTTAAGCTGAAGACTATCTTTCATTGCTAATGAACTACTTAAGACTTTAACTGTCTCGTTGTCAGCGTCACATATTACAACTTGACCATCTGGCATGATCTCGCAGCCATAAATAGATGGATGAATTTTATCATGAGGAAATTGTATCACTTCTACCTGACTTCTGTTTTCGATTTTAATGTTTTGAAATGACATAATATCAACAGAACAGGCCGTCTGATAGTCCACATTTATCTTTCCAAGTTCTTTAATTTGATTTTGAATTTCAATTAATGACT
This sequence comes from Lucinisca nassula, assembly GCA_963580285.1. NCBI lineage: Eukaryota > Metazoa > Mollusca > Bivalvia > Lucinida > Lucinidae > Lucinisca > Lucinisca nassula. Next base: position 27,903,584 of record OY757018.1, read on the forward strand.
CATTGCTTACAAATGTCAAGGTAGGAGCCTTGATTTCTCGACGCAGATCGTGCAATAACGTTTCATACTCTTTAATGTGACGGGAAGTTTTTACCTTTGCAGCATACATGTTGATATTGTTCGAAGATCTGGTAACTTTATCCAGAAGTAATATTTCTCTTTCAAGAAGCTGCTTTGTCTCAGAGCTTGAGCTCTCAAAGTTTTGCATTTTCTGTTGTTCCAACATCTCGCATTTTTCTAATTCTTTCATAGCCTTTTGTTCAAGCAGGTCTAAGAATCCATTAAGTTCCCTTCGAATATTTCCGATTTCATTTTTACACTTTTCCTTTGCTGAAAGAAGTTCTTGTATATTTGACTTCGTGCGTTTCAATATTTCATCAAAATCGTCCTTCAGCTCTACCACTTTCTTAACATGTATATCAAGTGACGATTTATCAAGGGTTGAACTTATTTCGTCAATAGATCTTGTCTTACATTTTCTATGCTTTATGGAGTGACAGGACTGGCATACTACATCGTCGTGGTCCTCACAATATGTGACAACTCCTAAATTTTGACTACACTCACACAATACAAGGGAAGAAACTCCAGTGTTTGGTGACTGTGGTGCTGGTACATCACTTACTGGTGATACTTTATGATTTCTGGATATTTTAAGTCCTTTATGTGACTCTGCGCAAGAGGTGCAAAGGTATTCTTGGCAATCGTTACAGTAATTCGTAGCCGCTTTACTGGTTCCACCATAACAGCAGGGGTCACATAGATGTGAAATCAGCTCATCTGACGTTGCAAGAAGAGACCGGGATCCATCCACTGATGCCATTATTCTGTGTAATAGACTGAAACAAAAATGTGAACCGACACTTGAAAAACAGGGTTCTTCGCATTAATTGCGTGAAGTTTCTGCGAGCAGCAACAGCTCAGAATGAGACTACGCTTATGCGCATGCCCACTTGATCTATTGCTACTCGCCTATGTCATTACAATAACACATCCCTCTGGCATAGTGCATTGTTTCATATCTCCAAAATGGTTATATTTTCTGATAAAAATTTGTGACATTTTTTTTGTTATTTATACACCAAACGTAGGTTGTTGGTGCTCGTTAGAACCGCCTCATTGTGGCGGTTCCAATGAGTACACACAACCTACATGTATGTCTTGGAGCAGAAATACGTAAGATAAGGTATACACCTTTAAACCCCAGTTTTCTCGATATAATGTGGGGTTTAATGGGGTGTCCATTTCACGGATTGTTAACGTAGTGCCAATAATAACTTTTTCTATTGAGCCGCGTCATGAGAAAATGAGTACCCACAACCTATGTCATAGAGCAGAAGTAAGTATAATAATGTATACCCCTTTAAACCTCAGTTTTCTCTATACAATGCGGTGTTTAATTGGGTGTCCATTTCACGGTTTGTTAACGTAATGCCAATAATAACTCTTTTCTTACGAGCTGGGCTACTTAACCGCGTCACCAGAAAATGAAACTTCAAAATCATTTGAAATCAGCCTGTTACACCAGATGAGTCAGATGGGAATCATTACTGTTGGTCCTAGGTAAAGACAGTGCATCTTTCGATCTTCATGCGGACGGTGATGACTGATCAGACTGCGCGCTTGATGAGATGGCTCATTATTCGGTGTCTGATATGGGTCTACACAGTTTGCCAAACCCAACCATCACGAAAACATGCCTTTATAATTTTGACCCCCTTGAACCCAACTTTTATATAGTAAAACTGGGGTTTACAGGGGTAAACCTTATGTTTTTTTATTTCTGCTCTAAAACTATAGATTGTCGGTACTTGTTAGAACCGCCTCGATGAGGCGGTTCTAACGAGTACCCACAATCTATATTTTGATCAGAAATTAGAAAAATATCACAATTTTTCATCTTAATTTGTTTTTATTTTTCGGCGGTAAAGTTTACAATGTATTTGTATAGGCGTGTTTTCGTAATGACATGATTTCAGTATAGCCTCTATAGCTTACCCTTTTTACGCAACACGCTGACCTAACAGCGACAAGATTTTATAAATGAATTTCCTACAAATCAGTAATAGTCCCATTGACAACACGCTGACCTAACAGCGATAAGATTTTATAAATGAATTTCCTACAAATCAGTAATATTCACATGGACAACACGCTGACCTAACAGTGATAAGATTTTATAAATGAATTTCCTACAAATCAGTAATAGTCACATGGACAACACGCTGATCTAACAGCGATAAGATTTTATAAATGAATTTCCTATAAATCAGTAATAGTCACATGGACAACACGCTGACCTAACAGTGATAAGATTTTAAAAATGAATTTCCTACAAATCAGTAAAAGTCACATGGACAACACGCTGACCTAACAGCGATAAGATTTTATAAATGAATTTCCTACAAATCAGTAATATTCACATGGACATCACGCTGACCTAACAGCGATAATATTTTATAAATGAATTTCCTACAAATCAGTAATAGTCACATGGACAACACGCTGACCTAACAGCGATAAGATTTTATAAATGAATTTCCTACAAATCAGTAATAGTCACATGGACAGCAAGCTGACCTAACAGCGATGAGATTTTATAAATGAATTTCCTACAAATCAGTAAAAGACACATGGACAACACGCTGACCTAACAGCAATAAGATTTTATAAATGAATTTCCTACAAATCAGTAAAAGTCACATGGACATCAGCACTAAAGAGCTTCCATGCTTAGTAACTTTGAGTCGATAGACAAAACGTCGACCCCAAAAAAGCCGAGACTTCTATTTTCTTTATAAAATGTCATCTTCGTTTTCAAAGGCAACGGTCATAACCCAGTTACAGTAAAATTCCTCCATTAAGACCATTTTTGGGACTGTTCATAAGTGATCTTTAAGACCACTTTTGAACAGTTCCATAAGGTTGCCCCTGACCGGAGGACACTGTGGCTATAAAACAAAAAAAAAAAGAAATATTAAATGCCCCTTCAAAATAAGCTATTAAAAACAGAATAAGTCATAACTTCAGGTGGTCTAAATAGCGAAATGCTTTCCTGTATTTTGCTGAAGTTTTAAGTGGTCTTTAAGACCACTTTTGAACAGTTCCAAACGTGGTCCCTGACCGGCGGACACTGTGGCCAGAAAACACAAAGAAATAGTGAGTGCACTCTTCAAAATATGTTTTTAAAGGCAGAATTAATCTAAAATTTACATGTGGGTAGTCTTAATAGTGGAATTTCGCTGAAGCTTTAAATAGCTTCTATCTTGCCATGTCAAAAATACAACAATTCTCCTAAATAACTGATTCGTTAATGCCCAGCAAGTTTGGTTGATCTAGCCTTAATGCTAATTGACATAAGTACAAGAGGATGTACAAAGCAGAATTCTTGCATAAAATCATATGAAGGCAATCGTTTAAAGCTATTCTTGACTGAGTTAGAAGCCGTGTTCAGACAACAAAACTCATGTTCAAGTCATGAAATCCACGTGCTGTTTGAACATATATTTTGGCCTTTTGATATATCACAAAATGGACATGACTTTGTTTACGCTATGTTGAGCGTCGTAACGTAATCGCCCTGATCGTAGCATTTTAAAATTTTGTGATAACGTCGGAACGTCACTGCGGAACTGACGTCATTGTTAACAACGTTCTGAACTAGCCGCCATGTTGGTTTTACGTCATACGGTCGCATTTGAAGAATTCATTTAGAGTTTTTGTCAGAATTTTCCATTGGAATGGTAAGTTATGCCAGATAACGCTCACCGATGGTTATTTCGTGGCAAAATAATTTGCCGGCTTCCTCAGAATATATGTAAACACGAGTTCTAGCGTTCAAACGGAGACCGCGAATGTTTATGCCTGAGAAAAACGTCTATAGCATATTACGCTAGCCAGCTTATCGCAAAAGGATATGTCGAACTTCAATAGAGTGAAAACCCTTTTGACCATGAACATTTGAGATAGTGATAGTTCGAACTACTGAGGGTTCTTCGCCAAGCCAAGAATCATTATAGGGATCACTTATAAAATGAGGCGATTCTATTATGTACACACATACATCGTCAAGACAAAACCAACAACGCCCCCCCCCCCCACACACACACATACACGCACACCAAAATATCCTAAATATGGCAACAAGACCGTGAAATGAACAACCCTCTGAACCCTACTTTTTATTGAGAAAAGTGGTGTTTACAGGGGCATACATTATTTTGCTTATTTCTGCTCCTAGACATAGGCTGTGGGTACTCGTTAGAACCGTCTAAATCCCTCTAAACCCTACTTTTTATAGAGAAAACTGGGGTTTATAGGGGCGTACAATGTAGTGCATATTTCTGCTCCTAGACATGGGCTGTGGGTACTCGTTAGAACCGTCTCAATCCCTCTAAACCCTACTTTTTATAGGGAAAACTGGGGTTTACAGGGGTGTACATTATTATGCTTATTTCAGATCCTAGTCATAGGTTGTAGGTACCCGTTAGAGCCGCCTCAATGAGGCGGTTCCAACGGGCACCAACAACCTATGTTTGAAGTACAAATAAGGAAAATATCACAAATTTTCATCGGAATTGTAGACCTTTTAGAGACATGGAAGAATGCACGTGTCGCACGGGTGTGTTGCTATAATGAATGGGAAGAATTGCCATGGGTCTCAAGGTCGAGTTCGAATGTCAGTTTGCTGTATATAGACTCGAGTAAGTTCAGTAAATCTGGTTTTCCTTAATTGTACCAATAGCAAGAAAAATATGTTCGGAGCTCTTTATCCGCTTACACGTATTTTCAGAACCTTACAGCCGGGACTCAGAAGGTTTTAAGACCCCCCCCCCCCCCGGTGGAATTCGTTTCCGCTGGCCGTTCCAAGGCGGTTCTTCTGTCGCGGTTTATTTTTGTTATGGTTTGTCTTTGTGTGTTTGTGTCGCTTATGTTATTTTATTTTGGATAGCCTATTGGCCATTTTGTGGGAAAGTAACTGTCCTTTTGGCTTTCCGCTGTTGGTGTTTCCATTATGGTCTGTTGTTTCATGTTTGTGTGTCTTTCCCTTTGGTGTCTCTGATGGGAGCTGTGGGTTGATTGTATCGATTCCCGATCATTTCCTCCACTTCTATTTTACATCAATCCTTTTTATTTATGCCCGAAGCCGTAGCCTGTTGGTTAAGAGCAATAACTCTTAAAGAGTCTCGCTGCTGTGATTTTGCGCCTCGCCCGGGTCACAAGCCTTGCAACACATTTCCTCCAACTTTCGCACGTCATAGATTAACGATAGGCTAAATATAAATGGAATAATATTGAAAGGGCCGTAAACCCCAACTGAAAATAAAAATCATTGACTTTGTGTGTTTAGAGGCGCTAAGAAACACTGCAATGTGTTTATTGCTGTCTCCTGTATATTCTTGCAAAGTTTTCTTTATTTTTGTATAAAGGCAAGCAGTGTGGTTCCTGATCAGACTGTTCTTGGAGGAGTCTGATCAGGGTCCACACTGCCTGCACAACAAAGCAGACGACAATTGTTGTGAATGGCATTTGAAGAGTTGAAATAGAAATAGGATCAAATATCCCAGTTAGTGATACTTCATTTTTGTTATGGGTGGATGTTCATATTATTGGCTTCCAATTTCGATTGGAAGCCATTTAGATTGGATTGGTGATACCCCAGTTTATTTCTAACCGTCTTATGGCGTAACAAGGAAAGCCCTACAGATGAGACTGCTCTCCACATATTTACGCAGTGAAAACTCGTTCGGAATAAACAGGAATATACAGCGCCCGTCGATGTCTATTTATAAAGCGTTTCCAGATATCTATTAATAAAGCTTTTTCCAAGAAGTCAAACCAAGAAAAAAAGTTACAGAAGAAACAGATCCTACTTTCACTTTTTTCCTTTTGATTAACCCATTGCTCCACCTTTATAAGTCTGGAGTGGTTAATTTCTAAGCCTAGAGATGCCATTTTTTGTGGTAAGTCAGTTTACAAAAAATGCATGTACGTTGAGCAAACAGTTTAGATCTTTATCAGATGCGGCGTCTAATCTGGGTCTGCACTATTTGCCAATGTTTCAAAAAGGGCCGCCGACGGCCCCCGCCCATTGGGGCTTGAAGAAATAAATGGGCTGCATGATGCTTCCACGCAGAGCTGACTCCGGCTCGCACACGAGTACTGGTAATCCGCTTAGAGGATCTAAGCCTGTCCAGGAACCGCGGTGTGAGTTGGCCCGTCTATGCTTATAAACCCTGTTGGTTTCATTGGGCGACATGGCTTAAGATGTCATTTCATCTCAATGTCGGGTAAAAGTCCCACAAAATAGGAAGCAATGTCTCCAAAATGACCTACATAGTGTTGACGGGGACGTTAAACATCAAATCAAACAAAATCAAAAAGGGCCGCTAGGCATATATGGGTTAATTCTAATAATTGAAGGTCAATGTAAAAAGTAGGAATTTCCCATCTCCCGGAAGGATGGTGAAATTATCTTAACTGCCGTATTCGACGTAATAAGCGTTTGTTATTACTCGAAACTAACCCTATGATCTTCTGCACTGGGATCATTATAAAACATCTATGTTCGCCCCCACCCATAGGGGCTTGAATAAAATAGATGGGCTGCATGATGCTTCCACGCAGAGCTGAATCCGGCCCGCACACTAGTACTGGTAAACCGCTTAGAGGATCTAAGCCTGTCCAGGAACCGCGGTGCGAGGTGGACCGTCCATGCTAATAAACCCTAGTGGTTTCATTGGGCGACAGGGCAAGAGATGTCATTTCATCTCAGTGTCGGGTAAAAGTCTCACAAAATTGGAAGCAACGTCTCAAAATGACCTTTACAGTGTTGACGGGGACGTCAAACAAAATAAAACATCTGTGTGCTAAAATCTCATGAACTAGCATTTTCAGTTCATTACGAAACACGCCTATTCAAATATATACAGATTTTTGCCACCCAAATGAAAATTTTCCGATAAAAATCGCAGATGTTTTCATATTTCTGCTCTAAACATAGATTGTGGGTACTGGTTAGAACAGCCTCGATGACGCGGTTCTAACGACTACCCACTGTCTAGGGGTCAAAATCAGGCAGGCGTGTTTTCATGTAGTGATTTTTTTTCTAGTCCAACTATAGATTGTCGGTGTTCTGAACCCCCTAAAAAGGAAAACAATGTACCCCTGTATACCCAACTTTCTCTATATAAAGTTGGGTTTATAGGGTTGTTCAGTACATATGGAGTGGCCTCAATGTGCGTATAGTGCCCGGTTACCTAAAAAACAAGATCACCGTTGTTCAGTACATGGACTTGTTGATGTAATGCTTTTCTTTTCTTAAGGATTTGTAAAAAAAAAAAAAAAATGCCTATAGATTACAAAAGTTAATTCTGTCACTTGAGTTACACTTCTCTCGGAGTCTCAAACTGTTCATGGTCACTCAGAATTTCCAGGACGAATTTACGAAGAGAGTTTGACAGTTGAAACCAGTAAAAATAGTTTTGCAGAGTCCAGTCTAATTAGCTGATAACTTATTGTGTAAAACAACTTTTCCGAGTTGTGTTTCACGAAGTAAGTCAATGAATTGTGCTTGTTGTAGGGTGGTCTCTATGAAAGTTATTCTTGATTTATTTAGGAACATTATTAACGTTCCTTTATAAGAGATAGGTGAAGAGAAAGACAGTTTTAGACCATTGCAGAACTTGTCTCGATCGTGCTTCGAACTCAGGCAGAAAGGGACCTCATATCCTACATGATCAATTTCATAAAACATGCCATTGTTCATCGCTGAAATCAAATTGCGTGTCAAAGGAGTAATTTAAAAGCTTAACACGGTTCTGCCTTTTCTGACAAATTTTCTACCAGCATAAAACTTGTGCGAGTGCGCAGCTCACCACATTCAGCCTTCGCTGTTCATACGAGGACTGTTCAAATATGAATGCAACTGAGCACATAAAAATGATTCCTTGATAGATTTCGATGAAAAAATTATTATGTCCCCTCAAAGTATTCCCCTTTAACAGTTATACAAACTTTCAGTCTTCTAATCCAATCATTGAATGCATTTTGGTAATCTTTTCGAGGTATACTATGAAGGCACTGGAATATTGCAGAACCGAGGTGTTTGCGCTGTACAAATTTTCGAACAGAAAAGTATTTTTTCAGCCGCTGGAACAAAAAAAAGTCACAAGGGGCAAGGTCAGGGGAATACGGGGGGTGAGGGAGTTCAACAACCTTTTCCTGCTTCATATAGTCTTGCACAATAAACGCCTTGTGCGATGACGCATTGTCATGTAGCAATCTGACATTGGCCAAACCAGTTGCGGGTCTTCTTTCTTTGAAATATTTCTTCAATTTTCGAAGAACTTTACTCTTGTAAAACTTCACATTTACAGATTTGCCTTTAGGCACAGCAACCTGAATAGCAGGGCCCTGATTTGAAAAGAATATGGCATACATTACCTTCTTGACGCTCATGGTCTGCTTTGCAATGCATGGTCTTTTGCAATACTTTGTTGTCCATATTTTGGTCTGAATCTTACGTTTTGGCTCAAAAAAGTGAACCCATGTCTCGTCACCTGTGACGACATTAGCGAAAGACCGTGCATTGTAATTTGGAAACTTTTTAAGCAGCTTCTTGGCGCACTGAACGCGTGTCTTTTTCTGCTCATCTGTCAACAGATGGGGAATCCATCTAGCACAGATCTTTCTCATTTTCAAATCCCGTTTCAGAATTGTATGAGCTGCTCCAAATGAGATGCCAACCATACTAGCTATTTGCCTAGTGGTGTATCGTGCATCGGTAGCAACTATTTCTTTCACTCTAGCAACCATCTTGGCAGATGTTGCTCTTGACGGCCGACGATCATGTGGTGCATCTTCTGTTGAGCCTAGCCCACAGCTGAATTTCTTACACCAACGATATTTCATCAAAAATGTCTTTGCACCGTATACCAAGAATACAACGATTCATAATATAGGACCGTATTTCAACGGCGTACTCTGACCTTCTTCAAACCATGTTTTGTATTTGTATACAAGAGTAGACGGTGTTTATCGAACGATATACATGGCTAAAGTCAACGGATTTTAACAGGTTTGGTATCAATGTATAGGTAAAATGTTTTTCTACGCTGTGATATTTATTTCCAGGTGATTTTCGCATTAGTGCATGAGAAAACGTTCTACTTGCATTCATATTTGAACAGTCATCATAAATGCCGATATTTTTTTAACCATTACAGTTAGATGCGCACCGACGTTGCGGTTTCGCTTCTCGCCGGGTCCGTGAATATGTTTCTACGTACATTGTCCTCCTTTTAGTGGTTTAAGACGGACAGCTAACACTGAAACAGTTTGCGTAAAAGTCTTACCCGGATAATCGCTTATTTAGAGCGACAACGTCGATGTAACGTCAAAACGTGGCATCGGCTTCATGGGCATGACATGGGTCTTTTTCACACAGGCGACCAGCACTGACTCAGGCGAGCCTGCGAGTACGCGCAGCCTTACCAGAGCCTTTGCTGCTCTCGGATACGTAGAAGAGAAGATGCGTTTTAGTTGGCTACGCAATTGCATTTGACAAAATGTATGATTATAAGGGAGGTAATACAGAGGAAAATGATTAACTTTTTAAGCCCCAAAACCTGGGAAATCGAGTGAAAAAGAATGTGAAAAATATTTTATTTTTTATTTTTACCAGTTGATAACTTTACTTGAAAATACATTTGTAAAACAGCAGAAATGATTGCTTGCAGGTAAAGTTCAACCAAATGCGGGCGCCGATGCCTACGCCGACGACAGACGCCGTGGGTATGGCAATAGCTCCCCCATCACTTTCGAAAGGCGAGAAAAATGGCGGATTTTCAACTTTACAAACTGGGGAAGCCTTCCTTTTAAAAGGAAACTTTTTTTGGTTTGTGTACAAACCAGTGCTGCACAAGGAAGTATAAAGATCTCGTGAATAGCTTTCAGATTGATAAGTCGACGTTTTCTAAGTGAAAACATAGTGTGACAATTGATTTTATAAAACTTAGCCTAACATGTAAACTTACGTAGTAATCCCTTAATCCCTACTGATTAGCACATATAACGTAATTTCGACTCCCAAACATGGCGTCCGTGTTGCGAATATCATTTAGCTGTCACATGACTGGTGTCATGGCAATTATGAACCACGACAAGCGACAATATGTCTTCGGACATTTTAACCCTTATCTTGCTGTTCACGACAACCCCTATCTTTGCAAACAGTGTAGATCCAGATCAGATGGCTTCTGAAGAAGCCATCTGATCAGGATCTCATTACGATAACACATCCGTGTGATATAGTGCATTTTTCAATCCTAAAAAAAAGCAATTTTTCTTGTGAAAATTTGTGATATTTTTCTTATTTATATTCCAAACATAGGTTTTTGGTGCTCGTTAGAACCGCCTCATTGAGGCGGTTCTAACGAGTACCCACAACCTATGTCTTGGAGCAAAAATAAGAAAATAATGAATACCCCCTTAAACCCCAGTTTTCTCTATATAAAGTGGGGTTAAGGGGGGTGTTCATTTCACGGACTTGTTCACGTGATGTACACTGTTTGACATTCAGTTTATGAATTTGTAGGAATAAATTACATCAAGTAATTTGATTGGTTGGTAGACAGAAATGGGTGTGGCTTGAATGAATATTCAGCAAGAGAAGAGTTAACACAGTGAAGAGTTTGATCAGCCTGCGTATCAATTGACACAGAGTCAAAACACACCATTCCTTAACTGCATTGAGCTTGGGCTCTCTGCAAAACAAAGCAGACGACAATTCTTTTGTTTGTTTGTTTGATTTGAGGTTTTGATTGTTTGTTTGAGGTTTAACGTCCACGTCAACACTGTACAGGTCATTTTGGAGACGCTGCTTCCAATTTTTGTGGGACTTTTACCCGACACTGAGATATAATGACATATCAAGCCGTCTCGCCCAATGATACCAATAGGGTTTATAAGCATGGACTGCAGGGCCTCGCACCGCTTTGCCTGGGACGGCTTAGATCCTATAATTTAAGCGGTATACCAGTACTCGTATGCGGTCGGTTTCAGCTCTGCATGGAAGCATTATGCAACCTATCTATTTCCCCGATGTCTTCAGACATTTTAACTCAGAATTTAGTCAGCCTGGGTTTCGATTGACACAGAGTCAAAACACATAATTCCTTAACTACATTGAGCTTGGTCCACAGCGCTTAGTGAAGACTCCATTCAGACTGTACGGATTATACATAGCAACAGAGAAGGTTTGTATTTTTTTTCCTTATTTCTGCATTTAATCCTATGTTGTGGGTATTCATTCGTCGTTGCGGTTCTAATGAATACCCACGACATAGGTTTTCATGGAGAACTGACAAAAACTATCCTTCAACCAACCTTTTTTTTGTCTCTCAATTGTCGCAGTCAATATGACGGATCTAGCAGAAATTTGTATTGGGCTTGCTACATTCTTCTTGGGCTTGCTACCAGTCTTCTTGAAGTATAATTTATATGGAGAACTGACAAAAACTATCCTTCAACCAACATTTTTATTTGTCTCTCAATTGTCGCAGTCAATATGACGGATCTAGCAGAAATTAGTATTGGGCTTGCTACCAGTCTTCTTGGAGTACAATATATTTGATCGGACTTTTTCATCTTATATCATATCAGTTAAAATTTGGTTTCGTTGACCTACGCTTATTCATCGCGATTAGTCCCAGTGTGCATTGAATCAAAATTACGTTACTAAACCAATGTCCTTACGGAGGGCAGGGATACCCCGCCAGTTGCCCTTGGCAGCTTGAAGGTTAGTCTCAATCCAAAGCGTTCATCAGAAAACCTATTTATTTATTTGATCGTTTCTTTTTTCAATTTATATGACTATATATATTTTGGCATGCAGGAAGAATAATGAAAAGAACAAAAGAAAGAAAAGGTAATGGAGAAGTTAGAAAGAATAAATACGAAAGAAAGAACGACGATTAGATCAAAACAGATTTCTCCCTGATCTTTTATAGACTTTGTCGCATACAATATTTAATCACGTTTTTTGATGGTAGTAAGACATGAAATTAATAATTTAGGAAGTTCAGTAGTGGTACAAGAACTTGAATTAAGAAATAGATCAGCTCTAACTGTGATTTGTTGAGTAAATGCGTAGCGCGCGTGATTTGTCTACTTACAACTGACCGACAAACTGTGATTTATTGCTCAACAAATCACAGACTAGAGCTGAACTATTTCGATTCTAACACGCTGAAAATGGGCAATAATGTTGTTGTTTCCTTCAAAATCTCACATCTTTTCGCCATTGTTAGAAGAAAACCCGCTAAATTTATCGACTGAAACACATTAATTTATATCCTTTTCTAACGTTTTCGATGCGAAAATATGACGTTACACCGTCTAACGTCAAGGAAATCGACTAGTGACGTCATAAATTTGCAGTTTTAATGACGTCACACGTCACGCTCTTCCTTGTCGTGATTTGTTGTAGATTTGATGTTTCACGTCCACGTCAACACTGTAATGGTCATTTTGGAGACGTTGCTTCCAATTTTGTGGGACTTTTACCCGACATTGAGATGAATGACATCTCAAGCCCTGTCGCCCAATGAAACCAATAGGGTTTATTAGCATGGACGGCCCGCCTCGCACCGCGGTTCCTGGACAGGCTTAGATCCTCTAAGCGGTTTACCAGTACTAGTGTGCGGGCCGGATTCAGCTCTGCGTGGAAGCATCATGCAGCCCATATATTTCTTCAAGCCCCTATCGGCGGGGGCTTAATTTGTTGTAGAATAAAACACAGTTATTTTCCATTGCCTATATAGGCGCGCTGTGTTAGAATTTGGAATAAGGTCTTTTGTGAAGTTTAGGCATAAGAGATACGCACAGCAAACTTGGTACATCTCTCTTCAGCCAAAGGCTTCAGTTCATATGATAGTTAGAGATTATCACATGGGATTTTGGTTATCGCCCGATGTATCAACCCGAGACCCCATTATCTGCCCGAAGGCTTTAGCCTGAGGGCAGATAATGGTCGAGGGTTGATACAGAGGGCGATGACCAAAACCCCATGTTATAATTTGTTTATCACATATTCAGATCCTATTCTTACTGTGATTGACGTTCATAAATTGAAAAAAAAAAATGTGATGAAAAGCGTGATTCAAGCAAAAAAGCGCGTAACGTCACGCCTAGCTATTCACGTTACGTCATGTAATTGGCAACGTCACAATAACGTCATGAGCGGGCTGATAACCGCTGTCCGTTCAAAATACACTGTTTCCGGTTATCAGACAGGGCGGGCTGATAACCGGAAATGGAAACAAGCATTATCACACATGCAAAACATGGGTTATCATGTTAAATATAGTACTGAATATGTGATAAGCTTTTGTACCACCAAGTTCTTGCTGAAGAGTATTTATTATATACCCAGAAAATGTCCCGTTTACTTTGTACAGAAGATACCGGTCAATATTTTTCCATATTGCCCGTAGTCAAGTTGATATTGCCCGGAGATAAGGAGTCTCGTGCATAATAGGACTACTTTCAAATTTCCTAGTTTTGAATCATGGCACTCGGCAGCCATCTTGTCGTGCGAATCGACTGAGAGAACGAAGAAATAAAACGAATGCAGGCTGTGATACAGAGCACAAAGCGCATTTTATGGTAACAAATATGACCTACCTGCAATCTGTAAAGATTTACAAAACTTTCTTTCAGTAAATCAGGAGTACTTTGAAAGAAACTAAACGGAAACTCCGGAAAAAATGGCGTTCTGCGTTGGCAAACGTCGATGTTTTTAATGACGTCACATCAAACGACGTTAACGTCATATTGACTTTGGCGCCATTGGGCGTGGTTTTGCAATGTGTAGGAAGACATCAAACGAGCTGCATTATTTTCTATTTTAAGCTACTAAAAAGTATATATTATCATTTTACATTCAGATTGCTATGCCAGGCAGTCCTGAGTTTTAAAAGAGTTAACGATTTGGATATATAATAAAAAGGTTATTGACTTTATATTGTGAAATATTCGGCCCTCGTTCATATGGCGGACACGCACTCGCAAGCTCGTGCGTCCTTCGCCATATGAACTTGGGCCGAATATTTCACAATATAAAGTCAATAACCTATAAGTACTGTCAAATTTTTCCATTTCGATACTAAATATCGGCAGCCATCTTGTCGAGCGTATCGACACAAAGAACGTAAAACAAAACGAATATAGACTTGACAAAGTGTGCAAAGTGCGTGACAAAGTGCGTAAAGCAGACTACGTAAGACCTACCTGCAATCTGTTTAGATACTCAAAAATTTCTTTCTGAAAATCAAGAGTAATTTGAAAGAAATAAACCGGACACTTCGCAAGGAAAAAATAGCATCCAGCGTTGGGAAACGTCAATGTTTATAATGGCGTCGCATTCACCAACGTTAACGCCATCTTCACTTTGGCGCCAATGGGCGTGGGTTTTCAACGTGTAGGTAGACACTTAACGACCTGCATTACTTTTCCATTTCAAACCACTTAATGATGTACAATCTGGTTTTACATTCAGAATTCTATGTCAGGCAATCCTGAATTCTGACAGACAGTCCGAGTTTTGAGTATAATAAAAAGGTTGTTGACTTTATATCGTTCATATGGCGTCCTTCTCCATATGAACTCGTGTCGAGTATTTCACAATATAAAGTCAATACCGTATATGTGCAGTAATTACAAAGATTTAAAGAGAGGTTCTGATGACATTTTACACTAAGAATTACCTTCCTTGCTGTTACCTTCCTTGCTGTTTCCTTCCTTGCTGTTACCTTCCTTGCTGTTACCTTCCTTGCTGTTTCCTTCCCTGCTGAAGTCACCCAGGCTGGGTTTCAACAGAATTTTCATGAACTTTGAACATTAAGTACGTTCTTGACTTGAGGAAAATTCAATGAGGCAATGGTTGCTTTATTCTTTCTTTCTTTCTACTTATACTGTGATCGGCCACATCTGACCATTACTCGCCGGTGTACTTTACATACACACTAGGTTTGCAGGATGAAAGTCTACGCGGTAGTCATGTAGTTGCGATAGGGGTCTTTAACCTGCACAGGGCAGGGCATGACTCTACGGCCCCCGCCCATAGGGGCTTGAACAAATATATGGGCTGCATGATGCTTCAACGCAGAGCTGAATCCGGCCCGCACGCTAGTACTGGTAAACCGCTTAGAGGATCTAAGCCTGTCCAGGAACCAGGGTGCGAGGCGGACCGTCCATGCTAATAAACCCAATTGGTTTCATTGGGCGACAGGGCTTAACATGTCTTTTAATCTCAATGTCGGGTAAAAGTCCCACAAAATTGGAAGCAACGTCTCCAAAATGACCTTTACAGTGTTGACGGGGACGTAAAACCTCAAATCAAACAAACAAAGCAGGGCATGACTCTCCCTGCACATGGGGCCTCAAGTTACATGTAAGGACGGTGCACTTTATGCCATTCATCCCTCCAAATTATGCCAATGGAGCGTGTTCGGATACAGAATTTTTATCGCCGTTGCCGGGGTTCGAACCCGGGACCTCTAGCATCAAAGGCAAGTGCACTAATCACTGAGCTATCACGCTCCTATCTAAATATCTAACTCTCGTCATTCAGATACATGTTTGACCCAAATTGTGCACAGAAACGTGTGTGGTGTTCTCAACATGGTGAAGCAAGGGGGAATAAATTTACAAAACTGCATGGTGTACATCCTTTCATTCAGATGAGACAATTACGGTCCTCCGTCACCTAATGGGTAAGAGGGCTGACCCTGTGCCCAATGATTAAAAGCGCTTATTCTTAATCATAAGGTCTCTCACCGTTGTGGTTCGCGTCTCGCTCGGGCCGCATGTGAGACACCAACCTCTGCAACGGTGGTTTGCTCAAGTGTTTTTCTACAAGTACTCCGGTTTTCGCCCACCTCTGATAAACGATCGAAATAAGTGAAATGATCTTTAAAGGGCCGTAAAACCAAAACATGAAAGATCAAAACAAGGCAGACAAAAATCTATCTTCGGACATGTGCGGCCAGAAAGACCGAAATCAGCCAGCAGGCACATGACGTAATTGTGACGTGACATCAACGTCGGTACAACGGCATGACGTTTATGCAACGTCAAATCAACGTCGGTGCAACGTCACGATTTTGCACCGACGTTGATTTATACATTGTAAATTTTAACGCCGAGATGCTATTTTACTTATTTCTACTCAAAATATAGATTTCGGGTACGCGTTAGAACCCCCCCCCCCCCCCCCCCACACACACACACACCCACACACATGATAAGGTGGTTCTAACGTGTTTGTTTGTTTGATTTGAGGTTTACCATCCCCGTCAACACTGTTTAGGTCATTTTTGGGATTTTGCTTCCAATTTTGTGGGACTTTTACCCGACATTGAGATGAAATGACATCTCAAGCCCTGTCGCCCAACGAAACCAATAGGGTTTATAAGCATGGACGGTCCGACTCGCACCGCTTTGCCTGGGCAGACTTAGATACTTTGAGCAGTTTACCAGTACTTGTGTGCGGTCGGCTACAGCTCTGCGTGGAAGCATCATGCAGCCCATCTATTTCTTCAAGCCCCGATAGGCGGGGGTCTAGGTGTTAACGTGTACCCACAATCTACATTTTAGAGCAGAAGTAAGTAAAACAGCATTTACCCCTGTAAACCCCAATTTTACTATATTAGTGGTCTTCCTCTCCCTAGAACAAATTTAACCTCACCACGGTTTGTGTTAAGGGAATGTGTGGTGGCCGTGAAAAGTCTCCCTGTCCTTCACCACTGTGTAGATTTATATTCTAGTTCTTTGGCGTCATTGATTACATTTCGGAATAGGGTCATTGTTGAGGCCTAAATGGCCGAAACTAGCTAGTCTGGCCAGAAAAATCTTGTATACAGTTTTCAGTTCTGTCTTGTTGTCCTTTCTCTAGAACATATTCAAGGGGGCTCAGGATCATATAGGGGCGTTTTCGCTCGTAGAACAGTGGAAGTCTTTGTGGATAGTGCTGATCAAAGACTGCACAGTCTGATCCGGGGATTGCTGAACGCAAATATCCGAGGACACATATTCACATCTTTGGCTTAAACGGTATATGTAGGATCTTACGTGAGTGTCCATGTATTATTGAATTTATTAAATGAGTTGAGGAAAAGGAATAATATGCGAGTCAAATATGCAAAGTAGTTAGATGCGCCCCGTAACGTTACATGTACGGCGTCCTTAACGACGTCGCGTTTACTAATGGCGAAATAGTGGCATTTTTATAAAACAATCGTGAATAAAATGAGTTTTAAATGTCATATGATAAACAGAATCTTGCATTCGTGCTCATGTATTATTGAACTTATTAAACTCGTTAAGGAAAAGGGACGAAATGCTCGGCAAAGCCTCGTATTCTATCCCTTTTCCTAAACTCGTTTAATAAAATTCAATAATATATGGACACTCATGTAAGATCCTCTCTATATTGTGAAATATTCGGCACTCCTTCATATGGCAGAGACGCATTCGCAAGCTCGTGCGTCCTTCGCCATATGAACTCGTGCCGAATATTTCACGACAATAACCTATAATTATTACACGTCGTTATTTCATTATCAGACGCGACGTCATGTGATAAATTGAATTTCGATATTAATCCTAAAAGGTTTTTGTTTGTTTAATTCGAGTTTAACGTCCCCGTCAACACCGTATAGGTCATTTTGGAGACGCTTCCAATTTTGTGGGACTTTTACCCGACATTGAGATGAAATGACATCTCAATCCCTGCCGCCCAATGAAACCAAAACCAAACATATCTACTTATTAATAAACCAAATATGCAAAATAAGCATATCTACTTTATAATAAAACAAATATGCAAAATAAACATATCTACTTATTAATAAATCAAATATGCAAAATAAGCATATATACTTATTTATAAACGAAATATGCAAAATAAACATATCTACTTATTAATAAACCAAATATGCAACAGAATATAAAATAATCTGTAGAATGACAGAGATGGAAAAATGACATTTATGCAAACTATAATACAAAAACAAAACGGTTTTCGTGTTCATAAACTGTAATGATTGTTTAAGAGTTTTGTTCAACACAATCAAACAATAAAAATATGTATACGATTTACAGTCAAACCAAAGAAAATTCAATCTATATTGCTCAATAGTATCGCTTACAAATGGGGACCAGTCTTACAAAAGATAATTTTCTCCAAAGAAGGGTCGAATTCTTTCCTTTAAAAGTGTTTTTTTTTTTTTTTTTGGTTGTTAATATTTGAGTTCAACGGCCCAGTCAACACTATTTAGGTTATTTTTGAGCCGGTCAGTTAACCTATCCACACTTTTCCTGGGCAGGCTTATGCATAAGCAGTTAACCAGCACAATTCACATTCTTTCGCCAGAAACTGACAACTGCCCTTCTTGAATCAGCGGAAGGGAAAGAATGACCGTAGAAAAGAGTTCATTATTAATCCCCTTGGAATCATTTTGCCGACCCCGGCAGGTATCGAACCCACGTCTTCCTGATCACCAGTCAGAAGCGCATTCGACTGAGCTGCTGAGACCGGCCCTTTAAAGTGGTACCCGTGATGAAGTGAACTCTACCAGGCCTTTTATGTGTAATGTGCCTGATGTGAGTTATGTTTAAATGCATATTTTGTGACTTCTTCATTTTTTCATTTGTAATATGAAGGCATCTGCGTGCATGCGTACGTGCGTGTGTGCATGTGTGTTCTTGCGTAAATAACTATAAAAGGCATGCAACAAAAGCTTACAAAGACGAACGAAAAGTTAGGCTCTAAGGCACATCTAGCAAATTACGGTTGGTGTAGACAACTGGATCTTTGGCGACCAATTTGATAACATACCCATGTGACAAGGTGAATAACATACCCATGTGATAAGATGAATAACATACCATGTGACAAGGTGAATAACATACACATGTGACAAGGTGAATAACATACACATGTGACAAGGTGAATAACATACCCATGTGGCAAAATAAATAACAAATCCATGTGGTAAGGTGAATAAAGTACCCATATGACAAGGTGAATAACGTACCCATGCGACAAGATGAATAACATACCCATGTGGTATTGTGAATAACATACCCATGTGGCATGGTAAATAACATACTCATGTGACAAGATGATTAACATAAACATGTGGCATGGTGAATAATATACCCATGTGACAAGACGAATGACACACCCATGTGACAAGATGAATAACATACCCATGTGACAAGGTGATTAACATATCCATGTGACAAGGTGAATCACATACCCATGTGGCAAGATTAATAACATCCATGTGACAAGGTGAATAAAGTACCAGTGTGGCAGGGTGAATAACGTACCCCTGCGACAAGATGAATAACATACCCATGCCACAATATATATAACATACCCATGTGGTATGGTGAATAACATACCCATGTGACATGGTGAATAACATACCCATGTGGCATGGTTAATAACTTACTCATGTGACAAGATGAATAACATAACCATGTGGCATGGTGAATAATATACCCATGTGACAAGACGAATGACACTCCCATGTGACAAGATAACATATCCATGTGACAAGGTGAATAACATATCCATGTGGCAATGTGAATAACTTACCGATGTGGCCAGGTGAACCACATACGCATGTGACAAGATGAATATCATACCCATGTGACAAGGTGAATAACATATCCATGTGGCAAGGTGAACCACATACGCATTTGACAATATGAATAACATACCAATGTGGCAAGGTGAATAAAATACCCATGTGACAATGTGAATAACATACACATGTGACAAGGTGAATAACATACTCATGTGACAAGATTAATAACACACCCATGTGACAAGGTGTATAACATATCCATGTGACAAGGTGAATAACATGCCAATGTGGCAAGATTAATAACATACCGATGTGGCAAGGTGAACTGCATAGGCATGTGACAAGATGATTAACATACCTTTGTGGCATGGTGAATTATATACCCATGTGACAAGATGAATAACATACCATTGTGACAATATGAATAACATACCAATGTTGCAAGGTGAATAACATACCCATGTGACAATGTGAATAACATACACATGTGACAAGGTGAAAAACGTATCCATGTGACAAGATGCATAACATTACCATGTGACAAGGTGAATAACATATCCATGTGACAAGGTGAATAACATACCCATGTTGCAAAATATACAACATATCCATGTGGCAAGGTGAATAACATACCTCTGCGACAAGATGAATTACATGCCCATGTCACAAGATGAATAACATACCCATGTGGTATGGTGAATAACATACCCATGTGGCATGGTGAATAACATACTCAAGTGACAAGATGAATAACATTACCATGTGGCATGGTGAATAATATAGTCATGTGACAAGATGAAGTACACTCCCATTTGACAAGATGAATAACATACCCATGTGACAATGTGAATAACATACACATGTGACAAGATGAATAATATACTCATGTGACACGATGAATTACACACCCATGTGACAAGGTGTATAACATATCCATGTGACAAGATGAGTAATATACCATTGTGACAAGATGAACAATGCGGCAAAGTGAATTACACGCCCATGTGACAATGTGAATAACATACACATGTGATAAGATAAATAACGTACCCATGTGACAAGATGAATAAAATACCCATATGACAAGGCGAATAACATATCCATGTGACAAGGTAAATAACATACCCATGTGGCAAAATCAATAACATATCCATGTGACAAGGTGAATAAAGTACCCATGTGGCTAGGTGAATAACATACCCCTGCGACAAGATAAATAACATATCCATGTCACAAGATGAATAACATACCCATGTGGTATGGTGAATAACATACCAAGGTGGCATGGTGAATAACATACTCATGTGACAAGATGAATAACATAACCATGTGGCATGGTGAATAATATACCCATGTGACAAGACGAATGACACACCCATGTGACAAGATGAATAACATACCCATGTGACAAGGTGAATAACATATCCATGTGGCAATGTGAATAACATACCGATGTGGCAAGGTGAACTACATACGCATGTGACAAGATGATTAACTTACCTTTGTGGCATGGTGAATAATATACCCATGTGACAAGATGAATAACAAACCAATGTTGCAAGGTGAATGACATACCCATGTGACAATGTGAGTCAAATACACATGTGACAAGGTGAAAAACATACTCATGTGACAAGATGAATAACACACCCATGTGACAGGGTGAATAACATATCCATGTGACTAGGTGAATAACATACACATGTGACAAGATTAATAACATACCCATGTGGCAAGGTGAACTTCATACGCATGTGACAAGATGATAATTAGAATACTGTCGATGGCGCGCCATCGCAAATCCCCACGCTTTCTACAGAGGGGCTAAGTACCGATAACCCCTAACCCTGGGCCCTAATTTGACCCCATGGTCAAAATATTACCTGTATTATATTCTACTAATCATGCCCTTCAATTTGATATGCCACATGACTATGTTCCAAAAAACTTTAATTTTGACTCTTTGACCCCTCCCCAAGTGCCCCAATCTGACCCCAGGGTCAAAATTTTACTTGTAGTTTATTCTACTCATTATCCCCTTCGCATAGATATGCAACATGACTATGTTCTGAAAAACTTTAATTTTGACCCCCCCACCCCCCGACCAAGTCCGATCCCCAGGGCATGACCTAGGAATCACAGCCAAAATCCCGTTCAATATGTTTTACTTTTTTCATAACTAAGTACATGTGCAAAGTTTGGCATCAAAATCTTCAAAATTAACTTTGCAATTGAATTTTATTGATATTTGACCTTTTGACCCCTCCCCAGGGCCCCAAGAGGCGGGGTCAAAAATGAATGTGATCTCGCGCAAGCCATTAATATAAGCAACTCACATACCGAATTTGGTTGGATTCCGGACAACGGTTTAGGAGGAGATCACCGGACAGACGGACGGACGGACGTTCTCTCGGATGCATACTTATGTGGCTATTTTTGGCAGGATTGATACTTAAGTGACTACTTGTAGCCAAAGAATAGAAGTATTTTTGGTGTCTAACGGAATAAATCCCATAGACTTACATTGATTCTGTCCATTTACATAGCCACCTAACCATACATTTGTTGGTGCGGACAGACGGACGGACGGTGGCGATAACAATAACCCCACTTTTCTTCGAAAAACGTGGGGATAAACATACCTTTGTGGCATGGTGAATAATATATCCATGTGACAAGATGAATAACATACCAATGTGACAAGATGAATAACATACCAATGTGGCAGGGTGAATTACATACCAATGAGACAATGGGAATAACATACACATGTGCCAAGGTGAATAAAGTACCCATGTGACAAGATGAATAACATACCACGTGGCAAGGGGAATAGCAGACTCAT
The DNA here is from genome assembly GCA_963580285.1 of Lucinisca nassula. Taxonomy (NCBI): domain Eukaryota; kingdom Metazoa; phylum Mollusca; class Bivalvia; order Lucinida; family Lucinidae; genus Lucinisca; species Lucinisca nassula. Next base: position 27,926,090 of record OY757018.1, read on the forward strand.
GTGACAAGATGAATAACATACCCTTGTGTAAAGGTGAATAAAGATCCATGTGACAAGGTGAATAACATACCCATGTGGCAAGATTAATAAGATATCCATGTGACAAGGTGAATAAAGTACCCATGTAACAAGGTGAATAACGTACCCCTGCGACAAGATGAATAACATACCCATGTCACAAGATAAATGAATAACATACCCATGTGGCATGGTGAATTACATACTCATGTGACAAGATGAATAACATAACCATGTGACATGGTGAATAATATACCCATGTGACAAGACGAATGACACCCCCATGTGACAAGATGAATAACATACCCATGTGACAAGGGGAATAACATACCGATGTGGCAAGGTGAACTACATACACATGTGACAAGATGATTAAAATACCTTTGTGGCATGGAGAATAGTATACCCATGTGACAAGATGAATAACATACCAATGTGACAAGATGAATAACATACCAATATGGCAAAGTGAATAACATACTCATGTGACAATGTGAATAACATACACATGTGACAAGGTGAATAACGTACCCACGTGGCAAGGTGAATAACATACTCATGTGACAAGATGAATAACATACCCATGTGTCAAGGTGATAACATATCCATGTGGCAAGGTGAATAACATACCGATGTGGCAAGGTGAACTACATACACATGTGACAAGATGATTAACATACCTTTGTGGCATGGTGAATAATATACCCATGTGACAAGATGAATAACATACCAATGTGACAAGATGAATAAAATACCATTATGGCAAAGTGAATAACATACTCATGTGACAATGTGAATAACATACACATGTGACAAGGTGAATAACGTACCCACGTGGCAAGGTGAATAACATACTCATGTGACAAGATGAATAACATACCCATGTGACATGGTGAATAAATATACCCATGTGACAAGAGAAATGACACACCATGTGACAAGGTGAATAGCATACTCAAGTGGCAATGTGTATAGCATACCCATGTGAAAAGATGAATAAAATACCCATGTGACAAGATAAATAACATGCACATGTAAAAAAGGGAATTCTTTCATGGCTCACCTATGACACACCCATGTGACAAGGTGAATAACATACTCATGTGACAATGTGTATAGCATGCCCATGTGACAAGATGAATAATATACCAAAGTGACGAGAGGAATAACATACCCATGTGACCAGGTGAATAACATACCCATGTGACAAGATGAATAACATACCAATGTGACAAGATGAATAACATACCAATGTGACAAGGTGAATAACGTACACATGTGACAAGATGAATAACATACCCATGTGGCAAGGTGAATAACATACCAATGTGACAAGATGAATAGCATACCTATGTGACAAGATGAATAACATACCAATGTGACAAGATGAATAACATGTACATGTAAAAAAGGGGATTCTTTCATGGCTCATAAAATGTAATTTTATGATGTACGATTGTGATATTTTTCTGGTATCTGATTCAAACATACATTGTGGGTTCTCCTTAGAACAGCCTCATTGGGGACACTTCCCCATCGATGTTCCAAGGCTTGAAGTCCAGTTTTGTAGAATTCAGGATCTTTAGAGTCAGTCCACACTGCAACCGCTGTGTTAAGCTCCCCATCACGTCCACGCAAGTCTTTCTTTAAGTTCGGAAACAAAGTAATCACTGGGTGCCGGATCAGGAGAATAGGGTGAATGGGGTAAGGGTTTGAACCCGTTCCGCTTCATTGCGTCCACAGAAACTTTGCAAGTATGAACTCTAGCATTCTCATGTTGCAACAGAACACCTTTGTATTTTTCCACGCATTTTCTGTTCTAAAGCTTCACGTAATTGGTCCAAAATATTAGCATTATAGTCCCCATAAATAGTCTGGCCACGAGGTAAATAGTCCAAAGGTACACAGAACCCCCTTGTTATCCCTAAATACAGTTTCCATGACCTTGCCAACTGAAGGCCGAGTCTTGAATTTCTTTGGACGCAGTGAACTGTGACAAGTCCATTTTTACTCTGCTGTTTAGCATCAGGATCAGAGTGATGGATCCAAGTTTCGTCCCCGGTAACAATACTTTCAAGAAAGTCTTCTGGATCAGAATCATATAGTTCCAAAAGTGACTTAGACATGGACACTCGGACAGCTCATTTTTCTTTACTAAGGCGTTTTGGCACCCAACCCGCTGAAAGCTTCCTCATGCCCAGCCGTTCATGTAAAATGGTGAAAAGGCTTCCCTCAGAAATCTCCAATCTTCTAGCCATTTTTGAAACGTTCATTCGCCTGTCCTACTTTAATGGTTCTCTTAGATTTTCACTAGTGTCGTCATCAGTAGCCACGACGGTGTTCGTCTTCCAACGTTACCCGACCACGTTTAAAATCAGCCACCTGAATACGGAGAAGCCATTTCTGAAACGTTCATTCGCTTGTCCTGCTTTACTGTCACTAGTGTCGTCATCAGAAGCCACGACGGTGTTCGTCTTCCAACGTTACCCGACAACGTTTAAAATCAGCCACCCAATTTTTAATAGTTGAATACGAAGGATAAGCCATTCCGTAAACTTCACGCAATACCTCATAAATTTCCTTTTTTTTAAAAAAAAAAAAAAAAAACAGGTATCAAATCACTGCTCTGTAGTCAATTTTTGAAGAAAGTTCACTGCCATGTTAGACTACAAATACTAGACTGACCAATTTTGTGTAACCATACATAAGGCATTGATGTATAATATGTGAAAAGCGTGCACCTCTGCCACGGGTCAGTAAGTGGGTTAGGCAAGTTAAATATTGAATGACCCTCGCATCTCTATATCTTGAATATCAACACCCCTGCAAGTGTGTGTAGCCGAGTCTTACATACATGTATGTACCTGGTCCCAAAATCCCAGACACAGGTTTTTCTATGATATGTCTCATATTAGACACTTGTTAACTCATTCAAAAATGAGTTGGGGCACAACATTTCCTACATTTTACATATGCGCCCAGCGAAGAATCAGATCAGCCTGTGGATCCCTACAGTCTGACAAGACACTTCTCTTGCTACATGAAGGAGCATTAGGCCCTTTGATAACTTTAGAGCGCATAACGAAGACTCTGATCAGACTGCGCGGATGCGCAGGCTGATCCGAGTCTTCGCTGGGCGCACATGTAAATTGTAGGAAATGCTGTGCCGGCTCAAATATAGTTTTGGTTTTACTAATCATAACAGGGATGACGCTAAACTGGAAGATTGTGCTCCAGACTTTTGCTGTATTTAAGGAAATGCAGTAAAATTCCTATATTAAGACCACATTTGCGACCACTTTTGAACAGTCCCAAAGGTGGTCTCTGACCAGAGGACACTGTATTAAAGGAAATACAGTAAAAGACCTCTATTAAGACCACATTTATGACCACTTTTGAACGTCGAAAAGGTGGTCTCTGACCAGAGGACACTGTTTTAAAGGAAATACAGTAAAAGTCCTCTATTAAGACCACATTTGTGACCACTTTTGAACAGTCCCAAAGGTGGTCTCTGACCACAGGACAGTAAAAATCCTATATTAAGACCACATTTGCGACCACTTTTGAACAGTCCCATAGGTGGTCTCTCAGTGACCATTAAGGAAATACAGTAAAAGTTCTGTATTAAGACCCAAAGGTGGTCTCTCAGTGACCAGACGACACTGTATTAAAGGAAATACAGTAAAATTCCTATATTAAGACCACATTTAGGACCACTTCTGAACAGTCCAAAAGGTGGTCTCTGACCAGAGCACACTGTATATAAGGAAATACAGTAAAAGTCCTCTATTAAGACCACATTTAGGACCACTTCTGAACAGTCGAAAAGGTGGTCTCTGACCAGAGCACACTGTATATAAGGAAATACAGTAAAAGTCCTCTATTAAGACCACATTTACGACCACATTTGAACATTCCAAAAGGTGGTCTCTGACCAGAGGACACTGTATTAAAGGAAATACAGAAAAATTCTTATATTAAGACCACATTTAGGACCACTTCTGAACAGTCCAAAAGGTGGTCTCTGACCAGAGGACACTGTATTAAAGGAAATACAGTAAAATTCCTATATTAAGACCACATTTACGACCACATTTGAACAGTCCAAAAGGTGGTCTCTGACCAGAGGACACTGTATTTTAGGAAATACAGTAAAAGTCCTAAATTAAGACCACATTTACGACCACTTTTGAACAGTCCCAAAGGAGGTCTCTGACCAGAAGACACTGTACGCAGAAAACACAAAGAAAGAATAGGTACAACCTAGTAAAACCGCTTGTTAAAGGAGAATGTGTGTGTTAATTTCGGAAATCTTCTGTAATTCGATCCTTCCTTTAGGGCAACTGTTTTCTTTATGACTGGCCTCCCTTTTGAGATTGGCTGAGATCAGGATGCCAAGACATTAACTCCCTTGTTTACTTATCAAGAGAGAAGGTTTTGTATCACATAGAAGACCAGGGAACCCTCGTGTGAGCATGCGCATGAGTCGCGCATGCGCATAAGTCGCGCAGTCTCAATAGAACCTTAGCTGCTCGCTGACAAGTAGCAGAACATCAGGCGGACAAGTTCGTGTAATGAGCACAACTCTAAACCCCACTTTATACAGAGAGAAATGGTGTTTCATGGGGGCTCTAAGACATATGTTGTGGGTACTCGTTAGAACCGCATTAATGAGGCGGCTCTAACGAGCACCAACAACATATGTTTTGCGTGTGGCTAAGAAAAATGTGACAAATTTTCATCAGAAAAATAAACGTTTTTGAAATACGAAAGAATGAACTATGTCAGACAATACCTTGATGTAATCTAATGCGAGAAGTCATGTATCTATCCTTGAAAGGCAATGGAGACAAAAAAAAACCTTTTCTGATGGGCCGGCCGAAAATTAATTAGTCAAATACATGTATATCAGGTGTATCCTTAATCTTAAATATTTTCCTGTTTTATGAACAGCGAAGATTGTTAGATTACGTTATAAAATTTATCAAGATTTCATAAGCCACAGAACCTTTAAACTGCAATTTTATATGCTTTGCTTACAAATTTGAAAGGTTCTTTGTTACAAAATTGACAAGATGCCAAAGTTATTTTGTGTATTCAAACTGCCGAATTTAAGTCAAAGCCAAGCAGCCGGGCCAGAAATTATCACTTTTATTAATTTGTTAATTTCATTTTCTTTATACATGCATCTTTTTATTGATAATTTCCTTTTTTCGTCATCAAAACATATTGTTTTACATATCAAATTTGTGATAAAATTTATAAACACTGTATATCACCAATAAATTGTAAAACATAAAATTGCCGATCCCTGGCTCAAAATTGTATTTTAAATCATTGCCTTACAAGATTTTACAGTAGTTGTTAGTATGCATATTTTTACAAACAATAGCGAATAGTATATGGGCCCCTCCAGACGAAAGTGGAATTTCGAGCTTGTGTGTGCAGCAAGTCAATAGAATACACACTTCACTTTTAGCAGGAATAAGTTCTGGGTCAATGGCGGTTGTTTAGGGTTTAACGACACGTACATGTAATCCCTTGTGGGTCATTTTGTTTCGTCTCCCAGAGAAAGGGAGAAAGACAGTTAGTGGACGAGATAGTAGATGTGATGAAGTAGACGGGACAGGAGAGAAAGAGGAAAATGAATGGAAGTTTATAAAAGAAGAAGAAGAAATAACAACACCCCCTCTACCCTTACCTGCTACAGGGACAGCAGAATCAGAATCAGAATCAGAATCAGAATTGTTACTGGTGACACGTCAAATGACATTCATACACCAGGACCTGTGATGTAGGAAGTTAGTCCCTAGCTCTAACCGAAGAGGTAAATTTAGCTACACAATCATCAGCACCTTCAGCTGTCGAAATAATCGAATCGGGAAGGGCATTCCAATCTCTAATGGTTCTGGGGAAGAACGACTCTTTATAAATGTCAGTTCTTGCGCTAAGGGTCTGAAACGCCAACGAATGGTGATTTCTACAGAACAAGGTAATCTGTTGGAATGCTGGCAGCACCCTTTAGACCTTTGTATAACAGGATTAGCCCAGAACTTGCCCAACTGGTAGTCAACATTAATTGGACCCCCAGTCCATTTCAAAATTTAGGGGATACACGCTTTGTTTTCTTCAAATTTATTTGGCACAAATGGCTGAACGAGTAATTGGCGAACAGTGTAGGTCCTGATCAGACGCCGCGTTCTGCGGCGTCTGATCTGGGGCTCCACTGTTTGGCAAACAAGTAATTGGCGAACAGTGTAGGTCCTGATCAGACGCCGCGTTCTGTGGCGTCTGATCTGGGCCTCCACTGTTTGCCAATTACTCGTTTTGGGGTTTCCAGTATAAAATGGGTTAAGGGAGACATAGCCTTTTTCGTTTATCCCCTAAGATCCTGTATTCTACGCAAACGGTGTAGACCATGATCAGACGCCGTTTTCTGTGACGTCTACACCGTTTGCCAGTGTCCAAACACATGAGCCAAGTCTGACATTTTGGTGGACGGTAGCGTAAAGATTTTAACGGTAGTTCTTGGTGGTGACTTCCAGAAGTTTGTTCTACAAACCGGAATCCTAGCATTAGATGAAACCTAAAATAAAAAGAAACGCAAGCCAGGAAATATTGGTTGTGATGCATGGATAAAAAGAAATAATGGCTGTCATGCATCTTCGTGGTGCATGGTTAGGCCTGTCGCCTTAGGCTTTGGGGTCGAATTTTTACTCCCCTACATAACCACCTCTTCAACCATATAGCGTACTTAAATAGGTGTTTTGCAAACACTTTTGACCTAGATCGCTTGCCACAGAATGCGACGTAGGACCCTGTTCCAAAAGAGAACAATCTTTGTTGTTGTTGTTTCCAGTTTCCCCGTGTCACGGGTCGTCAGCTGGTGGGGTCCCAGGGAACGAATCCATTCCGGCACTACAGAACAATCCTTAGGCTTTGGAGTCGAATTTGTACTCCACCACATTATCACCTCTTCAACCACATAGCGTACTTAAATAGGTGTTTAGCAAACACGTTTGACCCAGATCACTTGCCACAGAACTTGAGCGACGTATGACGCTGGTCTAGACTGTTTGCAAGAGGTCTGCAAAATATCCAATAAATATATGATTGATTGATCGGTTGATTGATTGAGTGAATGGACATCAATCCAGTCAGTCAGACATCCATCAGCACAGGACATAGACGTTTCATCAGAAAACCTAAAAGAGCCCTCGCAGTGGTCTAAATCCACTTCTACTATAATAAGCAAACTTCGGTGCTTAACCCATTGCATAAAGGGAACCCCTAAAGGGGTACCTTCGCAAACAGTGCAGGCCCAGACGTCTGCTTAACCCACTGCGTGCGGGGAAACCCCTAAAGGGGTAGTTTGGCAAACAGTGCATGCTCAGATCAGACGCCGCAGATCTATTCCGTCAAAAATTGAATAAATATTATAATATTCCGTCAAAAATAGAATAACAAGAGGGCCATGATGGCCCTGGATCGCTCACCTGATCCATAGTGTAACAAGTGGGCCCCAGAGAGGGCCATTATTGGCCCCAGGGCTTTAATGTGCATAATGTTGAGGGAGGTCTTAAAGGTGAAGCTTCATACCAAACATCAACAAAGGCTATAATTTGAACAATCTTGGCAAAGGTCCACTAGATGAAGCTACACATCAAATATCAAAGACCTGGGCTAAGCGGTTTCAGAGAAGAAGGTTTTTAAAGATTTTGCCTATATAAGCCTATGTAAAACCAAAGGGCCCCGGGACGGGGGCATTTTTTGCCCCAGCACTATAATTTGAACAATCTTGGTAGGGGTCCACTAGATGAAGCTTCATACCAAATATCAAAGTCCTGGGCCTTGTGGTTTCAGAGAAGAAGATTTTTAAAGATTTTCCCTATATAAGCCTATGTAAAACCAAAGGGTCCCGGGGCGGGGGCATTTTTGGCCCCAGCACTATAATTTGAACAATCTTGGTAGGGGTCCACTAGATGAAGCTTCATACCAAATATCAAAGACCTGGGCCTTGTGGTTTCAGAGAAGAAGATTTTTAAAGATTTTCCTTATATAAGCCAATGTAAAACCAAAGGGTCCCGTGGCGGGGGCATTTTTTGTCCCAGCACTATAATTTGAACAATCTTGGTAGGGGTCCACTAGATGAAGCTTCATACCAAATATCAAAGTCCTGGGCCTTGTGGTTTCAGAGAAGAAGATTTTTAAAGATTTTCCCTATATAAGCCTATGTAAAACCAAAGGGCTCCGGGGCGGGGGCATTTTTGGCCCCAGCACTATAATTTGAACAATCTTGGTAGGGGTCCACTAGATGAAGCTTCATACCAAATATCAAAGACCTGGGCCTTGTGGTTTCAGAGAAGAAGATTTTTAAAGATTTTCCCTATATAAGCCAATGTAAAACCAAAGGGCCCCGTGGCGGGGGCATTTTTTGTCCCAGCACTAAAATTTGAACAATCTTGGTAGGGGTCCACTAGATGAAGCTTCATACCAAATATCAAAGTCCTGGGCCTTGTGGTTTCAGAGAAGAAGATTTTTAAAGATTTTCCATATATAAGCCTATGTAAAACCAAAGGGCCCCGGGGCGGGGGCATTTTTGGCCCCAGCACTATAATTTGAACAATGTTGGTAGGGGTCCACTAGATGAAGCTTCATACCAAATATCAGAGACCTGGGCCTTGTGGTTTCAGAGAAGAAAATTTTTTAAGTTTTTGGTGAAAAAAATCTATTTTTGGCTCCTGTGACCTAGATGTGCAACGGACCGGAACCATTTGCACAACTTTGAAAGGGGACCACCTAAGGATCATTCCTGTGAAGTTTGGTTAAAATCCGATCAGTGGTTTAGGAGGAGATGTCGTTTAAAGAATTTGTTTACGGACGCACGCACGGACGGACGCACGCACGACGGACGACGGACAAAAAGTGATCCCAAAAGCTCACCTCGTCACTACGTGACGGTGAGCTAAAAACAACAAAATAGGCCTGACACCCCTTAAATGACAAATGAACTTGTCCAACATATAGCAATGGAATGGAAGCAATGGAAGATAAGTTTCACTAATATAAGGTCAATGTACTTAAGTTTGAGTTTATAAAGCTGTTCTAGGGACTATAATCTGAAACATTCTGTGGTTTGAGTTTACAAAGCTGTTCTAGGGACTATAATCTGAAACATTCTGTGGTTTGCGTTTACAAGGCTGTTCTAGGGACTATAATCTGAAACATTCTCTGGTTTGAGTTTACAAGGCTGTTCTAGGGACTATAATCTGAAACATTCTGTGGTTTGAGTTTACAAAGCTATTCTAGGGACTATAATATGAAACATTCTGTGGTATGCGTTTACAAGGCTGTTCTAGGGACTGAAATCTGAAACATTCTGTGGTTTGAGTTTACAAAGCTGTTCTAGGGACTATAATCAGAAACATTCTGTGGTTTGAGTTTACAAGGCTGTTCTGGGGACTATACTCAGAAACATTCTGTGGTTTGAGTTTACAAGGCTGTTCTAGGGATTATAATCAGAAACATTCTCTGGTTTGAGTTTACAAAGCTGTTCTAGGGACTATAATCTGAAACATTCTGTGGTTTGAGTTTACAAGGCTGTTCTAGGGACTATACTCAGAAACATTCTGTGGTTTGCGTTTACACGGCTGTTCTAGGGACTATAATCTGAAACATTCTGTGGTTTGCGTTTACAAGGCTGTTCTAGGGACTATACTCTGAAACATTCTGTGGTTTGAGTTTACAAGGCAATTCTAGGGACTATAATCTGAAACATTCACGAGAAGAAGAAAAGTGAAAGGAATTTTAATGTTATGTTTTATTTTTCAGGTATACATTCGACTCTTCTGCTTTGACAATGGCAGTTTATGGCGATCTTCCTATAAGCTGTAAGGGACAAGAAATACACATTTTGAAATTCATAGTTGTCTAACTGACTACAGTTCTTTCTCTTTCTTTTAGAATGAAACTCATCCCATATCAGCCTAGCGTCCCATAACAAGAAAACTGGCAAACGTGCAGACCCAGATCAGCCGCCACAGACACGGACGGCGTCATGACGTAACGTACCAGTTATCATTTATTATGACACATTTTTGGGTCGATAGTTTATCAATCGACCCAAAGTTATCAGGACAAACCCTCTTTCAGTATTGGAGTCCATATGCCCCCCCACCCCCGCCCATCGGGGCTTGAAGAAATAGATGGGACTGCATAATGCTTCCACGCAGAGCTGACACCGATCGCACGCGATACTGGTACATTTGTAAATTGCTTTGAGGTCCTTAGCCTGCCCAGGAAAAGTTGTGCGAATCGGACCACCCATGCATATAAACCCTATTGGTTTCATTTGGTGGCAGGGTTTGACATATCATTTCATCTCAATGTCGGGTAAAAGTCCAACAAAATTGGAAGCAACGCCTCCAAAGTGACGTATCAGTCTTGACGGGGACGTAAAACCTCAAATCAAGCAAACAAACAAAGTGCTGGAGTCCACGTGACTATCACTGATTTGTGGGAACTCCTTGTAACTTTTTTTATATAATTTCAGCGTGGGAATCATGGGTAGGGCTTGGCAAACAGTGCAGATCCAGATCAGACGGCGTCTGATTTGCTTACAGTACAGGAATTTAAGGGTCAGACGCCGAAAAGTGTCTGATCGGGGCATACACGTTTTGCTTACAGTACAGGAATTTAAGGGCCAGACGCCGAAAAACGCAGGATCTGATCAGGGTATACAAAATGTGCTTACAGTACAGGAATTTAAGGGTCAGACGCCGAAAAACACAGCCTCTGGTCAGGGTCTACACCGTTTGCTTACAGTACAGGAATTTAAGGGTCAGACGCCGAAAACCTCAGCGTCTGATCGGGGTCTACACGGTTTGCTTACAGTACAGGAATTTAAGGGTCAGACGCCGAAAAACGCAGCGTCTGATCAGGATCTACACTGTTTGCTTACAGTACAGGAATTTAAGGGTCAGACGCCGAAAAACGCAGGATCTGATCAGGGTCTACACGGTTTGCTTACTGTTCAGGAATTTTAGGGTACGACGCAAAAAACGCAGCGACTGATCAGGGTATACACAATTTGCTTACAGTACAGGAATTTAAGCGTCAGACGACGAAAAACGCAGCGTATCATCAGGGTCTACACAGTACAATAATGAAAGGGTCAGACGCCGAAAAACTCAGCGCCTGATCAGGGTCTACACTGTTTGCTTACAGGACAGGAATTCAAGGGTCAGACGCCGAAAAACGCAGGATCTACACTGTTTGCTTACAGTACAGGATTTTAAGGGTCAGACGCCAAAAAACGCAGATCTAATCAGGGTCTACAGAGTTTGTTTACAGAACAGGAATTTAAGGGTCGGACGCCGAAAAACGCAGGATCTGATCAGGGTCTTGTTTGTTTGATTTGAGGTTTAACGTCCCCGTCATTTTGGAGACGTTGCTTCAAATTTTGTGGGACTTTTACCCGACATTTGGATGAAATAACATCTCAAGCCCTGTCGCCCAAGTAAACCAATAGGGTTTATTAGCATGGACAGTCCGCCTCGCACAGCGGTTCCAGGACAGGCTTAGATCCTCTAAGCGGTTTATCAGTACTAGTGCGCGGATCGGATTCAGCTCTGCGTGGAAGCATCATGCAGCCCATATATTTCTTCAGGCCCCTATGGGCGGGGGCCTCTGATCAGGGTCTACACAGTTTGTTTACAGTACAGGAATTGAAGGGTCAGACGCCGGAAAATGCAGGATCTGATCAGGGTCTACACAGTTTGTTTACAGGGCTGGAATTTAAGGGTCAGACGCCGAAAAACGCAGGATCTGATCAGGGTCTTCACGGTTTGTTTACCGGACAGGAATTTCAGGGTCAGACGCCGAAAAACGCAGGATCTGATCAGGGTCTACACAGTTTGTTTACAGGACAGGAATTTAAGGGTCAGACGCCGAAAAACGCAGGATCTGATCAGGGTCTACACAGTTTGTTTACAGGACAGGAATTTAAGGGTCAGACGCCGAAAAACGCAGGATCTGATCAGGGTCTACACAGTTTGTTTACAGAACAGGAATTTAAGGGTCAGACGCCGAAAAACGCAGGATCTGATCAGGGTCTACACATTATGTTTACAGGACAGGAATTTAAGGGTCGGACGCCGAAAAACGCAGGATCTGATCAGGGTCTTGTTTGTTTGATTTGAGGTTTAACGTCCCCGTCATTTTGGAGACGTTGCTTCAAATTTTGTGGGACTTTTACCCGACATTTGGATGAAATAACATCTCAAGCCCTGTCGCCCAAGTAAACCAATAGGGTTTATTAGCATGGACAGTCCGCCTCGCACAGCGGTTCCAGGACAGGCTTAGATCCTCTAAGCGGTTTATCAGTACTAGTGCGCGGATCGGATTCAGCTCTGCGTGGAAGCATCATGCAGCCCATATATTTCTTCAGGCCCCTATGGGCGGGGGCCTCTGATCAGGGTCTACACAGTTTGTTTACAGTACAGGAATTGAAGGGTCAGACGCCGGAAAATGCAGGATCTGATCAGGGTCTACACAGTTTGTTTACAGGGCTGGAATTTAAGGGTCAGACGCCGAAAAACGCAGGATCTGATCAGGGTCTTCACGGTTTGTTTACCGGACAGGAATTTCAGGGTCAGACGCCGAAAAACGCAGGATCTGATCAGGGTCTACACAGTTTGTTTACAGGACAGGAAGTTAAGGGTCAGACGCCGAAAAACGCAGGATCTGATCAGGGTCTACACAGTTTGTTTACAGGACAGGAATTTAAGGGTCAGACGCCGAAAAACGCAGGATCTGATCAGGGTCTACACAGTTTGTTTACAGAACAGGAATTTAAGGGTCAGACGCCGAAAAACGCAGGATCTGATCAGGGTCTACACATTATGTTTACAGGACAGGAATTTAAGGGTCAGACGCCGAAAAACGCAGGATCTGATCAGGGTCTACACAGTTTGTTTACAGGACAGGAATTTAAGGGTTAAACGAAACAGTCTAAGTCGTAGTTCAGGCCCATTTTCCAAATCTACACTCAGAGACAATCGACCCACCAGTACTCTCAGTGCTTTGATTGTGACAAGTTATCCACTTCATAACAGTATCGTTATATAATAATAATAATAATAATAATAATAATAATAATAATAATAATAATTTTGTTTTGTTTGAGTTGAAGTTTAACGTCCCTGTCAATACTGTTTAGGTCATTCTGAAGAATTTGCTTCCAACTGTGTGGGACTTTTACCCGATATCAAGATGAAATGATATCTCTATCTATCTAAGTGGTTAACCAGTACTCATGTGTGGCCAGTTTCAGCTCTGCGTGAAAGCACCATGCAGCCCAATCTATTTCTGCATGTCCCGATGGGCGGGGGCGAATTATAATGATAATAAATATAATTTATTATTTCTGTCAAACAACAATAATAATAATTATAATAATGATTATTATTAAATGATTATTATTATTATTATTATTATTATTATTATTATTATTATTACCATCAATGTTGTTGTTGTATTTGCTGATGTTGTTTAAATGTTGCCAATATTGTTGTTTGGCCATAAACTCGCATTATACTACAAATAAAAATGTTTTGTTTTTGGGTTAAGTTTTGGTTTTACGGCTGTTTCAAGATAACTTTATTCATATCGAACCGATCGTTAATTAGAGGTGGCGAAAACCGAAGTAACCGGAGAAAAACCACCTAACCTTCTGTTGCAGAACTTGGCTCTCACATGTGACCCGAGCCAGGCTCAAACCACAGCGGTTTGGGACCTAATGATTCAGAGTCCGGGGCTCTTATCTACTAGGAAATAAAAACGATTATACTTACAACTTCACAGTTGTTCAATAGTGTCAGTTCACCCCCACCCATCGGGACTTGAAGAAGAGTCGGCCCGTCCCTACATATTAATCCTTCTGGTTGGTTTGGGCGGCAGGTATTGAGATGCCATTTCATCTCGATGCCGGGTAAAAGTCCCACAAAACTGGAAGCAGCGTATCCAAAATGACCTAAATAGTGTTGACGGGGACGTTAAACCTCAACTCAAACAAACAAAACAATCCTGACAGCTATATTAAGCAGCATATCGTTTGAACCCCGTCAGGAGAGAACCTGTCCAGAGTTTGTTACCAAGACAACCGCCCATCTACTCAGACTGGCAACAGTCTCAAATTGTTAGACATTACAAAAACACGCCTATACAAATACATTGTAACCTTTATCGCAGAAAAAATGAAAATTTTAAGATGAAAAATTGATATTTTTCATATTTTTACTCAAAATATGGATTGTGGGTACTCGTTAGAACCGCCTCATCGATATTTTAGAGCAAAAATAAGAAAAATTAGGTTTACCCCTGTAAACCCCAATTTTACCATATAAAAGTGGGGTTCGAGGCGGTCAAAATTATAAAGGCGTGTTTTCGTGAAGATGTAGAAATTGTACTATTTGAGTTGCGAAGACAAATATACTGATCAGACTGTGCGCACTGGACCAAAACCACAGCGCTTCCGCTTCTTCATACAATTTATAAAAATAGTCACGTGGGTTAATTGTATCGATTCCTGATCATTGTCTTCACTTCTATTTAACAAAGAAGCCTCCGTGGTGCAGTGGTTACGCTACTCGCCTTGTAAACCAGGGATCGCAGGATCGATCCCGGGCTTCTCCAGACTTTCGGATGAGTCTTTAAACCAAGGTTCCGTCTCCGTATGACCTTAGCTGTTGGAGGGACGTAAAACTAAAACTCACTCACTCACTCTATTTAACAAATGACTTTTTTTTGGTCGGTTATTCTTCTATTTATGTCCCCACTCAATCAGCCGCATAACGTATGCGCAATATCATAGCAACGTCGGTGCAACGTCATGGCGTTGCATTGACGTTGATGCGACATTTCTTAGACTCATATACCCCCTGGGAGAACTTGTCTGTCACAATTTAAGCAGATGGCAAAACACAGCATGTACTGAGCTAATTTTGAAATTTATGGTTTTGCCATGAAAACTGAGCAGACAGGCGGCCATTTTCTGAACCATTAGCAAACAGTGCAGACCCAGATCAGACACCACAGAACGCGGCGTCTGATCTGGGTCAACACTGTTTGCTTAAAGTACATTCATGTTGATAAAATTTTCCAAAAACAATAACAAACCTGACACCCCTATAACTGGAAATGGACTACTCCAAACTTACTAGGAGGAAGATTCCATTGTTATATATGGGTTAATAAAGTGTGAAATATTTTTTGAAAGAAACCTAAAAAAAACAATGTACCGGGGACCCACGGAGCTGGATACTGGCAAACAGTGTAGGTCCAGATCGAACATTGCAGAACGAAATTTAGGGGCGCCAGGTTGTGTTTTCTTCAAAATTTATTTGGAAAATGGCTGAACATTTTGCAAACAGTGTAGGCCCTGATCAGACGCCGCGTTCTGCGGCGTCTGATCTGGGCCTGCACTGTTTGCCAACCACCCGTTTTAGGGTTTCTGATACAAAATGGGTTAAGTATAGTATATCGTTTGAACCGTTAAAGGAGAACCTGTCCTGTGTTGGTTACCAACTAAGACACCTTCCCATCTACTCAGACTAGTCACAGTCTAACAATGTTAGATGTAGAAATTATACTATTTAAGTGGCGAACACAAAGTTGCTGATCAGACTGCGCGTCCGCGTCTTTGTTGTCCGCGTCTTTGTCGTCCGCGTCTTTGTTGTCCGCGTCTTGGTTGTCCGCGTCTTTGTTGTTCGTGTCTATGTTGTCCGCGTCTTTGTTGTCCGCGTCTTTGTTGTCGTCCGCGTCTTTGTTGTCCGCGTCTTTGTTGTCTGCGTCTTTGTTTTCCGCGTCTTTGTTGTCCGCGTCTTTGTTGTCCGCGTCCGCGCAGTCTGATCAGCATATTTGTTGTTCGCAAATGACAAAACAGAATTTCTCATGACGTGGTTCATTATATCCCGTATACATATAGTTTGTTTTGTCCATAGCAGCCGACAATGAGTTTATTGTTATCTGGTGTAAGAGCTACGCACACTGGCCCTTTGATTCCATCCGTCGATGAAAGCAAGTTGGATTTCTTTTTACCGTCCGCAGTAACAATTTGAACATTGTTAGAATATTGCCCACATACAATAATATTATCTTCGTCATCGACACAAACCACTCTCGGCCATTTCATGTCAGAATCCTTGTACTGGTATAACACCCTACCATCTGACTTCAGGCATGTTACTATATCAGTATCAATATCAGTGACATAAATGTTCCCTGACTTTGGATTCACTGTGATATAGAACGGTCTGCTGAACATAAATGATCCGTCTTGACTAATCCCAAGTTTTCTTTTCAAGTCTCCTTCCCTACTGAGAACTCGCACCTCTCCATTTCCTTGTCCAGGCCAGTTATAACAAGTAACAAATATCTCCTCATCAGCTGCTTCTACTGCACAGACCATCTTATCAAGCTGGAGAACTCGTCCAGCTTTCAGAACAGGGTTAATCTCTATGTAGTGTAGTTGTTTTAGTCCAAGCAATGTGATTATTACATTGTCTTTGTCTATCACTGAAATATCTCTGGGCCAGGACTTAAGCTGAAGACTATCTTTCATTTCAAATGAACTACTTAAGACTTTAACTGTCTCATTGGCATCGTCACATATTACAACTTGACCATCTGGCATGATGACGCAGCCAGAAATAGTTGGTTGTTCTTTATCATGAGGAAATTTAATTTCTACCTGACTTCTGTTTTCGATTTTAATGTTTTGAAATGACATAATATCAACAGAACAGGCCGTCTGATAGACCACATTTATCTTTCCAAGTTCTTTAATTTGATTTTGAATTTCAATTAATGACTCATTCCTTACAAATGTCAAGGTAGGAGCCTTGATTTCTCGTCTAAGATCGTGCAATAACGTTTCATAATCTTTAATGTGACGGGAAGTTTTTACCTTTGCTGCATACATGTTGATATTGTTTGAAGATCTGGTGACTTTATCCAGAAGTAATATTTCTCTTTCAAGAAGCTGCTTTGTCTCAGAGCTTGAGCTCTCAAAGTTTTGCATTTTCTGTTGTTCCAACGTCTCGCATTTTTCTAATTCTCTCATAGCCTTCTGTTCAAGGGAGTCTAAGAATCCATTAAGTTCCTTGCGAATATTTCCGATTTCATTTTTACACTTTTCCTTTGCTGAAAGAAGTTCTTGTATATTTGACTTCGTGCTTTTCAATATTTCATCAAAATCGTCCTTCAGCTCTACCACTTTCTTAACAAGTATATCAAGTGACGATTTATCAAGGGTTGAACTTATTTCGTCAATAGATCTTGTCTTACATTTTCTATGCTTTATGGTGTGACATGGCTGGCATACTACATCGTCGTGGTCCTCACAATATGTGACAACTCCTAAATTTTGACTACACTCACACAATACAAGGGAAGAAACTCCAGTGTTTGGTGACTGTGGTGCAGATACATCACTTACTGGTAATACTTTATGATTTCTGGATATTTTAAGTCCTTTATGTGACTCTGCGCAAGAGGTGCAAAGGTATTCTTGGCAATCGTTACAGTAATTCGTAGCCTCTTTACTGGTTCCACCATAACAGCAGGGGTCACATAGATGTGAAATCAGTTCATCTGACGTTGCAAGAAGAGACCGGGATCCAGCCAATGATGCCATTATTCTGTGTAATAGACTGAAATAAAAATGTGAACCGACACCTGAATAATAGTGCTCGGTCGCATTAAGTTTCTGCGAGCAGCAACAGCTCAGGATGAGACTGCGCTTATACGCATGCCCACTTGATCTATTGCTACTCGCCTATATCATTACAATAACACATCCCTCTGGCATAGTGCATTCTTTCATATCTCCAAAATGGTTATATTTTCTGGTAAAAAATTGTTACATTTTTTCTTAATTATACCCCAGACGTAGGTTGTTGGTGCTCGTTAGAACTGCCTCATTGATGCCCACTTGATCTATTGCTGCTCACCTATGCTATTACAATAACACATCCTTCTGGCATAGTGCATTCTTTCATAATGTTTTCTAATGAAAATCTGTGACATTTTTTTCTAATTTATACTCCAAACATAGGTTGTTGGTACTCGTTAGAACCGCCTCGTGGAGGCGGTTCTAACGAGTACCCACAACCTTTTTCTTAGAGCAGAAGTAAGTATAATAATGTATACCCCTTTAAACCCCAGTTTCCTCTATATAATGCGGGGTTTAATGGGGTGTCCATTTCACGGTTTGTTAACGTAATGCCAATAATAACTTTTTTCTTACGAGCTGGGCTACTGAGCCGCGTCACGAGAAAATGAACCTTCAAAATCATCTGATCAGTAATGTAACAAATCAGCCTGTTACACCAGATGAGTCGGATCGGAATCATTACTGTTGACCCAGGTAAAGACAGTGCTTCTTTGGATCTTCATGTGGACGGCAATGACTGGTCACAATGCGCGAATGTAGAGCCTGATCGTAGTCTTTGAAGACCGTCTTTGATATACAGCACGTTTTCCGATGACGCGGCTCATATATATTGTTTTATTATACCTCATTAATATTCATAAACTATTCTAGAATTCTGATCAGTTGAGAGCAGCCACGCACAGGGCAACAAATGATCATATTCCCCTACAATATTCCCCTCTGAAGTACAAATGCATTCAAAAGTACAAGTGCGTTCACTCAAAGACTCTCTAGAAATCAGAATTCTGTGTAATAAATAATTTATTTGCCTTGTGTGAACCGTCCATGCTTATAAACCTATTTTTTTTCACTGGGCGACAGGGCTTGAGAAGTCGTTTCATCTCGATGTCGGGTAAAAGTCCCAAACATTGGAAGCAACGCCTCCAAAATGACCTATATAGTGTTGACGGGGACGTTAAACATCAAATCAAACAAAATGTAACAAAACTCACGTAGTGTTGCCTCTGCCCACCCATAGATCTTCAAAACATGTCCTCCCAAATGACGTCCTTAAAGTCACCTGACTTGTGTCATTTGACATATCAGCCAAGGTAAGCGAAAAATGTCTTCTAACAAGAAGACTGAGACAGGTGGCAGCATTCGCTGTCTGTATGAGAAAGCTTATAGGGACCAATAGTATCCAGTAAGTTTACATTGATGACTCAGAAACCGCAGATAAGAAGGCTGAGTTGAATCTTCGCTAGGGGACACATGTCCGAAGTCTTGTTTTTCCTTGACACGTTACAGATATTGTATCTAATAGAAGATAATATTTATATTTTTAGTTTTTAAACATTTTATCTATGGTTTATTTGATTAGGACGTTTTATCGAATACACCAGTTAAGATTAATTTCGGTGTACTTTCATTTTGGTCGAGCTTTTGATGGTCATGGTTTAACATTTTTACACATGAACTGGACTCATCCGTTCATTTTTTGGGGGTTGGGGGATGGGTGGGGGTGGGGTTACGGTCCTTTCAAGATTATTTCACTCATATCGAGCCGATCGTTAATCAGAGGGGTCGAAAACAGGAGTTACCGGAAAAACACCTGACCTTCCGTTGCAGAACTTTGCGTCTCACATGTGACCCGAGCCAGGCTCGAACCCACAGCGGTGAAAGACCTAATGAATAAGAGTCAGCGCTCTTATCCACTAGGCCACGGAGGCCCGCATCCGTTCTTGTAAACAGGCGCTTTAGTGTGTTAGCAAATACTAATGGCTCACTGTTTGCATAGGTACATACTAGTACCGGTCTACAGGGTTGAAAATGTTTACCGGCGTGTTCATCGCGCGCTCTGTTTGTGTGGGTATATAGAACTCTACAATAACTTCAATGTATCGAGGACGCCAGATCATTTAATATGACGGATTCGAACTTTTTCTTGAGTCTCTAAAAAATTCTTCCCTGTAGCCTAGGATAATAAATACTTAGATGGTTCTTATTTCTGCTCAAAAACATAGATTGTTGGTACTCGTTAGAACCACCTCGCCGAGTACCCACAATCGTATACATTGGATGAGAATTATAATTGAAAAATGTCAGGTTTTTTTTTTGATTTTCATTTTTGGTGGTAAAATTTTCAGTATATTTGAATAGGCGTGTTTTCGTTAAGATCGTCTTTGTCTTATCGGGACTCCTCACTTACACACCCTTGTGTTTACTTGAACATCATTCCGTTTTCAAAATACTTCACCCTTGTTCTACAGAACACAATAACCATTACGTCTAAAGAAGCCAGCCATCTGATCTGGATTTACACTGTTTGTTATTCAGTTTGTGAATTAAAAAAGACATATCATATTTTCATTTTGATGGTAAAGTTTTTTTTTTTTTTTTTTTTTTTTTTTTTGTGGGGGGGGGGGGGGGGGTTACGGCCCTTTCAAGATTATTTCACTCACATCGAGCCGATCGTTAATCAGAGGGGGCGAAAACCGGAGTACCCGGAGAAAAACCACCTGACCTTCCGTTGCAGAACTTGGCGTCTCACATGTGACCCGAGCCAGCCTCGAACCCACAACGGTGAAAGACCTAATGAATAAGAGTCAGCGCTCTTATCCACTAGGCCACGGAGGCCCGCATCCGTTCTTGTAAACAGGCGCTTTATTGTGTTTGCAAATACTCACTGTTTGCATAGGTACATAGGTACATACGAGTACCGGTCTACAGGGTTGAAAATGTTTACCGGCGTGTTCATCCCGCGCTCTGTTTGTGTGGGTATATTGAAATCTACAATAACTTCAATGTATCGAGCACGCCAGATCATTTAATATGACGGATTCGAACTTTTTCTAGAGTCTCTAAAAAATTCTTCCCTGTAGCCTAGGATAACAAATACTTAGATGGTTCTTATTTCTGCTCAAAAACAAAGATTGTTGGTACTCGTTAGAACCACCTCGCCGAGTACCCACAATCGTATACATTGGATGATAATTATAACTGAAAAATGTCAGTATTTTTTTTTTAATTTTCATTTTTGATGGTAAAATTTTCAGTATATTTGAATAGGCGTGTTTTCGTTATGATCGTCTTTGTCTTATCGGAACTTCTCACTTACACATCCTAGTGTTTACTTGAACAGTATTCCGTTTTCAAAGTACTTCACCCTTGTTGTACTGAACACAATAAACACTACTTTTTGCAAGCAGTGTAGATCCAGATCAGATGGCTTCTAAAGAAGCCATCTGATCTGGATTTACACTGTTTGTTATTCCGTGTGTAAATTTAAAAGGGCACATCATATTTAGTAATTTAATTGGTTGATTGTCAGAAATGGGTGTGGCAAAATTAATTTATTCACCAGGAAAGGGCTAAATGAGTTCAGTTATCCCAGAGGTAGTAACCATGAACAGCACTTTGCTGAACAACGGGGAGACGGTCTTCCGCCAGCAAACGGCATTTAACACCAGCTATGGGGAAGTTAAACCTCAAATCAAACAAACAAACAATTAACACCAGCTGTGGATAACAAACAAACAAACAATTAACACCAGCTACAGGGAAGATAAATCATTCGATGAAGATATCAGCGAGCAATACTATGGGGCGCCGTTTTACTATTCATTATCTATTTATAGATATCCATAATTATTTATGGATATCCATAAATTGAATTAGGGATTTCCATAATTCGAAATATTCATATTCAAAATTGTTTATGGATATAAAAAATCATTTATGGATGTCCAAAATTTGAATTATCTATTCATAAATCGATCAGAATTAATGATATCCAATAATCGAATTATGGATATCCATTATTCGATTTATTGATATCTATAATTCGAATTATGACATGGATTTCATTAATTCTAATTATGGATATCCATAAATCGAATACTGAGGATCCATTGTCTCCTATTTCAAGTCCTGTTTTCTGAAGAAAATATCAACAATTTGTCGTCTGCTGAGTTAGCCTAGAGAGACAAGATGTGTAACGACAGATGAACAATGGGTTTAAGTATTGCATTGCCCAGCGCACTAAACTGTTCAAGACTACAAATAGATTCGCCGAGCTTTAACATTTGGACAGGCTCATTTCTTATTTGGGTCACATGCGAGACACCAAGTTCTTCATCGGAAAAACATGTGTTTTTCCCCGGGTACTCCGGTTTATTAACGGTCGTCACGAAATAAGTGGAACAGTCTTGAAAGGGCCGTAAACCCGAAACCCCCAGAAAAATTTCAGATTTATTTTACATGTATCTTTTGTAAATTTCAATAGAAAAAATGTATTTTAGCAAACAGTGAAGACACCGATCAGACCCTGCTTACGTCTACGCTGTTTGCAAGTTTACGCTGTTTGCAAGTTTCGTTTTTGCATGTTAAGATTAGTTTTGATATGACAAAACACTTTTTATATCATATTAAGCATGTAATCATTTTCTGGGTCAAATAAGTTACATGTAACGCATAAGAAATCTATTTATATGCTTATCTAGTCATTAAAAGTGACCTAAATTCTCACACAGCGCGCCTATATAGGCAATGGAATAAACTGTGTTTTAGTCTACAACAAATCACGGCAAGAAAGGGCGAGACGAGTAAAAACTGCCAACTTATGTCATCACTAATCGCTTTCCTTGACGTAAAACGGTGTACATAACGTCATATTCTCGCATCGAGAACGTTAGAAAAGGATATAAATGCATGTGTTTCAGTCGATACTCTTAGCTGGATTTCTTTTAACAGTGGCTAAAAGTTGTGAGAATTTGAAGGAAATAACAGCATTATTGCCGAGTTTCAGCGTGTTAGAATCGAAATAGATCAACTCTAGCCAGTGATTTGTTGGGTAATAAATCACAGTTTGTCGGTCAGTTGTAAGTAGACAAATCACGTTTTTTGTCTACTTTACAACTGACCTCCAAACTTTGATTTATTACTCAACAAGTCACAGTTAGAGCTGATCTATTTCTTAAATAAAAATAAACAGAAAGTGAAACATGAGTATAAAATAATTGTCATTGTCTGGATCCTATTATGATCCTATTATGATCCATTTATGATCCTATTATGATGTTGGTAAAGCTTTGGTAAGATTTTTGATATTTTATTCAATTATAATACATCTTATACTTCCATTCCGTTCCTTCCACAGACTGTTGTCAGTTTCTTACGAAAGAATGCGTACCACACAGGCTGGTCGCGCGAAAAGGTGTGGTTAGATAAACTGAGCGGCTCGGCATCAGCTGAAAAGAGTTGACTTGGCCGTTAAAACGCTTAACCAAAATCATATTTAGTGTTTCCCTGGTCCACTCCCAGCGGGCACACAATGTGTATGCAACGTCGCAACAAGGTCGATGTAACGTGACGTTGCCTAGACGTCATTTGTCCACAGGGAGCTCAGCTGTACGTTAATGTTAACAAGGTCGTGTGATGAAAACCCTCAAAAATCCCATTTTTTTTTTAGTGAAAGCTAAACTTGCGAGTAAGTATAAGTTATTTTGATACTTGACGGGGAACATGTGCGATCACATTCCCGGCCTGACCCGAGAGGTTAGGCGAGAGTACATGTAAATATCACTTTCAAGCGTGGAATGTGATCCTATCTCCCCGTCAAGAATCAAAATAACGAGTTTGTTATACTTGAAAGCTTTTTGATGAAATGTACATTTTTGCAATGCTTTCCAAAGGATTCTTTTGCAGAAGTACGTGTTTACACGTGACGTCATCAAACTCGTCCTTCTGCACGCACTATGTTGATCACGGTGCTCAGTCAGAAAATGTTTACGTCATTTTAGAATTCGAATGAGGGTTGAAAATCGGCATCACGTGAACACCCCAGTACACCCTACTTTATATAGAGAAGACTCGGGAGGACGGGGGTATGCATTATATTTTCTTATTTCTGCTCCAAATCATAGGTTGTGGGTACTCGCTAGAACCGCCGCAATGATGCGGTTCTAACGAGCACCCACAACCTATGTTTGCACTATTTTTAAGAAAAATATCACAGATTTTCATCAGAAAAGTAGATATTTTGGAGATATGGAAAAATGTACTATATTGCACGGGTTTGTTCTCGTAACGAAAACAACGAAACAGAGAAGCGCAATCAAAGGTTTTTATATATTATATTATTGTGGTGCATGAAAAATATAGAAACCGGTGCTTCAGCTGAAGTGCACGACCCGCCCGATGCTTTTAGCTTTATGAGTGTTACCATATATGGGTGTGGCGGCCATTTTGGTCATGTGACCAGGACCTTAAACGGTTCCCCCAATAAATGCGCCTTATCGTAAGGAGCAAAAATATATCTTATACTATAGTACTGTATTCTGAATCGTTTGCAGGATAAAATGCATTCTCACTTTTCCACTACAAAAGCATATGTGTCAAAGTTTGACCCAGGCATAAAGAAGGTCAGGGTCAACCCAGGGTCACCATTTTAGCAATTTATGATGGGCCTACGGCCCAGATGCTATTTATCATGTTTCGTGGAAATCTGCCCAGTGGTTCTAGAGAAGACTATTTTTGAAGGGTTTTTACCATATATGGCTTGGCGGCCATTTTGGTCATGTGACCTGGACCCCATGAGCAAATTTTGGTTTCCCCTATCCCATAGAGGCTCCATATGAAATTTGACTTTAATCGGCCCAACGGTTTCCGAGGAGAAGGAGTTCCGGCGAAATTGTTTACATTTTTCGCCTCGGCGAGGCTATACTAAATGGAATGTAATATTTCCAAGTTCATTGGTTAGATCTCATTGATATTTATCAGTATGCCAAAAATTGTTTAAATATTCTAAACGATGAAGTCACTATCACCAATTTTCACAAACGGGTTACGGACGGACAGACAGACAGATCATATATGGCTTGGCGGCCATTTTGGTCATGTGACCTGGACCCCATGTGCAAATTTTGGTTTCCTCCATCACATAGAGGCTCCATATGAAATTTGAGTTCAATCGGCCCAACGGTTTCCGGAGAGAAGCAGTTCGAAAATGTTCACATTTTTCGCCTCGGCGAGGCTATACTAACTGGAATGTAATATTTCGCAAGTCCATTGGTTAGATCTCATTGATATCTATCAGTATGCCAAAAATTGTTTAAATATTCCAAGTGG
The DNA here is from genome assembly GCA_963580285.1 of Lucinisca nassula. Lineage (NCBI taxonomy): Eukaryota > Metazoa > Mollusca > Bivalvia > Lucinida > Lucinidae > Lucinisca > Lucinisca nassula. Next base: position 27,951,168 of record OY757018.1, read on the forward strand.
TTGAGTCACTATCATCAATTTTCACAAACGGGTTACGGACGGACAGACAGACTGACAGACTGACAGAATGACAGAATGACACGGTGATTTTAGGGCACTCTTAGAAAATCAACCGACTTCAGTCGGTCGCTTTTTCTGCGGGTCGTGCAATTTTTATCAACTGCAGTAAATCCAAGATGGCGGAGAAGACCAGGACGAGATACTTACAGGGTATGTGGAAAATAATTGCCGTTGCGCTGTCCAATTAAAAGCCTGGAAATTTCTATACAGTATAACAAATATCATTATGTCATCCTTTTGCACCATACGTAAATTGTAGGGGCTCGAGGGACCGCCTCATTGAGGCGGTTCCACAATGAGGCGATTTTAACGAGCACCCGCTTTTTATTTATGTAGCAGATTTTTGGTAAATTGTTGTAATAATCGACTCAAAATTTATTACTCTAGATGATTCCCACCCGCTTTGTTCAACGAGCAGTCTTTTGGATGGACTGTTGTATTAATCGACCAAACGTTACTGTTACTCCAGAAGATTTCCGCTTGTTATTGTCCACGTGACTATCGCTGACCATGTTCTGTTTGTTTGATATGAGGTTTAACGTACCCGTCAACACTGTATATGTCATTTTGGAGACGTTGCTTCCAATTTTTGGGACGTTTAACCGACTTTGAAATGAAAGGACATCTAAAGCCCTGTCGCCCAATTAAACCAATAGGGTTTAAAAGCATGGACGGTCCGACTCGCAGCAGGCATAGACCCTCTAACCGGTTTACCAGTACACGTGTGCGGTCAGCTTCAGACAGACAGACAGACAAAACGTTTATTCTCTCAAGACATATAGCATGGCATATGAGGAAGATACACATTACTACATGATAACGAAGGTGCGTTACGTTTGAGTAGTTAGCAGTTACGAGGACCAGGCATATATAGACAAAATAAGGTAAAGTAGAAGTAAAACAAAGATCAGGAATCGATACAATTAACTTACTCCACCCAACAAAGACACCAAAGGGAAAGAAACACAAACATTAAGCGACCAGACCATAATGGAAACCTAAACAAAGGAAGGCCATAAGGACAGTTACTTTCCCACAAAATGGCCATATGGCCATCCAAAATAAAAAGACACAAGTGATACACACAGCAAGTAACAAACAACAACATAAATAAACCGCCACAGAAGAACCGCCTTGGAACGGTCAGTGGAAAGATTTCCACTCGGTTACTTTACGAGCTGTGTGCCAACATGCATATTTTTTTTTTTTTTTTTTTTTTTTGTAGCACTATTTTAAATTTCCTTCAATGTCTACAGAATCATCTAAAACTTTGCTATAGCTTCAGTGACAAAGCAAAAGTACTGAGCAAAATGGGAGTGGCTTAAACAATTAACATTATTCGGGTTTGTAAACTCATTCAACAAATTGTCAGGTCAGACTGCACTGAAGCGTAACGTTTCAGGCTTGACAAGCGCTTTTACTCCTCATGTTCTGATTTGGATAACAGTCAATTGTTAGAAATTGAATCTAGAGCTGGAACTTGGTATTGCAAAGACTGCAAAGCTGACTGTGGTCTTTGCAGTGGTGCTGTCCTTAATGGCCACAAAGCCGTTCAGTGTGATCAATGTGAAATGTGGATACACACTGACTGTTCCTTCATTTCAGATGCAGAATATGGCACTTGGGTAATATCAAGCTGCCACTGGATATGTCCAAAATGTGAGGTCTGTAACTTTTCAGACTCCTTCTTTGATGAATATGTAGAACTAAGTAAGCCAAACAGGCTTGAACCTCTGTCACAGGATAAGAGAGGTACATCTTCGACTGCTGATGAAACTAAGTCAAATTTTGTGAAAGGTTTGAAACTTTGCAGTATAAACATAAATGGAATTAGAGGGAAAATTCTTGAATTTTTAGATTTCCTCGATACATCTCAACCTCCTATTGTTGCTATTCAGGAAACAAAGATTGCCAGTTCAATTACTACATCTGAGCTTTTCCCTGAAACTTGTCAGTACTGTGTCTACAGAAAAGATAGGAACTCTCATGGCGGTGGGGTGATGTTGCTCATTCATAGAGACATCCCTCACATGCCTTCATGGAACTTGAAAATGACACCGAATCGGTCTGGGTTAAGGTTTTTGCAAATAAAACTTCCCACTTCCTAGCAAGTTGGTATCGACCACCAAATGATACAATCGAAAACTTCCAGTTGTTTAAAGACCAACTGGATTGCATTAAATCGCAGCATAAGGGTAAAAAAACTCCCGGCTGTACATGTTCTGGGTGACCTCAACTTCAGACACATTGCTTGGCCCGACAGGTTCAGCAAACAAGGCACAATGCTGAGTCAGTCGGAAGGACAAATATTAATTGACATTATGAACGATCATGGCCTTGAACAAATTGTTAACTTCACCACTCGTGATAAGAACATATTGGATCTGATCCTTACGACTTGACCAGGACAATTCGAAGACATTCATTCCCCAGATAAACTAAGTGACCACGACGTTGTCTCCGGATATTAAAAAATTCACATCCCACCAATAAAGAAACCTCGGAGGAAGGGGTACTCATATCAGAAAGGTGACTTTGAAACTATGAGGAAGGATGCACTCAGAATTGCAAAGGAGAATTTCTTTAATGGTCATTCAGATGCTCGGTCTGTACAGGAGAATTTTGATTTGATAACTTTTTTCATTCATACTTCGGCCGAAAATCATATCCCCTCAAAAACTAGTAGGTCTGTATCTTCTATTCCCTGGATCACTCCAGAGATAAGAAGGAAAATTCGCAGAAGGAATAAGATTCATGCAAAGGCAAAAAAGACGGGAAGTGGTAAACTCCGGACAAAATTTGAAAACTTGAGACGTGAAATCAAGACTGATATAAAAAAATCAGCATGATTTGTATGTGAATAACTTGGTAGGTGATGAATAGGCAAATCCCAGAGACTTCTACAGATATGTTAATAGCCAGAAGAAAGACAGGCAAGGTATCCCGCCCCTTAATAAAAGAGGAGGGGACGGGGTTGCTGAATCAGACTCTGAAAGGGCAGAGGAACTAGTTGGTCAATTCAATGATGCGTTTAATAAAACTGAGTTCACGGAGGTTCCATTGGCTGGAAGATCGGCCCCATTCATGAATAATATTGTTGTGACAGCTGCAGGTGTGATCAAATTACTTCAAGGCTTAAACCCAAGTAAGGCCTTAGGACCTGATGAGCTTCATCCTAGAGTCCTGAAGGAACTAGCAAATGAGTTGGGTCCAGTTTTTGCACACTTGTTTCAACAGTCTCTTGATACGGGTGAAATCCCCAAAGAATGGCTCTTAGCAAACATCTGTCCACTCTTCAAAAAAGGAGATAGGGCTCTTGCCCGTAATTATCGCCCTGTGTCTCTGACATATAGTCTGCTCAAACATCATGGCCCACTTGGACGAACATAAACTTTTGTCAGACAGACAACATGCATTTAGGAAAAGGCACAGTTGTGAAACTCAGCTAAGCACAGTTATTAATGACTGGGCAAAAATCTTGGACAAAGGGGGACAGGTGGACACATTTATTCTGGACTTCGAGAAGGCTTTTGACACCCCTCATCATGAACTACTTAAATCTAAGTTATTTGGTTATGCAATTGGGGAAAACACCCTCAAATGGATAGATTCCTTTCTTTGCTACAGAAAACAGCGGGTTGTTATTATTGGCGTATCTTCGGAGTGGGCTCCAATTTTGTCTGGAGTCCCGCAAGGGACCGTTCTTGGTCCACTTTTGTTCTCCCTGTACATCAATGATATTTCCACTGACATTGACTCAGAAATAATACTGTTCGCAGAACACTGTGTTTGTTACCGGGAAATTAGATATACAGATGACTCATATAAACTTCAGGCTGACATAGATAGATTAGGATGTTGGGCACGTAAATGGGGCATGAGATTTCAGCCAGTTAAATGCAATATTATGCAGATAACTAGGAAGAGATCTAATAAAGTTGAGGCTTCTTACACCTTAGAGGGAACGGTCCTCGAGAATGTGGACTCCATTTAATACCTTGGAGTGACAATCTCACACAACTTGAGATGGAATACTCATATTGGCAACATGTGTACTAAGGCAAATTGAACGCTTGGTTTCCTTAGGCGAAATCTTCATCAGTGCCCTCAGGATGTAAAAGAGGCAGTATATAAAGGTCTTGTTCGCCCAATCTTGGAATGTGGTAGTTGTATCTGGAACCCCAGTGGAGTGATCCTTAACGATGAAATTGAGAAAGTTCAGAATAGAGCTGCTAGCTTTGTAACAGGCAATTACTGCTTTGAAACTGGGAGCATGACTGGAATACTTGGAAAATTAAAATGGGAGTCTCTCAAGAAAAAGAGAAAAGACAGTAGGCTAATCCTTTTATACAAAGTTCTAAAGGGTGCTGCCAGCATTCCAACAGATGACCTTGTTCCCCCAGCTAGACACTGTAGAAATCACCATTCGTTGGTGTTTCAGACCCTTAGCGCAAGAACTGACATTTTTAAAGAGTCGTTCTTCTCCAGAACCATAAGAGATTGGAATGCCCCTCCCGATTCGATTATTTCGACAACTGAAGTTGCTGATGATTGTGTAGCTAAATTTACCTCTTTGGTTTGAGCTAGGGACTAACTTCCCACATCACAGGTCCTGGTGTATGAATGTCATTTGACGTGTCACCAGTAACAATTCTGATACAAATTCTGATTGACACGTACACGTAAATAGGAACAAAATCGAGGCCGTGTAGTTTTACAAAAACTGTGGACGTTGCAGTATTGGAAGAAAAAAAAACAAATACATGTAGGGGATAGTGATTCACTTATTTTCCTCGTGGGCTTTGATATTGATTAATACTTCATAGATGGATAATGATAATAACCTCAAGCAGGTGTGTATCGAAAAACCGAGTCAACGTCGAATCAACGCCAAGATGTTGATTCAGCGGCGATATGGTGTCATGGGCACTTTGAATGCAATATACATGTCCGCCCCCACCCTTCGGGGCTTGAAGAAGTAAATGGGTTGCATGATGCTTCCACGCAGAGCTGAAACCGACCCGCACACGAGTACTGGTAAACCGCTTAGAGGATCTAAGCCTGCCCAGGCAAAGCGGTGCGAGTCCATGCTTATAAACCCTATTGGTATCACTGGGCGACAGGGCTTGAGATGTCATTTCATTTCAACGTCGGGTAAAAGTCCCACAAAATTAGAAGCAACCTCTCCCAAATGACCTTTACAACGATACAAACAAACCATACAATATACATGTACACTAAAAGAATTTGAGTTAGTGGGTCAGCCCTTTTTACACCGACATGCAATACATTGACCAGTCTTGTTATAACGACCATTTCACTGCAACGAATCCTTTGCTCAAAATAAGACGATTAATAGAGATATTCAAGACTATTGTAATTAATTTATCCTATACCCTCCAAGAACAAATGCTGCGGATACCCGTTAGACCTCAGCGAAGCGACTCTATCAAATGTCCACAACATTTGTTTCTTGGTGTAACCAGTGCTTCAGCTGAAGTGCACGACCCGCCGGATGCTTTTAGTTTTATGAGTGTTACCATATATGGGTATGGCGGCCATTTTGGTCATGTGACCTGGACCTAAAACGGTTCCCCCCAATAAATGCGCCTTATCGTAAGGAGCAAAAATATATCTGATACAAAGAATGTCAAGGTCAACCCAGGGTCACCATTTTTTCACTTTATTATGGGCCTACGTCCCAGATGCTATTTATCAACTTTCGTGGAAATTTGCCCAGTGGTTCTGGAGAAGACTCTTTTTGAAGGGTTTTTACCATATATGGCTTGGCGGCCATTTTGGTCATGTGACCTGCACCCCATGAGCAAATTTTGGTTTTACCCATCCCATAGAGGCTCCATATGAAATTTGACTTCAATCGGCCCAACGGTTTCCGAGGAGAAGCAGTTCGACTATTTTCACATTTTTCGCCTCGGCGAGGCTATACTAAATGGAATGTAATACTTGGCAAGTTCATTGGTTAGATCTCATTGATATCTATCAGTATGCCAAAAATTATTTAAATATCCCAACCGGTTAAGTCACTATCACCAATTTTCACAAACGGGTTACAGACGGACAGACAGACTGACAGAATGACACGGTGATTTTAGGGCACTCTTAGAAAATCAACCGACTTCAGTCGGTCGCTTTTTCTGCGGGTCGTGCAATTAAGAGAACCAGTCCTTTATTACCTAATATACTACTCCTTAATTCGCTATGTACAGTGACAAATTATTAGGAAACAGAGTTTTCTGTAAAGTCCAATCCCTCATTACCTCTGCTCTCTCGCCGCTCTTACCGAAACGAAATGCAAGAGCGACAAGTAAGAACAGGGAAAGGATGACTACATGAATAACATATAGTTCAGCAATCAACATTTCAGAAGGGAAAAGATAACCTCAGGTACCTGGCGTCCAAACAACGTCGTGTCAGCGTCAGTGTAAAATTACACTGACACTAATACGACGCTGCACCTTCGCCGTGCGGCTGTCAGGTTATTTTTGGCTGCATTATTTTTGAAATTCTATATGTACAAGCAGGGTAAAGAGAGACAAAATAGTTTGATAAAACAAGAAAGAAAGAAACGAAAAATGGTGCCCAATGTCATCCCCCCAACCACACCATCACGTGAACAAGTCCGTGAAATGAAGACCCCCCATACCCAACTTTATATTGAGAAAACTGGGCTTTATGGGGGTATACATTTTTTTTTATTTTTGCTCCAAGACATAGGTTGTGGGTTTTCGTTAGAACCGCCTCAATGAGGCGGTTGTGGGTTCTCGTTAGAACCGCCTCAATGAGGCGGTTCTAACGAGCACCCACAACCTATGTTTGCAGTATTTATAAGAAAAATATCACGGATTTTCATCAGAAAAATGGCCATTATGGAGATATTAAAAATGCACTATGTCGCGCGGGTGTGTTATCAAAATGCAAAACAGATTCAATACCGAATCAGCGCCGAATCAACGCCAAGATGTTGGTTCAGCGTCATTTGGATGACATGGGCACGACGAACAAGACCACAACATACAAAATACATGTACAGATAAAGAATTTTAAGTTAATGATAATGATATGATTATTTGGAAAAGTTAATTCCCTCGTTATCTCTGCTCTCCTGTGTCGCTCTTACCGAAACGAAATGCAAGAGCGACAGGTAAGAGGAGGATGAATAAAATATATATACAGCACTAAAAATTTCAGAAAGACGTGTTTCTATTAAAAATAACGTCTAAACAACGTCGTGTCAGCGTTAGTCGTCATCAGACGTTTCTGGTGAAGACGCTTAGTTACGTCACTCACTAAAGTTAGATTTCTGTCTGACATTTTTTTAAACCTCACATAAAAGCAGCTTAAGCCAATGGGCGAGATGGAATTTTACAGCACTGCTAGATCAAAGCACTTACGGTTCTTATACTGGTGGGTTCATTCTTCTGAATGTAGTGTTAGAAAATAGTCTTAACCCTTTTTGTACCAAATGGAATCTTCCTCCTTAAATGTAGCCGAAGTCCATTTCAAAATTCAAGGGAAAAGGTTTTGTTTAGTAATTTTAGAAACTGGCTGTATGAGTCACTGGCAAACAGCGTGGGCGCTGATCAGATGCCGCGTTCTGCGGCGTCTTATTCTGGGCCTGCACTGTTTGCCAATTATTTGTTTTGGGGTTTCCAATATAAAATGGGTTAAGGGAGACATAGCCTATTTCGTTTAACCCCTACGCAAACGGTGTAGAACATGATCAGACGCCTTATTCTGTGACGTCTAATCTGGGTCTACACTGTTTGCCACTGACCAAACATATGAACCAAGTCTGACATTTTGCAGGACGTAAGCGTAAAGATTTGAATGGTAGTTCTTGGTGACTTCATCGGAATCCAAACTGAAGTTTGTCACACCGTACAAACGGGTGCGTCGAAGACAGATTACTGTCTCTAAGACAGATCACGGAAAACGTTTCATAGAAAGGGTAGGTGAAGTTTTTTTGTTTGTATAACTCGAGAAGGCAATCTGTTGACTTTTGCTGCTACTAGAGAAGACCATAAATGCCTGGAGATACCGCAGCAACATTCTGACTATAAGGCTTTTCCAGTTCGTTGAAAAATATTTTCATCGAAAATTTTATGAAGTTTTGTTTTCGGCGTCAAGTGTACGTCTACTGAACAAAATATGTTATATTCACTAACTCATGCTAAAACTACGATTATTCAGCAGCATTTCTGCCAAATTGGACCGTATAACTCGGTTAAATAAACAAACTATGCACCCCTAAAGAGACCAGGTGCCCAAAAAATGCTGTCTCTAACTACAGATTGTTTTTTATACGACTGTCCACAAACACAGATCAGAGATTTCGAAGGCTAACATTGATGACAGATCGGACGATTTCGGTTCCATCTTCTATAAAGACAAATTCTGGATGACTTAACACCAGCAACTTCGGTGGAATCTATTTCATGCTAGCTCCAGGGCATTACTTGAAACAATGTTGCAATTGATTAACATAGAGACCGCTCTATAATCATTTATATTTCCTGTCAACACACAAATTGTGCAATCAGTAGAAGCCTCCGTGGTGTAGTGGTTATGCTACTTGCCTTGTGAACAAGGATTCGCGGGATCGATCTCGGGCTTCACCAGACTTTTGGATTTGTCTTTAAACCGATGTCCCGTCTCCTTAGGTGACCTTAGCTGTTAGTGAGACGTACAACTCTCCTTCTCTCTCTCTCTCTCTCTCTCTCTCTCTCTCTCTCTCTCTCTCTCTCTCTCTCTCTCTCTCTCTCTCTCTCTTAAGCAATCAGTAAACATTTGAGGCTTTATTTGTTTAATTTTCTTCTGCTTGTACTTTTTTATTTCCTAGATGTCACACGGCTCAGCGATTTCTGTGTTTTAATTTGTTTGTTTGTAACGTCTCCGTCAACACTGTAAAGGTCATTTTGGAGGCGTTGCTTCCAATTTTGTGGGACTTTTACCCGACATCGAGATGAAATGACATCTCAAGCCCTGTCGCCCAATGAAACCAATAGGGTTAATTAGCATGGATGGTCCGCCTCGCTCAGCGGTTCCTGGACAGGCTTAGATCCTCAAAGCGGTTTACCAGTACTAGTGTGCGGGCCGGATTCAGCTCTGCGTGGAAGCATCATGAAGCCCATATATTTCTTCAAGCCCCTATTGGCGGGGGCGATACTCTGTATTGTAATTAGATAGGAATTCAATATTGAAAGTAAACAGCTGACGTTCGTGCGAATATCTGGTTGTGCCATTTCTTTTTAACATCAAACGCCATGTATTTTTATTGCACGAACAAGGTTGCACAATGCAATAATGAACATTAAATAGGTCGTTATGCAAACGGTGCAGAGGCGACCATGAACAACAAGATGGTACGTGCGTATGTATTAACCAATTCAGTACCACAAACCCTGAAGAGGTACCTTTGCAAACAGTGCAGGCCCAGATCAGACACTTCAGAATGCAAACGGTGCAGAGGCGACTATGTATAACAAGATGATACGTGCGTCTGTGTTAACCAATTCAGTACCAGAAACCCCTAAAGAGGTACCTTTGCAAACAGTGCAGGCCCAGATCAGACACTTCAGAATGCGGTAATGCGGCGTCTGATCAGGGCCTACACTGTTTGTAAAAAACTGAACCATTTTCTGAATAAATTCTGAAGAAAACACAGTCTAACACCCCTAAATATCGAAATCAACTCCTGCCATATTTAAGGTGGAAGATTCCATTTGGTACAAAAAGGGTTAACTTTAATTCACTCGGCGCCGATTGTGGGATATATTCCCGTACAAGACAAGAGCCATAATCTGAGTCACACTGAGGCTGTGGTTCTCATCACGTTAGGTCCGTGTACTGAACACCCCTCTTCAACTTGCTTATATAGAGTAAACCTTTGTTTACAGGGGGGCACATTATTTTTTCTTATTTCTGTTTAAAGACATAGGTTTTTGGTTCTCGTCATACCATCTCAATGCAACAGTCCTCACGAGCACCCTCTACATATGTTTGGAGTATTGAAAAGAAAATATCACACTTTTTCACCAGAATATACCGTTTTGGAGGTATGAAAGAAAGCACTATATCACACGGCTGTGTTATCGTAATTTGATCTGTTTGTACAGCTTTGCAGTTTAGTTTAGCACTTGTTATGTACAGTGCTCCATGTTAGTGTGGCTGAATCAAATAATGTACACGTTCCTCCATATTTGGCATTAGGACTTTTGTTTTACGTTTCAATAAAATGAAAAAAGAAAATTCTACAAGTTGGTCCGTGTTTGAATGGAAAAACTTCTTTAGTATGATTAAACATGATGATAGTAATGGGTTTTTGTTTGTTTGATTTGGGGTTTAACGTCCCCGTCAACACTGTATAGGTCATTTTGGAGACGTTGCTTCCAGTCTTGTAGGACTTACCCGACCTTGAGATGAAATGACATCACAAGTCCTGTCGCCCAATGAAACCAATTGGGTTTATGAGCATGGACGGTCCGATTTGCACCGCTTTGCCTGGGCAGGCTTAGATTCTCAAAGCGGTTTACCAGAACTCGTGTGCGGTCGGTTTCACCTCTGCGTGGAAGCATTATGCAGCCCATTTATTTCTTATTTATTTCTTCGAGCCCCGATGGGCAGGGGCACTTGCGCGTCTGGGCGTGCGCGCGTGCGTGCGTGTGTGCGTGTGTGTGTGTGTGTTCCACCAACAGCTAAAGTCATACGGTTTAAAGACTCAGCCGAAAGTGTGGACATAAAGAAAACACGCCTAAAAAAATACAATATAACCCACAAGCGGCGCCGAGTGAATTAAAGTTGACCCTTTTTGTACCAAATGGAATCTTCCACCATTTCGATATTTAGGGGCGCCGGGCTGTGTTTTCTTATAATTTACTCAGAAAATGGTTCAGCTTTTTACAAACAGTGCAGGTCCTGATCAGAAGCCGCATTACCGCATTCTGCAGTGTCTGATCTGGGCCTGCACTGTTTGCCAAGGTTCTTCTTTAGGGGTTTCTGGTACTGAATTGGTTAATACAGACGAACGTACCATCTTGTTGTACATGGTCGCCTCTGCACCATTTGCATAACGACCAATTTAAGGTTCATTATTGCATTGTGCTACCTTGTTCGTGCAATAAAAATACATGGCGTTTGATGGTAAAAAATGGCACAACCAGATATTCGCACGAACGTTAGCTGTTTACTTTCAATAACGAATTCCTAACTAATTACAACACAGAAATCGTTGAGTCGTGTGATATCTAGGAAAGAAAAGGTACGGGCAGAAGAAAATTAAACAAATAACGCCTCAGATGTTTACTGATTGCACAAGAGAGTGAGAGAAAGAGAGAGAGTTGTACGTCTCACTAACAGCTAAGGTTACCTAAGGAGACGGGACCTCGGTTTAAATATGTTCTATAAAAGGGTCATCCTTTGGAAGCAAGGAATACACCACAGAAGTGAAAAATATGGAGTGTACATGTTTGCTGGGCCAGACTAGCTAGTTTCGGCCAATTATGCCTCATCAGTGACCCTCAGATATTTTCAAAATTCCACAATGGAATCAATGATCCCAAAGGAAAAGAAAATATAATCTACACTATGATGTAGGGCAGGAAGACGTTTTACCGCCGCCACACATTCCCACACACCAGGTGTAGTGAAGTTAAATATGTTCTATAAAAGGGTTATCCTTTGGAAGCAAGGAATACACCGCAGAAGTGAAAAATATGGAGTGTACATGTTTTCTGGGCCAGACTAGCTAGTTTCGGCCAATTAGGCCTCATCAGTGATCCTCAGATATTTTCAAAATTCCAAAATTGAATCAATGATCCCAAAGGACAAGAAAGTATAATCTACACTATGATGTAGGGCAGGAAGACACATCCCAAAGTCTGGAGAAGCGCGGGGTCGATCCCGCGAATCCTGGTTTACAAGGCAAGTAGCATAACCACTACACCACGGAGGCTTCTACTGATTGCACAATTTGTGTGTTGACATGAAATATAAATGATTATAGAGCAGCCTCTATGTTACTCAGTTGCAGCATTATTACAAGTGATGCCCTGGAGCTGGCATGAAATAGCTTCCACCGAAGTTGCCGGTGTTAAGTCATCCAGAATTCGTCCTTATTGAAGATGTAACCGAAATCTTCTTTTTTTTTTTTTTTTTTATTTATTTTTTTTTCCACTAGCATGTTCAAATATCATACAGCATACAAAATAGTAATTTCTATAGAGTGTGCTCTTAACTAATATCCATTTCTGGATGCTTTCATGCGATATACAATGGCGGCATCATCACGAAAAAAAAAAAAAAAAAAAGGAAAAACGCCTATTCAAATACACTGCAAACTTTACTGCCGAAAAGGCAAAATTTTCAAGATGAAAAATTGTGATATTCTTCATTGTGATACCCCATCCGAAACATAGACCGCGGGCGCACGCAAGAACCGCCTCATCGAGGCGGCTCCAACGAGCGCCCACAATCCATTCCCAGAGCAGAGATAGGGAAAAACAAAAAGATTACCCCTGTAAATCCCAGTTTTACTGTATAAAAATGGGCTTCATGGGGGTCGAAATTGTATAGGCGTTTATTCGTGATGAGACATATAAAGTGTAGCATTACGTCCACAAAAGCGCAATGAATTTCATTACAGCTCTGGAGAGTTGTTTTGTTCAGTTACTCCATGACGGATTTCACTGAGCGCTTGAGTAAACATCGTTAGAGAGTTTGTACATGGATAGGATTTAGTGTAGTTTTCACGTGCACAAACACGATGCTGGTCTATTTCAGGTAAGGTTTACTATTATTATCGTTTTATTGCGATTCGTCAACCTAAGATTTTTAAAGTGATACCACCCAGCAGGCACACGTCACCATGGCAACGTCGAATCGCCGCCGGCGAAACGCCATAATGTCGCACTGACGCTGATGTATAAGTTGTGGGCAACGCACAACGCTGACGGGGACGTTAAACCCCAAAACCAAAAAAAAAAAAAAAAAAAAAATACCACATAACTGAAGTTAGTAAGTGTACAAGTATTTCTTAGTTAAAATAGCTAGCTTTAACCAGCAAGATATGTTTTTTTTTCTCTGTACGCCCCACTAACGCGGATGCTACGCCACAGTAATGCCATGACCACAAACACACGTCGATCCGACGTCATATGCCTGCTGGCCATATCAAGAAATTATGAACTCTTCCCATTAACCCATCTAGTATCAGAAGCCCAAAACGGGCACCCTGGTAAACAGTGCAGGCCCAGATCAGACGCCACAAAATTTGGCATCTGATCAGGGCCCCTACTGCCTGCCAAAAGTTTAGTCACCCTCCAAACAACTTTCAAAGAAAACACAACCTGACACCATTAAATTTTAAATTAACTCCCGCCGCCCACAAAGAGGAAGACTCCATCTGGCGCAAAAAGGGCCAATAAAACAAACCCGTGCAATTCATGAACTGAGGATAACATGTTCTAAAGGTTATCCTTTGGCAGCCAAGAATGCACCGTAGAATTGAATGGTATGGAGTTTATAAGTATTTTTGGGCCCAGACTACTGAAGTAGTTTCGGCCCGTTCGGTTGATAAGGACTACGCTTCAAAAAAATTTAACCATTTTCCCCAGTTTTTTCATAAATATTGGAAAGCGATCAGTTTTGATCGCTATCATTTTTTCGATGTGTATCAAAAAGGTGACTTCTTTTATCCATTCTGCTATACTTGGCCGATTACCATTTATACGGCATTTATAAATGTAATATCTAGTTAATATCAATATGTAATTAATCGGATTATTATTTTCATTTACAGTTGTTACGCCTAGGATGGCCCGTTGCATGTCTATATTAAGTAGATAGTTACTTCTTTCGTATAACCACAATTCAATACGTTCCCAAAATTCCATTATTATGGTGCAATGCCAAAATATGTGTTCCAGCTTTTCTGGAAAGCGTTTGCAAAATGTACATAAATTATCTTGTTTAATGTTACACTTAAATAAGAAATCATTTGTTGCTAAAATTCGATGAAGTAGCCTATATTGAAACCAATGTAATTTGGTATTATTACAACATTTTGCGGGGATATTGTACAGTTGCAACCAATTTAAATGACTTTGTTCAAATATTGCGTTCCACTTAACTTGGCTACTTGGGACGATATTCTTTTTGTTGATTAGCTCATACATATCCCTACTTCCTCGTTCACTTTTATTAATACTTATATTACAAATGGTAGATAATTATTTGTTAGTATGATATTATTTATTGCAATTTCTTTATTTCTAATAAAGAGTTCTACCGCTGCTCTAATACCATAAAACTGTATAAAATTAGTTTGCACCTCATACCTTTGGGTGAACTGATCGTAGTTCATGAGGTTTCCATCATCATTGAATAGGTCTTTAATATAGTGAATGTGTTTATCATACCAATGTCGATAGAAAATTACTTTATTATTAATTTTTAATTCTTTATTATTCCATAAGTTCGTTGACAATATGTCCTCAAATTTGGTAGGAATTTGTTTTTCACACACAAATAGCCATGCTCCTAGTACATTATTCCAGAATGTATTACTTCTTCTTGTTTTTAAGGTTCGGGCGAAGTCTAAGCCCCTGTGAATTAAGTCTTCAACTTTCGTATAATTTTGTTTCAAAGATTGTTTTATATTTTGAGTCATTTTTTATTAACCGTCTTATCCATGTTGATTTCAGTGCATAAATATAGTTTCTTAGGTTTATCATTTTTAGTCCTCCGGTTTCATAGTTTTGCATTAATAGTTCTCTTTTGACTCTATCTGTTCCTGACTGCCAAATAAAGTGAAAAAATTTCTTTTGTAATGTATTTATTAATTCATCTTTTGGGTCCGGTAGAGCTATGAATTGGTGATTTAATTTAGATATAATTAGTGTTTTAAAACTGTTATGCGCCCGAATGGAATTAATTTTCTTTTAGACCACTGTTTCAGTTCGACATCAATCTGTTTGATTTTTTTGTTATAATTGATTTCAGTCATTGTGTCGAGATTGCAAGAAAATTTTATTCCTAGTATTTCAAAATCTGTTTGATTCCAATTAAGGTTTAGTCGATGATTAAAGGTTTCCCCACTAAACTTTCTGCATCCTATCCATACCGCTCTTGTTTTTGAATTATTCACTTTCAAGCCCGACATTCTTGCAAAAACATTTAAAATTGAAATAGCTGTTTCTAACGATTGTTGTGACCCATCTAGTATCATCAGCAAACTGAGATAATAAGTACTCAACATCTCCAATCTTTATCCCGTTAATTGCAGTATTTTGTTTTAAAATCAACGACAAGACTTCCGCACATAATAAAAATATATAGGGAGAAGAAGGATCGCCTTGTCTGCAGCCTCTGCCGATGTTGAAAAAGTCTGACAGAAAACCACTTTGAACTATAGCGGACACTGTGTCATTGTAAAGAACAGAAATCCATTTTTTAATTGACGGACCAAAACTGAAAAAAATCTAAAACATTATCAATGAACTCCCATGATATAGAATCAAACGCTTTTTCAAAATCTACAATTAAAAGAAGTCCCGGTAAATGTTCCTTATCTACGTGATCCATTATGTCATATATAAGTCGCGTATTTTCCCCTATATAACGACCACTGATGAATCCTGTTTGGTCGGAAGATATAAGTTTTGATAATACAGACTTTGACCTGTTAGCAATACATCCGGATGCAACTTTGTAAATTACGTTTAGCAAAGTAATTGGGCGCCAGTTTTTTAGAAAATGCCTTGGTTTATCTCCCTTTGGTATGCATGTTATAATACCTCGTCTTTGTGTAATAGAAAATTTGCCCACTGAATAACTTTCATTTATCGCACGTTTTATAAACATTTCTAAATCTTTGAAGAAAAATTTAAAAAACTCCACCGTGAATCCATCTGATCCCGGACTTTTGTTATTTTTCATATTTTTCAGTACAAGTGCTATTTCATCTTCCGTAATAACTCCTTCTATTTTTGAATTATCTAGTTGTGTCAAAACAGGATGATCAAGAGTGTTTAAAATTTCTTTATAATCTGTTTCTTGACTTTTCTCTTTTCTTTTGTATAGATCAGAATAGAAGTTTTTTATTTCTTTTAGAATGTCTTGTTGCTCATGTATTATATTACCGTCATCTGTTTGAATTTTTGGTATTGTTTTATTAATATAATTTCTAGATTCTAAACTGCAAAAGTATTTTGTTGGTTTTTCACCTTCCTCTGCCCATTTTATTTTTGCCCTAATCATTACACCTTGTATTTTTTTCTTTTCGTAAATGTTCAAGTTCTAACTTTTTATTTTTTATCATTTCGGTATCAATATGTTCTAATTCTTCCATCTGTTCGATTTCTTTTTCTAACTGCTCTTCCTTTTGTTGATTTTTTTCTTTTCTTGTATGATGAATAAGAAATTGTTTTGCCACGTATTTCCATTAATAAAGTTTCTAAAAAAAGTTGATCAGAAATTGTTAACTGAAAATCATTTTCATTACTTGAAATGTATTCTAAATTATACACTGGAATCATATATTGTTGTTTTAAGTCTTTAATACAGTTTTTAACTTCCTTAATGTAATCATTATCTTTTAATAGGCTATTGTTAAATTTCCATAAACCGCGTCCTCTCTTAAAATCATTCATTTGAAAAGCGATAACAACAGTTGAATGATCCGATCTGTAACTCGGTAGGATTGTATGACTTAGAATGCTGGGCATGAAGTTTTGTGTAACTAATAAGTAATCCAGCCGTGCTTGTTTAAGTGGATTTGGTTTTCGCCATGTATATTTCCTTTCATATTCATACAATTCTCGGAATGGGTCCACTAAGTCAAATTCTTCTTTTATTGATGAAATACATTCCTTTGCCCTAGGATTATTTACATGTAAATAATTAAAAGAGTCAAGATTCTGGTCTTGAATTACATTAAAATCTCCACATAAGATACATGTCTCATTACCTATTTCTTCTATATTGTTAGCTATATTTCTAAAAAAGTCGGGTGAGTCTTCGTTTGGCCCGTATATGTTAACTAAAGTTAAGCGTTTTCCCTCAATTTCTAAATCCAACAAGATAAAATTACCGTCACCATCCGTTTTGGATTTTAAGACTCTATATTCCAAATTATTATTAAACAAAATACACACTCCTTTAGCGTTTGATGTATAGGAGCTACAATATATATTCCCACCCCATTCTGCGCGAATATATGGTTCCAAATTTTCAGTGAAATGGGTTTCTTGAAGGCAGCAAATGTGAAATTGTTTCTTCCGTAAGTAATGAAATTTATCCTTGCGCTTTTGTGGATCATGCAATCCTCTTACATTCGAGGATGATATTTAATCTGATTATGCAACGCCATACTCTATTAAAGGATATATAAAAACCAGCATAAAAAAAGAAGAAGAAGAAAAAAAAAAAAAAAAAAAACAGCACAGAACAAAAAAGTGCCACAATGCATGTAGTTTTGCTTCCAGACTGCTAGCAGTTTTTATGAAATATAGAGAAGAAACAAACAAAATACTAAAAAAAGAAATAATATAACAAATAAGAAAACTCGTGCATACTGACCATACACGAAGGTATGTGACCTTTATATTTCCACAAGTCATTTCATGGAGATATTGTCAAAGGTCACTTTTCCTTACCATGTTTGACAATCAAATCCTTTGCAGAAATACACGAGTAAACCAGTGAATATATACGTAAATGAGAGATACATAGATGTGACGTACAATTAGTTAGCCTTTTATAAACACAGCACACCTAACCCTCATCTTGCTGCCCTACCCTTGCAAACAGTGTAGATCCAGATCAGATGGCTTCTGAAGAAGCCATCTGATCAGGACCCACACTGCCTGGCACTCAGCTCACGAACCTGCTGCAACAAACCACATCAAGCAACCTGGCCGGCCGACAGACAGAAACGGGCGCGGCTCAAACGAATATTCAGCAAGACAAGGGCCAAAAGGTGTATGTGCATCATATGGCGTTGCGCCCGAAAGAGCGAGAGTACCATGTTCCAAACCCAGCAATTCACAAAAGGACAAACCATGCAAATTATTTAGATATTCCGCATTCCGTCATGCGAACGAAAACTTTAACTACGTCGCGTCTGTCCACAGCAGAATACCGATCCTTTTTTATATTACACATTTTGAACGTTATAAAATAAACAGGACAATCTTGCATCTGTGCCCATGCATGGTCAAACTCATCAAGCGCGCCGAGGAAAGGGAACAGGTGCTAGGAAAAGCTTTGAATCTAATACCCACCTCCTCGATTCACCTGACAGGATCAACAATACATGAACACCCATGCAATATCCTCTTTTTACGTACACACATATCGTATACATACACATAGACGTGGATACCTACGTACACGCAAAAAGTTAAACATAGACATGGACATACAAATACATATACACACATATGTACACCCACGCATACACGAATGTACATACATATACTCACATACACATACACATGTGACCACATATGCATTTAGGAAATAGATTTTATTCTTCAGCAGTCCATGAAAGCACGAACGCAGCGGGTCGCGTGCAAAACAAGCGAACCCCGGGGGTGCCCATGCAAACTTTGCTAGCGACCCGCCGCCGCCCACACCCCCATGAAAAGCAGAAAAACAAGTTTATTTTTATATTTGCATTCTTTGCCCCTCACCAGTGTACGATGCGTATAGGGTACTTTTTTAGAGCTTAAAGATATATAATCGCTTTTTTTCTACAAAGATCAGAGCGGTGGGACCTCACCAACGCCCATAGAGAACCGTGGTTTAGAATGACGTCACTTGACGCCATTGAAAATCACGTGACTCGATGCGTTCGTGGAAGTATGAACTACATTGTTTTCTATAGGTTTACTTTAGACTTGTAGTTATATACAAATAAACATACATACATATACATGTCTAAATACATATACAGTCGAACTCCAATAACCCGAATACTTTTGGACCAAGAAATCTGTTCGAAATAGGGGTGGCTCGAACCACTGAATGTTAATACTGGCTCAAGGTTATGCGGCATGATGGGGATCGCTTCAATAAATGTTTTATTCTATGAAGTAAAGGTGTGTTATGAGTACGCATTAATATCGCCTCACGGAGGCGATTCCAACGAGCACACATAATACACGTTTTCATGATAAGATCAGGAAAAACCTCCCGAACTATCCAAAATACATAGATATCTGGAGATATGGAGATTCTCTAAGGCCCCAACGGCGTGTTTGAATTATGCGTGGTTCACGAGTCATCCCAATTTGAGTTATCGAAGTCCTACTGTACCTTTGTATTTCCCAGCTTTTAATTTTAATCCAAAATTCACATCCATACCGATAAGCAAATAAAAGCGATATAGTATGCGTATCCTACTAATTTTGGTATAGATATACATCAGCACATAGAGAGTATATATGTACCAGATTACTAAATTACACAATATTTTGATATGGATAAGTATCAAAATTTAAAATATACATATACTAGTTTTCAAAATTTCACATTATTTATCATTTTATTTCTTTTATTAATTGAATTATAATACATACATTCTGTCAATATTTTGATATATACATGTTAATACTTATCTTCGCTAACCACTTCAGCCGACAGTGTAGACCTCTGAAGATGTCATCCGGTCTGGACCCATACTGATTGCCATTTAGGTTGAAAATCCAACTTAATACATTAGTTCAAGGCATATATTTGATTGGTGGCCATAAATAGTTGTGGCGAGTCAGTTAAATCTGCAGGACGGTAGCTAGTGTTTAATTCACCGCTATGTTTAATCGAGTGTACCTATGACAGCTCCATAGAGCGAATTCAATACCGTGTAACCAAATGGGGAAACATAGGGTTTATACAGTACTCATTTTGTTATAGATGTGCATCAATATATACAGAATATATCTGCACTAATTTATAAATAGTTGTATTCATATTTTATTAATTGAATTATACTGCACGTATTATATCAATACTGATTTGTATTCATGTTATATCTTATCCTGCTGAATACAACAACTCCGGCTTTTGCAAACAAGGTAGATCCAAACCAAATGGCCTCCAAGGATCCATCCAGTCCGGACCCATACTCCTTGCTATTTAATTTGCGTATCTAAATAGAAATATTATTTCAAGCCATACAATTGGTCGTTTTATGGTTGTGACAAGTCAGTTTAATAATGATTAAACCGGCTTGTCACACCCATAAAAGGGTGCGAAAAGTCATTTTAATCATTATTTTGTTATAGATGTGTATCAATACATGTAATAGGTGTGAAATCCACATTATTTATAGATTTATTCATATTTTTAACAGAGTAAGTTTTAATACATATTTTCTGTCAACATCATTTAGTTATATAAATACATGTTAAATATGTTCTATAAAAGGGTTAACCCTGTCTCGCCGAACATAGCAGCTCACTTCTTTGCAAACCGAGTTTATCCAGACCAGTTAGCCTCTATATGTCATATATTCTATCATAGCTTAGTTATATACATGTAAACCCTTTTCCTGCTGGACACAGCAACCCCCACTTTTGCAACAGTTAAGATCCAGATCAGATGACACTTGAAGATGCCCTCTGATCTGAAGCCAAACTATTTGCTATTTAGTTTGCAGACCAAAATGAATACACATTTTCAAGCCATATAATTACTTTTTAGTCATAAATGGGTGAGCTAGTCCGTTTAATCGGCTAGAATATTACTAATGGATATTACAATCTTATGTAACATCAAATGTACCTGGGTTAGCTAGAGCTTATTCAATGTCATGTACTTTATTTGCCATGTATTTCAGCCTCTAGCTAGCACCAATAGACATAAAAAAGTACATGAATGTTCTGTTTTGAGCAATATATGGGACTGAACTGCATAAAGGTTCTATGCTCATATTGCTGGAAATATTTTCAACAATTGTATAGATGACATAGAATTTAGCTTTGCTCCAAAATATTAATCATATCAAATGAGCAAGATGACAACAAAGTGTACATACCTTACCTATATTGGTATATATTGCTTCAACACAAACAAAATATACATGTTCTAGGTTTCATAATTCTACATCATTTATTGTTGGGTTCATCTGTATTAACTAAATAGGAATGCATGTTTTATATCAATATTTAGTCATATATTTATATATATACATATACACATATATATACACACACATGTATACATACACACACATACATACATACATACACACAATATATATATATGAGAAAGCCCCATCCTGCTAAACCCAGCAACACCATCTGTGTTTGTAAACAGTGTAGATCCATATCAGTTTGCATACGGAGATGCCAGCTGATCTGAACCCATATTGTTGTCATTTAATTTTGAGTCCAAAAAAAAACATGTGTTAGGATTCAAAATTGCACATTATTTATTGTTTGTTTGACTTATTAACTAAACAGTGTAGATCCAAATCAGGTGACTTCTGAAGATGTCATCTGATAGCCTCTGAAGATGTCATCCGGTTTGAACCCATATTGTTGTCATATAATTTTTATATTCAAAGGAATATACATGTTTTCAACACTTGTATAAAAGACATATAATTTAGATTTGCTTCAAAATGCTTGTCGTTTTCAATGAGCAATGGTACAACTTAGTGTACATACCTTACCTATATTGGCATATTGGAAAATATTGCATCAATACATACAGAATATACATGTTCTAGGTTTCAAAATTCCACATTATTTATTGTTTGATTCATATTTATTGACTGAATGTAGTGCATGTTTTCTATCTAAATGTATCTCACATAAACAACCCAATCCTGTTGAACACAGTTACCCTCATAAACAATGAAGATCCATACTAGATGGCCTCTGAAGATGTCATCTGGGCTGAACTCACACTGTTATCATTTAATTTTCAAGTCCAATCTTCAAATTGCAGAAAACATTTCTAAAACTTATATACATTGCAAAGATATTAGTTTTATTAAATTCCGAAATGTATACCATTATCAGTAAGTAGAAGGTTAAACATAGTATATAATTATCAGTAAGTAAGAGGGCATATCTTACTTATGTTAGTATAGATGTGCATCAAAACATACAAAGTATACATATACCAGGTTTCAGGATTCCACATTATTTGTAGTTTTACTTTTATATTTTTTATTTATTGAATAAAAATGCATGTATTCTATCATTATATATGTATATACATATTAACCCATGTCTTACTCAACACAACAACACCTACCTTTGCAAACAGTTTAGATCCGGATCAGATGGCTTCAGAAGATGTCATCCGGTCTGGATCCAAACTAGCATTGAGTTTGCAAATCCACATGGGTACATTACTCCAAATCATGTAATTGTTTGATGGTCATCTATGGTTGTGGCAAGTCAGTTAAATATGCATGTAAATGACTGATGTTTATTTTACTCCTATATTGCATAAAATTTACCTCTAACAATTAGTTCTTATTTGAGGTCATATTACATATTTGCCACACATATAATTGGCCTTTATTAATTGATTATCCTATATTACACAAGGTCAACCAATATTCAAAAATCATAAATCATGTTTTTAATTGCGTCAATTAATAAAATTGTCATTAATCAAGTAATTTTGTATTGACCCAGTTACAGGTCCTCGGTCAGCTGTATTGACCTCGGCCTTCTGCCTCGTGCCAATACAGCAGACCTCGAACCTGTACCTGGGCCAATACGAAATTACTTGATTAATAACATTATAATATGGACCTCATCATTGTTTGGATGTTACCAGCAATGTATACATATGTAGAGTTTCAAAATGCAACATTATTAATTGTTTGATTCATATTTATTGGCTACATTGTAATGCATATATTCTATCATAGCTTAGTTATATACACGTAAACCCTTTTCCTGCTGGACACAGCAACCCCCACTTTTGCAACAGTTAAGATCCAGATCAGATGACACTTGAAGATGCCCTCTGATCTGAAGCCAAACTATTTGCCATTTAGTTAGCAGACCCAAATGAATACACATTTTCAAGCAATATAATTACTTTTAGTCATAAATGAGCTAGTCCGTTTAATCAGCTAGAATATGACTAATGAATATTAAAATCCTATGTAACATCAAATGTACCTGGGTTAGCTAGATCTTATTCAATATCATGTACTTTATTTGCCATGTAGTTCAGCCTCTAGCTAGCACCAATAGACACAGAAAGTACATAAGTGTTCTGTTTTGAGCAATATATGGGACTAACCTGCATAAAGGTTCTATGCTCATATTGCTGGAAATATTTTCAACAATTGTATAGATGACATAGAATTTAGCTTTGCTCCAAAATATTAATCATATCAAATGAGCAAGGTGACAACAAAGTGTACATACCTTACCTATATTGGTATATATTGCATCGATACACACAAAATATACATGTTCTAGGTTTCATAATTCTACATCATTTATTGTTGGGTTCATAGAGACAGCATTTTTTTGGACACCTGGTCTCTTTAAGGGGCGTAGTTTGTTTATTTAACCGAGTTATACGGTCCAATTTGGCAGAAATGCTGCTGAATAATCGAAGTTTTAGCATGAGTTAGTGAATGTAACATATTTTGCTCCTTAGACGTACACTTGACGCCGAAAACAAAAATTCATACAAATTTTCGTTGAAAATATTTTTCAACGAACTTGAAAAGCCTTATCTGGCTTTGAAACATAGTCAGAATGTTGCTGCGGTATCTCCAGGCATTTAGTGTCTCTCCAATAGCAGCAAAAGTCAACAGATTGCCTTCTCGATTTATACAAACAAAAAAACTTCACCTACCCTTTCTATGAAACGTTTTCTGCGATGTCTTAGAGACTGTCATCTGTCTTCGACGCAGCCGGTTGTACGGTGTGTTTGTCCACAAACGGGAACCTTATTATTAGATGAAACCTAAGTTTGTAAAAAAAAAAAAGAAACTACGGAACCCGGGAAGTACGGAACCCGGGAAGGGACATGATTTTTTTTTATTTTAAAAGTTGTGCGCACAAGATAATATCTTGTGCGGACAACATATTATCTTGTGCGGACAACATATTATGTTGTGCGGACAAGATAATATCTTGTGCACACAAGATATTTTCTTGTCCGCACAAGATATTAGTTTGTGCGAACAAGATATTATCTTGTTTGCACAAGATCATATCTTGTCTGCACAACAAAGATCTTGTGCGCACAAGATATTATCTTGTCTGCACAAGATATTATCTTGTCCGCACAAGATATTATCTTGTCCGCACAAGATATTATCTTGTCCGCACAAGATAATATCTTGTCCGCACAAGATATTATCTTGTCCGCACAACTTCCAAAGATCTGTGTTGTGCAAACAAGATAATATGTTGTGCAAACAAGATAATATCTTGTCCGCTGTATGCACTGTTTGCTTTCAGTACAGGAATTTAAGTGTTAGACGTCTGATCAAGGTTTACACAGTTTGCTTACAGTACAAGAATGTAAGGGTCAGACGCCGAAAATGTAGCGACTGATCAGGGCATACACGATTTGCTTACTGTACAGGAATTTCAGGGTAAGACGCCGAAAAACGCAGCGACTGATCAGGTTATACAATGTTTGCTTACAGTACAGGAATTTAAGGGTTATACGCCGAAAAACGCAGCGACTGATCAGGGTATACAATGTTTGCTTACAGTACAGGAATTTAAGGGTTATACGCCGAAAAACGCAGCGACTGATCAGGGTATACAATGTTTGCTTACAGTACAGGAATTTAAGGGTTAGACTCCGAACAACGCAGCGACTGATCAGGGTATACAATGTTTGCTTACAGTACAGGAATTTAAGGGTTAGACGCCGAAAAACGCAGCGACTGATCAGGGTATACAATGTTTGCTTACAGTACAGGAATTTAAGGGTTACACGCCGAAAATAAAACGTCTGATCATGGTCTACACTGTTTGCTTACAATGCAGGAATGTCAGGGTCAGACGCCGAAAATGAAGCGTCTGATCAGGGTATACAATGTTTGCTTACAGTACAGGAATTTAAGGGTCAGACGCCGAAAATCGCAGCGTCTGATCAGGGTCTACACTGTTTGCTTACAGGACAGGAATTTAATGGTCAGACGCCGAAAAACGCAGGATCTGATCAGGATCTACACTGTTTGCTTACAGTACAGGAGTTTTAGGGTCAGACGCCGAAAAAAAGCAGATCTGATCAGGGTCTACACCGTTAGCTTACAGTACAGGAATTAAGGGTCAGACGCCGAGAACGCAGGATCTGATCAGGGTCTACACAGTTTGTTTACAGCACAAGAATTTAAGTGTTAAACGAAACAGTCTAAGTCGTAGTTTAGGCCCATTTTCAAAATCTACACTCAGGGTATACAATGTCAGGAATTTAAGGGTTACACGCCGAAAATGAAGCGTCTGATCAGGGAATACACAGTTTGCTTACAGTACAGGAATTTAAGGGTCAGACGCCGAAAAACGCAGCGTCTGATCAGGGAATACAATGTTTGCTTACAGTACAGGAATTTAAGGGTTAGACGCCGAAAAACGCAGCGTCTGATCAGGGTATACAATGTTTGCTGACAGTATAGGAATTTCAAGGTTACACGCCGAAAATGCAGGATCTGATCAGAGTCTACACTGTTTGCTTACGGTACAGGAATTTAAGGGTCAGACGCCGAAAATGCAGGATCTGATCAGAGTCTACACTGTTTGCTTACAGTACAGGAATTTAAGGGTCCGACGCCGAAAAACGCAGCGCCTGATCAGGGTCTACACAATTTGCATGCAGTACAGGAATTAAAGGGTCAAACGCCGAAAAACGCAGCGACTGATGAGGGTCTACACTGTTTGCTTACAGTACAGGAATTTAATGGTCAAACGCCGAAAAACGCAACGTCTGATCAGGGTCTACACGTTTGTTTGCTTACAGTACAGGAATTTAAGGGTTACACGCCGAAAATAAAACGTCTGATCATGGTCTACACGGTTTGCTTACAGTGCAGGAATGTAAGGGTCAGACGCCGAAAAACGCAGCGACTGATCAGGGTATACAATGTTTGCTTACAGTACAGGAATTTAAGGGTTACACGCCGAAAATGAAACGTCTGATCATGGTGTACACGGTTTGCTTACAGTGCAGGAATGTAAGGGTCAGACGCCGAAAAACGCAGCGACTGATCAGGGTATACAACGTTTGCTTACAGTGCAGGAATGTAAGGGTCAGACGCCGAAAATGATGCGACTGATCATGGTCTACACTGTTTGCTTACAGTGCAGGAATGTAAGGGTTAGACGCTGAAAAACGCAGCGTCTGATCATGGTCTACACTGTTTGCTTACAGTACAGGAATTTAAGGGTTACACGCCGAAAAACGCAACGTCTGATCAGGGTCTACACGCTTGTTTGCTTACAGTACAGGAATTTAAGGGTTACACGCCGAAAATAAAACGTCTGATCATGGTCTACACTGTTTGCTTACAGTGCAGGATTGTAAGGGTCAGACGCCGAAAATGAAGCGTCTGACCAGGGTATACACTGATTGCTTACAGGACAGGAATTTATTGGTCAGACGCCGAAAAACGCAGGATCTGATCAGGATCTACAGTTTGCTTACAGTACAGGAATTTTAGGGTCAGACGCCGAAAAACGCAGATCTGATCAGGGTCTACACCGTTTGCTTACAGTACAGGAATTAAGGGTCAGACGCCGAAAACGCAGGATCTTTTCAGGGTCTACACAGTTTGTTTACAGTACAGGAATTTAAGTGTTAAACGAAACAGTCTAAGTCGTAGTTTAGGCCCATTTTCAAAATCTACATTCAGGGTATACAATGTCAGGAATTTAAGGGTTAGACGCCGAGAAACGCAGCGTCTGATCAGGGTTTACAATGTTTGCTTACAGAACAGGAATTTAAGGGTTAAACGCCGAAAATGAAGCGTCTGATCAGGGTCTAAACTGTTTGCTTACAGTACAGGAATCAAGGGTCAGACGCCGAAAAACGCAGGATCTGATCAGGGTCTACACAGTTTGTTTACAGTACAGGAATTTAAGTGTTAAACGAAACATTCTAAGTCGTAGTTCAGGCCCATTTTCCAAATCTACACTCAGAGACAATGGACCCACCAGTACTCTCAGTGCTTTGATTGTGACAAGTTATCCACTTCATAACAGTATCGTAATATAATAATAATTATAATAATAATAATAATAAAAAAAATGTTTTTGTTTGAGTTGAAGTTTAACGTCCCTGTCAACACCGTTTAGGTCATTCTGAAGACTTTGCTTCCAACTGTGTGGGACTTTTACCCGATATCAAGATGAAATGATATCTCCAAGACCTGCTGCCGAATGAAATTAAAATACTTATATGCATTGGACGATCTAACTTATACCACGGCTTAGTCCTTCTAAGCGGTTAACCAGTACTCATATGTGGTCAGTTTTAGCTCTGCGTGAAAGCACCATGCAGCCCAATCTATTTCTGCATGTCCCGATGGGCGGGGGCGAATTATAATAATAAAAATAATTTATTTTTTCTATCAAACAACAATATTAATAATAATACATGTAATAATAATAATAATCAATTAATGTTGTTGTTGTATTTGCCGATGTTGTTTAATTGTTGCCAATATTGTTGTTTGGCTATAAACTCGCATTGTCTTGATAATTTCACTACAAATAAAATGTTTTTTTTTTTTTTTTTTTTGGTTTAGTGTTGGTTTAACGGCCGTTTCAAGATTATTCCACTCATATCGAGCCGATTGTTAATCAGAGATGGCGAAAACCAAATTAGCTGGAGATAAACCACTTGACCTTCTGTTGCAGAACTTGGCTCTCACACGTGACCCGAGCCAGGCTCAAACCACAGCGGTGAGAGACCTAATGATTAAGTGTCAGCGCTCTTATCTATACTAGGAAATAAAAACGATTATACTAACCACCTACAGTTGTTCAATAGTGTTAGTTCACCCCCACACATCGGGACTTGAAGACATAGATTGGGCTGCATGATGCTTCCAATCAGAGCTGAAACCGGCCGCACATGAGTACTTGTAAACCGCTTATAGGTCTAAGCCTGCCCAGGCAAAGTGGTGCGACTCGGCCAGTCCCTACATAACCCTTTTCGTTGGTTTGGGCGGCAGGTATTGAGATGCCATTTTATCTCGATGCCGGGTAAAAGTTCCACAAGACCTGGAAGCAGCGTATCCAAAATGACCTAAATAGTGTTGACGGGGACGTAAAACCTCAACTCAAACAAACAATCATTACGAACAGTTATATTAAAGCAGCATATCGTTTGAACCCCGTCAGGAGAGAACCCGTCCAGTGTTTGTTACCAAGACAACCGCCCATCTACTCAGACTGGCAACAGTCATAGATTGTTAGACATTACGAAAACACGCCTATACAAATATATTGTAACCTTTATCGCAGAAAAAAATGAAAATATATTCAGCGGGATAATGGTTAAATGTGAATTTACATAGAGAAAAGCGTGGTAATACCACATATCAACTCCCTATAACAAAAATTATAGGGATCAAATAGTGTAAAGATGAAAAATTGATATTTTTCTTATTTCTGCTCTAAAATATAGAATGTGGGTACTCGTTAGAACTAGTACCCACAGTCTATATTTTGCCGCCTCATTGAGGCGGTTCTAACGAGTACCCACAATCTATATTTTAGAGCAGAAATAAGAAAAAAAAAGGTTTACCCCTGCAAACACCAGTTTTACTACATTACAGTGGGGTTCGAGTGGGTCAAAATTATATAGGCGTGTTTTCGTGATGATGTAGAAATTGTACTATTTGAGTGGCGAAGACAAATATACTGATCAGACTGTGCGCACTGGACCAAAACCACAGCGCTTCCGCTTCTTCATACAATTTATAAAAATAGTCACGTGGGTTAATTGTATCGATTCCTGATCATTGCCTTCACTTCTATTTAACAGATGACCTTATTTTGGTCGGTTAGTTTTCTATTTATGTCCCCACTCAATCGGCCACATAACGTATGCGCAATATTATAGCTATGTCGGTGCAACATCATAACGCTGCATTGACGTTAATGCGACATTTCTTAGACTCATATGTCCGCTGGGAGAACTTGTCTGTTACAATTTAAGCAGATGGGAAAGCACAGCATGTACTGAGCTAATTTTGAAATTTATGGCATTGCCATGAAAACTGAGCAAACAGGCGGCCATTTTCTGAACCATTAGCAAACAGTGCAGACCCAGATCAGACGCCACAGAACGCGGCGTCTGATCTGTGTCAACACTGATTGCTTAAAGAACATTCATGTTGATAAAATTTGCCAAAAACAATAACAAACCTGACACCCCTATAACTGGAAATGGACTACTCCAAACTTACTAGGAGGAAGATTCCATTGTTATATATGGGTTAAATGAAGTGTGAAATATTTTTTGAAAGAAACGTAAAAAAAACAATGTCCCGGAGACCCACGGAGCTGGATACTGGCAAACAGTGTAGGTCCAGATCGAACATTGCAGAACGAAATTTAGGGATGCCAGGTTGTGTTTTCTTCAGAATTTATTTGGAAAATGGCTGAACTTTTTGCAAACAGTGTAGGCCCTGATCAGACGCCGCGTTCTGCGGCGTCTGATCTGGGCCTGCACTGTTTGCCAACCACCCGTTTTAAGGTTTCTGTTACAAAATGGGTAAAGTAGTTTATCGTTTGAACCATCAGAGGAGAGCCTGTCCAGAGTTGTCCGCGTCTTTGTTGTCCGCGTCTTTGTTGTCCGCGTCCGCGTCTTCCGCGTCTTTGTTGTCCGCGTCTTTATTGTCCGCATCCGCGCAGTCTGATCAGCACCTTTGTTGTTCGCAAATGACAAAACAGGATTTCTCATGACGTGGTTCATTTTATCTGGTATACATATAGTTTGTTTTGTCTATGGCAGCCCACAATGAGTTTATTGTTATCTGGTGTAAGAGCTACGCACACTGGCCCTTTGATTCCATCCGTCGATGAAAGCAAGTTGGATTTCTTTTTACCGTCCGCAGTAACAATCTGAACATTGTTAGAGTCCCTCCCAC
Organism: Lucinisca nassula; assembly: GCA_963580285.1. Lineage (NCBI taxonomy): Eukaryota > Metazoa > Mollusca > Bivalvia > Lucinida > Lucinidae > Lucinisca > Lucinisca nassula. The sequence goes on from OY757018.1 coordinate 27,981,346, forward strand.
ATACAATAATATTATCTTCGTCATCGACACAAACCGCTCCCGGCCATTTCATGTCAGAATCCTTGTACTGGTATAACACCCTACCATCTGACTTCAGACATGTTACTATATCAGTATAAAAATCCGAGACATAAATGTTCCCTGACTTTGGATTCACTGTGATATAGTCCGGTGTGGTGAACATAAATGTTCCGTCTTGACTAATCCCAAGCTTTCTTTTCAAGCCACCTTCCCTACTGAGAACCCGCACCTCTCCATTTCCTTGTCCAGTCCAGTTATGACAAGCAACAAATATCTCCTCATTAACTGCTTCTACTCCCCAGACCATCGTATCAATACGTCCAGCTTTCAGAACAGGATTAATCTCTATGTACTGTAGTTGATTTAGTTTAGGCAATGTGATAATTACATTGTCTTTGTCTACCACTGAAATATCTCTGGGCCAGGACTTAAGCTGAAGACTATCTTTCATTGCAAATGAACTACTTAAGACTTTAACTGTCTCGTTGTCATAGTCACATAGTACAACTTGACCATCTGGCATGATCACGCAGCCAGAAATAGATGGTTGTTTTTTATCTTTAGGAAATTTAATTTCTACCTGACTTCGGTTTTCGATTTTAATGTTTTGAAATGACATAATATCAACAGAACAGGCCGTCTGATAGACCACATTTATCTTTCCAAGTTCTTGAATTTGATTTTGAATTTCAATTAATGACTCATTCCTTACAAATGTCAAGGTAGGGGCCTTGATTTCTCGACGAAGATCGTGCAATAACGTTTCATACTCTTTAATGTGACGGGAAGTTTTTACCTTTGCTGCATACATGTTGATATTGTTTGAAGATCTGCTGACTTTATCCAGAAGTAATATTTCTCTTTCAAGAAGCTTCTTTGTCTCAGAGCTTGAGCTCTCTAAATTTTGCAGTTTCAGTTGTTCCAACGTCTCGCATTTTTCTAATTCTCTCATAGCCTTCTGTTCAAGCAAGTCTAAGAATCCATTAAGTTCCTTTCGAATATTTCCGATTTCATTTTTACACTTTTCCTTTGCTGAAAGAAGGTCTTGTATGATTGACTTCGTGCTTTTCAATATTTCATCAAAGTTGTCCTTCAGTTCTACCACTTTCTTAACAAGTATATCTAGTGACGATTTATCAAAAGTTGTACTTAATTCGTCAATAGATCTTGTCTTACATTTTCTATGCTTTATGGAGTGACAGGACTGGCATACTACAGCGTTGTGGTCCTCGCAATACGTGACAACTCCTAAAGTTTGACTACACTCACACAATACAAGGGAAGAAGCTCCAGTGTTTGGTGACTGTGGTGCAGATACATCTTTTATTGGTGATACTTTATGATTTCTGGATATTTTAAGTCCTTTATGTGACTCTGCGCAAGAGGTACAAAGGTATTCTTGGCAATCGTTACAGTAATTCGTAGCCTCTTTACTGGTTCCACCATAACAGCAGGGGTCACATGGATGTGAAATCAGCTCATCCGACGTTGCAAGAAGAGACCGGGATCCATCCACTGATGCCATTATGCTGTGTAATAGACTGAAACAAAAAAGCGAACCGACACTTGAAAAATAGGGCTCGGCGCATTAATTGCGTGAAGTTTCAGCGAGCAGCAACAGCTCAGGATGAGACTGCGCTTATGCGCATGCCCACTTGATCTTTTGCTACTCGCCTATGTCATTACAATAACACATCCCTCTGGCATAGTGCATTCTTTCATATCTCCAAAATGGTTATATTTTCTGATAAAAATTTGTGACATTTTTTCTTATTTATACTCCAAACATATGTTGTTGGTGCTCGTTAGAACCGCCTCAACGAGGCGGTTCTAGCGAGTACATACAACCTATGTCTTAGGGCAGAAATAAGTAAAATAATATATATAAACCCCAGTTTTCTCTATATAATTTTCCCCCGCCCATCGGAGCTAGCAGAAATAGATGGGCTGCATGATGCTTCCACACAGAGCTGAAACCGACCCGCACACGAGTACTGGTAAACCGCTTAGAGGATCTATGCCTGCCCTGGCAAATGCGGTGCGAGTCGGCCCGCCCATGCTTATAAACCCTATTGGTTTCATTGGGTGGCAGGGCTTGAGTTGTCATGTCATCTCAATGTCGGGTAAAAGTTCCACAAAATTGGAAGCAACGTCTCCAAAATGAGCTTTACAGTTTTGACGGGAACGTTAAACTTCAAATCAAACAAACAAACAAACAAAATTCTCTATATAATGTGGGGTTAAATGGGGTGTCCATTTCACGGTTTGTTAACGTAATGCCAATAATAGTGCTTTCTTTTGAGCCGCGTCATGAGAAAATGAGTACCCACAACCTATGTCATAGAGCAGAAGTAAGTATAATAATGTATACCCCTTTAAACCCTAGTTTTCTCTATATAATGCGGGGTTTAATTGGGTGTCCATTTCACGGTTTGTTAACGTAATGCCAATAATAAATCTTTTCTCACGAACTGGGCTACTGAGCCGCGTCACGAGAAAATGAAACTTCAAAATCATCTGAAATCAGCCTGTTACACCAGATGAGTCCAAAATCATCTGAAATCAGCCTGTTACACCAGATGAGTCAGATCGGAATCATTACTGTTGGTCCTAGATAAAGACAGTGCATCTTTGGATCTTCATGCGGACGGTGATGACTGATCAGACTACGCGCCTGATGAGATGTCTCATTATGCGGCGTCTGATATGGGTCTACACAGTTTACCAAAACCAACCATCACGAAAGCACTCCTATATAATTTTGACCCCCTTGAACCCCACTTTTATATAGTAAAGCTGGTGTTTACAGGGGTAAACCTTATGTTTTTTTTTATTTCTGCTCTAAAACTATAGATTGTCGTTAGTTGTAAGAACAGGCGGTTCTTACCAGTACCCACAATCTATATTTTGATCAGAAATAAGAAAAATATAACAATTTTTCATCTTATTTTTTTATTTTTGGGCGGTAAAGTTTACAATGTATTTGTACAGGCGTGTTTTCGTAATGACATGATTTCAGTATAGCCTCGATAGCTTACCCTTTATATCCAAACACGCTGACCTAACAGTGATAAGATTTTATAAATGAATTTCCTACAAATCAGTTATAGTCGTATGGACAACACGCTTACCCAACAGTGATAAGATTTTATAAATAAATTTCCTACAGATCAGTAATAGTCACATGGACAACACGCTGACCTAACAGCGATAAGATTTTATAAATGAATTTCCTATAAATCAGTAATAGTCACATGGACAACACGCTGACCTAACAGCGATAAGATTTTATAAATGAATTTCCTACAAATCAGTAATAGTCACATGGACACGCAACACGCTGACCTAACAGGGATAAGATTTTATAAATGAACTTCCTATAAATCAGTAATAGTCACATGGACAACACGCTGACCTAACAGGGATAAGATTTTATAAATGAATTTTCTACAAATCAGTAATAGTCGCATGAACAACACGCTTATCTAACAGCGATAAGATTTTATAAATGAATTTCCTACAAATCAGTAATAGTCACGTGAACATCACGCTGACCTAACAGTGATAAGATTTTATAAATGAATTTCCTACAAATCAGTTATAGTCACATGGACAACACGCTGACCTAACAGCGATAAGATTTTATAAATGAATTTCCTACAAATCAGTAATAGTCACATGGACAACACGCTGACCTAACAGCGATAAGATTTTATAAATGAATTTCCTACAAATCAGTAATAGTCGCATGGACAACACGCTGACATAACAGCGATAAGATTTTATAAATGAATTTCCTACAAATCAGTAATAGTCGCATGGACAACACGCTGACCTAACAGTGATAAGATTTCATAAATGAATTTTCTACAAATCAGTAATAGTCGCATGGACAACACGCTGACCTGACAGCGATAAGATTTTATAAATGAATTTCCTACAAATCAGTAATAGTCACATGGACATCACGCTGACCTAACAGTGATAAGACTTTATAAATGAATTTCCTACAAATCAGTTATAGTCACATGGACAACACGCTGACCTAACAGTGATAAGATTTTATAAATGAATTTCCTACAAATCAGTAATAGTCACGTGAACATCACGCTGACCTAACAGTGATAAGATTTCATAAATGAATTTCCTACAAATCAGTAATAGTCACGTGGACAACACGCTGACCTGACAATGATAAGATTTCATAAATGAATTTCCTACAAATCAGTAATAGTCACGTGGGCATCAGCACTAAATAACTTCCATGCTTAGTAACTTTGAGTCGATTGACAAAACGTCGACCCCAAAAAGCTGAGACTTCTATTTTCTATGTAAAATGTGTTCTTCGCTTTCAAAGGAAACGTTTATAACCTAATAACAGTAAAATTCCTCTAATAAGACCACCTTTGGAACTGTTCAAAAGTGGTCTTGGACTGTTCTAAAGTGGTCTTGAAGACCACTTTTGAACAGTTCCAAACGTGGTACCTGACCGGAGGACACTGTGGCCATGAAACACAAAGAAATAGTAAGTGCACCCTTCAAAATATGTTTTTAAGGCAGAATTAATCTAAAATTTACATGTAGTTAGTCTTAATAGTGGAATTTGGCTGAAGCTTTAGCTCTAAAGAAGCAATTTCATTCTTGCCATGCCAAAAATACATCCATTTTCCTAAATAACAGACTCGTTAATACCCAGCAAGTTTGCTTGAGCTTGCCTTAATGCTTATTTACATCAGTACAAAAGGATGTACAAAACAGAATTCTTGCATAAAATCATATGAAGGCAATCGTTTGAAGCTATTCTTGACTGAGTTAGAAGCCGTGTCCAGACAACAAAACTCATGTTCAAGTCATGAAATCCACGTGCTGTTTGAACATGAATTTTGGCCTTTTGATATCAGAAGATGGGCCTGGCTTTGTTTGCGTTACGTTGAGCGACGCAACGATATCGCCCTGAACGTGGCATTTTAAAATTTTATGATGATGTCAGAACGTCACTGCGGAACTGACGTCATTGCTAACAATGTTATGAACTAGCCGCCATGTTGGTTTTACGTCATACCGTCGCATTTGAAGTTCACTTACAGTTTTGGGCTGGTGGTGGGGGCTTTTTTTGTCACAATTTGTCATTGGAATGGTATGTTATGACAGATAACGCTCATCCATTCACCATTTTTGCATTATTTGCTGGCTCCCAGTTTACACCTTATCAATTTTGGAAAAACAGGTTACCAGAACCCCCTGACCTGGAAAGGTCAGGGGTGGGGGGTCTGGTTACCTGTTTTCCCAACACTGATAATATTCAGACTAGAAACCAGCAGATAATGCAAATAAGGTGAATGGTTATTTCGTGGTACATAAATTTGCCGGGTCCCTCGGAATATATGTAAACACGCGGTCTAGCGGCCCAGTGTTCAAACAGACACCGAGTCGAGACCCGACATATGTTAATGCATGAACATAAAACCTGAATTCGATATTACGCGAGCCAGCTTATTGCAGAAGAATGTGTCGAACTTCAAAAGAGTGGAAACCCTTGGGACCATGATAATTTGTTCGAGGTAGGCATAGTACTAACTACTGAGGGTTTCTTATAGCGCCAAAACACGGACCTTAATGAGGATAACTTGTAAATGAAGAGCTCCTAATGTGTTCATGACATACCTCTTCAATACAAAGTAGAAGTAAAACAAAGATCAGGAATTGATACAATTAACTTGGAACGGTCAGTGGAAGATTTCCACTGGGGGGCTTAAATCGATTTACGTGGCCACAATCCTCGCCCTTACTTCCGTCGCGATTGAGACAAATAATTTGTTCAGTCCGCATGAAGGCCTCCTAACTCATCAGTGCAACATCTCCGTGAACACGAAAATAAAAAAAACACAGAGGTGAGACAACGGTGAGGACTCGACAGCAAGAAACCTCTGAAATGCTGGAGCAAAAGAAAACCAACAGTTAGACTCCGATGAGCCCGACCAGAGACAGAGCATCAGGCACCAACCGACATTATCTCTCTAATTTTCAATAAGCCTTTACGTTGGAGCCGTCATAGAATCTGAGGCCTGACCCACCGGCGTGCAATTAAAGAGGGAAGCAAAGTTGCCAACCGTGATTGGGTTAACTACCATGCATGCAGTCTGTCGTATATATCCATGTTGTACCCAATCTTTTTATATCGAAGAATGATTTTACGAAATTGGGTGCTGAAGTCATTGCGGTTATATATTTTTCTGAATTTATATGCCAAGTCACCATAAAATTCGGGTTCCGATAGACCTTGTTGCAGAAGAGATTTAAGTCCAATATTGAATTTTGAAATTAAATCAGAATGGCGTCTATAAAATTTTGAAAAGGCTTTGCGTAGTTTATGGTACCGATAACCCTGATTAAGGAGTTAAGCCGTTAATAATTTATTACGAGTGTTGAAGTCAGTTACATGACTACACACACTAGCAAATCGAATTAATTGCGAAATATAAACGCCATAGGATGGCGCACGAGGAACATCACCATCCAAAAAAGGAAAATTTACAATCTCAAAATTAAAGTCATCGCGTTTATCATAAATTTTGCACGAAACAAATCCATCTACAATAGACAGATGTAAATCCAAAAACGGGGCCTCGGTATCAGAAGAATTTGCTTTATTTAACTGAAGTTCTAGGGGGTAAATCTGACTGATCAAACCATCAAAATAGGTATTATCAATATTTAATAAATCATCTAAATATCTAGAAGTAGAGCTAAAAGCTTCAATAATTTCAGATTGGTTATCAATGGAAAGCGACAAAATGAAGTCTCTTTCATAACAATACAAGAACAGATCAGCCACAAGAGGTGCACAATTAGTACCCATCGGAATACCCACAATTTGTCTGAATAACTTAGTACCGAATCTAATATAAATATTGTCAAGTAGAAAGGTGAGGGCATCACACACTTTCTGACATGACCAAAGTTTATAATTCTTATGCTCTTTAGAAGTGAAAAATGCATTTCTGACATTACATGCAAGATAGAGAGAATCTTCTCTGTGAAAAGTCCATTCAATTAAATCATTAAGCTTTTCTTTTATAAGATTATGAGGAAGTGTAGTGTAAAGAGTGGAAAAATCGTAGGTAGACAGACTAGAAGCACGAAAATGTCTAGATTTCAATTTATTTAAAACCTCATTCGAATTTTTTATAGACCAAAACAGATTTCTTCCTGATCTTTCAAAGACTTTATCACAATATTTAATTACATGCGTTTTAATAGCAGTAAGACAGGAAGTTAATAATTGAGAAAGTTCAGTGGTAGTGCAAGAGCTAGAATTTGCAATAAACCGTGCTTTGTAAGGTTTTTTATGAAGTTTTGGTAACCAGTATAGCGTAGGAAGCTTGTCTTCACACAGCAAACTTGGTGGCTGAAAAACCTGGCTGAAGAAATAGATGGGCTGCATGATGCTTCCACGCAGAGCTGAAACCGATCGCGCACAAGTACTGGTAAACCGCTTAGAGGATCTAAGCCTGCCCAGGCAAAGCGGTGCGAGTCGGACCGTCCATGCTTATAAACCCTATTGGTTTCATTGGGCGACAGGGCTTGAGATGTCATTTCATGTCAATGTCGGGTAAAAGTCCCACAAAATTGGAAGCAACGTCTCCAAAATGACCTATACAGTGTTGACGGGGACGTTAAACCTCAAATCAAACAAACAAAATCAATACAAAAGCATCAACGCCGCCCACCCCGGCCTCCACACACACCACCAAATTATCCTAAATATACGGATATCTGGATTGATTGATTGACTGATTGATTGATTGATTGATTGAGTGATTGAGTGATTGATTGAGTGATTGAATTGAGTTTAACGACACGTCAACCCTTGTGGTTCATTTTCTGTCGTCCCAGAGAAAGGGAGAAAAAGAGAAAAAAGTGATAGTCAATTAGTTCAAGGGGGGGGGGGCAGAGGAGAAAGAGGAACATTAATGGAAGTGAAGAAGCAGAAGAAACAATATTCCCCCACTACCCTTACCTGCTGCCAGTGATGTAAGATACACATCACCTTTGCCTCACCCAACCGCCCCCATGTATACAGACCAGCTACCGGTAAAAACCCATTTTTTCTTTGTTTCGCGGAGAAACCGCCTAACGCGAAATCGGCTATTTTCTCCGCAAAACAGCGAGAAAAGATTAAATGAGCGAGAAATTTCTCACTGAAATTTCTCCCGGTTTCGCGGAGAAAATTCTCGGCGAAAATTTGACCAATTGCTTTCATTGAAAATGAAATTACCGGCGTTTCGCGGAGAAAAAAATACAACTGGGCTTACTTGAAATTTTCGGCTCATTATTATTTCTTCGTTTGTTTGGCGTTGTTTTTGTAAACGAAAGCAAATTGTAGTCATTGTTCAGTCATAATCAAATATTCTTTCATGTTCCTAAAAATTCTATTAGACATTTATTTTTTAAAAGTCCCACGACAACTTTTATTCACATCACGAAAATACGCCTAATATTTGTTATCCACTTAAACCCCACTTTTAACTGGAGTTTACAGGGGTATATATTATTTATCTAAATTCTGCTCACATAGATTGTGGGTACTCGTTAGAACCGCCTCGTCGAGTCGTTTTAAAGTGTACCCAAAATCTTGAGCAGAAATATGAAACAATGCCAGAATTTTTATCTGAAAATTTTCCGTTTTGAGTGGTAAAATTTTACAATATATTTGAATAGGCGAGTTTTCATAATGAGTCGTACATGTAGGTTATTAACACCATACTGATGTGTGACATTTACCAAAAGCTAAGCTTGATGAAATAGATGGGCTGCATGATGCTTCCACGCAGAGCTGAAACGGACCCGCATGCGAGTACTGGTAAACCGCTTACAGGATCTAAGCCTGCCAAGGCAAAGTGGTGCGAGTCGGACCGTCAATGTTGGGTAAAAGTCCCACAAAATTGGAAGCGACGTCTCCAAAATGACCTTTACAGTGTTGACGGGGACGTAAAACCTCAAACAAACAAAATCAAAAGCACAGATTCGCCTCATTTATTTATGATTACAAACTGTCAAATTGATACAGCAAGCGGTGCTTTGAATGCAAAGTTAGTGACCAGTTAACGAGGAACACATGAATTCCGCCGCAGGCTAGGTCTATGTCGCGAACGAACGGACGAAAAACCAGACACCTATATCGGGCCATGCTTCATGCAGGCGCGTGAATAAGGGCATGCTACTTTGCATTCGCATGCATTATTTGCGCTACCAAGTCTACTTTCCCGACCCCTCACCCACCCCTAACTAATAAATACTCCCAGTTGGAGCAAATAGGTGGTGTATCAACATGTTAATAAAGCCCATGTAATGAACGAACCCCTATTCACCATTTTACATGCACACATACGTGTATAGCGAGAACTGGAGTTTACAAGGTATACATTTTCCTTTATCTGTTCCTAGACGTCCAATGTAGGATGTGGGTACTCGTTACCAACTACATGTATGTGGCCCGAGCGAGGCGCAAACCACAGCGGAGAGACCTAATGACCCGATGATTAACCCTTTTTGTACCAAATGGAATCTTCCTCCTTATATATACAGGAGTCCATTTTGCAACTTAGGGGTGTCAGGTTGTTTTTTCTTAAACAGTTAGTTCGGGAAATGGCTTAACGCTTTGCAAACAGTGTAGGCCCTGATCAGACGCCGCGTTCTGCGGTGCCTGATCTGGGCCTGCATTGTTTGCCGTGGGACCCCTTCAGGGGTTTATGATACAGAATGGGTTAAGAGTCAGCACTCTTATCCATTAAGACACGGGGGCCAGTACAAACTTCACTGATTATCTTGGAGAATTTTGTAGTTCTGCTCCAAGTTTAAGATCAGACTTATATGCAGCCTTGGAATGCTTGCCGCGCAATTTCCCCATATTAACCCTTTTTGTACCAAATGGAATCTTCCTCCTTATATATAGCACCCGTCCATTTAAAAATGTAGGGGTTTCAGGTTGTGTTTTCTTCAAAATTAGGCCAATGGCAGAACTTTTTGCAAACAGTGTAGGCCCTGACCAGACGCCGCGTTCTGTGGCGTCTGATCTGGGCCTGCACTGTTTGCCACGGTACCCGTTAGGGGTTTCGAGTCTGAAATGGGTTAATGTATATGTATGAGCAAAATTGAATTGTAAAGGCAAGAAACACAAGCGGGCCTCCGTGACCTACTCTTAAACATTAGATCTCTCACTCGGGCTACATTTAAGCTTACGTGTAAGCATCAGTGATGTTTAATTACTCCCAGTGTAAGAAAAAGATCAACCAAAATGTAGAGTGAGATCAGCGCCCACACATACATGTACAACCAGGTTCCCCGTTATTATATACATTGAGTTTGATTTTTCTAAAATATTTACTTGAGAAATAAATAAAGTACTCCCAATATGGTGAACCGATAGAAAATCAACAGTTTTCAATTAATAAAACGTTTACACAACAGTAAAAAAAGGAACACAGAAAACATTCATCATGTTCATACTGCGTTATAAAGTGCATAAGATGCAAAACATTATGATTCCAACCGGATCAAAATCATACATTACGATGCATTTCGTCATATGCTTCAAACTTGGTGTACCAAATTTTAATGCATGAAAAAATACATGCACTTGAACAAATATACATGTAGGTATAGGCAGATTTCGCGGAGAAACACCGTGAACGACTTCACCTGTACTGAGTGAGTGTTTTGAGTTTTACGTCTCACCAACAGCTAAGGTCATACGGAGACGGGACCCCGGTTTAAAGACTGATCCGAAAGTCTGTAGAAGCCCGGGATCGATCCTGCGACCCCTGGTTTACAATGCGAGTAGCGTGACCACTACAACACGGAGGCTTCTCTTCACCTGTACTAATTGGCTTTCTCCCAGAAAAATCGATGTTCGCGGAGAAATTTCGCGGCGTTTCGCGGTGAAATTAACCGCTTTGAAACGCGATTTTTTTTCTTCTCGGCGACATTTCTCGCTTGTTCTCCGAGAAAAAAAAGCCTGTTACCGCGGAGAAAAGAAATAATATGGGTTATTACCGGTAGCTGGTCTGTATCTGGAGCATAACTTTCAACCCTGTACCCTTACCTGCTGCCAGTGATGTAAGATACACATCACCCTTGTCTCACCCAACCGTCCCGATGTATATCTGGAGCATAACATTCCACCCTCTAACCTTAGCTGCTGCCAGTGATGTAAGATACACATCACCCTTGTCTCACCCAACCGTCCCGATGTATATCTGGAGCATAACATTCCACCCTCTACCCTTACCTGCTGCCAATGATGTAAGATACACATCACTTTTGCCTCACCCAACCGCACCCATGTATATCTGGAACATAAGATTCCGCCCTCTACCCTTACCTGCTGCCAGTGATGTATGATACACATCACCATTCCCTCAACCAACCGTCCCCATGTATATCTGGAACATAACATTCCACCCTCTACCCTTACCTGCTGCCAGTGATGTAAGTTACACATCACCTTTGCCTCACCAAACCGTCCACATTTATATCTGGAGCCTAACATTCCACCCTCTACCCTTAGCTGCTGCCAGTGATGTAAGTTACACATCACCTTTGCCTCACCCAACCGTCCCCATGTATATCTGGAGCATAACATTCCGCCCTCTACCCTTACCTGCTGCCAGTGATGTAAGATACACATCACCTTTGCCTCACCCAACCGTCCCCATGTATATCTGGAGCATAACATTCCACCCGCTACCCTTACCTGCTGCCAGTGATGTAAGATACACATCATCTTTGCCTCACCAAACCGCCCTCTACCCTTACCTGCTGCCAGTGATGCAAGATACACATCACCTTTGCCTCACCCAACCGTCCCCATGTATATCTGTAGCATAACATTCCGCCCTCTACCCTTACCTGCTGCCAGTGATGTAAGTTACACATCACTTTTGCCTCACCCAACCGTCCCCATGTACATCTGGAGCATAACATTCCGCCCTCTACCCTTAGCTGCTGCCAGTGATGTAAGTTACACATCACCTTTGCCTCACCCAACCGTCCCCATGTATATCTGGAGCATAACATCCCACCCTCTACCCTTACCTGCTGCCAGTGATGTAAGTTACACATCACTTTTGCCTCACCCAACCGTCCCCATGTATATCTGTAGCATAACATTCCGCCCTCTACCCTTACCTGCTGCCAGTGATGTAAGTTACACATCACTTTTGCCTCACCCAACCGTCCCCATGTATATCTGGAGCATAACATTCCGCCCTCTACCCTTACCTGCTGCCAGTGATGTAAGTTACACATCACCTTTGCCTCACCCAACCGTACCCATGTATATCTGGAGCATAACATTCCGCCCTGTAACCTTACCTGCTGCCAGTGATGTAAGATACACATCACTTTTGCCTCACCCAACCGTCCCCATGTATATCTGGAATATCAAATTCCGCCCTCTACCCTTAGCTGCTGCCAGTGATGTAAGATACACATCACCTTTGCCTCACCAAACCGTCCCAATGTATATCTGGAGCATCATCTACCCTAACCTGCTGCCAGTGGTGTAAGATACACATCACTTTTGCCTCACCCAACCGTCCCCATGTATATCTGGAATATAACATTCCGCCCTCTACCCTTACCTGCTGCCAGTGGTGTAAGTTACACATCACCCTTGCCTCACCCAACCGTCCCCATGTAAATCTGGAGCAGACCCTCTACCCTTACCTGCTGCCAGTGATGTAAGATTCACATCACCTTTGCCTCACCCAACATTTCACCCTCAACCATTACCGGCTGCCAGTGATGTAAGATTCACATCACCTTTGCCTCACCCAACATTTCACCCTCAACCCTTACCTGCTGCCAGTGATGTAAGATTCACATCACCTTTGCCTCACCCAACATTCCATCCTCTACCCTAAGCTGCTGCCAGTGATGTAAGATACACATCACCTATGCCTCACCCAACCGTCCCCATGTATATCTGGAGCAGATCCTCTACCCTTACCTGCTGCCAGTGATGTAAGACACACATCACCTTTGCCTCACACAACATTCCACCCTCTACCCTTACCTGCTGCCGGTGATGTAAGATACACATTACCTTTGCCTCACCCTACATTCCATCCTCTACCCTTACCTGCTGCCAGTGATTTAAGATACACATCACCTTTGCCTCACCCAACATTCCATCCTCTACCCTTACCTGCTGCCAGTGATTTAAGATACACATCACCCTTGTCTCACCCAACCGTCCCCATGTATATCTGGAGCATAACATTCCACCCTCTACCCTTACCTGCTGCCAGTGATGTAAGATACACATCACCCTTGTCTCACCCAACCGTCCCCATGTATATCTGGAGCATAACATCCCATCCTCTACCCTTACCTGCTGCCAGTGATGTAAGATACACATCACTTTTGCCTCACCAAACCGTCCCCGTGTATATCTGGAGCATAATATTCCACCCTCTACCCTTAGCTGCTGCCAGTGATGTAAGATACACATCACCTTTACCTCACGCAACCGTCCCCATGTATATCTGGAGCAGATCGTGGTAACAGGGCTGTGAAATGAACATCCCTCTAAACCCCACTTTTTATAGAGAAAACTGGTGTTTACAGGGGCATGCATTACATGTATTTTGCTTATTTCGCTCCTATGCATAGGTTGTGGGTACCCGTGATACCCGCCTCGATGACAAGAACAAAAGGTCTTGTCCAACTGTAAGCCAAGATCAGTTAGACGCCCCAGTGATGTAAGGTACACATCACCTTGGCTCACCCAACATTCCATCCTCTACCCTTACCAACTGCCAATGATGTAAGATGCACATCACCTTTACCGTCCCCATGTATATCTGGAGCATAACATTCTATCCTCTACCCTTACCTGCTGCCAGTGATGTAACATACACATCACCTTTGCCTCACCCAACATTCCATCCTCTACCCTTACCTGCTGCCAGTGATGTAAGATACACATCACCTTTGCCTCACCCAACGTTCCATCCTCTACCCTTACCTGCTGCCATTGATGTAAGATACACATCACCTTTGCCTCACCCAACATTCCATCCTCTACCCTTACCTGCTGCCATTGATGTAAGATACACATCACCTTTGCCTCACCCAACGTTCCATCCTCTACCCTTACCTGCTGCCAGTGATGTAAGATACACATCACCCTTGTCTCACCCAACATTCCATCCTCTACTCTTACCTGCTCTCAGTGATGTAACATACACACCACCTTTGCCTCACCAAACATTCCATCCTCTACCCTTACCTGCTGCCATTGATGTAAGATACACATCACCTTTACCGTCCCCATGTATATCTGGAGCAGATCATGATAACAAGGCTGTGAAATGAGCATCCCTCTAAGCCCTACTTTTTATAGGGAAAACTGGGGTTTACAGGGGCGTACATTGTTTTACTTATTTCTGCTCCTAGACATAGGTTGTGGGTACCCGTTATAACCGCCTCGATGAGGCGGTTCCAACGAGCACCAACAACCTATGCTTGGAGTACAAATATGAAAAATATCACAAATTTTCATCTGAATTGTAGACATTTTAGGGACATGGAAGAATGCACTTGAATTGGAAGAATTGTCTTGGGTCTCAAGGTCGAGTTCGAGTGTCAGTTTGCTGTATATAGACTCGGGTAAGTTCAGTAAATCTGGTTTTCCTTAATTGTACCAATAGCAAGAAAAAAATATGTTCGGAGCTCTTTATCCGCTAACACGTATTTTCAGAACCTTACAGCCGGGACTCAGAAGGTTTTAAGACCACCCCCCCACCCCCCCCCCCCCCCGGGGTGAAATTCGTTTCCGCTGACCGTTCCAAGGCGGTTCTTCTGTCGCGGTTTATTTTTGTTATGGTTTGTCTTTGGGCGTTTGTGTCGCTTATGTTATTTTATTTTGGATAGCCTATTGGCCATTTTGTGAAAAGTAACTGTCCTTTTGGCTTTCCGCTGATGGTGTTTCCATTATGGTCTGTTGTTTCATGTTTGTATGTCTTTCCCTTTGGTGTCTCTGATGGGAGCTGTGGGTTGATTGTATCGATTCCCGATCATTTCCTTCACTTCTATTTTACATCAATCCTTTTTATTTATGCCTGTTGGTTAAGAGCAATAACTCTTAAAGAGTCTCGCTGCTGTGATTTTGCGCCTCGCCCGGGTCACAAGCCTAGCAACACATTTCCTCCGACTTTCGCACGTCATAGATCAACGATAGGCTAAATATAAATGGAATAATATTGAAAGGGCCGTAAACCCCAACTGAAAATAAAAACCATTGACTTTGTGTACTTAGAGGCGCTAAGAAAAACTGCAATGTGTTTATTGCTGTCTCCTGTATATTCTTGCAAAGTTGTTTTTTTTTTTTTTGCATAAAGGCAAGCAGTGTGGGTCCTGATCAGACTGCTCTTGGAGGAGTCTGATCAGGGTCCACACTGCCTGCACAACAAAGCAGACGACAATTGTTGTGAATGGCATTTGAAGAGTTGAAATAGAAATAGGATCAAATATCCCAGTTAGTGATACTACATTTTTGTTATGGGTGAATGGTCATATTATTTGGTTTGTGTACAAACTAGTGCTGCACAAGGAAGTATAAAGATTTCGTGAATAGCCTTCAGATTGATCAATCGACGTTTCCTTATGACAACAGATTTTTTAAAACTTAGCCTAACATAAAAAAAAACTTACGTAGTAATCCCTTACCCCTACTTATTAGCACATATAACGTAACTTCGACTCCCAAACATGGCGTCCGCGTTCCGAATTACATGTAGCTGTCACATGACTGGTGTCATGGCAATTATGAACCACGACAAGTGAAAATATGTCTTCGGACATTTTAACCCTTATCTTGCTGTTCACGACAACCCCTATCTTTGCAAACAGTGTAGATCCAGATCAGAAGCCATCTGATCAGGATCTACACTGTTTGACATTCAGTTTATGAATTTGTAGGAATAAATTACATCAAGTAATTTGATTGGTTGGTAGACAGAAATGGGTGTGGCTTGAATGAATATTCAGCAAGTGAAGAGTTAACACAGTGAAGAGTTTAATCAGCCTGCGTATCGATTGACACAGAGTCAAAACACACCATTCCTTAACTGCATTGAGCTTGGGCTTTCTGCACAACAAAACAGACGACAATTGTTTTGTTTGTTTGTTTGTTTGATTTCAGGTTTTGTTTGTTTGTTTGAGGTTTAACGTCCCCGTCAAACCTCTGTACAGGTCATTTTGGAGACGCTGCTTCCAATTTTTGGTGATTTTTTTTTACCAATGACATATCAAGCCGTTTCGCCCAATGATACCAACAGGGTTTATAAGCATGGACTGCATGGCCTCGCACCGCTTTGCCTGGGCAGGCTTAGATCCTATAATTTAAGCGGTATACCAGTACTCGAATGCGGTCGGTTTCAGCTCTGCATGGAAACATTATGCAACCTATCTATTTCCCCGATGTCTTCAGACATTTTAACTCAGAATTTAGTCAGCCTGGGTATCGATCAATTGTCGCAGTCAATATGACGGGTCTAGCAGAAATTTGTATTGGGCTCGCTACCATTCTTCTTGGGCTTGCTAACAGTCTTCTTGGAGTATAATTTATATGGGGAACTGACAAAAACTATCCTTGAACCAACATTTTTTATTTGTCTCTCAATTGTCGCAGTCAATATGACGGATCTAGCAGAAATTAGTATTGGGCTTGCTACCAGTCTTCTTGGAGTACAATTTATTTGATCGGAACTTTTTATTGGCTTGCAGAGCCAGTTAGATTGGAAAAGTGGTTCCGGTTTAAGACTTCTCTTTCTATGTTATTTTGGATCCTCAGGTGTTTTTTTAACAAAAAACAGAGATACAGTCTGCTTTTTCCGGTGTTCTGGTTCCCTCACCCTATAGCTCAATAGCTTTCGCATATTTTAATAGAATACAGGGTACCAGTTTAGATGGTCTAGTGACAGAGCTATCGTTTCTGTGCGAAAGTTTAACTAAACACCGAAGCGAATTTATCCACTAGGCCACGGTCTATTCAGCACTACCGTCAATACAGTTTACCTGACCAAATTCATAAATCATCTGTGTAGCAGTCTACAATTCACTCGAAGGTCAAAACTCGATGGGTTTTGTTGAAATTTTATAGGGTAGATTCCTGACGTCAGAATTGTTAACTAGAGTAGGTCATCTGAACTGCTGCGCCGTGATTTTGCGAGTGTGTGACCCGATTCATACTGGTTCCCCGCATTCTTTACACAATTGAATTCTTCTCCAGACTTTCGGACGAGTTTTTAAACCGAGGACCCGTCTCCATATGACCTTAGCTGTTGGTGGGACGTTAAACTCACTCACTCCATGTTTCAAATGTTTCCATACAGATGAATGCATTCTAAAAATGGATACATTGTGGACCCACAGAGTTCGGAAATATTTGAACTATGGAAACCTTCAATAATATGTGCGAGTACATATTGGACATAAAGGTGAATATTATACTTTCCACATTTTCAATTACCTGCACGAATGAAATTGAATAATTTCATGTGAGAAATTAGAATAATAGCATTTACTGAAAATTATGATTCACCTGCCTGAAACCGCCATGGATTCATAATGTATATGTACAAACTTATTAGGGCCCCGCACTGAAAGTGTGGGTGCTCTATAGTAATCACTCTGTCCGTTCGTCTGTCTGTCCGTCCACAATGTTTTTTATCCTCCATAACTTTCTTATTCCTGGATGGATTTAAATATATTATACTTGGCAGAAATGTTAACCGTAATGTGATGGAGTGTTGCGCACAAGACTCAGGTCCGTACCCCAAAGGTCAAGGTCATACTTAGAGGTTAAAGGTCAATAAAGGGTCTTTGTCGTGTCCAATCAATAACTTTGTTATTCCTGGATGGATTTGAATATTACTTAGCAGAAATATTAACCATAATGTGACAGTGTGTCACGCGCAAGACCAAGGTCCGTACCTCAAAGGTCAAGGTCATACTTAGAGGTAAAAGGTAAAACAAACATCTTTTTATCGTGTCCGATCAATATCTTTCTTATTCCTGGATTGATTTTCGAATAACTTGACAGTGATGTTAATCATCATGAGAGAATGTGTTGTGCGCAAAACCCAGGTTGGTTTCTAAAACCGAGTTATCATGTTCAAAATGATTCTTTGAGCTATGTTCTTTCATTTCTTTGTTCTTTATAGTTTTTTTAACATCAACATTTTCCGACTCCTCTGATAGCGCTGCCGGGGGGGTCATGGGTTTGAGCCCCGCTACCGGCCATGATCGTTTATGTGAGAACATTTGGTAGTTTGTGTCGGAGGATCGGAGTCTAGTACTGGTAATTTTCAGGAACGATGGTTAGGAAACTACCCGCCTGTATATGACTGAAAGATTGTTGAACGGGTGTAAAACCTAGCAAAACAAACAGTATGTACGATGTGTTCTACCACATTATTGTCTCCCATAAATCTGTTAGGGACATTTATTTTGTTTTGTTTGTCCATTTCTACTTGCCTAATCGCATATCGTCCGTGCTCCATAAGTCCATTATTCCTCCTGTCTGTCTGTCAACAATGTCTTCTTCCAACTACTATTCAGATACTACTGAGCAAATTTCAATAAAACAGGGTCATCACAATGATCCCTTACTATCATAGTTGGTCAAAAGTGAGAATGTGATCATTGGGTCACATGTCAATGCCTCAGTTACCTTAACATTGAAATATTTCTTCCAATAAATGTCAGGGTAGTGCCACATAGAAAATTGACACCTCATGGGTTTGTCCATTCCAATGTGTAGATAAACCATATATTGCCTTTGAGTACACTGCATCAAAAGTCTATGTCCCATTAACAAGAACAGTGCAACTTGCTTCCTCACCAGTACTTTCATCTATATCAACTCGGACATCCATCTGGCGGCAATATGGCTACATTTACACCAGGAACAGTACCCTTAAAACAAAGCAAGCCTTTTCTTTTAAAAGGAATCTTTATCGTATATCATATCAGTTAAAATTTGGTTTCGTTGACCTACGCTTATTCATCGCGATTACTCCCAGTGTGCATTGAATCAAAATTACGTTACTAAACCAATGTCCTTACGGAGGGCAGGGATACCCCGCCAGTTGCCCTTGGCAACTTGAAGGTTAGTCTCAATCCAAAACACTCATCAGAAAACCTATTTATTTATTTGATCGTTTCTTTTTTCAATTTATATGACTATATATATTTTGGCATGCAGGAAGAATAATGAAAAGAACAAAAGAAAGAAAAGGAAATGGAGAAGTTAGAAAGAATAAATACTAAAGAAAGACGGCCCCCGCCCAAAGGGGCTTGAAGAAATATATGGGCTGCATGATGCTTCCACGCAGAGCTGAATCCGGCCCGCACACTAGTACTGGTAAACAGCTTAGAGGATCTAAGCCTATCCAGGAACCGCGGTGCGAGGCGGACCGTCCATGCTAATAATGTCATTGGGCGACAGGGCTTGAGATGTCATTTCATCTCAATGTCTGGTAAAAGTCCCACAAAATTGGAAGCAACGTCTCCAAAATGACCTTTACAGTGTTGACGGGGACGTTAAACCTCAAGTCAAACAAACAAACAAAAGAAAGAAAGAACGATGATTAGATCAAAACAGATTTCTCCCTGATCTTTTATAGACTTTGTCGCATACAATATTTAATCACGTTTTTTGATGGTAGTAAGACATGAAATTAATAATTTAGGAAGTTCAGTAGTGGTATAAGAACTAGAATTAAGAAATAGATCAGCTCTAACTGTGATTTGTTGAGTAAATGCGTAGCGCGCGTGATTTGTCTACTTACAACTGACCGACAAACTGTGATTTATTGCTCAACAAATCACAGACTAGAGCTGAACTATTTCGATTCTAACACGCTGAAAATGGGCAATAATGTTGTTGTTTCCTTCAAAATCTCACATCTTTTCGCCATTGTTAGAAGAAAACCCGCTAAATTTATCGACTGAAACACATTCATTTATATCATTTTCTAACGTTTTCGATGCGAAAATATGACGTAACACCGTCTAACGTCAAGGAAATCGACTAGTGACGTCATAAATTTGCAGTTTTAATGACGTCACTCGTCACGCTCTTCCTTGTCGTGATTTGTTGTAGATTTGATGTTTCACGTCCACGTCAACACTGTAAAGGTCATTTTGGAGACGTTGCTTCCAATTTTGTGGGACTTTTACCCGACATTGAGATGAATGACATCTCAAGCCCTGTCGCCCAATGAAACCAATAGGGTTTATTAGCATGGACGGTCCGCCTCGCACCGCGGTTCCTGGACAGGCTTAGATCTTCTAAGCGGTTTACCAGTACTAGTGTGCGGGCCGGATTCAGCTCTGCGTGGAAGCATCATGCAGCCCATATATTTCTTCAAGCCCCTATCGGCGGGGGCTAAATTTGTTGTAGAATAAAACACAGTTATTTTCCATTGCCTATATAGGCGCGCTGTGTTAGAATTTGGAATAAGGTCTTTTGTGAAGTTTAGGCATAAGAGATACGCACAGCAAACTTGGTACATCTCTCTTCAGCCAAAGGCTGCAGTTCATATGATAGGCTTTTGTACCACCAAGTTTTTGCTGAAGAGTATTTACATAGTTGAGCCGTCAAACAACGTCAAATAAGCCTGCACAAGAACTTGATTTAAAATTCAGAAAATGTCCCGTTTACTTTGTACAGAAGTTACCGGTCAATAATTTTCAATTTTGCTTGAAGCCAAGTTCATATTGCCCGTAGATGAGCAGTCTCGTTCACAACAGAACTATATGTACTGTCAAATTTTTCCATTTCGATACTAAATATCGGCAGCCATCTTGTCGAGCGTATCGACACAAAGAACGTAAAACAAAACGAATATAGACTTGACAAAGTGTGCAAAGTGCGTGACAAAGTGCGTAAAGCAGACTACGTAAGACCTACCTGCAATCTGTTTAGATACTCAAAAATTTCTTTCTGAAAATCAAGAGTAATTTGAAAGAAATAAACCGGACACTTCGCAAGGAAAAAATAGCATCCAGCGTTGGGAAACGTCAATGTTATAATGGCGTCGCATTCACCAACGTTAACGCCATCTTCACTTTGGCGCCAATGGGCGTGGGTTTTCAACGTGTAGGTAGACACTTAACGACCTGCATTATTTTTCCATTTCAAACCACTTAATGATGTACAATCTGGTTTTACATTCAGAATTCTATGTCAGGCAATCCTGAATTCTGACAGACAGTCCGAGTTTTGAGTATAATAAAAAGGTTATTGACTTTATATCGTTCATATGGCGTCCTTCTCCATATGAACTCGTGTCGAGTATTTCACAATATAAAGTCAATACCGTATATGTACAGTAATTACAAAGATTTAAAGAGAGGTTCTGATGACATTTTACACTAAGAGTTACCTTCCTTGCTGTTACCTTCCTTGCTGTTTCCTTCCTTGCTGTTACCTTCCCTGCTGGAGTCACCCAGGCTGGGTTTCAACAGAATTTTCATGAACTTTGAACATTAAGTACGTTCTTGACTTGAGGAAAATTCAATGAGGCAATGGTTGCTTTATTCTTTCTTTCTTTCTTTCTTTCTACTTATACTGTGATCGGCCACATCTGACCATTACTCGCCGGTGTACTTTACATACACACTAGGTTTGCAGGATGAAAGTCTACGCGGTAGTCATGTAGTTGCGGAAGGGGTCTTTAACCTGCACAGGGCAGGGCATGACTCTACGGCCCCCGCCCATAGGGGCTTGAACAAATATATGGGCTGCATGATGCTTCAACGCAGAGCTGAATCCGGCCCGCACGCTAGTACTGGTAAACCGCTTAGAGGATCTAAGCCTGTCCAGGAACCAGGGTGCGAGGCGGACAGTCCTTGCTAATAAACCCAATTGGTTTCATTGGGCGACAGGGCTTAAGATGTCTTTTGATCTCAATGTCGGGTAAAAGTCCCACAAAATTGGAAGCAACGTCTCCAAAATGACCTTTACAGTGTTGACGGGGACGTTAAACCTCAAATCAAACAAACAAAGCAGGGCATGACTCTCCCTGCACATGGAGCCTCCAGTTACATGTAAGGACGGTGCACTTTATGCCATTCATCCCTCCAAATTATGCCAATGGAGCGTGTTCGGATACAGAATTTTTATCGCCGTTGCCGGGGTTCGAACCCGGGACCTCTAGCATCAAAGGCAAGTGCACTAATCATTGAGCTATCACGCTCCTATCTAAATATCTAACTCTCGTCATTCAGATACATGTTTGACCCAAATTGTGCACAGAAACGTGTGTGGTGTTCTCAACATGGTGAAGCAAAGGGGAATAAATTTACAAAACTGCATGGTGTACATCCTTTCATTCAGATGAGACAATTACGGTCCTCCGTCACCTAATGGGTAAGAGGGCTGAGCCTGTGCCCAATGATTAAAAGCGCTTATTCTTAATCATAAGGTCTCTCACCGTTGTGGTTCGCGTCTCGCTCGGGCCGCATGTGAGACACAAACCTCTGCAACGGTGGTTTGCTCAAGTGTTTTTCTACAAGTACTCCGGTTTTCGCCCACCTCTGATAAACGATCGAAATAAGTGAAATGATCTTTAAAGGGCCGTAAAACCAAAACATGAAAGATCAAAACAAGGCAGACAAAAATCTATCTTCGGACATGTGCGGCCAGAAAGACCGAAATCAGCCAGCAGGCACATGACGTAATTGTGACGTGACATCAACGTCGGTACAACGGCATGACGTTTATGCAACGTCAAATCAACGTCGGTGCAACGTCACGATTTTGCACCGACGTTGATTTATACATTGTAAATTTTACTGCCGAGATGCTATTTTACTTATTTCTACTCAAAATATAGATTTCGGGTACGCGTTAGAACCCCCCCCCCCCCCCCACACACACACACACACCTACACACATGATAAGGTGGTTCTAACGTGTTTGTTTGTTTGATTTGAGGTTTACAATCCCCGTCAACACTGTTTAGGTCATTTTTGGGATTTTGCTTCCAATTTTGTGGGACTTTTACCCGACATTGAGATGAAATGACATCTCAAGCCCTGTCGCCCAACGAAACCAATAGGGTTTATAAGCATGGACGGTCCGACTCGCACCGCTTTGCCTGGGCAGACTTAGATACTCTGAGCGGTTTACCAGTACTTGTGTGCGGTCGGCTACAGCTCTGCGTGGAAGCATCATGCAGCCCATCTATTTCTTCAAGCCCCGATAGGCGGGGGTCTAGGTGTTAACGTGTACCCACAATCTACATTTTAGAGCAGAAGTAAGTAAAACAGCATTTACCCCTGTAAACCCCAATTTTACTATATTAGTGGTCTTCCTCTCCCTAGAACAAATTCAACCTCACCACGGTTTGTGTTAAGGGAATGTGTGGTGGCCGTGAAAAGTCTCCCTGTCCTTCACCACTGTGTAGATTTATATTCTAGTTCTTTGGGGTCATTGATTACATTTCGGAATAGGGTCATTGTTGAGGCCTAAATGGCCGAAACTAGCTAGTCTGACCAGAAAAATCTTGTATACAGTTTTCAGTTCTGTCTTGTTGTCCTTTCTCTAGAACATATTTAAGGGGGCTCAGAATTATATAGGGGCGTTTTCGCTCGTAGGACAGTGGAAGTCTTTGTGGATAGTGCTCATCAAAGACTGCACAGTCTGAACCGGGTGATTGCTGAACGCAAATATCCGAGGACACATATTCACATCTTTGGCTTAAACGGTATATGTAGGATCTTACGTGAGTGTACATGTATTATTGAATTTATTAAATGAGTTGAGGAAAAGGAATAATATGCGAGTCAAATATGCAAATTAGTTAGATGCGCCCCGTAACGTTACATGTACGGCGTCCTTAACGACGTCGCGTTTACTAATGGCGAAATAGTGGCATTTTTATAAAACAATCGTGAATAAAATGAGTTTTAAATGTCATATGATAAACAGAATCTTGCATTCGTGCTCATGTATTATTGAACTTATTAAACTCGTTAAGGAAAAGGGACGAAATGCTCGGCAAAGCCTCGTATTCTATCCCTTTTCCTAAACTCGTTTAATAAAATTCAATAATATATGGACACTCATGTAAGATCCTCTCTATATTGTGAAATATTCGGCACTCCTTCATATGGCAGAGACGCATTCGCAAGCTCGTGCGTCCTTCGCCATATGAACTCGTGCCGAATATTTCACGACAATAACCTATAATTATTACACGTCGTTATTTCATTCTCAGACGCGACGTCATGTGATAAATTGAATTTCGATATTAATCCACAAATATATTTTACACAAAACACATTTTACTCGATCCTAAAAGGTTTTTGTTTGTTTAATTCGAGTTTAACGTCCCCGTCAACACCGTATAGGTCATTTTGGAGACGCTTCCAATTTTGTGGGACATTTACCCGACTTTGAGATGAAATGACATCTCAATCCCTGCCGCCCAATGAAACCAAAACCAAACATATCTACTTATTAATAAACCAAATATGCAAAATAAGCATATCTACTTTATAATAAAACAAATATGCAAAATAAACATATCTACTTATTAATAAATCAAATATGCAACAGAATATAAAATAATCTGTAGAATGACAGAGAAGGAAAAATGACATTTATGCAAACTATAATACAAAAACAAAACGGTTTTCGTGTTCATAAACTGTAATGATTGTTTAAGAGTTTTGTTCAACACAATCAAACAATAAAAATATGTATACGATTTACAGTCAAACCAAAGAAAATTCAATCTATATTGCTCAATAGTATCGCTTACAAATGGGGACCAGTCTTACAAAAGATAATTTTCTCAAAAGAAGGGTCGAATTCTTTCCTTTAAAAGTGTTTTTTTTTTTTTTGGTTGTTAATATTTGAGTTCAACGGCCAAGTCAACACTATTTAGGTTATTTTTGAGCCGGTCAGTTAACCTATCCACACTTTTCCTGGGCAGGCTTATGCATAAGCAGTTAACCAGCACAATTCACATTCTTTCGCCAGAAACTGACAACTGCCCTTCTTGAATCAGCGGAAGGGAAAGAATGACCGTAGAAAAGATTTCATTATTTATCCCCTTGGAAGCATTTTGCCGACCCCGGCAGGTATCGAACCCGCGTCTTCCTGATCACCAGTCAGAAGCGCATTCGACTGAGCTACTGAGGCCGGCCCTTCTTTCTCCAAAGAAGGGTCGAATTCTTTCCTTTAAAAGTGTTTTTTTTTTTTTTTTTGGTTGTTAATATTTGAGTTCAACGGCCAAGTCAACACTATTTAGGTTATTTTTGAGCCGGTCAGTTAACCTATCCACACTTTTCCTGGGCAGGCTTATGCATAAGCAGTTAACCAGCACAATTCACATTCTTTCGCCAGAAACTGACAACTGCCCTTCTTGAATCAGCGGAAGGGAAAGAATGACCGTAGAAAAGATTTCATTATCAAACCCCTTGGAAGCATTTTGCCGACCCCGGCAGGTATCGAACCCGCGTCTTCCTGATCACCAGTCAGAAGCGCATTCGACTGAGCTACTGAGGCCGGCCCTTTAAAGTGGTACCCGTGATGAAGTGAACTCTACCAGGCCTTTTATGCGTAATGTGCCTGATGTGAGTTATGTTTAAATGCATATTTTGTGACTCCTTCATTTTTTTCATTTGTAATATGAAGGCATCTGCGTGCATGCGTACGTGCGTGTGTGCATGTGTGTTCTTGCGTAAATAACTATAAAAGGCATGCAACAAAAGCTTACAAAGACGAACGAAAAGTTAGGCTCTAAGGCACATCTAGCAAATTACGGTTGGTGTAGACAACTGGATCTTTGGCGACCAATTTGATAACATACCCATGTGACAAGGTGAATAACATACCCATGTGATAAGATGAATAACATACCATGTGACAAGGTGAATAACATACACATGTGACAAGGTGAATAACATACACATGTGACAAGGTGAATAACATACCCATGTGGCAAAATAAATAACATATCCATGTGGTAAGGTGAATAAAGTACCCATATGACAAGGTGAATAACGTACCCATGCGACAAGATGAATAACATACCCATGTGGTATTGTGAATAACATACCCATGTGGTATGGTAAATAACGTACTCATGTGACAAGATGATTAACATAAACATGTGGCATGGTGAATAATATACCCATGTGACAAGACGAATGACACACCCATGTGACAAGATGAATAACATACCCATGTGACAAGGTGATTAACATATCCATGTGACAAGGTGAATCACATACCCATGTGGCAAGATTAATAACATCCCTGTGACAAGATGAATAACATACACATGTGACAAGGTGAATAACATACCCATGTGGCAAAATAAATAACATATCCATGTGGTAAGGTGAATAAAGTACCCATATGACAAGGTGAATAACGTACCCATGCGACAAGATGAATAACATACCCATGTGGTATTGTGAATAACATACCCATGTGGTATGGTAAATAACGTACTCATGTGACAAGATGATTAACATAAACATGTGGCATGGTGAATAATATACCCATGTGACAAGACGAATGACACACCCATGTGACAAGATGAATAACATACCCATGTGACAAGGTGATTAACATATCCATGTGACAAGGTGAATCACATACCCATGTGGCAAGATTAATAACATCCCTGTGACAAGATGAATAAAGTACCAGTGTGGCAGGGTGAATAACGTACCCCTGCGACAAGATGAATAACATACCCATGCCACAATATATATAACATACCCATGTGGTATGGTGAATAACATACCCATGTGGCATGGTGAATAACATACCCATGTGGCATGGTTAATAACATACTCATGTGACAAGATGAATAACATAACCATGTGGCATGGTGAATAATATAGCCATGTGACAAGACGAATGACACCCCCATGTGACAAGATAACATACCCATGTGACAAGGTGAATAACATATCCATGTGGCAATGTGAATAACTTACCGATGTGGCCAGGTGAACCACATACGCATGTGACAAGATGAATATCATACCCATGTGACAAGGTGAATAACATATCCATGTGGCAAGGTGAACCACATACGCATTTGACAATATGAATAACATACCAATGTGGCAAGGTGAATAAAATACCCATGGGACAATGTGAATAACATACACATGTGACAAGGTGAATAACATACTCATGTGACAAGATTAATAACACACCCATGTGACAAGGTGTATAACATATCCATGTGACAAGGTGAATAACATGCCAATGTGGCAAGATTAATAACATACCGATGTGGCAAGGTGAACTTCATAGGCATGTGACAAGATGATTAACATACCTTTGTGGCATGGTGAATAATATACCCATGTGACAAGATGAATAACATACCATTGTGACAATATGAATAACATACCAATGTTGCAAGGTGAATAACATACCCATGTGACAATGTGAATAACATACACATGTGACAAGGTGAAAAACGTATCCATGTGACAAGATGCATAACATTACCATGTGACAAGGTGAATAACATATCCATGTGACAAGGTGAATAACATACCCATGTTGCAAAATATACAACATATCTATGTGGCAAGGTGAATAACATACCTCTGCGACAAGATGAATTACATGCCCATGTCACAAGCTGAATAACATACCCATGTGGTATGGTGAATAACATACCCATGTGGCATGGTGAATAACATACTCAAGTGACAAGATGAATAACATTACCATGTGGCATGGTGAATAATATAGTCATGTGACAAGATGAATTACACTCCCATTTGACAAGATGAATAACATACCCATGTGACAATGTGAATAACATACACATGTGACAAGGTGAATAATATACTCATGTGACACGATGAATTACACACCCATGTGACAAGGTGTATAACATATCCATGTGACAAGATGAATAACATACCAATGTGACAAGATGAACAATGCGGCGAAGTGAATTAAACGCCCATGTGACAATGTGAATAACATACACATGTGATAAGATAAATAACGTACCCATGTGACAAGATGAATAAAATACCCATATGACAAGGCGAATAACATATCCATGTGACAAGGTAAATAACATACCCATGTGGCAAAATCAATAACATATCCATGTGATAAATAACGTACCCATGTGACAAGATGAATAAAATACCCATATGACAAGGCGAATAACATATCCATGTGACAAGGTAAATAACATACCCATGTGGCAAAATCAATAACATATCCATGTGACAAGGTGAATAAAGTACCCATGTGGCTAGGTGAATAACATACCCCTGCGACAAGATAAATAACATATCCATGTCACAAGATGAATAACATACCCATGTGGTATGGTGAATAACATACCAAGGTGGCATGGTGAATAACATACTCATGTGACAAGATGAATAACATAACCATGTGGCATGGTGAATAATATACCCATGTGACAAGACGAATGACACACCCATGTGACAAGATGAATAACATACCCATGTGACAAGGTGAATAACATATCCATGTGGCAATGTGAATAACATACCGATGTGGCAAGGTGAACTACATACGCATGTGACAAGATGATTAACTTACCTTTGTGGCATGGTGAATAATATACCCATGTGACAAGATGAATAACAAACCAATGTTGCAAGGTGAATGACATACCCATGTGACAATGTGAGTCAAATACACATGTGACAAGGTGAAAAACATACTCATGTGACAAGATGAATAACACACCCATGTGACAGGGTGAATAACATATCCATGTGACTAGGTGAATAACATACACATGTGACAAGATTAATAACATACCCATGTGGCAAGGTGAACTTCATACGCATGTGACAAGATGATAACAAGAATACTGTCGATGGCGCGCCATCGCAAATCCCCACGCTTTCTACAGAGGGGCCAAGTACCGATAACCCCTAACCCTGGGCCCTAATTTGACCCCATGGTCAAAATGTATATTATATTCTACTAATCATGCCCTTCAATTTGATATGCCACATGACTATGTTCCAAAAAACTTTAATTTTGACTCTTTGACCCCTCCCCCAGTGCCCCAATCTGACCCCAGGGTAAAAATTTTACTTGTAGTTTATTCTACTCATTATCCCCTTCGCATAGATATGCAACATGACTATGTTCTGAAAAACTTTAATTTTGACCCCCCCCCCACCCCCCGACCAAGTCCGATCCCCAGGGCATGACCTAGGAATCACAGCCAAAATCCCGTTCAATATGTTTTACTTTTTTCATAACTAAGTACATGTGCAAAGTTTGGCATCAAAATCTTCAAAATTAACTTTGCAATTGAATTTTATTGATATTTGACCTTTTGACCCCTCCCCAGGGCCCCAAGAGGCGGGGTCAAAAATGAATGTGATCTCGCGCAAGCCATTAATATAAGCAACTCACATACTGAATTTGGTTGGATTCCGGACAACGGTTTAGGAGGAGATCACCGGACAGACGGACGGACGGACGTTCTCTCGGATGCATACTTATGTGGCTATTTTTGGCAGGATTGATACTTAAGTGACTACTTGTAGCCACAGAATAGAAGTATTTTTGGTGTCTAACGGAATAAATCCCATAGACTTACATTGATTCTGTCCATTTACATAGCCACCTAACCATACATTTGTTGGTGCGGACAGACGGACGGACGGTGGCGATAACAATAACCCCACTTTTCTTCGAAAAACGTGGGGATAAACATACCTTTGTGGCATGGTGAATAATATATCCATGTGACAAGATGAATAACATACCAATGTGGCAGGGTGAATTACATACCATTGAGACAATGGGAATAACATACACATGTGCCAAGGTGAATAAAGTACCCATGTGACAAGATGAATAACATACCACGTGGCAAGGGGAATAGCAGACTCATGTGACAAGATGAATAACATACCCTTGTGTAAAGGTGAATAAAGATCCATGTGACAAGGTGAATAACATACCCATGTGGCAAGATTAATAAGATATCCATGTGACAAGGTGAATAAAGTACCCATGTAACAAGGTGAATAACGTACCCCTGCGACAAGATGAATAACATACCCATGTCACAAGATAAATGAATAACATACCCATGTGGCATGGTGAATTACATACTCATGTGACAAGATGAATAACATAACCATGTGACATGGTGAATAATATACCCATGTGACAAGACGAATGACAACCCCATGTGACAAGATGAATAACATACCCATGTGACAAGGGGAATAACATATCCATGTGGCAATGTGAATAACATACCGATGTGGCAAGGTGAACTACATACACATGTGACAAGATGATTAAAATACCTTTGTGGCATGGTGAATAGTATACCCATGTGACAAGATGAATAACATACCAATGTGACAAGATGAATAACATACCAATATGGCAAAGTGAATAACATACTCATGTGACAATGTGAATAACGTACCCACGTGGCAAGGTGAATAACATACTCATGTGACAAGATGAATAACATACCCATGTGTCAAGGTGATAACATATCCATGTGGCAAGGTGAATAACATACCGATGTGGTAAGGTGAACTACATACACATGTGACAAGATGATTAACATACCTTTGTGGCATGGTGAATAATATACCCATGTGACAAGATGAATAACATACCAATGTGACAAGATGAATAAAATACCATTATGGCAAAGTGAATAACATACTCATGTGACAATGTGAATAACATACACATGTGACAAGGTGAATAACGTACCCACGTGGCAAGGTGAATAACATACTCATGTGACAAGATGAATAACATACCCATGTGACATGGTGAATAAATATACCCATGTGACAAGAGGAATGACACACCACGTGACAAGGTGAATAGCATACTCAAGTGGCAATGTGTATAGCATACCCATGTGAAAAGATGAATAAAATACCCATGTGACAAGATAAATAACATGCACATGTAAGAAAGGGAATTCTTTCATGGCTCACCTATGACACACCCATGTGACAAGGTGAATAACATACTCATGTGACAATGTGTATAGCATGCCAATGTGACAAGATGAATAATATACCAAAGTGACGAGAGGAATAACATACCCATGTGACCAGGTGAATAACATACCCATGTGACAAGTTGAATAACATACCAATGTGACAAGATGAATAACATACCAATGTGACAAGGTGAATAACGTACACATGTGACAAGATGAATAACATACCCATGTGGCAAGGTGAATAACATACCAATGTGACAAGATGAATAACATACCTATGTGACAAGATGAATAACATACCAATGTGACAAGATGAATAACATGCACATGTAAAAAAGGGGATTCTTTCATGGCTCATAAAATGTAATTTTATGATGTACGATTGTGATATTTTTCTGGTATCTGATTCAAACATACATTGTGGGTTCTCCTTAGAACAGCCTCATTGAGGGCACTTCCCCATCGATGTTCCAAGGCTTGAAGTCCAGTTTTGTAGAATTCAGGATCTTTAGAGTCAGTCCACACTGCAACCGCTGTGTTAAGCTCCCCATCACGTCCACGCAAGTCTTTCTTTAAGTTCGGAAACAAAGTAATCACTGGGTGCCGGATCAGGAGAATAGGATGAATGGGGTAAGGGTTTGAACCCGTTCCGCTTCATTGCGTCCACAGAAACTTTGCAAGTATGAACTCTAGCATTCTCATGTTGCAACAGAACACCTTTGTATTTTTCCACGCATTTTCTGTTCTAAAGCTTCACGTAATTGGTCCAAAATATTAGCATTATAGTCCCCATAAATAGTCTGGCCACGAGGTAAATAGTCCAAAGGTACACAGAACCCCCTTGTTATCCCTAAATACAGTTTCCATGACCTTGCCAACTGAAGGCCGAGTCTTGAATTTCTTTGGACGCAGTGAACTGTGACAAGTCCATTTTTACTCTGCTGTTTAGCATCAGGATCAGAGTGATGGATCCAAGTTTCGTCCCCGGTAACAATACTTTCAAGAAAGTCTTCTGGATCAGAATCATATAGTTCCAAAAGTGACTTAGACATGGACACTCGGACAGCTCATTTTTCTTTACTAAGGCATTTTGGCACCCAACCCGCTGAAAGCTTCCTCATGCCCAGCCGTTCATGTAAAATGGTGAAAAGGCTTCCCTCAGAAATCTCCAATCTTCTAGCCATTTCTGAAACGTTCATTCGCCTGTCCTACTTTAATGGTTCTCTTAGATTTTCACTAGTGTCGTCATCAGTAGCCACGACGGTGTTCGTCTTCCAACGTTACCCGACCACGTTTAAAATCAGCCACCTGAATACGGAGAAGCCATTTCTGAAACGTTCATTCGCTTGTCCTGCTTTACTGTCACTAGTGTCGTCATCAGAAGCCACGACGGTGTTCGTCTTCCAACGTTACCCGACAACGTTTAAAATCAGCCACCCAATTTTTAATAGTTGAAGGATAAGCCATTCCGTAAACTTCACGCAATACCTCATAAATTTCCTTTTTAAAAAAAAAAAAAAACAGGTATCAAATCACTGCTCTGTAGTCAATTTGTGAAGAAAGTTCACTGCCATGTTAGCCTACAAATACTAGACTGACCAATTTTGTGTAACCATACATAAGGCATTGATGTATAATATGTGAAAAGCGTGCACCTACAAATACTAGACTGACCAATTTTCTGTAACCATACATAAGGCATTGATGTATAATATGTGAAAAGCGTGCACCTCTGCCACGGGTCAGTAAGTGGGTAAGGCAAGTTAAATATTGAATGACCCTCGCATCTCTATATATTAAATATCAACACCCCTGCAAGTGTGTGTAGCCGAGTCTTACATACATGTATGTACCTGGTCCCAAAATCCCAGACACAGATTTTTCAATGATATGTCTCATATTAGACACTTGTTAACTCATTCAAAAATGAGTTGGGGCACAACATTTCCTACATTTTACATATGCGCCCAGCGAAGAATCAGATCAGCCTGTGGATCCCTACAGTCTGACAAGACACTTCTCTTGCTACATGAAGGAGCATTAGGCCTTTTGATAACTTTAGAGCGCATAACGAAGACTCTGATCAGACTTCGCGGATGCGCAGGCTGATCCGAGTCTTCGCTGGGCGCACATGTAAATTGCAGGAAATGCTGTGCCGGCTCAAATATAGTTAAGGTTTTACTAATCATAACAGGGATGACGCTAAACTGGAAGATTGTGCTCCAGACTGTTGCTGCATTTAAGGAAATGCAGTAAAATTCCTATATTAAGACCACATTTGCGACCACCTTTGAACAGTCCCAAAGGTGGTCTCTGACCAGAGGACACTGTATTTAAGGAAATACAGTAAAAATCCTATATGAAGACCACATTTATGACCACCTTTTAACAGTCCCAAAGAAGGTCTCTGACCTTTTTTTTTTCATAAAGGAGGTCTCTGACCAGAGGACACTGTATGCAGAAAACATAAAGAAAGAATAGGTACAACCTAGTAAAACCGCTTCTTACAGGAGGTTGTGTCTTAATCTTAGTGGTGTTAATTGCGGAAATTTTCTGTAATTCCTTCCTTTAGGGCAACTGACTTCTTTATGAGTGGCCTCCCATTTTGAGATTGGCTGAGATCAGGATGCCAAGATCTTAACTCCCCTGTTAACTTATCATGAGAGAAGGGTTTGTATCACATAGAAGACGAGGGAACCAAGTTCGTGTGAGCATGCGAATGAGTCGCGCATGCGCATGGGTCGCGAAGTATCAATAGAATCTTAGCTGCTCGCAGGCAAGTAGAACATCAGGAGGACAAGTTCGTGTAATGAGCACCCCTCTAAACCCCACTTTATACAGAGGAAACTGGGGTTTTCGGGGGGGGGGGGGGCTATATCTGCTCTAAGACATATGTTGTGAGCACCAACAACATATGTTTTGAGTGGGAATAAGAAAAATATGAGAAATTTTCATCAGAAAAATAACCGTTTTCGAAATACGAAAGCATACACTATGTCAGGCGATACTTTGATGTAATCTCATGCTAGAAGTCATGTAAATATCCTTTTAAGGCAATGCAGACCAAAACAAAAACATTTTCTGATGGGCCGGCCAAAAATTAATTAGTCAAATACATGTACAAATGTATATCAGGTGTATCCGGGTGGAGCGTGGTAGCTCAGTGGTTAGTACACTTGCCTCTGATGCTAGAGGTCCCGGGTTCGATCCCCGGCAGCGGCGAAATAATTTCGGTGTCCGAACACGCTCCATTGGCATCATTTGCAGGGATAAATGTCATAAAGTGCACCGTCCTTCAGATCGAGACGTTAACTGGAGGCCCCCTTTGCAGGGAGAACCATTCCCTGTGCAGGTTAATTACATGATTATACTGTGTAGGCTTTTATCCTGCAAACCTGGAGTGTATTTAATGTACACCTGCGGTAATGGTCAAATGTGACCGACGCAGTATCAGTAGATAGATAGATAGATATCCTTAATCTTAAATATTTTCCTGTTTTATGAACAGTCGAAGATTGTGTGTGTGTGTGTGTGTGTGTGTGTGTGTGTGTGTGTGTGTGTGTGTGTGTGTGTGTGTGTGTGTGTGTGTGTGTGTGTGTGAATTCGGGTTTAACGTCGCTTTCAACAATTTTTCAGTCATATCACGACGGTGTCTGGTTGCGACAGGGAGCTCAATGCTCACTTTTATAGTGCTGCCTCACTGAAGTATCATGTCCCAGACACATTACATGATACCACTCCCAGTCATATTATCCTGACACTGGGTCGACCAGTCCTAGCTCTACCCCGTAAATCTGAGTGCCAAGCGAGGAGCAGCTAGTACCATTTTAACGACTTTGCTATGTCGCGGCCCGGGATCGGACCCGTAACCTCCCGTTCCCCGGAGCGGACACTCTACCAACTGAGCTATCGGGGCCGGTCGAAGATTGTTATATTACGTTATAAAATTTATCAAGATTTCATAAGCCTTGAAATATACAAACAGAACCTTTAAACTGCAATTGTATATGCTTTTCTTACAAATTTGAAATGTTCTTTGTTACAAAATTGACAAGATGCCAAAGTTATTTCGTGTGTTCAGACTGCTGAATTTAAGTCAAAGCCAAGCAGCCGGGCCAGAAATTTTCACTATTAATTTGTTAATTTCATTTTCTTTATACATGCATCTTTTTATTGATAATTTCCTTTTTTTCGTCATCAAAACACGTTGTTTTACATATTAAATTTGTGATAAACTTTATAAACACTGTATATCACCAATAAATTGTAAAATATAAAATTGCCGATCCCTGGCTCAAAATTGTATTTTAAATCATTGCCTTACAAGATTTTACATTAGTTGTTAGTATGCACAATTTTACAAACAATAGCGAATAGTATATGGGCCCCTCCAGGCGAAAGTGGAATTTCGAGCTTGTGTGCGCAGCAAGTTAATAGATTACACACTTCACTTTTTGCAGGAATACGTTCTGGGTCAATGGCGGTTGTTTAGGGTTTTACGACACGTACATGTAATCCCTTGTGGGGTCAATGGCGGTTGTTTAGGGTATAACGACACGTACATGTAATCCCTTGTGGGTCATTTTGTGTCGTCTCCCAGAGAAAGGGAGAAAGACAATTAGTAGACGAAATAGTAGATGTGATGAAGTAGACGGGACAGGAGAGAAAGAGGAAAATGAATGGAAGTTTATAAAAGAAGAAGAAGAAATAACAACATCCCCATCTACCCTTACCTGCTGCAGGGACAGCAGAACTTGCCCAACTGGTAGTCAACATTAATTGGACGCCCCAGTCCATTTCAAAATTTAGGGGATACATGCTTTTTTTTCTTCAAATTTATTTGGCAAATGGCTGAACGAGTAATTGGCGAACAGTGTAGGTCCTGATAAGACGCCGCGTTCTGCGGCGTCTGATCTGGGCCTCCACTGTTTGGCAAACAAGTAATTGGCGAACAGTGTAGGTCCTGATCAGACGCCGCGTTCAGCGGCCGCTGATCTGGACCTCCATTGTTTGCCAAACAAGTAATTGGCGAACAGTGTAGGTCCTGATCAGACGCCGCGTTCTGCGGCGTCTGATCTGGGCCTGCACTGTTTGCCAATTACTCGTTTTGGGGTTTCCAGTACAAAATGGGTTAAGGGAGACATAGCTTATTTCGTTTATCCCCTAAGATCCTGTATTCTACGCAAACGGTGTAGACCGTGATCAGCCGCGGTTTTCTGTGACGTCTACACTGTTTGCCAGTGTCCAAACACATGAGCCAAGTCTGACATTTTGGAGGACGGTAGCGTAAAGATTTTAACGGTAGTTCTTGGTGGTGACTTCCAGAAGTTTGTTCTACAAACCGGAATCCTAGCATTAGATGAAACCTAAAATAAAAAGAAACGCAAGCCAGGAAATATTGGTTGTGATGCATGGATAAAAAGAAATAATGGCTGTCATGCATCTTCGTGGTGCATGGTTAGGCCTGTCGCCTTAGGCTTTGGGGTCGAATTTTTACTCCCCTACATAACCACCTCTTCAACCATATAGCGTACTTAAATAGGTGTTTTGCAAACACTTTTGACCTAGATCGCTTGCCACAGAATGCGACGTAGGACCCTGTTCCAAAAGAGAACAATCTTTGTTGTTGTTGTTTCCAGTTTCCCGTGTCACGGGTCGTCAGCTGGTGGGGTCCCAGGGAACGAATCCATTCCGGCACTACAGAACAATCCTTAGGCTTTGGAGTCGAATTTGTACTCCACCACATTATCACCTCTTCAACCACATAGCGTACTTAAATAGGTGTTTAACAAACACGTTTGACCCAGATCACTTGCCACAAAACTTGAGCGACGTATGTCGCTGGTCTAGACTGTTTGCAAGAGGTCTGCAAAATATCCAATAAATATATGATTGATTGATCGGTTGATTGATTGAGTGAATGGACATCAATCCAGTCAGTCAGACATCCATCAGCACAGGACATAGACGTTTCATCAGAAAACCTAAAAGAGCCCTCGCAGTGGTCTAAATCCACTTCTACTATAATAAGCAAACTTCGGTGCTTAACCCATTGCATGAAGGGAACCCCTAAAGGGGTACCTTCGCAAACAGTGCAGGCCCAGACGTCTGCTTAACCCACTGCGTGCGGGGAAACCCCTAAAGGGGTAGTTTGGCAAACAGTGCACGCTCAGATCAGACGCCGCAGATCTTTTCCGTCAAAAATTGAATAAATATTATAATATTCCGTCAAAAATAGAATAAAAACAACAAAATAGGCCTGACAACCCTTAAATGACAAATGAACTTGTCCAACATATAGCAATGGAATGGAAGCAATGGAAGATAAGTTTCACTAATATAAGGTCAATGTACTGAAGTTTGAGTTTATAAAGCTGTTCTAGGGACTATAATCTGAAACATTCTGTGGTTTGAGTTTACAAAGCTGTTCTAGGGACTATAATCTGAAACATTCTGTGGTTTGCGTTTACAAGGCTGTTCTAGGGACTGAAATCTGAAACATTCTGTGGTTTGAGTTTACAAAGCTGTTCTAGGGACTATAATCAGAAACATTCTGGTTTGCGTTTACAAGGCTGTTCTAGGGATTATAATCAGAAACATTCTCTGGTTTGAGTTTACAAAGCTGTTCTAGGGACTATAATCTGAAACATTCTGTGGTTTGAGTTTACAAGGCTGTTCTAGGGACTATACTCAGAAACATTCTGTGGTTTGAGTTTACAAGGCTGTTCTAGGGACTATAATCTGAAACATTCTGTGGTTTGAGTTTACAAGGCTGTTCTAGGGACTATAATCTGAAACACTCTGTGGTTTGAGTTTACAAGGCTGTTCTAGGGACTATAATCTGAAACATTCTGTGGTTTGCGTTTACAAAGCTGTTCTAGGGACTATAATCTGAAACATTCTGTGGTTTGAGTTTACAAGGCTGTTCTAGAGACTATACTCAGAAACATTCTGTGGTTTGAGTTTACAAAGCTGTTCTAGGGACTACAATCTGAAACATTCTGTGGTTTGAGTTTACAAGGCTGTTCTAGGGACTACAATCTGAAACATTCACGAGAAGAAGAAAAGTGAAAGGAATTTTAATGTTATGTTTTATTTTTCAGGTATACATTCGACTCTTCTGCTTTGACAATGGCAGTCAATGGCGATCTTCCTATAAGCTGTAAGGGACAAGAAATACACATTTTGAAATGCATGGTTGTCTAACTGACTACAGTTCTTTCTCTTTCTTTTAGAATGAAACTCATCCCATATCAGCCTAGCGTCCCATAACATGAAAACTGGCAAACGTGCAGACCCAGATCAGCCGCCACAGACACGGACGGCGTCATGACGTAACGTACCAGTTATCATTTATTATGACACATTTTTGGGTCGATAGTTTATCAATCGACCCAAAGTTATCAGGACAAACCCTCTTTCAGTATTGGAGTCCATATGCCCCCCCCCCCCCCCCCGCCCATCGGGGCTTGAAGAAATAGATGGGGCTGCATAATGCTTCCACGCAGAGCTGACACCGATCGCACGCGATACTGGTACATTTGTAAATTGCTTTGAGGTCCTTAGCCTGCCCAGGAAAAGTGGTGCGAATCGGACCACCCATGCATATAAACCCTGTTGGTTTTATTTGGTGGCAGGGTTTGACATATCATTTCATCTCAATGTCGGGTAAAAGTCCAACAAAATTGGAAGCAACGCCTCCAAAGTGACGTATCAGTCTTGGCGGGGACGTAAAACCTCAAATCAAGCAAACAAACAAAGTGCTGGAGTCCACGTGACTATCACTGTTTTGTGGGAACTCCTTGTAACTTTTTTTTTATATAATTTCAGCGTGGGAATCATGGGTGGGGCTAGGCAAACAGTGCAGATCCAGATCAGACGGCGTCTGATCAGGGTCTTCACTGTTTGCTTACAGTACAGGAATTTAAGGGTCAGACGCCGAAAAGTGTCTGATCGGGGCATACACGGTTTGCTTACAGTACAGGAATTTAAGGGCCAGACGCCGAAAAACGCAGGATCTGATCAGGGTATACAAAATGTGCTTACAGTACAGGAATGTAAGGGTCAGACGCCGAAAAACACAGCCTCTGGTCAGGGTCTACACCGTTTGCTTACAGTACAGGAATTTAAGGGTCAGACGCCGAAAAACGCAGCGTCTGGTCAGGATCTACACTGTTTGCTTACAGTACAGGAATTTAAGGGTCAGACGCCGAAAAACGCAGGATCTGATCAGGGTCTACACGGTTTGCTTACTGTTCAGGAATTTAAGGGTACGACGCAAAAAACGCAGCGACTGATCAGGGTATACACAATTTGCTTACAGTACAGGAATTTAAGGGTCAGACGACGAAAAACGCAGCGTATCATCAGGGTCTACACAGTACAATAATTAAAGGGTCAGACGCCGAAAAACTCAGCGCCTGATCAGGGTCTACACTGTTTGCTTACAGGACAGGAATTCAAGGGTCAGACGCCGAAAAACGCAGGATCTACACTGTTTGCTTACAGTACAGGATTTTAAGGGTCAGACGCCGAAAAACGCAGATCTAATCAGGGTCTACATAGTTTGTTTACAAAACAGGAATTTAAGGGTCAGACGCCGAAAAACGCAGGATCTGATCAGGGTCTTGTTTGTTTGATTTGAGGTTTAACGTCCCCGTCATTTTGGAGACGTTGCTTCAAATTTTGTGGGACTTTTACCCGACATTTGGATGAAATAACATCTCAAGCCCTGTCGCCCAAGTAAACCAATAGGGTTTATAAGCATGGACGGTCCGCCTCGCACAGCGGTTCCTGGACAGGCTTAGATCCTCTAAGCGGTTTACCAGTACTAGTGCGCGGATCGGATTCAGCTCTGCGTGGAAGCATCATGCAGCCCATATATTTCTTCAGGCCCCTATGGGCGGGGGCCTCTGATCAGGGTGTACACAGTTTGTTTACAGTACAGGAATTGAAGGGTCAGACGCCGGAAAATGCAGGATCTGATCAGGGTCTACACAGTTTGTTTACAGGGCTGGAATTTATGGGTCAGACGCCGAAAAACGCAGGATCTGATCAGGGTCTTCACAGTTTGTTTACCGGACAGGAATTTAAGGGTCAGACGCCGAAAAACGCAGGATCTGATCAGGGTCTACACAGTTTGTTTACAGGACAGGAATTTAAGGGTCAGACGCCGAAAAACGCACGATCCGATCGGGGTCTACACAGTTTGTTTACAGGACAGGAATTTAAGGGTCAGACGCCGAAAAACGCAGGATCTGATCAGGGTCTACACAGTTTGTTTACAGGACAGGAATTTAAGGGTCAGACGCCGAAAAACGCAGGATCTGATCAGGGTCTACACAGTTTGTTTACAGAACAGGAATTTAAGGGTCAGACGCCGAAAAACGCAGGATCTGATCAGGGTCTTCACAGTTTGTTTACAGGACAGGAATTTAAGGGTCAGACGCCGAAAAACGCAGGATCTGATCAGGGTCTACACAGTTTGTTTACAGGACAGGAATTTAAGGGTTAAACGAAACAGTCTAAGTCGTAGTTCAGGCCCATTTTCCAAATCTACACTCAGAGACAATCGACCCACCAGTACTCTCAGTGCTTTGATTCTGACAAGTTATCCACTTCATAGCAGTATCGTTATATAATAATAATAATAATAATAATAATAATAATAATAATAATAATTTTGTTATTGTTTGAGTTGAAGTTTAACGTCCCTGTCAATACTGTTTAGGTCATTCTGAAGAATTTGCTTCCAACTGTGTGGGACTTTTACCCGATATCAAGATGAAATGATATCTCAAGACCTGCTGCCCAATGAAATCAAAATACTTATATGCATTGGACGATCTGACTCACACCACGGCTTAGTTCTTCTAAGCGGTTAACCAGTACTCATGTGTGGTCAGTTTTAGCACCATGCAGCCCAATCTATTTCTGCATGTCCCGATGGGCGGGGGCGAATTATAATGATAATGAATATAATTTATTATTTCTGTCAAACAACAATAATAATAATTATAATAATGATTATTATTAAATGATTATTATTATTATTATTATTATTACCATCAATGTTGTTGTTGTATTTGCTGATGTTGTTAAATTGTTGCCAATATTGTTGTTTGGCCATAAACTCGCATTATACTACAAATAAAACTGTTTTTTTTTTTTTTTGGTTAAGTTTTGGTTTTACGGCTGTTTCAAGATGACTTTATTCATATCGAGCCGATCGTTAATTAGAGGTGGCGAAAACCGAAGTAACCGGAGAAAAACCACCTAACCTTCTGTTGCAGAACTTGGCTCTCACATGTGACCCGAGCCAGGCTCAAACCACAGCGGTTTGGGACC
The DNA here is from genome assembly GCA_963580285.1 of Lucinisca nassula. Classification (NCBI taxonomy): domain Eukaryota; kingdom Metazoa; phylum Mollusca; class Bivalvia; order Lucinida; family Lucinidae; genus Lucinisca; species Lucinisca nassula. Next base: position 28,022,775 of record OY757018.1, read on the forward strand.
TAATGATTCAGAGTCCGGGGCTCTTATCTACTAGGAAATAAACACGATTATACTTACAACTTCACAGTTGTTCAATAGTGTCAGTTCACCCCCACTCATCGGGACTTGAAGAAATAGAATGGGCTGCATGATGCTTCCACACAGAGCTGAAACTGGCCGCACATGAGTATTTGTAAACCGCTTATAGGTCTAAGCCTGCCCAGGCAAAGTGGTGCGAGTCGGCCAGTCCCTACATATTAATCCTTTTGGTTGGTTTGGGCGGCAGGTATTGAGATGCATTTCATCTCGATGCCGGGTGAAAGTCCCACAAAACTGGAAGCAGCGTATCCAAAATGACCTAAATAGTGTTGACGGGGACGTAAAACCTCAACTCAAACAAACACAACAATACTGAGAGTTATATTAAGCAGTATATCGTTTGAACCCCGTCAGGAGTGAGTGAGTGAGTTTTAGTTTTACGTCCCACCAACAGCTAAGGTCATACGGAGACGGGACCTCGGTTTAAAGACTCATCCGAAAGTCTGGAGAAGCCCGGGATCGATCCTGCGATCCTTGGTTTACAAGGCGAGAAGCGTAACCACTGCACCACGGAGGCTTCTAAACTCCGTCAGGAGAGAACCTGTCTAGAGTTTGTTACCAACCAAGACAACCGCCCATCTACTCAGACTGGCAACAGTCTCAAATTGTTAGACATTACGAAAACACGCCTATACAAATACATTGTAACCTTTATCGCAGAAAAAATGAAAATTTTAAGATGAAAAATTGATATTTTTCATATTTTTACTCAAAATATGGATTGTGGGTTCTCGTTAGAACCGCCTCGTCGAGGCGGTTCTAACGATTACCCACAATCTATATTTTAGAGCAAAAATAAGAAAAATTAGGTTTACCCCTGTAAACCCCAATTTTACCATATAAAAGTGGGGTTCGAGTGGGTCAAAATTATATAGGCGTGTTTTCGTGATGATGTAGAAATTGTACTATTTGAGTTGCGAAGACAAATATACTGATCAGACTGTGTACACTGGACCAAAACCACAGCGCTTCCGCTTCTTCATACAATTTATAAAAATTGTCACGTGGGTTAATTGTATCGATTCCTGATCATTGCCTTCTCTTCTATTTAACAAATGACCTTTTTTGTTCGGTTATTCTTTTATTTATGTTCCCACTCAATCAGCCGCATAACGTATGCGCAATATCATAGCAACGTCGGTGCAACGTCATGACGTTGCATTGACGTTGATGCGACATTTCTTAGACCCATATACCCGCTAGGAGAACTTGTCTGTTACAATTTAAGCAGATGGGAAAACACAACATGTACTGAGCTAATTATGAAATTTATGGTATTACCATGACAACTGAGCAGACAAGCGGCCCTTTTCTGAACCATTAACAAACAGTGCAGACCCAGATCAGACACCACAGAACGCGGCGTCTGATATGGGTCAACACCGTTTGCTTAAAGAACATTCATGTTGGTAAAATTTGCCAAAAACAATAACAAACCTGACACCCCTATAACTGGAAATGGACTACTCCAAACTTACTAGGTGGAAGATTCCATTGTTATATATGGGTTAATGAAGTGTGAAATATTTTTTGAAATAAACGTAAAAAAACAATGTCCCGGAGACCCACGGAACTGGATACTGGCAAACAGTATAGGTCCAGATCGAACATTGCAGAACGAAAGTTAGGGGCGCCAGGTTGTGTTTTCTTCAAAATTTATTTGGAAAATGGCTTGACATTTTGCAAACAGTGTAGGCCCTGATCAGACGCCGCGTTCTGCGGCGTCTGATCTGGGCCTGCACTGTTTGCCAACCACCCGTTTTAGGGTTTCTGATACAAAATGGATTAAGTAGTATATCGTTTGAACCGTTGGAGGAGAACCTGTCCTGAGTTTGTTACCAACTAAGACACCTTCCCATCTACTCAGACTAGTCACAGTCTAACAATGTTGGATGTAGAAATTATACTATTTAAGTGGCGAACACAAAGTTGCTGATCAGACTGCGCGTGCGCGTCTTTGTTGTCCGCGTCTTTGTTCGTCTTTGTTGTCCGCGTCTTTGTTGTCCGGGTCCGCGTCTTTGTTGTCCGCGTCCACGCAGTCTGATCAGGATCTTTGTTGTTCGCAAATGACAAAACAGGATTTCTCATGACGTGGTTCATTTTATCTGGTATACATATAGTTTGTTTTGTCTACGGCAGCCCACAATGAGTTTATTGTTATCTGGTGTGAGAGCTACGAACACTGGCTTTTTGATTCCATCCGTCGATGAAAGCAAGTTGGATTTCTTTTTACCGTCCGCAGTAACAATCTGAACATTGTTCGAATCTAGCCCACACACAATTATATTACCTTCGTCATCGACACAAACCCCTCCCGGATATTTCATGCCAAAATCCTTGTATTGGTATAACACTCTACCATCTGACTTCAGACATGTTACTATATTAGTAGCAACATCAGTGACATAAATGTTCCCTGACTTTGGATTCAGTGTGATATAGTACGGTTCGGTGAACATAAATGTTCCGTCTTGATTAATCCCAAGCTTTCTTTTCAAGTCTCCTTCCCTACTGAGCACCCGCACCTCTCCTTGTCTAGACCAGTTATGACAAGTAACAAATATCTCCTCATGAACTGCTTCTACTCCCCAGACCATCTTATCAAGCTGGAGAACACGTTCAGCTTTCAGAACAGGGTTAATCTCTATGTACTGTAGTTGATTTAGTTCAGGCAATGCGATAATTACATTGTCTTTGTCTACCACTGAAATATCTCTGGGCCAGGACTTAAGCTGAAGACTATCTTTCATTTCAAATGAACTACTTAAGACTTTAACTGTCTCGTTGTCATAGTCACATATTACAACTTGACCATCTGGCATGATCACGCAGCCAGAAATAAATGGCTGTACCTAATCATGAGAAAATGTTATTTGAGCCCCGCCAAGCGAATTTGGGTCTTCGAGCATTCCGTCGTGACAAATTTGAACTGCGCATGCCCAGCCATTCAGAGGGGCCAGGGATATGGCTTTCTGTCTGAAGGTTCCTCTTGATTCACTGCTTGTATGAGCGAGCAGCGAAGGTTCTGGCGAGACTGCGCGGATGCGCAGGCTCGCCTGAACCTTCGCTGCTCGCATAGGCGATAAGTACCAAAATCGCTTGACGCGGCCCATTTCTACCTGACTTCGGTTTTCGATTTTAATGCTTTGAAATGACATAATATCATAAGAACAGGCCGTCTGATAGTCCACATTTATCTTTCCAATTTCTTTAATTTGATTTTGAATTTCAATTAATGACTCATTCCTTACAAATGTCAAGGTAGGAGCCTTGATTTCTCGTCGAAGATCGTGCAATAACGTTTCATAATCTTTAATGTGACGGGAAGTTTTTACCTTTGCTGCATACATGTTGATATTGTTTGAAGATCTGCTGACTTTATCCAGAAGTAATATTTCTCTTTCAAGAAGCTGCTTTGTCTCAGAGCTTGAGGTCTCCAAATTTTGCATTTTCTGTTGTTCCAACGTCTCGCATTTTTCTAATTCTCTCATAGCCTTCTGTTCAAGGGAGTCTAAGAATCCATTAAGTTCCTTTCGAATATTTCCGATTTCATTTTTACACTTTTCCTTTCCGGAAAGAATGTCTTGTATATTTGACTTCGTGCTTTTCAATATTTCATCAAAATCGTCCTTCAGTTCTACCACTTTCTTAACAAGTATATCAAGTGACGATTTATCAAGGGTTGTACTTATTTCGTCAATAGATCTTGTCTTACATTTTCTATGCTTTATGGAGTGACAGGACTGACATACTACAGCGTTGTGGTCCTCGCAATATGTGACAACTCCTAAATTTTGACTACACTCACACAATACAAGGGAAGAAACTCCAGTGTTTGGTGACTGTGGTGCAGGTACATCACTTACTGGTGATACTTTATGATTTCTGGATATTTTAAGTCCTTTATGTGACTCTGCGCAAGAGGTGCAAAGGTATTCTTGGCAATCGTTACAGTAATTCGTAGCCTCTTTTCCGGTTCCACCATAACAGCAGGGGTCACATGGATGTGAAATTAGCTCATCTGACGTTGCAAGAAGAGACCGGGATCCATCCACTGATGCCATTATTCTGTGTAATAGACTGAAACAAAAATGTGAAACGACACTTGAAAAATAGGGCTCGGCGCATTAATTGCGTGAAGTTTCTGCGAGCAGCAACAGCTCAGGATGAGACTGCGCTTATGTGCGTGCCCACTTAATCTATTGCAACTCGCCTATGTCATTACAATAACGCCTGTCCAGGAACCGCGGTGCGAGGCGGACCGTCCATGCTAATAAACCCTATTGGTTTCATTGGGCGACAGGACTTGAGATGTCATTTCATCTCAATGTCGGGTAAAAGTCCCACGAAATTGGAAGCAACGTCTCCAAAAAGACCTTTACAGTGTTGACGGGGACGTTAAACCTCAAATCAAACAAACAAATCATTACAATAACACATCCCTCTGGCATAGTGCACTTTTTCATATCTCCTGAATGGTTATATTTTCTGATAAAAATTTGTTTCATTTTTTCTTATTTATACTCCAAACGTAGGTTGTTGGTGCGCGTTAGAACTGCCTCATTGAGGCGGTTCTAACGAGTACACACAACCTACATGTATGTCTTGGAGCAGAAATACGTAAGATAAGGTATACACCTTTAAACCCCAGTTTTCTCTATATAATGTGGGGTTTAATGGGGTGTCCATTTCACGGATTGTTAACGTAGTGCCCATAATAACTTTTTCTATTGAGTCGCGTCATGTGAAAATGAGTACCCACAACCTATGTCATAGAGCAGAAGTAAGTATAATAATGTATACCCCTTTAAACCTCAGTTTTCTCTATACAATGCGGTGTTTAATTGGGTGTCCATTTCACGGTTTGTTAACGTAATGCCAATAATAACTCTTTTCTTACGAGCTGGGCTACTGAGCCGCGTCACCAGAAAATGAAACATCAAAATCATCTGAAATCAGCCTGTTACACCAGATGAGTCAGATCGGAATCATTACTGTTGGTCCAAGGTAAAGACAGTGCATCTTTGGATCTTTATGTGGACGGCGATGACTGATCAGACTGCGCGCCTGATGAGATGGCTCCTTGTGCGGTGTCTGATATGGGTCTACACAGTTTGCCAAACCCAACCATCACGAAAACACGCCTATTTAATTTTGACCACCTTGGACCCCACTTTTATATAGTAAAACTTTTCAGACTTTTACCCGACATTGAGATGAAAAGACATCCCAAGCCCTTTCGCCCAATGAAACCAATAGGGTTGTTAAGCATGGACGGTCCGGCTCGCACCGCTTTGCCTGAGCAGGCTTAGATCCACTAAGCGGTTTACCAGTACTCGTGTGTAGTCGGATTCAGCTCTACATGGAAGCATCATGCAGCCCATCTATTTCTTCAAGCCCCGAAGGATGGGGGCGGTTCAACCCTGTGGACCGATGCGGTTACCTCAGCATGCAAACCTTGTAAACTAAGATAATACGGCACGTAACGAACAGTCTGGCCAGGATCTACATGTACACTGTTTGCAAGCATATTTATGAACTGGACCAAAACCTGTTTCTATAAGAATAAATGCACCCAACATTAAAGCTAGAAGAGTCCTGTTCAGAAACACAGGGGTGAAAGGGTAAAATCTCAAACCAGGAAAGAGCGTAGGAAAGTAGTTCCTGACATTGTTCTCTTTTCAGAACTCGTCTTTCACTGCAAATTTATTTGTAAAATGTAACGATCATGTTAAAAGTTTGTGTAATAAAGTATTTCTCGAGGTTTTCCGACGATCCCTGCTCACGCCAGTATTTGAATTTGTTCCTCGATGGCTCGAAGAAAAAGATTTCTCTGAGCCATCGAGGAACACACTCTTTCCCTACGATATGGATAAAAACATGTTTTATGTCAAGCCGATTTCTCGTTATAACACTGCAAATATACCCCTATACGCACATGCGTAATATGCGTATTGTGTGCTACGTAGCACATTGCGAAGCATAGAAACGTAAAAATTACGAAGAAGAAAGAAAGAAAGAAAACATGATCCACAAGATGCTCAGATGACGCGTCGTTAAACATATGTAGCTATACTTACGTCTCACACATAGTAACTGATATACGAGCCAAGGTAAGCGAAAATTGTTTCGGACCTAAATAGACTATTTGCAATCAGTGTGCGTATCAAATGAGACAGAGTCTGCATTAAGATGCTTTGGGACGTACGGCATTCATGTACACACAGTTTTCTGAATACTCTCTGCGGAAGCCGAGGCTGAGTATGATCTTCACGAGGGGGTGGGGGCGGGTCAGATGTTCGAAGACGCATTTACGGTCGACGCGGCGCAGAAGTCGTAACTAGCAGAAGAAAATAATGAGTGCTTCAGGGTTTTTTTATCATTTTATCTATTATTGTTTATTTGATTAAGATATTTTATCAAATATAAATGTATTCGTTAAAATGAATGTTGTTGTGTTTTCAGCGGGTCGAGGTTGAAACCTTTCATTCCCCAGTTTCTATAAGGTACTTGTATCATTACCGGTCTACAGGATTGAAGTTTACCGGCGTATTCAGTTTGTGATCTACAATAGATCCTAGTGAGATGGCTCATTATGAGGATCTTCATTGTTAACATCTATTGGGAACTTGAATCATTAACGGTCTACATGATTGAAGTTTACCGGCGTATTCAGTTTGTGATCTACAATAGATCCCGGTGAGATGGCTCATTATGAGGATCTTCACATTTACATCTATTAGGTACTTGTATCATTACCGGTCTACATGATTGAAGTTTACCGGCGTATTCAGTTTGTGATCTACAATAGATCCTGGTGAGATGGCTTATTATGAGGATCTTCACTGTTAATATCTATTAGGTACTTGTATCATTACCGGTCTACAGGATTGAAAAGTAGAAGTAAAACAAAGATCAGGAATTGATACAATTAACTTACTCCGTCCATAAAAGACACCAAAGGGAAAGAAATACAAACATTAAGCGACCAGACCATAATGGAAACCTAAACAAAGGAAGGCCATATGGACAGTTACTTTCCCACAAAATGGCCATATGGCCATCCAAAATTAAAAGACACAAGTGATACACACAGTAAGTAACAATTAACAACATAAATAAATCGCCACAGAAGAGCCGCCTTGGAACGGTCAATGGAAGATTTCCACTGGGGGGGGGGGGGCTTAAATCGATTTTACGTGGCCACAATCCTCGCCCTTACTTCCGTCGCGATTTAGACAAATAATTTGTTCAGTCCGCATGAAGGCCTCCTAACTCATCAGTGGTGCAACATCTCCGTGAACACAGAAATCAAAGAACCACAGAGGTGAGACAACGGTGAGGACTCGACAGCAAGAAACCACTGAAATGCTGGAGCAAAAGAAAACCAACAGTTAGACTCCGATGAGCCCGACCAGAGACAGAGCATCAGGCACCAACCAACATTATCTCTTTAATTTTCAATAAGCCTTTACGTTGGAGCCGTCATAGAATCTGAGGCCTGACCCACCGGCGTGCAATTAAAGAGGGAAGCAAAGTTGCCAACCGTGATTGGGTTAACTACCATGCATGCAGTCTGTCGTATAATATCCATGTTGTACCCAATCTTTTTATATCGAAGAATGATTTTACGAAATTGGATGCTGAAGTCATTGCGGTTATATATTTTTCTGAATTTATATACTAAGTCACCATAAAATTCGGGTTCCGATAGACCTTGTTGCAGAAGAGATTTAAGTCCAATATTGAATTTTGAAATTAAATCAAAATGGCGTCTATAAAATTTTGAAAAGGCTTTGCGTAGTTTATGGTACCGATAACCCTGATTAAGAAGTTTAGCCGTTAATAATTTATTACGAGTGTTGAAGTCAGTTACATGACTACACACTCTAGCAAATCGAATTAATTGCGAAATATAAACGCCATAGGATGGCGCACGAGGAACATCACCATCCAAAAAAGGAAAATTTACAATCTCAAAATCAAAGTCATCGCGTTTATCATAAATTTTGCACGAAACAAATCCATCTACAATAGATAGATGTAAATCCAAAAATGGGGCCTCGGTATCAGAAGAATTTGCTTTATTTAACTGAAGTTCTAGGGGGTAAATCTGACTGATCAAACCATCAAAATAGGTATTATCAATATTTAATAATTCATCTAAATATCTAGAAGTAGAGCTAAAAGCTTCAATAATTTCAGATTGGTTATCAATGGAAAGCGACAAAATGAAGTCTCTTTCATAACAATACAAGAACAGATCAGCCACAAGAGGTGCGCAATTAGTACCCATCGGAATACCCACAATTTGTCTAAATAACTTAGCACCGAATCTAATATAAATATTGTCAAGTAGAAAGGTGAGGGCATCACACACTTTCTGACATGACCAAAGTGTATAATTCTTATGCTCTTTAGAAGTGAAAAATGCATTTCTAACATTACATGCAAGATAGAGAGAATCTTCTCTGTGAAAAGCCCATTCAATTAAATCATTAAGCTTTTCTTTTATAAGATTATGAGGAAGTGTAGTGTAAAGAGTGGAAAAATCGTAAGTAGACAGACTAGAAGCACGATACTGTCTAGATTTCAATTTATTTAAAACTTCATTCGAATTTTTTATAGACCAAAACAGATTTCTTCCTGATCTTTCAAAGACTTTATCACAATATTTAATTACATGCGTTTTAATAGCAGTAAGACAGGAAGTTAATAATTTAGAAAGTTCAGTGGTAGTGCAAGAACTAGAATTTGCAATAAACCGTGCTTTGTAAGGTTTTTTGGAGTTTTGGTAACCAGTATAGCGTAGGAAGCTTGTCTTGGCCTTCGTTAACACACACAGCAAACTTGGTGGCTGAAAGACAAACATGTTTATCTACTATAGCTCTCTCTTCAGCCAAAGGCTGAAGTTCATAGGCCTTAGTACCACCAAGCTCCTGCTTAAGCGTGTTAACATAGTGGAGCCGTCACACAACGACGACGTTGTTAGCGGCCTTGTCTGCAGGGGCCAAAACAAACTTCTTACGAAATTCTTGAATACCTAGTTTAAGATGACGTAAAGACGTCTTGGGCTTAGGAGGTAATAAGTTAGTATTTTGAGAATAGAAAGAAATGCGTTTATTCACTTGTCTTAAAATGCTAAGTTTCCAGTCCTTTAGGGCTTTATACTCAACATACTCTCGCTTACACCATCGATTACCGAATTCATTCAAGGAAGCAGCGATTTCATCTCTACATTTACTGAAATCAATTTTAGAAGGAAACCGATATTTCGGTCCTTTAGAAATTATATTCCTTATCCTAGAATCAGGAATAATTTTCAAATTGCCAGTAATTACATGACCAGCAGCAGGATAGCAATACTTTGAGTTTTTACAATCACATGAATCAGGAGTATTAGTATCAATATCAAGATCTGAAACAAGTTTATTGAAATTAAAAATGATAGATCTAACAGGTTTGTTATATTTATAGCAAATTATAGGTGTTTCAGTATTTTGAAAATAAGCAGGAATGGAAGAAAGCACCGATCTCTCACGGAAGATACTGGGCAAATCTATAAAATCCATACCCTTATTAATGAAGGATATTTTGAAGAAGTTTACCGACGTGTTCAGTTTGTGATCTACAATAGATTCTGGTGAGATGGCTCATTATGAGGATCTTCACTGTTAATATCTATTAGGTACTTGTATCACATCCGGTCTACAGGCTTGAAGTTTACCGGCGTATTCAATTTGTGATCTACAATAGATTATGGTGAGATGGCTTATTATGAGGATTTTCACTGTAAACATCTATTAGGTACTTGTATCATTACCGGTCTACATGATTGACGTTTACCGGCGTATTCAGTTTGTGATCTACAATAGATCCTAGTGAGATGGCTCATCATGAGGATCTTCACTGTTTACATCTATTAGGTACTTGTATCGCTACCGGTGTACATGATTGATGTTTACCGGCGTATTCAGTTTGTGATCTACAATAGATCCTGGAGAGATGGCTCATTATGAGGATCTTCACTGTTAACATCTATTAGGTACTTGTATCATTACCGGTCTACAGGATTGAAGTTTACCGGCGTCTTCAGTTTGTGATCTACAATAGATCCTGGAGAGATGGCTCATTATGAGGATCTTCACTGTTAACATCTATTAGGTACTTGTATCATTACCGGTCTACAGGATTGAAGTTTACCGGCGTCTTCAGTTTGTGATCTACAATAGATCCTGGTGAGATGGCTCATTATGAGGATCTTCACTGTTAACATCTATTAGGTACACTTGTATCATTACCGGTCTACATGATTGAAGTTTACCGGCGTCTTCAGTTTGTGATCTACAATAGATCCTGGAGAGATGGCTCATTATGAGGATCTTCGCTGTTAACATCTATTAGGTACTTGTATCATTACCGGTCTACAGGATTGAAGTTTACCGGCGTCTTCAGTTTGTGATCTACAATAGATCCTGGAGAGATGGCTCATTATGAGGATCTTCACTGTTAACATCTATTAGGTACTTGTATCATTACCGGTCTACAGGATTGAAGTTTACCGGCGTCTTCAGTTTGTGATCTACAATAGATCCTAGTGAGATGGCTCATTATGAGGATCTTCACTGTTAACATCTATTAGGTACTTGTATCATTACCGGTCTACAGGATTGAAGTTTACCGACGTATTCAGTTTGTGATCTACAATAGATCCTGGAGAGATGGCTCATTATGAGGATCTTCACTGTTAACATCTATTAGGTACTTGTACGCTACTGGTTTACAGGATTGAAGTTTACCAGCGTATTCAGTTTGTGATCTACAATGGATTCGAACTTGTGCTTGATACTCTAGATCACTTACCTCAAAAAGCCAATAGTTGTGTCGGTTTTGTTGAGACTCGTCTAGCTTCGGAGATAAGACCTAGTGTGCACTTGAGCAGTATTCCGTTTTCAAAATATTTTTAATGGGCTCAGTGGAGGAAATAAAGTATAAAGTATAGAGAGTTAAATCATGGATATATGGATGTTTTTGGCTAGAATTGAGAAAAGAAAGAATGCAAATTTGATCCATAAGATAAGCAGGCGATTTCTCGTTACAGCACTGCAAATATTTCTAGATACACACAAGCGTAATATGCGTGTTGTGTGCTACGTCTATTCAAGTAAAGGAAACAAACTATAAATCACGGATACGTGGAAGTTACTTCCCATCCAGCAAATAATTTTAGGTAAACGTAGAGCCGACAGCGATACGACGTGACACCGTCGTGTCGCTGTCGGTCCGACGTTGGCTAGCTTAGCTGGCTTGAAAGAAGAAGAAAGAAAATATGATCCACGGGATAATCAAAGATTTTTACTGTAGTAGGAAAGCTGACAATATGTAACAAAACTTACGTGGTGTTCCCCCTGCCCACCCATAGATCTTCAAAACATGTCCTCCCAAATGACGTCCTTAAAGTCACCTGACTTATGTCATTTGACATATTAGCCAAGGTAAGCGAAACATATCTTCTAACAAGAAGACTGAGACATGCGGCAGCATCCCTTGTCTGTATGAGGAAACTTATGGACCAATAGTATCAAATAAGTTTACATTGATGACTCAGATCAGAAACCGCAGATAAGAAGGCTGAGTTGAATCTTCGCTGGGGGACACATGCCCGAAGTCTTGTTTTCCCTTGACACGCTACAGATATTGTATCTAATAGAAGATAATATTTATATTTTTAGATTTTAAACATTTTATCTATGATTTATTTGATTAGGACGCTTTATCGAGTACATTACGAAATCACGCCTATACAAATACATTACAAACTTTACCTGTAAAAACAATAAGAATATTTTAAGATGAAAAAGTGTGACATTATTCTTATTTCTGCTCAAAATATAGATTGTTGGTACTCGTTGGAACCGCCTCATTGATTTGGTGGACTTATTTTCGTGGTGACAGTAAAGAATCGATATCATTTAAGCCAGTCAAATTCGGTAAAATGTCCATATTAAGACCGCGTTTTAGACTAGTCCAAAGACCTCGTTTGAACAGTCCCAAATATGGTCGCTTTGTAGAGGAAACTGGATTTACATGTTTTGTTTGAACTTAAGTAAAACGTACACATCAACGCTATTAAGGTCATTTTGGAGACGCTGCTTCCAATTTTGTGGGACTTTTATCCGGTACTGAGATGAAATGACATCTCAATCCCAGCCACCCAATGGAACCAAAAGGGTTTAAATGCATGTACGGTCTAACTCGCACCACTTTGGCTGCAGTACTCATGTACGGTCGGTTTCAGCTGTGCGTGGAAGCACCTTGCAACCCAGTCTATTTCTCCAAGCCCTGATGGGCGGAAGACCCTGGGAGTATATATAGAAAACACACAGATAGAAAAAACCTGAATCTTTTAGTTTTAGAAATGTTGTAAGAAGAAGAATTCTAACACAGCGCGCCTATATAGGCAATGCAAAATAACTGTGTTTTATTCTGCAACAAATCACAGCTCGGAAGAGCGTGACGTGTGACGTCATTAAAAACTGCAAATTTATGACGTCACTAGTCGATTTACTTGACGTTAGTCGGTGTAACGTCATTTTCTCGCATCGAGAACGTTAGAAAAGTATGTAAATGCATGTGTTTCAGTCGATAATTTTAGCGGGATTTCTTCTAACAATGGCGAAAAGTTGTGAGATTTTGAAGGAAACAACAACATTATTGCCGATTTTCAGCGTGTTAGAATCGAAATAGATCAGCTCTAGCCAGTGATTTGTTGGGTAATAAATCACAGTTTGTCGGTCAGTTGTTAGTAGACAAATCACGCGCGCTACGCGCTCGTGATTTGTCTACTTTACAACTGACCTCCAAACTGTGATTTATTACACAACAAATCACAGTTAGAGCTGATCTATTTCTTAATTAATACTAATTTTAGTTTGTCTAAATAGCGGAAGTTTACTCTTGTAGGTCAACGGTTAAACGTTACCATATACATGTAATTTCGAATTCAATAACCCAGATATGACAATGGAATCTCCCACCTAATAAGTTTACAGTGGTCCATTTCCAATTATAGGGGTGCCGGGTTTGCGGAAAATGTTGCAAAAATGTATGTAGTTTAAGCAAACAGTGTAGACCCAGATCAGACACCGAAAAATTTGTGGCGACTGATCTGGGTGTAAGCAAACAGTGAAGACCCAGATCAGACGCCGCAGAATGTGGCGTCTGATCTGGGTCTGCACTGTTTGCAAATGTCCCAAAAAGGGCCGCTAAGCATATGTGGGTTAGACAGCCTACTTATGAGGTCTAGCAAATGGTTTTATTTATTTTCTTCTTCTCCCATTTGCAGGGTTCTACGGCCAAGAAAGAGGTGAACCACATTTTAGCCGTCTTTCAGCGGTCTCAGATCTACAAGAAACTTCAAAAGCACCTACCTACCCCCGATATCTCGAGTATTGTTGAAGGGTTTGATAGTCTTACAGAGGAGCACAGTCCAGACGTTGTTTCTGAACTACGCGGAATAGCTGATGGTGCAAATGTTGATTACAGAGAAGTAAGTCGGCCGATTTTCGTAAAATCTGGAAGATTCGACCAATATGCCGAGCCCTAACTATGATGGCCAATCAGCTCAGTTGTACAATATCTATCTTCCTATCTTCTTGCTTCTTGGATGCAGGGATCAGTCGAAACTCCCTCCCTCCCTCCCTCTCTCTCTCTCTCTCTCTCTCTCTCTCTCTCTCTCTCTCTCTCTCTCTCTCTCTCTCTCTCTCTCTCTCAGTAGATACGTGACATTGAAGTGAGATGTCGACGCCATGATTTCGAGCCAACGTTGACACGACGTTTTAGAATCGCTATCACAACCTATTTATTCAATATTTTCAGTCACACAATTCAAATGATACGTAAACCAGCTTGTTCTAGATGATAATTATACATGTAAGCCTGCCAAGGCAAAGCGGTGCGAGTCGGCCCACCCATGCTTATAAACCCTATTAGTTGCATTGGGCGGTAGGGCTTGAGATGTGTTTTCATATCAATATCGGGAAAAAAGTCCCACAAAATTGGAAGCACGGTCTCCAAAATGACCTTTACTCTTTTCTTCCTTTCTCTGGGAGCCGACGCAGAATGGCCCACAAGTGTTGCTGTGACGTTAAACCCGAATGCAAACAATCGTTCGGCCGACTCTTTCCTCGTTTGTGTCAAAGCGAATAAACAGGAACAGAAATATGGAAATCATTTCCTTGAAATTGAATTTATACCGCAATCAGGTAACCTAATAACGGGGGTCGAATAACGCTATAATCGGTAGTGACCTGACCTATAATACCTCTAGTGACCGTTTATAGACCGGCCTTACTTTTCAGATCCCTAAACAATAGCATGCAACCTTTCATGCATACATAGGAAAACAACGAAACTGCAAGTTGAAATCTTTGCAATATTTATTTAAACAGATTTTCAGAAATTTCAGCTAAATTCTTACCTTCTCGGCGTTTCCTGGTTTAAATGGCCCGTTGGAATAACTGCGCACTGCTACTGCAGTTGCGTCTCAACCTTGAAAATAAATTTTTAAAGCTAAAATAAACTATTGATTTGCAGATTTTCATACAGAAAGTAAAGTGCTGAGAAACTTTTATTCGAGCGTCTGTGTTTCCTACGTTTTTGTGGCGTTTTTGTGGCGCGGTGATGTCAGAAAATTTGCACTCGTTGACCGTCTCGTTGACCGTGCCGGGCACGTTATACTACGTGTGCGCGCCATGGCACTGAACGTCATTTAACATGCCCCACTGTCTGCTGTCGTTTTTGCTAAATTATTGCAAAACCCATTGATTGTTTTGAATTGCGGTATAAACTAAATACATGGATAGTGTCTTTAATAATAAATATAATCGGTTCGCCCCGACATTTTTATATGTGCTCGCTAAAGCTCGCCCCTATAAAATTGTATGAGGCTCACCGATTATATTCTATTGTTAAAGACACTAAACATGTATTTACTGTATCTAAAACTCTACCAGCACCTGCAATTTTTAAACACAACTTACACTGGTTCTACTAATTACCGGTTGTATTAGTGTACAACCTAAATATTCTATACAACCTTCGGAAATTTGTTGAACATCCACCATTCCTTTGGAGCGTTGTCGCATTCAACGTCTCGAAGCTTTTTAACTGTCAAAAACTGATCAGCCATGGCTGATACTTGAAAAAAAAAATAAATAAAAATAAAAGAAAATAAAAAGATAAAATAAAATAAAATTGGAGGGCTCTCCAAATAATTGAAAAAAAAAAAAAAAAAAAAAAAAAAAAAATATCAATTCAATCTACTTTTATTATTCCCGCCACTCCGTACCACCGGAAGCTCCATTGATACCTGAAAACCGGAAACCTGGTGCCAGTTGTTCAAAACTAACGACGCCGTTAGTTAACGAATCGTTAAAACTTTGATCCTTTTATGTGGCCAAAATACTTACATTTTGCTGAAAAAATGAGAGCAGCTTTTGCAGATGCAAAAGCTGCTCTCATTTTTTCAGCAAACATCACACTTTATTAGATATCGTACTTGTTAGAATGGTTAACAATTTGACCACTAACGAGCTCGTTAAGCTAACGATGCTTTGAACAACTTGACCAGGATTATTGATATACAATCTTTTTACCCTTACAGCTGTTGGTTTTGCCAGGTGTATGGGAGAGGGGCGTGGGGTGGGATGGGGTGGGGCGTAGATTCCATGTAGTAAATACACTTTATCGCCATGCGATCAACACCCGCTATTTGCCGCATGCAAACAACTCATGCCGCACGCAAACAACTCTTGCCGCATACAAACAACTCATTGCACCACGATAACAAGTCCGTGAAACGAAAACCCCTCTAAACCCGAAATTATTTAGAGCAACACGGGGTTTCAGGGGTCATATATTATCTGCCTTTTCTGCTTAAAAACATAGATTGTTGGTACTCGTTAGAACCGCCTCATTGAAGCAATTCTAACGAGCACCTCAATCTATGTTGAAAGACAAACTAAGTAAGACATTTCAATTTTTACTCAATATTTGTCATTTCTGACACAATTTTGAACGCCATTAGTTCACATGAAAATGTTTTCCTAACGGGGTTGCTTTCTAGTATCGGGTTGACAGGTATGTCATTCATCACTAGTAAAGTAAAGTAGAAGTAAAACAAAGATCAGGAATCGATACAATTAACTTACTCCATCCATCAAAGACACCAAAGGGAAAGAAACACAAACATGAAGCGACCAGACCATAATGGAAACCTAAACAAAAGAAGGCCATAAGGACAGTTACTTTCCCACAAAATGGCCAAATGACCATCCAAAATAAAAAAGACACAAGTGATACACACAGTAAGTAACAAACAACAACATAAATAAACCGCCACAGAAGAACCGCCTTGGAACGGTCAGTGGAAAGAATTCCACTGTGGGGGGGGGGGGGGGGGGAGGAGGGGGGCTTAAATCGATTTTACATGGCAATAATCCTCGCCCTTACCTCTGTCGTGGTATACACTAATTTTGTTTAGTCTGCATGAAGGCTTCCTAACTCATCAGTGTAACATCTCCGATAACATATAAATAAAAAACTACAGAGATAAAACAAGGTTGAGGACTCGACAGCTTACAACAACAGAATTTCTGGAGCAAAAGAAAACCAACTGTTAGACTCCGAGGGGCCCGACCAAAGACGGAGCATCAGGCGCCAACAAACCTTTTTTAATGATGTTTTGCGTTCTTATTCAGCAGTTGCTGTGCCATTTGCATTCTCGAGCATGTCTGCTCATTGGTGAGCAAATCGGGGATCCAGCAAGCAATACGTTGCCATTTCTTTCCCTTTAGAGTTTTGAATGGAAGATGTAAGGTTACTGAATTGTTTACTGATCATTGCTTTCACTTCTATTTTGATCTTGTCGATGTTAGGTTTTGAAACTGCAGGCAGGGTCTTCCTGAATAAGGGGCGTCTTTGATTAATTTCTGACCGGAACTGAATTTTTGTAAACCACCTATAAAGTTTGAAAATCACATTTGTTTATCAAAAAATAACAACAATCTCATCATGTATACTTTTGACATTCTGTCCAAACTTACAGCGTTTTTTTTTTTCATTTTGAAAATAGAGTTCTGTTTAAGCCGGTGCTAGAGGGCGTGGCCGGTGTTGCACATTTCAGTACTGGTCATGTTTGGTGTTTGAATTTGGAGTTTAACGACCCAGTCAACACTTTTTAGGTTATTTTTGAGCCGGTCAGTTTACCTATCCACACTTTTCCTGGACAGGCTTATACGTAAGCGGTTAACCAGTACAGTGCACATTCTTTTGCCCAACTACTCTTCTTGAATCAGCGGAAGGGAAAGAATGACCGTAGAAAAGATTTCATGATCAATCTCAACGAAAGAACGTTGCCGGCCCCGGCAGGTCTCGAATCCGCATCCTCCTGATCACCAGTCAGACGCGCATTCTCAGTACTGGTCATGAACAGACTCGATAAAACCGAGTCTGCTATTTTTCGTTTATTTGGTGTATTCCTTGGTTCCAATGGAGCTAACTATTCAGAGCTTATTATCACTACAGTTGGTGTTGTGCCGCGTGGCGGCCGTAAAAGGTTTCCCCGTACATCATCATACTGCAGATTATATTTGTGGGCCTTTGGGATCATTGTATT
The DNA here is from genome assembly GCA_963580285.1 of Lucinisca nassula. Taxonomy (NCBI): domain Eukaryota; kingdom Metazoa; phylum Mollusca; class Bivalvia; order Lucinida; family Lucinidae; genus Lucinisca; species Lucinisca nassula. The sequence goes on from OY757018.1 coordinate 28,040,530, forward strand.
CATTTAGAATCATTTTGAAAATCGAGTTCTGCTTAAGCCGGTGCATGAACAGTCTCAATGAAAACCAATCTGCTATTTTCGTTTATTTGGTGTATTCCTTGCTTCCAAAGAATCAAACTATTCTGAACTTATTTTATGTAACCTCTAATTCTAGAAACAGATGCGTCTACACAGAGCTGAAACCGACCGTACATGCCTACTGGTTAACCGCATAGAAGCTCTAATCTTGCTATGACAAAGTGGTGCGAGTCGGATCTTCTCTCCACATAACCCCAATTGGTTGTTTGGAGGGTATGGAGACGTTGCTTCCAATTTTGTAGGACCCGAGACTAAGATGATATAAAATCTCAAGTCCTAGTTGCTTCCAATTTTGTAGGACCCGAGACTAAGATGATTTGAAATCTCAAGCCCTATCTTCCAATTTTGTAGGACCAGAGACTAAGATGATATGAAATCTCAAGCCCCATAGGGCTTGAGATTTCAAATAATCTTAGTCTCGGGTCCTACAAAATTGGAAGCAACGTCTCCATAATGACCTAAATAGTGTTGAAGGGGCGGTAAAACCTCAGTTAACCCCCCCCCCCCCCCAAAAAAAAATAAATAAAATAATAATAATAAATAAAATAACATAACTAATCATTTTCAGAGCAGTGTCTATGAATACATTTGACACAGTCGAAATTGACAAAGAACCGGTTTGTCGATTATACGCGTACGTTCAATCATCACGAAAACACGCCCATGTAATTCCGACCCCTTGAACCCTCTTTTATATAGCAAAATGGGGTTTAAAGGGGTAAACCTTATTTTCTCGTTTCCGCTCATAGATATAGATTGTAGGTATTCGTTAGAACCGCCTCATAACCTATATACCAACAATCTATATTTTGAGCATTAAGAAAAAATCACAATTTTTCATCTGAAAATTTTCATTTTTCGGCAATAAAACTTGCAATGTATTTGTTAAGACATTTTTTCTAATGTACATGCAATAGTCATCACTTTCGTATTGATTCTTTACAGCTGCAGGTAAAATCCATGACTGGCGGGTATACCATGCGTTTGCAAAGGTGTTCGAACATCCCTCGTAGCGACTGCATAGTAAATATACACGACATATACTCACCGAAAATAGAAACTATACACTCATTTTTAAATTGTCACTGGCAAAACATTTTAATGGAATTTGAATTTCAGTTATATAAATTATCATCAGCGACATGTCTGCTATTAATTTATTGGATAAATGTTGAATGATAGCTACGATTTAACGGGTAAGACCAAAACTTCAAGGCAAGGGTCAAAATCTTGGTGTTCAAGTTTCCATTGAGTCAAGTATTTTCTGTCGCGAATGTGATTCTCATTTTTACCAATTGCTACTCATCATCTAACGTTGGGAATATTGTTTACAAAATGAACATTTTCACAATGGTTGATCACCCCGGTGATCGAAAACATGGAAATCATGGGAAGAACGTGCACAACTTGACTTCCGCTACCATGGTCTGGTAGATGATCGAACTCCCTCAAAGTAGGTTGCATCGACTTTGTAGAATGGAAAGCAATATTAACATGTTTAGAAAACTGAAAACGATGAATGTGTCTGAAAAGTGTCATATAATAAATTGCATGTCATCGAAGAGCAGACGGACGTCCATAACTGACATTCTGAGCTTTCAAAAGGAAACTGAAAAGAATGAATGCTTAAGTCAGCAATGTTAATAAGTTGATAAAGTAAAATTCCTATATTAAGACCACTTTAAGACCACTTTTGAACAGTCCCAAAGGTGGTCCCTGACCAGAGGACATTGCGTGCAGAAATTACGAAGACAGAGTAACAGCACCCTTCTTAAAAAGCGTTCTAAGCAGAATTTGTCTTAATCTTAGGTGGTCTTAATTGCGGAATTTCACTGTATATTTAGATTCTTGTTCACGCCCCCGCCCCCGCCCATAGGAGCTTGAATAAATATATGGGCTGCATGATGCTTCCACGCAGAGCTAAATCCGGCCCGCACACTAGTACTGGTAGACCTCTTAGAGAATCTAAGCCTGTCCAGGAACCGCGGTGCGAGGCAGACCGTCCATGCTAATAAACCCTATTGGTTTCATTGCGCGACAGGGCTTGAGCTGTCATTTCATCTCAATGTCGGGTAAAAGTCCCACAAAATTGGAAGCAACGTCTCCAAAATGACCTTTACAGTGCTGACGGGGACGTTAAACCTCAAATCAAACAAACAAAATCAATCGGTCAATGATAAAAGAAACAAAAGAAGATAACAAAGTAGCGTCAAACTCAGAACCCAACGCGAAAATGAGCAGAAGAACACGTGAACCCGGCAAAGAGTCTAAACAGTCATCGTTGTGTGCTAGATGGATGTTCGTCAACCCACAGTTTCTGCATTCAAGGGGCGTTCAACAAAGTGAGCGCTCGGCGAGGGCCAGCGTTGTTGAACGAACGTGGGCTTTACATAGAGCCCACACATCACGCAAACACGCCTATTACATGAGCCCCGCCAAGCGAATTTGTGTCTTCGAGCATTCCGTCATGAAAACTTTTAACTGCGCATGCCCAGCCATTCAGAGGGGCCAGGGAAATGGCTTTCTGTCTGAAGGTTCCTCTTGATTCACTGCTTGTTTGAGCGAGCAGCGAAGGTTCTGGCGAGACTGCGCGAATGCGCAGGCTCGCCTGAACCTTCGCTGCTCGCATAGGCGATAAGTACCAAAATCGCTTGACGGGGCCCACATAATTTTGACCCCTGTACTATTTTGTTTGCTTTTGTTTGATTTGAGGTTTAACGTCCCCGTCAACAGTGTAAAGGTCATTTTGGAGACGTTGCTTCCAATTTTGTGGGACTTTTACCCGACATTGATATGAAATGACATCTCAAGCCCTGCCGCCCAATGAAACCAACAGGGTTTATAAGCATGGACGCGCCAACTCGCACCGCTTTGCCTGGGCAGGCTTAGATCCTCTAAGCGGTTTACCTGTACTTGTGTGCGGGTCGGTTTCAGCTCTGCGTGGAAGCATAATGCAGCCCATATATTTCTTCAAGCCCGATGGGCGGGGGCCAGATCCCTGTACTAGGGTTTAAAGAGGTATATATTAATTTTCTTATTTCTGCTCAAAAACATAAATAGCGGGTCCTCGTTACAACCGCGTCTCTCAAAAATAGATCATGCATGGGTACTCGTTAGTCCGAGGTGGTTCTAACCAGTACCTACAATCTATGTTTTGAGCAGAAATATAAAACCTATCAGAATTTTCAACCTGAACATTTTTTTTTTTTTTTTTTTTTTTTGGTGATATATATATATTTAAAATAAATTTGAATAGGCGTGTTTTCGTAATGATGTCTAAAGTCCAAAAGACACATTTTCGCTTGTCTTGGCGCAAATGAACAAGGCACGTATGGATACACCTTCAGGGGAGGCAACTCCTGCAAAAGTAGTTTTGTCTCCCATATCAATAAGGGTCAACTCTTAAAGGAAAGAATTTGCTCCTGGGGAGCAAATTCTTTCCTTTAAGAGTAGACCCCCTTTTTCAGTGGGACAAGGCTTATAGGAAAGCGAACAGGAAGTCCGGAAAATTGTCCCCCTTTGGAAAATGGCGAAAAAATCTGCCAGGTGTTCCTATTCCCCTTAATTTCGGAACTATACATTATACTATAGTATAAAACATTAGTTTATACTATAGTATAAAGCAAGAAAACATTTCCCGTCTGGGCTTAATGCACCCGTTTCCAATTATAGGAGTGTCAGGTTTGTTTTATTTGTGGTAAGTTTTACAAAACTGTGTACTTTAAACAAGCAAAGCGGCGTCTGATCTAAGTCAACACTGTTTGCTATACAATGTCCAAAAATGGGACACTTTGCACATATGGTGCGTCACTCAATTGGTCACAACATCAAAAGGATACAGTTTCTGACAAAGTATTTTTAAGTCTGTTCTGTTTGTTTGATTTGATGTTTTAACGTTCCCGTCAACACTGTAAAGGTCATTTTTGGAGACGTTGCTTCCAATTTTGTGGGACTTTTACCCGACATTGAGATGAAATGACATCTCAAGCCCTGTCGCCCAATGAAACCAACGGGGTTTATAAGCATGGACGGTCCGCCTCGCACCGCTTTGCCTGGGCAGGCCAAGATCCTCTAAGCGGTTTACCAGTACTTGTGTGTGGGTCGGTTTCAGCTCTGCGTGGAAGCATAATGCAGCCCATATATTTCTTCAAGCTCGATGGGCGGGGGCCAGATCCCTGTACTAGGGTTTAAAGAGGTATATATTATTTTTCTTATTTCTGCTTAAAAACATAAATAGCGGGTCCTCGTTACAACCGCGTCACTCAAAAATAGATAATGGGTACTCGTTAGTCCGAGGCGGTTCTAACCAGTACCTACAGTCTATGTTTTGAGCAGAAATATAAAAACTATCAGAATTTTCAACCTGAAAATGTTCTTTTTTTTATGATATGTATATTTTTAAAATAAATTTGAATAGGCGTGTTTTCGTAATGAAGTCTAAAGTCCAAAAGACACATTTTCGCTTGTCGTGGCGCAAATGAACAAGGCACGTATGAATACACCTTCAGGGGAGGCAACTCCTGCAAAAGTAGTTTTGTCTCCCATATCAATAGGGGTCAACTCTTAAAGGAAAGAATTTGCTCCTGAGGAGCAAATTCTTTCCTTTAAGAGTACACCCCTTTTTTCAGTGGGACAAGGCTTATAGGAAAGCGAACAGGAAGTCCGGAAAATTGTCCCCCTTTGGAAAATGGCGAAAAAATCTGCCAGGTGTTCCTATTCCCCTTAATTGCGGAACTATACCTTATACTATAGTGGCAAGAAAACATTTCCCGTCTGGACTTAATGCACCCGTTTCCAATTATAGGAGTGGCAGGTTTGTTTTATTTGTGGTAAGTTTTACAAAACTGTGTACTTTAAACAAGCAAAGCGGCGTCTGATCTGAGTCAACACTGTTTGCTATATAATGTCAAAACAAGAAATGGGACACTTTGCACATATGGTGCGTCACTCAATTGGTCACAACATCAAAAGGATACAGTTTCTGACAAAGTATTTTAAAGTCTGTTCTGTTTGTTTGATTTGATGTTTAACGTTCCCGTCAACACTGTAAAGGTCATTTTGAAGACGTTGCTTCCAATTTTCAGGGACGACATTGAGATGAAATGACATCTCAAACCCTGCCGCCCAATGAAGCCAATAGGGTTTATAAGCATGAACGGGCCAACTTGCACCGCTTTGCCTGGGCAGGCTTAGATGCTCTAAGCAATTTACTAAGAAGTACTCGTGTGCGGGTCGATTTCAGCTTTGCGTGGAAGCATCATGCAGCCTACATTGTATCTTGTATCTATAGGCGGGGGCCGACTTTTAAGTCTAAACGTGCGTTTATTTGCTGCAGGAGACTTATTAATAAGAACAAAATGAAGGCGACTCGGAAACTGAGACTAGACGTATACTTAAATAATAACGAAACGCAGGGTAATAAAATTGAAACTGGCCTGAAAATGTCGCGAAAATTCAGTAACAAAGGTGGTTAGTTTAAGCGAACCGAGGTGCGAAACCAGAATTTAAGGTAAAAGGGAACACCTGGCAGATTGTTCGCCATTTTATAAAGGATGACAACTTTCGGGAGTTCCTGTTCGCTTTTTTATAATAAGATCCGTCCCACTGACAAAGGGGTCTACTCTTAAAGGAAAGAATTTGCTCCTCAGGAGCAAATTCTTTCCTTTAAGAGCTGACCCCTATTGACATGTGAGACAAAAATACTTTTGCAGGAGTTGCTTCCCTTGAATGTGTTCCAATTCCCCATTCATACCAGAAATACATGATGAGCAGAGATACAATTTAGAGATGAAATCACGAAAATAGACATGCAAAGTATAAGTTCAAAGTAAAAGATACAAACAAACCTGTCAGTCTGCTAAATCTGATCAAAGACATTGTTTGCATTCTGTTATCCCTGTTGTGGAAGGTTTCTTACAATTTGAAGATTTGCACGGGGCCGCGAAGAGCCATCTAAATTGTGGTTCCAATATGGACCATGAAAGTGATTTTAAAATGTCAGAATCGCAATTAAGAGAAGCCGTTTTCACGCATAAAAATATAAAAGCTGAAGAGCTGAAGAACTAACTTAATTGCGGAACTGTTACAAATTTGTTCGACATAATATCACCATTCCTAATAAAGCTTTTAACAAGTTTTGTCATATGACGTCGCGTCTGAGAGTGTAATAACGCCATGTATTATTTTCGATAATCCACTAGTGGATTAAATATGCAAATTAGCTACATACGTCCCGTAACGTTACATGTACGACGTCCTTAACGATGTCGCGTTTACTAACGGCGGAATATTGACATTTTTGTACACAATCTTGAATAAAATGCGCTTTAAATGCCATATGATAAACAGAATCTTGCATTCGTGCTCATGTATTATTGAATTTATTAAACTCGTTGAGGAAAAGGGATAAAATGCTCGGCAAGCCTCGCATTTTATCCCTTTTCCTCAACTCGTTTAATAAATTCAATAATACATGAACACTCATGTAAGATCCTCTATGTTTTTAACGGGTTAATGTCCTGCTGCATCATTGTGCCAATCTTGAAGAGCTGAAACGCAAACGATACTCATTATTTTTGTGGAATCACGTTTAAACATTTATTTGGTAATAAAATATTTGTTGTTGTTGTTGTTTGTTGTTGATTTGAGGTTTAACGTCCCCGTCAACACTGTAAAGGTCATTTTGGAGACGCTGCTTCCAATTTTGTGGGACGTTTACCCGACATTGAGATGAAATGATATCTCAAGCCCTGCCGCCCAATGAAACCAATAGGATTTATAAGTATAGACGGTCCAACTCGCACCACTTTATCTGGGCAGGCTTAGATCCGCTAAGCTGTTTACCAGTACTCGTGTGTGGGTCGGTTTCAGCTCTGCGTGAAAGCATCATGCAGTCAATCTATTTCTTAAAGCCCCGATAGGCGGGGGCCATGGTAATATAAGAATCTTACATGGTTGGAGGGGTGGATGGAAAAATCCCTCCCGAGGGCCACTGTCCGGCATCACGAGGCTTGCCGTAGGACTCCTTTTCTTGCACACCTTCCATTTCTGAGCGTGGATTTTTAATACTGCAGTCACTTCGGTTGCCGACGTCCACCATATTGTGATGCAACTACAGTGATGTTTAGTGACGACGTCACGTAACGTGTTGTGACGTCAACCATTACGGCGGTGCATATGAGATCATTTTCGACCACTGCATTTATGAAACACGCGAGAATATTCGGTTTTGGGTAAGAACACTAGGGTTATAAAATGTCTGTCCTAAGCTAAAACTATGGATTTCCTTATCTGGTGTGCACGAAAATCTGTTGTAATCCTGAGACCAGTTGTTCAAAGCATCGTTAGCTTAACGGTCTTGTGGTCACCATGCAGGCTGAATTCGGAGGCTGTGTGTGCAAACAATAAGCCTGAAACATGTCCAGCAGATTGTAACTTATATAATCTTTTGTTATGGCTTGTCTTTGGGTGTGTGTATCGCTCATATTATTTTGTTTTGGGTAGCTAAATGGCCATTTGGTGGGAACGTAACTGTTCTTTTGGCTTTCCATTATTGATGTTTCCATTAGGGTCTAGTTGCTTCATGTTTGTGTTTCTTTCTCTTGGTGTCTCTGATGGGAGCTGTGGGTTAATTGTATCGATTCCTGATTATTGCCTTCACTTCTATTTTGTTACGCTTGCATCCTGTCTGTCCTTTCCTATAAATGTCCATACACAATACCTTAAGTTGACCATACTCTCAAAGTAGCACTCAAAAGAGACTCAGATGCATATCAGATCAGACTGTGCGAGGCAAAAGCTGATCTGAATATTGTTGTTTCCATTTGTTTTAAAACAAGTTGTCTAATTACGGGCTCTGGTTTCTCATTTTCGTTCAAGAACGCATTTCATTTTGAAAGTATGACCAAATAGAGGATCTTACATGAGTGCTCATGTATTATTGAATTTATTAAACGAGTTGAGGTAAAGGGATAAAATGCGAGGCTTGCCGAGCATTTTATTCCTTTACCTCAAAGAGTTTAATAAATTCAATAATACATGAGCACGAATGCAAGATTCTATTTATCATATGACATTTAAACCGCTTTTTATTCGCGTTTATTTTACAAAAATGTCAATATTCCGCCATAAGTAAACGCGACGTCGTTAAGGACGTCGTACGTGTAACGTTACAGGACGTATCTAGCTAATTTACATATTTAATCCACTAGTGGATTATCGAAAATATTACATAGCGTTATTACAGTCTCAGACGTGACGTCATATGATAAAACTTGTTATCAAACATAATAACGAGCATAGAAATTAATATTCAAGCAATATCAGTGTCATTGACATTTAGAATCCTTTATCAAAATTGATGGATACCAGTGCTGTGGTATACATATTAATTCGGAACTGGTAAGATTTCAAGACCAATCAGATATTTTGGGAAACAAATAATATTCAGTTAATGTTATGAAAATGCTTCTGTGCAAATTTACATGCACAAATAGGAAAGAAAATCCTTATGTCTGAACATGATCTTAACATTGTTGATATAAAAATGCAAAAATAAGCCCGCCACAGTCGGAGATTAAATGGGCCTACTTCGTGTACTTTTTTCATTATTCAACAAAAATACAAATGTTGCCATGGAAACGGAATCATTTAATTGTGCACTGGTGGTTTGTTGCTTTTGCACATACAATTGTCAAGGACATTAAGAACCTCATAAGTAAAATTACTGTAATTGGGTAGTTTGCTGAACATCACGAAAACACGTCTATATAATTCTGACACCCCTTGAACCCCACTTTTGGGTTTAGAGGGTAAACCATATTTTTCTTATTTCTGCTCTAAAATGTAGATTGTGGGTACTTGTTAGGATGAGAAGCCGTTTCCATGCAGAAAAAAGAACAAAAGCTGAGGAGCTGAAGAACTAATTTTAGTGCGGAACTGTAACAAATTTGTTCGACACCATTCCTAATAAAGCTTTTAACAAATTTAACAACTTGTTTGTTAACCCATTTTGTACCAGAAACCCCAAAACGGGTACTTGGCAAACAGTGCAGATCCAGATCAGACGCCGCAGAATACGGCGTCTGATCAGGGCCTACACTGTTTGCAAAACGTCAAGCCATTTTCCGAATTAATTTTGAAGAAAACACAACCTGACTCCCCTAAATTTTAAAAAGGACTCCCGGTATATATAAGGAGGAAGATTCCAGTTGGTACAAACAATGTTAAAGATAAATAGCCTGCTGCATGAGCCGAATGGACCATAGTGCCAATATCTAAGAGCTGAAACGCAAACGATACTCATTACTTTTGTGGAATCACGCTTAAACAGTTACAGAGGACCCGCATTATAACGACAATATTTGTTCCCTATTATTGTGACGTTATAAGGAATTTGCCGTTATAAAGAATCCCACTTAGGATTATGACAGGTTATAATCCGCCCCCGCCCATAGGGGCTTGAAGAAATATATGGGTTGCATGATGCTTCCACGCAGAGCTGAATCTGGCCCGCACACTAGTACTGGTAAACCGCTTAGAGGATCTAAGCCTGTCCAGGAACCGCGGTGTGAGGCGGACCGTCCATGCTAATAAACCCTATTGGTTTCATTGGGCGACAGGGCTTGAGATGTCATTTCATCTCAATGTCGGGTAAAAGTCCCACAAAATTGGAAGCAACGTCTCCAAAATGACCTTTTACAGTGTTGACGGGGACGTTAAACCTCAATTCAAACAAACAAACAAATGACAGGTTATAAAAGGTATTTTCCAAATTAATACTCCAAGAAACAAATGTGTTAGAATCGCCACGATGAGGTTTCTAACAAATATTTATAACATTTGTTTCTTGGAGTATTAAACAAAAAGGATCTTTCGTCCTATGGATTCGATTGGGGCATTTCTAACCCGAGGAAAGCCCAGGCCGCTCGGAATCGAGGCTAAAACTTGAGCTAAGAATTCATTCCACCAAAATTGTCGTTACAACCAATTTGCCGTTATAGCGAATGTCGTTATAACGCGGGTCCTCTGAATTTCGTTATTAATATAAGAATTTTACATGGGTGTGAGGGCTGGATGGAAAAATCCGTCCCGAGGGTCACTGTCTGGTATCACGAGGCTTGCAGAGTGGTGCCGGACAGTGATCCCGAGGGACGTTTTTTTACGGCGTAGCCGTTCTGGTTTTGCTTTTGTCCTACATTTTTCGTTATTCCATTGGTCAATGAAACCACATGTCCAAGGAGATGACCATTTCATTGGTCAATGATTTGCATAAATAAATCTACTCAAAAGTACGACAGTTTACTGAAGTTTTAACCTAGGAAATGTTTCGTTTTTTATGTGAGACATGAATGAAAAATATGTACAGTTTCGGCTTGCTCACCGTCTTGTCCTTTGATGACCATACGTCATATGTATAATTGTGTTTCTAGTGAATTCTGTAACTGCTGCGGTGAATAGCTATTTTGACCTAATTTCACGTGGTTGGTCTATATAGCGAAAGGAACCATTTCGCGAAAGGAAGGTTCCTTTCGCGAAAGGAAGAATTTTCTGCGAAAGGAATTGTTTGTTTGATTTGATGTTTAACGTCCCCATCAACACTGTGTAGGTCATTTTGGAGACGTTGCTTCCAAGTTTGTGGGACTTTTACCCGACATTGAGATGAAATGACACCCAAGCTCTGTTGCCCAATGAAACCAATAAAGAGATATAGCATGACAAAAACATGTAATAATTGCATTACAAATTGACAGATGTTTAATTTACAATATATGCTAAATAAAAGTTGCAGTGTATCATTTGTCTTCAGCATACTTTATGTCCTCCATTTTAACACAAAATGGACATTTTCGAATATCATTAATGTTATATACATTCTGAAAAGGAATAAGTGTAATTTGAGTTTTAATTAGGTGCACATAAGATCAAGTTTCCGTCCGTTTGTCTGCTCGTCCGTTTGTTCGTCCGCCTATGCGTTTACGTTCACCATAGCGACAACCCGAAATGTTAACCCTAGAATTTGTGTTCAAAAACAGTAAATGATAACGTTTTCTTATTTGTTGTGCATATACTTGAGATCATATGCTTTTGAAATGAGGTCATGTTTTTAACCTTGACCTTTTACATTGACCTTAGCTCAAACAGGCGGGACACCGCCCTCTGCAAAGCTATTTTTCCTCGCGTGATATCTGAATTGTTTGAATACAGTAAACCAGTTCATAGCTAGACAATTGTTGCTGTCACTATTGTACAGGGTGTCCAAAAAGTAAGTTAACAGTTTTGACGAGATTTTAATACATCATAACGTTGTGAAAGCGGTATAAAATTTCTCACAGACATAGCATATATCCTTAAGTTTTTTCTTATAAAATTTCATACAAATCCATTAAAGCATAAAAAAATAACAAACAATAAACAAAAAATACCAAATTTGTCCAGTGACGTCAATTTAGTAATTTATGACGTTTTCCAGATGCCGCCCCTTTCGACGTTTTCCTTCCCGTACTCCCTGCTTGAAATTTTCAATTACTCTAGCACAAGTGCCAACACTTATCTTCTTGACTTCCCTGCGTATTTGTTTTAATAACATAGCAGTATCTGTGGGTCTGGGCTTGTAAACAACCGATTTAAGATAACCCCAAAGAAAGAAATCACAGGGGTTCAGGTCTGGACTGTGCGCAGGCCAAGTTACGCCGCATTGTTTCACTTCGGGATATCGTCTGGAAATTACCCGCTCATCAAATGTGTCATGTAACATATCTAACACTTTGTTAGCCGTATGTGGTGTTGCTCCATCTTGCATAAACCATTCACTGTTAATGTCAGTTGATCGTTTCCGCAATTCCGGTAAAAACTTGTTGTTTAATAGCGACATGTAGCGGTCTGAATTAACAGTATCGCTAAACACATACGGTCCAATGATTCCCCTGGATGACATAGCACACCAAACTGTAATTTTATCGCTATGGAGTGGCATTTCTGCTATTTGGTGTTGCTGTTCATTTGCCCAAAATCTCATGTTCTGTTTGCAAACATGTCCTGATAAAAGGAAATGTGACTCATCGCTAAACCACACATCATTAAAAGCATCGGCGTAAGTGTCAATAACGTCTGATGCCCAGTTACAAAATGATAGCCTTTCCACTTGATCCGTTGTATTTAAGCTCTGCATAATTTGTATTTTATATGGATAAAGTTCTAAATCTTTTCTTATTATGTTATGAACGGATGATTTGGGGATACCTGTCTCCGAGGATGTACGCCGAATTGAGTTTTCAGGACTGTCTTGCATAAGTTCTTGAAGCGTGCTCACATTTTCATCACTTCTACTGGTCTTCGGCCGTCCCGACTTTTGCGCGTCTTTCACCGATCCCGTTTCTTCAAATTTTCTGATAGTCTTGTAGATATTTAGTCGACTTACAGTATCACCATTAAATGAATATTTAAATTTTCTTTGAACATCTGTAGCGCTTTTAGTTTCGTAAAAGTTCTTTACAATGAAAATACGCTGGGCTAACGTCAAACGCGCCATCTTGGAAAAAACAAGATTTTAAATGACGTCATTTTGCGACAACGTCAATTATTTTGGCGCGTTTTAATTATGTCGTATAAAAACTTTAGGATATGTGCGTTAATTTGGAATATTGTTCATCAAAATAGCTTTAAAATTAAAAAAGTTATGACGGGTTAAAACTGTTAACTTACTTTTTGGACACCCTGTAGCTCATATTGCACGACCCGCAGAAAAAGCGACCGACTGAAGTCGGTTGATTTTCTAAGAGTGCCCTAAAATCACCGTGTCATTCTGTCAGTCTGTCTGTCCGTCCGTAACCCGTTTGTGAAAATTGGTGATAGTGACTTAACCGCTTGGAATATTTAAACAATTTTTGGCATACTGATAGATATCAATGAGATCTAACCAATGAACTTACGAAATATTATATTCCATTTAGTATAGGCTCGCCTAGGCGAAAAAAATGTGAAAATTTTCGAACTGCTTCTCCTCGGAAACCGTTGGGCCGATTGAAGTCAAATTTCATATGGAGCCTCTATGGGATGGGGGAAACCAAAATTTGCTCATGGGGTCCAGGTCACATGACCCAAATGGCCGCCAAGCCATATATGGTCTGTCTGTCTGCCCGTCCGTAACCCGTTTGTGAAAATTGGTGATAGTGACTTAACCGCTTGGAATATTTAAACAATTTTTGGCATACTGATAGTATCAATGAGGTCTAACCAATGAACTTGCGAAATATTACATTCCATTTAGTATAGCCTCGCCGAGGCGAAAAATGTGAAAATTTTCGAACTGCTTCTCCTCGGAAACCGTTGGGCCGATTAAGGTCAAATTTCATATGAAGCCTCTATGGGATGGAGGAAACCAAAATTTGCTCATGGGGTCCAGGTCACATGACCAAAATGGCCGCCAAGCCATATATGGTAAAAACCCTTCAAAATAGTCTTCTCCAGAACCACTTGGCAGATTTTCACGAAACTTGATAAATAACATCTGGGACGTAGGCCCATCATAAATTGCTAAAATGGTGACCCTGGGTTGACCTTGACCTTCTTTGTGCCTAGGTCAAACTTTGACACATATGCTTTTGTATTGGAAAAGTGAGAATTCATTTTATCCTACAAACGATTCAGAATACAATACTAAAGTATTAGATATATTTTTGCTCCTTACGATAAGGCGCATTTATTGGGGGAACCGTTTTAGGTCCAGGTCACATGACCAAAATGGCCGCCATACCCATATATGGTAACACTCATCAAGCTAAAAGCATCCGGCGGGTCGTGCACTTCAGCTGAAGCACTGGTTTCTAAACAACCTTCCAATTAAATCTACGCCGCATATCTTTTTTAAAGATATTTCTTGTTTCTATCCACCCCTCACATCCATGTGGTATTTAACGCCGTGTAGCATCGACTCCAGAACTTGTTACTCAAAAGTTCCTGCGAAATCAATATTTATCGCAAGCATGGCACACAGTAAGGTAGGTAAAGAGCTGTTTACAGGTTTCTACAGGATTCTGCCATTTAAAGCAAAAATGGATATGTGTCGGAGAGATATCTAGCTCTTGCCTGCTTTCATGATTCTGATAACAGCTTACTGGAAATCGCTAAATAGACTGAAATCTTGACAACTGGTACCAAGAACAAATAATCTTTTTCGTGGAAAGTACTTGTTTTTGCTTTCATTAAAGACCACTGGCCTTCTGTTTTCCATGCCGGAACATTCAGAAGATTAGAAAAGTTTTTGTGTATAAGTTTTAATTGAAACGTTTGCTTTATACTGCAGTTTTCTTTCAAAAAATACAAAATAAAGGAGTACGGCAACTTGGATTTTAAAGTAGGGCAACTTGGGAAAAATGCTGAATTAACAGTACGGCAACTTGCATCACAAAATTTCCACTTTGGAAATTATTGACAGCATTTTAACATCGTTGGGAACAAACAGCCATGGTTATTATCATATTTGGTTTCATCACACAGCCAGGGATTATTTCAAATGCTAGTACTGATCGTAAACCAATCTGTTTGTGCATGTAACAGATGGAGATGTGAAATAGACACCAGGGCAAAATTTCCTCTTGAGAATTCTTTTTCATTGCTTTAGCTTTAAATAGTTAGGAAATGTTGTAGAAACAAAATCTGTCCCCTTTAAAAGGACCTTTACTTTCGTGAAATAAAGTTCATTTATTTTTTTTCTACGAAATCAAGTATCTTTTTAATGAGCTCAAATAGTTTCTACTTCGTTCTTGTGATAGTTATTTTTATCGTTTACGATGTGTTTATTCATTTTGCGAAAGAGACTTTATTCAAACATTGATCCCGGTGCATGCACAGTATACTCCAGTTATTTTTAATCGTGACTGCGGCCATTATTTGTTCGCTTGTTTGCATTAAATAAAACATGCCTATTCAAATATATTGAACATTTTTCCCACCAAAAACTGATCTGATATTTTACATATTTCATTTCAGAACATAAACTGTGGACACTGTTTTTGGGGCAGAAATGCAAGAAATAATGTACATCCCTACCCCCCCCCCCCCCCCACCCCCCCCCCCCCCCCCGTTTTAAGTAATCAATAAAATTGGGGTTTAAGCGGGTCAAAGTTGTAAAGTGATGTTTTCATGATGGTTTTCCGTAAGTCTTTTGAAATCGCATTCTGTGTCATGGATAATGGTTTTATAATCATTATTATTATTTTCGAAATTGGCGGCCATGAAAGTGCACGCATGTTGCATTTTTCATCTTAAATATTCCATCTATTTCACATGTTACAGTTTAGCAACGACACAGACAACACAATAGAAGTGGAGGCAATGATCAGGAATCGATACAATTAACCCACAGCACCTAGCAGTGACACCAAAGGAAAAGAAACACAAACATGAAATAAATAGACCCAAATGGAAACATCAATAGCGGAAAGCCAACAGGAAGTTACTTTCCCACAAAATGGCCAACTGGCTACTTATCTAAAAGTGTTCAACTCATTAAAGAAGTTGATTTAATATGTCCTGAAAAAAGTCCTTTCATAAATTTCTTTTCCGATCACAAAAGGAGGTTACTTTCGCTTTAGTAGAAAGGACTGCTAAAATATATTTCATTCTAGTTGTAATCGATTATCTCTGAGTGTAGGCTGGAAAAATAGTTCTGAAATGTGACTTAAACTGTCAGTTTAACCCTTAAGTTCTAGCATTTTAAACCAGCAGTGTAGCTCTGACAATACCCCGCGTTATTTGGTGCCTGGTTAGGTATCCACTGTTTGCCAATGCCACAGCGCACGAGCCAAGTCTAGACTTTACTTTTTACACAGAGATCAGACGTCACATGGAGAATAAAAAGCTAAAAGGTGGACTAGCGATGCTATAATTTACCGGTACCTTGATTTTATACAAGGTCAGCGACAGTCAAATGGACAATAGCAAGCGGGAAGCTTCTTTAATAAGTAACTTTTGCTTGATTGTGTGCAGGAGGACTGCGCGTTGTTAGTGTTAAATGAATATGAATGGCGAGACTAAAAAGTATGAAAGTGAAATGAAGAAAGGTGATGGTGTTAAATGTTAACAATAGATTAGGTAAAACCAGGTTAAATCAGGTATGCTGTGTTCATGCCAACTTCTGACCAAGAGGCTGGACTCAAACAATGAACTTAGTTAATGCAGGCATCAAAACAATATTGGGAGTAAATCTATTCCATTGCCAAGTTGTCAAGGGAAAGAACGAATACATGTAACAATTAACGTAATGCGATTGGGTTGCTTCATGCTGTGACGCGTGTTTCGATTGGTTGCTAGAAATTAAGGAGGGAGATACTGCAACCATGCCATGAATAATTTTATACAATAAATGAGGCAGGCAACCGACCTTCTCTGCTGCAAGAATCTCAGCCAAGATAAGGCTACATGTCGTAGGTAAAATAATTGTTCAGAGTCAATTGGAAGGCTCTACGCTACATCTTTTCCACTTATTGAGCATATGACTGTGTGCATATGCTCCATATTGTGGAGACGTAATCAAATGTTGTCTTGTATGCTGCTTCCCGAACGCAGTTTTATTTTGTTCTGCTATTGGTTAAATTGCACAAAGGACTTTTTAGCAGTTGAAGGGATTCTATCGATATGTATGTCGACGTTCATGTTGGTGGATAGATCGAAACCTAAGTACCTTGCAGATGAAACAATTTTGAGGACATGATTATGTAATATATATGGTGTAAGGGTTGGAGTTCTTACCTAGGTTATGTGCAAAACTTGAACATTCTAGGTTGTAATCCATGTCCCAGTGAAATTCTTATGATTGAATGGTCTAAGTCCCTCTAGAGTGTGTGTGTGTGTGTGGGGGGGGGGGGGGGGGGGGGGCTGAGTAATCTGGGTCATTAGTGGTCAGGTACACCGCTATGTCATCTGTAAATAGGCAAACCTCGGACCACACATTGTCGGACAGGTATAATAACAATAACAAGGTGCATAGAATTGATCCTTGCGGTACTCTTGAAGTAACTGGAACCTCATCGGAGGACTCACCTTCAAGTTCAACTGCCAGATCTTTCCCAATCAGAAAAGACTTAATCGACTGGATAGTTAATCCATGTACCCGTAGCTTGCGAAGGAGCTTCGAGTGATTCACCTTGCCAAAGGCCTTGCTAAACCCAATATAAGATCTATTTGTTGACCATTTAATCATGATCTGGTAAGGTCATAAAGAAGCTTAATCACATGGGTGTCACACGTTCTGCACTCCCAGGCAGTTGAGTATTTCGCGATCATAAAGTATGTCCAAATCAAATCAAATCGAATTTATTTCTCTCCGGTTATACAATCTGATAACATGAGAAGCAAAACATTTTCAAACATACTGATTCATGGTGGCACAATGTCATGAATAAAAGATGTGGGACATAAACTTTAATCCTTCTAAATGCCAGGTCCTTCATGTTACCCGACGGAAGAACCCCATCCCATCTGTATACTTCTTGCATGGTACCCATCTGGAGAGTGTTTCTGCAGCTAAGTTCCTTGGGTCACCATCTCTGATGATCTAAACTGGAGCCCCCACATTGACAACATAACTAAAAAAGCAAATCAGACCCTTGAATTCTTGAAACGAAACATTCGGGTCCATAATACGGACCTGAAATCAGTTGCATATAAGACCCTCGTCAGGCCGCAACTAGAGTATGCGTTCACTGTATGGTATCCCCGCACTGACAAATACAAAGTGACAGCAGTTCAACGAACGGCTGCTAGGTGGGCAACACATGGCTATAGGTACACGTCAAGTGTTACAGCTATGCTGAAGGACCTAATTTGGCGCCCCTTGAACAACGCCGCAATAATAACCGTCTCGACATGATGTATAAGATCACTTATGATCTTGTTGCAAAACCCATATCTGAGTTCCTCATCCTCAATACTAGACCATCAGCCCTTGCATACGGACAGATATACACCCGCACAGGCTACTACAAGTACACCTTATTTCCCAGGACTATTATTCACTGGAATGCTCTACATGTACCTCCTATGTTGTAACGCTACCTACTCTGGTGCAGTTTAGCAGTGTTGTTATCCTTGTGGCTCATGCTCCTCCTTAAAAGACCAATTTCTGTTTTAATCTTTTAACTATACTAACACTCCCTTTTCCCACTGTACAAACTCATTTCACCAATTTTCCTTTCGTTTTATTTCCGCTAACACCCTTCAGCACTTGGTTCGCTGGAATCCGTCTTATGTCCCCCCTCGGAGGTTTAGACCTACTGGAAGAAAGAACGAAAATCGATAAAAGTCGAACCCCATCCCCCCGCGCCCCCCCCCCCCAAAAAAAAACAAACAAACAAAAAAAAAAACAAAAAAAAAAACTAGAGGACAACAACAGGTCAGACTGTTGTCATTACCAAATTTCTTATATCCCCAACATTTCTGTCCCTTTAAAATTACTTATAAAAAGGGAACCGACACAATTACTTATAAAAAGGAGACCGACAATGCAAATAACGACGAAAGGCAAATTATGCCCGACAAACCCGTTTGTTTATATTATGATTGATAGTTGTTAAACTAGTTAGAACACTTCTCCGTCATGTTTTATGAATAATTGTTCAAAGCAAATCGCCGTACTGTTCCTAGCAAACTGCCGTCCAGTATTTTACATAGTGACGCAAGTTGCCGTACTCTGGCCTTCGGGTGTTTCGGCTTGTTTTATTCAGTCACAATATCCTTTGGGGAAAAAACAACTAAACCATTACAAGCAGAATAGGATTCAACTTTTATTGATAACACTGAATTGAATATTGTCACAGCCGTTTCTATAATAAATTCACAGATTTGTGAAGCTGTCATGAATTTTCGCGGTACCAGCCACGTACCAGCCGACTCATTTATGTATTTAAATGGCGGATGACAAAGCTTTCCAAAATGAATTTCAGAGAAAAATAAGTTGAGGAAATGTGGAAGTGGGTTTAAGTTCTGACACTACGCAAAAACGCCAGCTCAAGCGATTACCTACCGTCGGTATTATCATTTTCCTCATTTATCTGGTACTTTTGAGTAACACGTTCCGGAATCTATGCTACACGGTGACACACCTTCCATTTCTTAGCGTGGATTTTTAATACTGCAGTCACTTCGGTTGCCGACGTCAGCCTTATTGTGATGCAACTACAGTGATGTTTAGTGACGTAACGTAACGTGTTGTGATGTCAACCTTAACGACGGCGCATATGAGGTCGTATTCAACCAGTGCAATTATCAAATAAGTGAGAATAATCGATTTTGGGTAAGAACACACGGGTAGAACAAAATTTCTATCCCAAGCGAAAACTACGGATTTCCGTATCTGGTGTGCAAGACAATCTATTCCTTAGACAATCTGGTAAGTCCTGGTGTTCATTCAGACACTCAAGTAGGACTCTTGCAAGCATGGCCCAAGCAACTGACACTGGGGTATGCGTTTTGTCTTTCATTGTTTCTCTCCAAGAAGCCCATAGATTTCAGTACGAAAACAAGCCTATTCTAATATATTGAATTACTTTCCATCAATGGCCCCGCCCATCGGGGCTTGAACAAATAAATGGTATGCATGATGCTTTCACGCAAACATGAAACCGACCCGCACACGAGGTACTGGTATCTACGCCTGCCTAGTCAGAGCGTGGCTCGCCGGACCGTTCATGCTTATAAACCCTATTGGTTTCATTGGGCGGCATCTCAATGTCGGGTAAAAGCCCCACAAAAGTGGAAGCAATGTCTCCAAAATGACCTTTACAGTGTTGATCGGGACGTTTAACCTCAAATCAAACAAAACAAAACGTTCCATCAAAAACTGAGAATTTTCGGATAAAAAAATTCAAATGGTTTTCATATTTCTGCTCAAAAAATAGATTGTGGGTACTCGTTAGAACCGGCTCGGCGAGGCGGTTTTAACGAGTAGCCACAATCTATGCTTTCGAGCAGAAACAAAAAAAATAATGTACACCCCTGTAAACCCCAGTTTTTCTATACAAAAGGGGGTATAAGGGCGTCAAAATTATATAGGCATGTTTTCGTGATGTCGTTTTTCTCATCAAACCATTCTTATATGAAACGTCTCTAGACATGACACATTGTGCGGAAGCTGTAACATGAACGCGATAAAAGATGAATATCATTTTCTGCTTGATGGTCGCAAGATACTAGACCTAAGGAAATTATTGCTGTAGAGTGAACCGTGTTTTGGGCTAGTAAATTTTGTGTTCCGATGTACCGAAATGGCTGCAGATATAATTGATGAACGTTTGTTTCTTACTGACTTGCTTCAGCTTGGAGACATCTGGTCTTTTTGGCACATTCTGGCCTTGTGGTCACCGTGCAGACTGATTTCGGAGGTTGAGTGTGCCAACAATAAGCCTGAAACATATCCAGTAGATAGCCACTTATATTGTCTTTTTGTTATTGCTTGTCTTTCAGCGTGTGTATCGCTTATATTGTTTTGTTTTGGATAGCCAAATGGCCATTTCGTGGGAAAGTAATTGTCCTTTCGGCTTTCCACTATTGATGTTTCCATTAGGGTCTAGTTATTTTATGTTTATGTTTCTTTCCCTTTTGTGTCTCTGATGGGAACTGTGGGATAATTGTATCGATTCCCGATTATTGCCTTCACTTCTAGTTTGTTACGCTTGCATCCTGTCTGTCCATGCCTATACATGCCAATGCACAGTACCTTAAGTTGACCAAACTATCAAAGTAACAGTCAACAGACACTCAGATCAGACTATGCGACGGCAAAGGCTGATATGAACATTGTTGTTTCCATTTGTTATAAAACAAGTTGTCTCATGACGGGCTCTGGTTTCTCACTTTCGTTCAAGAACGCATTACATTTTGACAGTATGACCAAAACTTGCTATCAAACATAATTACGAGCATAGAATATTCAAGCAATATCAGTGTCATTGTGTATCCTTATATGACATTTAGAATCCTTCATCAAACATGATGGATATCAGTGGCTGTGGTATACTTATTAATTCGAAACTCGTAAGATGATTGGACCGATCAGATATTTTAGGAAACTAATATGATTCAGTTAATGTTATGAAAATGCTTTGTGCAAATTTATATGCACAAATAGGAAAGAAAATCGCTATGTCTGAGCATGCTCTAAACATTTTTGATATAGAAATTACAAAAATAAGCCCGCCACAGTCTAGGCTTTGATGGGCATACCTGCTGTTCTTTTTCATTGTTCAACACAATACAAAATGTGTCATGGAAACAGAATCATTTAATTGTGCACTGGTGGTTTGCTGCTTTTGCACATAAAAATGTCAAGGACCAAAGACATCAAGAACCACATATATTGGAAGGGGGTGGGGGGGGGGGGGGCTTTGCAAAAAAAAACATCACGAAAACACGCCTATCTAATTCTCAAACCCCTTGTACGCCCTTGTAGTAAATCTTGGGTTTACAGGGGTAAACCTTCTTTTTCTTATTACTGCTCTAAAATATAGATTGTGAGTAGTCGTTAGAACCCGCCTCGATGAGCCGGTTCTAACTTGTACCCACAATCTATATTTTGAGCAGAAATAAGAAAAATATAACAATGTTTCACCTGGAACTTTTCTTTTTTTTTTCGGCGGTAAAATTTGCAATGTATTTGAATCGGTGTATTTTGGTAATGATCAGTACGGGCGATACGGGAGATTCACGAACATGCCAACGCTCGACGTTTGAGGAGTGATCCATTGCGTACGGTTTTATTTGGTTATCAATCAGCCTTGGCCATAGACCGAGATACACCGCAACCTTTTTATAACATTGTTCACTGTTTGATCCTATTAATAGTGCTATAAAGAGGTTGTGGTGTAATTGTTTTATAAATTACCAGGGTGAGTCAATAAAAACAGTCTAACTTATTTCTGGGTAAGATCGATCTCTTTTCTGTTTCAGTGCAATTGCCCTCCAAAATGATACACTTGGGCCAACGCTGTTCCAGTGTCATCAACCCAGAACTGAAGAAGCCAGGGTCCTTGTCTGACCCACTCCTCGACTGCCCCCACGACTTCTTCGTTGGACCGTAAATAACGTCGAACTTACTTGATTAATGACAATTTTATTAATTGGCATAATTGAAACTATGATTATTGATTATTTGACCTCACTTGACCTTCGGTTAATATTGGTTATTGTTATTTTTATTGTTCTTATTATTGTTAGTATTATTATCAGTATTATTATTATTATTAGTAGTAGTAGTAGTAGTAGTACTAGAAGAAAAACAAAGATCAGAATCGATACAATTAACTTACTCCACCCATCAAAGACACCAAAGGGAAAGAAACACAAACATGAAGCGACCAGACCATAATGGAAACCTAAACAAAGGAAGGCCAAATTTACTTTCCCACAAAATGGCCAAATGGCCATCCAAAATAAAAAGACACAAGTGAAACACACAGTAAGTAACAAACAACAACATAAATAAACCGCCACAGAAGAACCGCATTGGAACGGTCAGTGGAAAGAATTCCACTGGGGGGCTTAACTCGATTTTACATGGCCATAATCCTCGCCCTTACCTCTGTCGCGATATACACTAATTTTGTTCGCATGAAGGCTTCCTAACTCATCTGTGTAACATCTCCGAGAACATACAAATAAAAAAAACTACAGAGATGAAACAAGGTTGAGGACTCGACAGCATACAACAACAGAATACCGGCCCCGATAGCTCAGTTGGTAGAGTGTCCCTCCGGGGAACGGGAGGTCACGGGTTCGATCCCGGGCCGCGACATACCAAAGTCGTTAAAAATGGTACTAGCTGCTCCTCGCTTGGCACTCAGATTTACGGGGTAGAGCTAGGACTGGTCGACCCAGTGTCAGGATAATGTGACTGGGTGTGGTATCATGTAATGTGTCTGGGACATGATACTTCAGTGAGGCAGTAGGCTCCCTGTCGCAACCAGACACCGTCGTGATATGACTGAAAAATTGTTGAAAGCGACGTTAAACCCGAATTCATACACACACAACAACAGAATTGCTGGAGCAAACGAAAACCAACAGTTAGACTGCGAGGGGCCCGACCAAAGACGGAGCATCAGCCGCCAACCTATCTCTTAGGGACTTACGAATTCCTCTTATCCAACGTGGTGCTATTTTAACCCTCATCCCGCTGAACATGACGGTCCCTATCCTGCCAAACAGTGTAGATCCGGACCAGATAGCTTCTTTAGTCCTGCCAAACAGTTTAGATCCGGATCAGGGAGCTTAGACACTCTCTGATCTGGATCTACACTGTTTGGCATGCAATTTGTGAATTGAATGAAACACATTTTATAAAGTAATTTGATTAGTTGATGGTCCGAAATGGGTGTGGCTAAATTAATTCATTTAGCAGGATAAGAGAAGAGAATTGCATGTTATTACAATACCGGTGTACAATCCTTGCATGAATTGTGCACTTATATCGAGCCGGATTGGTTAGCTTGTTTATATCTAAATTTAGGTTTAACTATTTAGGCCATTTCGGCGACGCTGCTTCTAATTTTATGGGACTTTTACCCCTACCGCCCAATGAAAATAAGCTGTAAGAAATGCTTTTTTCACTTCTGAAAAACATAAAAATATACTTTACGGTCATGTCAGAAAGTGTGTGAAGCCCTCGCCTTTCTACTTGACAATCTTTACATAAGATCTGGTGCTAAGTTATCTAGACAAGTTGTTGGATTCCGATGGATACAAATTGCGCACCCCTTGTGGCTGATCTGTTCTTTTTTTGTCATAAAAGAGACTTCATGACGTCCCTTTCCGTTGAAAACCAATCTGAAATCATTGAAGCCTTTAGCTCGACTTCTAGATATTATATTATTTGATCAGTCAAATTTACCCCCCCCCCCACCCCACCCACCCCACCCCACAGAACTTCAGTTAAAAAAAGACAAAGTCTTCTGATACCGAGGCTCCGTTTTTGGATTTTCATCTGTCTATTGTAGATGGGTTTGTTTCTGGCGAAATTTATGATAAACGCGATGATTTTGATTTTGAGATTGTAAAGTTTCCTTTCGTGGATGGTTATGTTCCTCGTGGGGCTTCCTATGGTGTTTATATTTCGCAATTAATTCGATTTGCAAGAGTGTCTAGTCATGTAACTGACTCCATCACTCGTAATAAATTGTTAACTGCTAAACTCTTAATCAGGGTTATCGGTATCATAAACTACGCAAAGCCTTTTTCAAAATTTTATAGATGTAATTCCGATTTAATTTCAAAATTCAATGTTAGACTTAAATCTCTTCTGCAACAAGGTCTATCGGAACCCGAATTTTATGGTTTCTTAGTATATAAATTCAGAAAAATACATAAATGCAATGACTTCAGCATACAATTTCGTAAAATGACTCCTTGTGTATGAATATGATTTGACGTGTCACCAGTAATAATTCTGATTCTGATTCTTCGATATAAAAAGATAGGGTACAGGATAAATTTTATACGACAGACTGTATACATGGTAGTTAACCCGATCATGGTTGACAACATTCATTCCCTCTTTAATTGTACGCCGGTGGGTCAGGCCTCAGATTCTATGTCGGTTCCAGCGTAAAGGCTTACTGAGAATTAAAGCGTATTCAATTTTTAGTAATGTTGGTTGGTGCCTGATGCTCCGTCTCCGGTCGGACCAATCGGAGTCTAACTGTTGATCTTCTTTTGCTCCAGCATTTCAGTGATTTCTTGCAGTCGAGTCCACGCCGTTGTTTCATTGCTGTGGTTGTTTGATTTTTGTGGTCATGGAGATGTTGCACTGATGAGTTAGGAGGCCTTCATGCGGACGGAACAAATTATTAGTCTTAAAGGCGAGGACTGGGGCTGCGTAAAATCGATTTAAGCTCCCCAGTGTAATTCGTTTCACTGACCGTTCCAAGGCGGTTCTTCCGTCGCGGTTTATTTTTGTTATGGTTTTCTTTGAGTGTGTGTATCGCTTATATTATTTTATTTTTGATTGCCAATGGGCCATTTGTGGGTAACTGTACTTTTGCCTTTCCGCTATTGATGTCTCCATTAGGGTCTAGTTGTTTCATGTTTGTACTTCTTTCCCTTTGGTCTCTCTGATGGGAGCTGTGGGTTAATTTTATCGATTCCTGATTATTGCCTTCATTTCTATTTATAAGCTTAGATAGTCCGACTGGCACCACTTTGCCTTGGCAAGCTTAGGCCTCTAAGCGGTTTACCAGAGCTCATGTGCGACCGGCTTCAGCTCTGCGTGAAAGCATTATGCAGCCCACTCTATTTCTTCATGCTCCGATAGACGGGGGCCATGTTTAGCTTGCCATACGCCATTTTTTGTTGTTGTTTTTTTTCTGGGGGAAATTACTACTTCCCGTCTCATCTGGGAAAAAATCCACGTTGCGCAAGCAAAGAAGAGATTATATACATTCGAAGCCGGAAATCCAAATCATGGTATCTCCAAATTTATTAAATACCCTTTAAATGTCCGTTTTCTTTGTGCAGAAATTACCGAAATCGCCTGAAGCCAAGTTGGTATTGCCCGGCTCGTTCACAATAGAACTGCTTTCAAATTTGTCCATTTCGATACTTAAAAAACGGCAGCCAGTTTGTCGTGCGTATCTATGGTGGCATGTAGCTGCCATCGAGATGCGAGATATTAAGTATACTTATTATACAGATAAAACAACAAAAGTACCATTAAGTCTACATAATTTTCTTGTTCATTGAGATATTTTAAGTCTTCATGAAATATGTTCTCTTATATTTAGTCGACATAAAATATGTCGACATATATTTCTGTCATTTTTTATCTCAATTTGTGCTAAAAATGAGCGAGATAGTGCTTTAATATGACACACACAAACTTGAAAAAATAGCTTATAAGGCGCCTTGCGGAACAGGCAAGTCGACTTATTTTAAAAACGACACTTTATTTATATATCTTTTTAGTTCACTACAAAGTCGTCTCAGTGCTTTAAACTGACATGACAATTAACCATGTAGCATTTAAGGAGTATAAAAGCCGGTATTAGGTCACCGTTTAATTAGAGAATGTAACAGAACAGAATAGATTATATATACCCAAAGTATGGGTTATAGGCAAATCTTCAGAATAACAGAATACGTTCAGAAATGGAGACCTTATTAGTTTATTAAACTACGTCCTCGTTGCACCCAACGAAAGTATAAAGACTCTTAAGCCACAGCTCCACTTTCACGTCTTGAGCGTTTGATTTTATTTAGGAAATAGATTCGTGCTGGTGGTGACTAGTTGCTTAATATATCACAAGTCACTCGTAAAAGTGAAAAGAACACGACGAACGCGAGCGATCTATGCACTTACGACAGACCAACAGACAGCACGGTTTTTCTAAACGTTTTTATTGTATGTAATACAAGTTCATATTATGGGTGTGACATTTTCGAAAGTTAAGTATATGAATGGGTCCCTTTTTCAGAGTACAAGTATATGACTGGGGTATGTTTTCAAACCCCCCCCCCCCCCCCCCCCCCCCCGAGGCTTCAACTCAGGGTTTGTATCTGGCATATTAAAACACGCTCGTTTTCCATAGAAAACTAGAGGTGTAGCGGTCATAGATAGATAAGTCAACTTAAAAATAAGTAAACATAAAAAACCTAAGTCGACTTACCCTATCATGATGTCATTACAAAGCAATAATCACAAAAATTACAACGAGTTTATGTCAACATAGTAAGTAACACTTCGTTGTAAAAATATCAATGAACTGGGTGTCATTGTAAAGCAGTTTCTGAGCTAGTTAATGGAAATCGAGATATTTTTTATCATAACAATAAGCAAACCAAATATGTCGCCTTACACTAGTATGTAAACATAAAATACATCGACTTAGTAAGTAGGATCTCGCAACTCGATGGCAGCTACATGCCACCATACGTATCGACTGAAAGAACGTAAAACAAAACGAATAGAGGCTGTGACAAAGTGCATAAAGCGCATTATATGTTTGCAAATATGTCCTACCTGCAAACTGTTTAGATGTTCAATAATTTCTTTCAGGAAATCAGGAGTATTTTGAAAAAAAAAATAAAACGGACACATAGGAAAATTGGCGTCCAGCGTTAACGTCATCTTCATTTTGGTGCAATTTTGCGTGGTTTTTCAACATGTAGAAACTAAACGACCTGCAATATTTCCCATTTTAAACCACTTAAAGTTATATCTGATATAATCTGATTTTACGTTCAGATATCTAGGCCAGGCAATTCCCGAATTCTGGCAGACAATTTAAGTTTTGGGTATATATACTTAGTCAAAAAAGTAACTATACCAACTTCCGGGTGAAACACACAAGATATATGGCAGCTATTGAGCTAAATTTGGCTGTAGACATGTAAATCGGACGTTTAGCTAGAGTATGCTCAAACTTGCATTTGCCCATACGTTTCTGCTCCCGAGTTGTCTTTCAATATGTGCCTAGAAAGATTTTGGTAGAAAATGGACATTGCGCATGCGCAAAAATCTCTTTTTGTCTAAGATGGAAGACAATATCCTCTGATCATCGAATAACACTTTACTTTTACAATATCTCATGATCTCGCATTATAAGCGAGGTTTTAATTTGTGAAATTCTCAAATTATCTCGCTTTCAATTAAAAATATAGCAATTTTCGAGCTGCTGTAATTTTCATTCCTTTCAATCCATGGTTCCCATTTTTTCAAAAAACGCTTTATTTCCACCATTGCTGTTCATCATGATGGTAAAAAAAGCAGAAAAATCATGAAGCATGTAGCACTATAGATTGCGAGTTTCTATGGAGTTCCCATTGAAAGCAGCATTTGCACGGAACTTCTAAGGATTGGAGGTCAAAATGTGATAGCCTGTTTCTCGTAGCTGATGCAACTTAAGTTCCAAATCTTTTGTGAATAGACGCAAAAGGTATCAAAAGAAATGTAACACGTATCAAATTTTAGAAATGTAGGGTACAGGGTAATTTTATGATGTTAAATCATAGCATGTTTTAATGATTTTCTCTGCGAAAATGACACAGTGACCCCTTGGGTGTTTAAAGCAATAGTCTAGGATGATGTGTTTATGAAAACAAAAACGAATGGGGCTTTTGCACGGAAAAATGAGTCTTCTTACCAAAACATAACAAACAGTAACAGAAGCAATTTTACGTATAGGAACTTTTTTGGCTGAGTATAATTAAAAGGATATTGACTTTATATTATACGTTATTTTGATAATTGACGGGGGAACATGGGTGCACATTCCCCATTTACCCTCGCCTAACGGCTCGGATAAATTACTCTCCCCTGAGGGCGATATTTCTCCGAGCCGTTAGGGAAATGTAATCCCATGTTCCCCGTCAAGAATCAAAATAACAAATTTGTTATACTGGAAAGCTGTTTCTACATTCTTGCAATGTTTTCAAAAATCCTTTTGTGAGTGAGTGAGTTTTTTACGTCTCGCCAACAGCTAAGGTCTTACAGAGTCTGGATTTCGATTTAAAGACTCATCCGAAAGTCTGGAGAAGCTCGGGATCGATCCTGCGACCCCTGGTTTCCAAGGCCAATAGCATTACCACTACACCAAAGAGGTTTCTAAAATCCTTTTGTAGTGGACGTAATCAGAATTACAATGTTGTCGGCCAATTCTGCCCACCTAAGCGTAAAAACGTTTTCCGTCCATATGACAATTTGAAAAAAAGTATTTTTATGCTTATAAAGCATATCGCTTACCTTCTCTTTTGTGACATTAAATTTTCACCTTTCATTCAAATAAAAAAACTTGTATTAGGTCAATCGCATGCACCATCCTGTTCACGAAGCCTCTTGTTAGTCGGCCAATGTGACGCAGTAGTTTGAAAAGGGGTTCTATCTGACACAAATGACGATTTAAATCTAGTGAAAGCAGATGTTTTGCAAGCTGAGTTTACACACAGTTAGTAGGTCAGTTATGGTCGGTTTCATAAAATCTATAAAACAAGAGGGCCATGATGGCCCTGGGTCGCTGACCTGATCCACAGTGTAACAAGTGGGCCCCGGGGAGGGCCATTATTGACCCCAGGGCTATAATGTGCATAATGTTGAGAAGGTCTACAAAGGCGAAGCTTCATACCAAATTTCAACAAAGGCTTATTTTGAACAATCTTGGCAAAGGTCCACTAGATGAAGCTCTACACCAAATATCAAAGATGGGCCATGCGGTTTGAGAAAAGATGATTTTTATAAAGATAGTCCCTACATAAGCCTATGTAAAACCAAATGGCCCCGGGGCGGGGGCATTTTTGGCCTCAGGGTTATATTTTAAACAATCTTGATAGAGGTCCACTAGATAAAGTGTCACATCAAATATTAAAGACCTAGGCCTTGCTGTTTCAGAGAAGAAGATTTTCTAAGATTATCTCTATCTTTTAACAATGATTCTTGGATGAGGTCCACTATATGAAGCTCCATACCAAATACCGAACACACGGGCCTTGCAGTTTCAGAGAAGAAGATTTTTAATGATTTCCCTATATAAGTCTGTGTAAAACCAAAGGGTCTCGGGGCAGGGGCATTTTTGGTCCCAGGGATACAATTTGAACAATCTTGATAGAGGTCCACTAGATGAAATTTCAAACCAAATATCAAAGACCTAGGTCTTGTGGTTTCACAGAAGAAGATTTTCACAGATTTTCCCAATATAAATAGAACTGGAGGAGTCTATATAAAATCAAAGGGCCCCGAGGCGGGGTCATTTTTGGTCTCAGGGTCTAGTGGAAGACGTCCACTAGATGAAGATTCATACCAAATATCAAAGACCTAGGCTTTGTGGTTTCAGAGAAGAAGATTTTTCATGGTTTTCCCTATATAAGTCTATGTATAATTAAAGGGCCCCAGAGCGGGGGCATATTTGGCCACATGGCTATAATTTGAACAATCTTGATAGAGGTCCACAAGATGAAGCTTCAAACTAAATATCAAAGACCTGAGCCTTGCGGTTTCAGAGAAGAAGATTTTCAAAGATTTTCCCTATATAAAGTAGAAGTAAAACAAAGATCAGGAATCGATAAATTAACTTACTCCACCCATCAAAGACACCAAAGGGAAAGAAACACAAACATTAAACGACCAGACCATAGTGGAAACCTAAACAAAGGAAGGCCATAAGGACAGTTACTTTCCCACAAAATGGCCATATGGCCATCCAAAATAAAAAGACACAAGTTATACACACACTAAGCAACAAACAACAACACAAACAAACCGCCACAGAAGAACCGACTTGGAACGGTCAGTGGAAAAATTTCCACTCGGGGGCTTAAATCGATTTTACGTCGCCACAATCCTCGCCCTTACTTCCGTCGCGGTTTAGACAAATCATTTGTTCAGTCCGCATGAAGGCCTCCTAACTCATCAGTGCAACATCTCCGTGAACACAAAAAAAACAAAGAACCACAGAGGTGAGACAACGGTGAGGACTCGACAGCAAGAAACCACTGAAATGCTGGAGCAAAAGAAAACCAACAGTTAGACTCCGATGGGCCCAACCAGAGACAGAGCATCAGGCACCAACCAACATTACCAAGAATTAGATCTCTCTAATTCTCAATAAGCCTTTACGTTGGAGCCGTCATAGAATCTAAGGCCTGACCCACCGACGTGCAATTAAAGAGGGAAGCAAAGTTACCAACCGTGATTGGGTTAACTACCATGCATGCAGTCTGTCGTATAACATCCATGTTGTACCCAATCTTTTTATATCGAAGAATGATTTTACGAAATTGGGTGCTGAAGTCATTGCGGTTATATATTTTTCTGAATTTATATACTAAGTCCCCATAAAACTCGGGTTCCGATAGACCTTGTTGCAGAAGAGATTTAAGTTCAATATTGAATTTTGAAATTAAATCAGAATGGCGTCTATAAAATTTTGAAAAGGCTTTGCGTACATGTAGTTTATGGTACCGATAACCCTGATTAAGGAGTTTAGCCGTTAATAATTTATTTCGAGTGTTGAAGTCAGTTACATGACTACACACTCTAGCAAATCGAATTAATTGCGAAATATAAACGCCATAGGATGGCGCACGAGGAACATCACCATCCAAAAAAAGGAAAATTTACAATCTCAAAATAAGCCTATGTAAAACGAAAGGGACCCGGGGCGGGGGCATTTTTGGCCCCAGCACTATAATTTGAACAATCTTGGTAGGGGTCTACTAGATGAAGCTTCATTACAAATATTAAAGATATGGGCCTTGTGGTTTCAGAGAAGAAGATAAAAAACCTAGGCCTTGTGGTTTCACAGAAGAATATTTTTAAAGATTTGCCCTATATAAGCCTATGTAAAACGAAAGGGCCCCGGGGCGGGGCGGGTGCATTTTTGGCCCAAGCAAAATAATTTTAACAATCTTGGTAGGGGTCCACTAAATGAAGCTTCATACCAAATATCAAAGACCTGGGCCTTGCAGTTTCATAGAAGAAGATTTTTAAAGATTTTCCCTATAAAAGCCCATGTAAAACCAACGGGCCCTGGGGCGGGGGCATTTTTTCCCTAGCACTATTATTTGAACAATCTTGGTAGTCGTCCACTGGATGAAGCTGCATACCAAATATCAATGACCTGGGCCTAGTTGTTTCAGAGAAGAAGATTTTTTAAGGTTTTGGTGAAAAAAAAATATTTTTGTCTCCTGTGACCTAGATGTGCAACGGACCGGAACCATTTGAACAACTTTGAAAGGGGACCACCTAAGGATCAATCCTGTGAAGTTTTGTCAAAATCCGATCAGTGGTTTAGGAAGAGATGACGTTTGAAGAAAAAAAATACGCACGCACGGACGGACGGACTCACGACGGACGAAAAGTGATAAAAAAAGCTCACCTCGTCACTACGTGACAGGTGAGCTAAAACAATATAAACTAAACCAACACGACTGACTTAATCAATCAGCGTTTTTTCAGTGATTAAATTAATGTCATATGATTGTTATACCACAAGATTTGAAAGAGTAAAATGTTTGTAAATGAAAAATGAAGCAATTTATAGACCAGTTCAACGTTTTGAGCACTTGAGAGATGAACCCCTCTCAATTCACTCAACTGGGGAGCAGTACTTAAAGTGTACCCACCCATGACATGAATCGCATTTTTCCCATTTAAGAATTACAAACCTTCTTTCAACCCAGGTTTGTTTTTCGGATGCAGGGGAAGACTTTAAGTTACAAATAAGACACGCCGCATCATTATCGTCCACAGAACTATCATCAGAGTCAGAGGGATAACCATCATTTCTTCTTCTGTAACTTGGCACTGCCTGCTGACTCTCAATGACTTCAGGTGCTTAATTTTCCTTACCCATATTCAATTGTTCCTTTTTGTAAACTTTGTTGATTTCATCGGTCTTGTCAATGAAGGCAGGTAAGTATTTAATGAAGGCAGGTAAGTATTTGTTAGAGGATACTTTGTTTGTCGCAATAAAAGCTCTACAGAGCTTATGTTATTTGTTTCGAATATGCGACGTTAAATAAAGCTTCTTTATCTTTAACTAATTCATTTGAAACTTGAGATATTTTGCTGATCTTTTGACCTTTCAATAACTTAAGACTTCTGTGTTGGAACGATGTAATCTGTAAAAAGTATTCTCTTAATATGCCGTCTTCCAACACTTTCTATGATGAAAGTTTCATTGCCTTTGTTTGACTCATCAGCATGGTTTGACTCTTTGACTCCTTTAGAATGCTTTTTAAAACATTTTGCTTTACATTTCTGTACTTTGCCCCCAATTTTGTTGACTTGTGACACGCTGTACTTTGTTGTTTTTTTCTTTAGTCTTTTTTTTTTCAGTCTTTGATTCCTTCAGTTTTTCTAGGAACTCGAGCTCTTATTGCTACCCAGCATGCTGGTATTACATAACTTATCTTTCTCTCGTGGGGTTTACTAAGGCACGATTCAGTGTTTTTATTAATATCTGTTAGTAGAAGTTTTGATACTTCTTACGTCGGCTCTGGGATTTAGATTTCTGTATTATTAATGGAAATTTTAAAATGTCTTAAATAAATAACACAATACCTGTTTTACGAAATGCACTCATCAAATTTGGGACAGTTAAGGCAGATTTATATGTAGCTCTTATCAAACCAGGGAGATGTGACCTTGTTATCTGGCGTCCAATTTCGGAATGAGATAACTTATGGCATTCTGATGATAGATCAGCTTTGAATGGACAATATACCAATATCAAGGGGCTGAAGTTGGTGGCTGGAATGGGACGGAAGGACAAACAGATGGATATTTTTCTCTCTTGCCTTTTCAATGAGGTCATTTGTTACAGGAGTTGAGTGTCCAACATACAAAAGCAAACATGACCTTGATTGAACATGGCTTAAGACATGGTTCAGTATTAAATCATTAAATGTTTCTATTGTTGACCAGCTATTTGGGGTTGTAATATACTTTGTTCCTTGTAAACAACCCTTGGTTATTTCTTCTGTCAGTCTTTGACTCTTATATATTTACATATGGGGGTATTGTTTCACCAAGTGAGTTGCCTGCTGCAATTACGGTTGTTGTGG
This sequence comes from Lucinisca nassula, assembly GCA_963580285.1. NCBI lineage: Eukaryota > Metazoa > Mollusca > Bivalvia > Lucinida > Lucinidae > Lucinisca > Lucinisca nassula. Next base: position 28,074,151 of record OY757018.1, read on the forward strand.
CACTATGGCCAGCAGTGACAAGAAAGGGCTTCTCTCCTTTACCAACAACAATCTTTGGTGGGGTATGGTCCAAAGTAATACCAGTCACATCAATATTCCATACCTGTCCAGGCTTGTTCTTCAGATCATACTTTGTCAAAATCTTGTCTAATTCCTTGAAATAGTTTTCAATGTTTTCATCACTCATGCTCCGTACCCTTATAATTTCTCTCTTTTTGGGCTTATGTATGGATATGTCTGGGAATCTTTTAATGAATCCATAATACCAGTCTTTCTTTGGTACTTCTACTCTGCCAGGTTCAATGGCCATATTCACTGCCATTTCAATTACCTGCCATCTACAGTAACCATATCCTAGTCTGGCCATTCGTTCGCAATGTTCTGCAAGGTGCGCCACTTCTGCTCTCGTGAACACATTAGGATGACCTACATGTTTGTTGAAAAGTCTGGAATACTCATTCTAGCCCGAAGTGTTGACTCAGGTACGCCAAACATCCTCCCTGCTTTTCTAACTGCACCCCGGTACGTTTCACATGATGGTAGGCACTAAGTAGTGCTGATGTTCTTGGGCTTCCAACACCCATACTGCAACATAAACATGTACCCTAATATTAAAGCATCAGTTGTAGCTTGGGTACTCAATCTTGAGCCAAAACTGATACAAATTGGAAAACGTTGGTTTTTAGCAGTCATTCAATGTCGAGTCAAATTTGTGTGCCTGCAGGGGCTACTGTAATAAGCAACATGCAAAACCAGCAAAATGTAAGCATCGTGCAACTGTTGTGGAGCAAAGTTTTTAAACTAGACCATTGGCCATTGATTCTTTTTAAAGCTACAACTTGTTTTCTCCTATGTGAAACAGACTATTATGTCTTGACACAGCCTCTATTTGAATCTAACATGATGCAGAGAAGCATGACAAGCATGGGAAGACACACTCAACATTTTAATGGATTTGGATTGTGGCCACGTAAAATCGATTTAAGCCCCCCAGTGTAAATTTTCCACTGACCGTTCCAAGGCGGCTCTTCTGTGGCGATTTATTTATGTTGTTGTTTGTTACTTACTGTGTGTATCACTTGTGTCTTTTAATTTTGGATGGCCATATGGCCATTTTGTGGGAAAGTAACTGTCCTTATGGCCTTCCTTTGTTTAGGTTTCCATTATGGTCTGGTCGCTTAATTTCTTTCCCTTTTGTGTCTTTTATGGGTGGAGTAAGTTAATTGTATCAATTCCTGATCTTTGTTTTACTTCTACTTTACTCTTAAATTAATGAATAAACGTAGCAAATCTATGAGTAAGTGAAACATGAATATAGTTTTTAGTAATGCATCATTGCATAGCACAAATTAGTGAATTTATTCGCAGTAATACTGACAGGGCTTAGCTGACCTAAATTCAATGTGTGACGTGTTTGTAAACAAACAGTCAGCGAGTACTTTTATATGCAGAGCAGTGACAAATATTTTGGCAACGACCTTTTGTGCATAAAAAACATAAAAAAACTCACTAAACTATACCAACCTCTTTTCAGAATTGTCTTCTTTCTCAAGATCAAAAGTGTTTGCTTTAGAATTCTCCTTGAAAACAGCCGACATATTTCAGCACGTGTGTTTATGGGAAATGACGTTACATAACGTGCGCTGAATTGGCCGATGCGCTGAATAGGTCGACATGACTGTACATATTTACATGTGACGTCATCAAACGCACTACGTTGATCATGGTTCTCAGTGTATCTTGCCTGGCCACTTCACACGAAGAGGTTTTGCAGCGTTGTCATGAAGTATGAGAGGCGTCGCATTAAGTAATTCTTCTTTCTGATCGCTGGCCGTAGTATATCATGAATTATGTGTCACTAAATTCGGTATAGTTACGCCTTAATATCCATTAGACACATTCGATAATAATCCTGGTTTACTGGTTTGCCCGTTGATACGCGATGGGTACATAATATTCCCGTGTTATCGTATGCGAATATCATCATCATCTTCAGATGTCCCTGTTGTCTTGGCGAGGGTGGTGTGTGCCACTCGGATGCTTGTCAATTTAATTCTGGCTCATTACTTCTCATCCATGTATCGTCGATCGCTACTATGCGATTTAGAAAGCTGTCACCCTCATTTTCGAACCTCTCTAATAATGTTTGTGCTACTTGGGTGCGCGCTCGTTTTTGGTCATCAGACAAACAGTGCAGTACCCAACGTGCGGCGACGCGTCTCATGCTTAACATATCTTTCATAATGGTATGAACTGGACCGTGCCTTATCTTCAAGTCATGGGCTATCTTTTCACATTTGTTTGTTTGATTTGAGGTTTAACATCCCCGTCAACACTGTAAAGGTCATTTTTGGAGACGTTGCGTCCAGTTTTGTGGGACTTGTACCCGATATTGAGATGAAATGACATTCCAAGCCCTGTCGTTCAACGAAACCAATATGGAATTCTTAATGTTGGTTGACGCCTGATGCTCCGTCTTTGGTCGGGCCCCTCGGAGTCTAACTGTTGGTTTTCTTTTTCTCCAGCAATTCTGTTGTTGTATGCTGTCGAGTCCTCAACCTTTTTCATCTATATAGTTTTTTTATTTGTATGTTCTCGGAGATGTTAAATTGATGAGTTAGGAAGCCTTCATGCGGACTAAACAAAATTTGTGTATACCGCAACAGAGGTAAGGGCGAGGATTATGGCCATGTAAAATCGATTTAAGCCCCCCCCCCCCCCCAGTGGAATTCTTTCCACTGACCGTTCCATCGCGGTTCTTCTGTGGCGGTTTATTTATGTTGTTGTTTGTTACTTACTGTGTGTATCACTTGTGTCTTTTTATTTTGGATGGCCATTTTGTGGGAAAGTAACTGTCCTTATGGCCTTCCCATTATGGTCTGGTCGCTTCATGTTTGTGTTTCTTTCCCTTTGGTGTCTTAGGTGGGTGGAGTACGTTAATTGTATCGATTCCTGATCTTACAAGTTTTACTGCTACTTTAGATCCTCTAAGCGGTTTACCAGTACTAGTGTGTGGGCCGGATTCAGCTCTGCGTGGAAGCATCATGCAGCCCATATATTTCTTCAAGCCCCTATGGGCGAGGTCAGACGTCTATCGGTATCTGTGATTTGTTTTTCCTTTTTTACTCATTTTCTTCCTTCTTTGCTTCCACTGGTCGACCAGGACTATGCTTACTTTCAAAACTGCCCATACCCTCTTTTAAGAAATATATCCACCTGTAAACCGCAGTACGTGATAAAGCCCGGATCCGGCATAATTTCTGTAACGTTCTTATAATTTCTACGACACCGGTACCCTTAAAAACTCAGTTTTTATTTAAGCTAGTTGTTCCTCGGCGCTAAAGCTTGTCATGGCGTTTTGAACGACTGTATGTGACGTGACGTCACATGAATGGTACACGCACCTAACGGCAACTGACTGTGCCAGGTGTGCGCAGTTTCATTAAAAAAAGATAATTGGTTGTGAAGTTATACAAAAAAATCCCGCTATTTATTGGATGACCTTCCTAATCGGACAACAATGAAATTAAGAACCGATTGAATAGAAAAAAACAATCGAAAGTTTTTGCATATTTATTAATGGCTGGAAGTTATTGTGGAGAATGAAATTATCATGCGTATATTTCTTATCAACTGCAGTAAATCCAATACGGCGACATCACAATTCAGCGAAGTCAAGCAAGAGAGGGTAATATAAATTTTTGCTCACGGGGTATATGATAAATAATTGCACTTGCGCTGTCCAATCAAAAGCCTGGAAATTTCTATGCAGTATAACAATGTGAAATATGGCAAAGAAGCACTCGCAAGCTGGTGCCTCCTTCGCTATATGAACCCGTGCCGAATAGTTTACAATATAAAGTCAATAACCTATAATTATTGCCCAGGGAATATCACTTAAGTCGTGCTGTAGCCAACAATAGCACATTACTGTTTATAAAGCAGGTTTGGTCATAATGCTGTATATCACACGTGTCTGTTATTCCTGTGTTTTCGTGATGGATATAAAATGGTGCATGCGCGAGGTGTCACCGTCAAAAACTCGTTTTGTCGGCTCAAAAAGACCATGCACATGAGTTTCGAATTAATGTTAATGTCAAGTTGCATTCTTGTTGATATGGACTCTTTATTGGTTTAAACAACTGAAGATGCAAGGAATTGGGAGCAAAAATAGGACGAAATAGAATTAATGTTTTGATCGAAATGTTGAAGCCTCGTACAATTTGACGCCAGGCAGCAATTCATTCTCGTTTCATTTATTAGACAGAAAACTGACTTTATACAGTCTACAGACAATGAAATTGCAAAAGATTATACATTTCAAAGGACGAAAATCATGCAAAATCTTTTGGCTAACCGCATATCCCAGTCTGAGAAAGTGTCATTTTTGTTTGTTTGTTTGATTTGAGGTTTAACGTACCCGCCAATACTGTATATGTCATTTTGGAGACGTTGCTTCCAATTTTGTGGGACTTTACCCGACACTGAGATGACAGGACATCTGAAGCCCTGCCACCCAATGAAACCAATAGGGTTTATGTGCATGGACGGTCCAACTAACACCACTTTTCCTGCGCAGGCTTAGAACCTCCAAGCAGTTAATCAGTACTCATGTGCTGTGCAATCAGTTTCAGCTCTGCTTGGAAGCATCATGCAGCCAAGCCCCGATGGGCGGGGCCGGGGACAGTGTTAATAAAAACAAAACCGTCCTTAATAAGTATAGCAGAACAGACAACGTACTGTCCTTTCTTTTGGCCCCGCCCATATATTGGGCTGCATGATGCTTCCATGCAGAGCTGACACAGGCCGCATGCGAGTAGTGCTTTGAGGTTCTAAACCTGTCAAGGAAAAGTGGTGCGAGTCGGACCGCCCATACATATAACCCCTATTGCTTTCATTTGGGCGGCGGGGATTGAGATGTCATCATATCTCAATGTCAGGTAAAAGTCCCACAAATTGGAAGCAATGTCGCCAAAATGGCCTATACTGTGTTGACGGGGACGTTAATCCCCAAATCAAACGAAAACTGACCTTTTTATCCCCAGACCGAATAGGTTCGGGGGATATAGCGATCAGCCTGGCGTCCGTACGTACGTCCGTCCGTCCGCCCGGTCGTCCGTCCGTCCGTCCGTAGACGCAACCGTGTGATGACCATAACTCCAGTACCCTTTAAGATTCAGTGATGGTTCTTGGCACAATTGTTCACAAGGCTGAGACGGCGTGCCATGCGTAGAATGAGTACCTTGTGATGGCCATAACTCCAATACCCTTTGAAATGTATTGATGGTACCTAACACAATTGTTCACAAGGCTGAGACGGCTTGTCATGCGCAAGAACCACAACTCTGGTAGCCATGGTTTTTTAGTTATCTCCCCTTCCAATAAATTAGAAAGACTATCTGTGATGGCCATAACTCCAATAACCTTTGTGCTATATGGATGGCACCTGGCACAGTTGTTCGCAAGGCTGGGACGGCGTGTTATGCGCAAGAACCACAACTCTGGGTGCAATGGTTTTAACTTATCTCCCCTTCCAATAAAATAGAATCACTACCTTGTGATGGCGATATCTCCAATACGCTTTGAGATATATCGATGGTTCTTGGTACAATTGTGGGCAAGGGAGAGACGGCGTGTCATACATAAGAACCACAACTCTATGTTCTAGGGTATTTGAGTTATCTCCCCTTCCAATATAATCGTATGACCACCTTGTGATCAAACTCCAATACCATTTTGAGATATATTGAATGAACTTGGCACAATTGACCACAAGGTATAGAAGGCATGTCATGTTCAAGAATCACAACTCTTGGTGCTGTGGTATTTGAGTTATCTCCCCTTTCAATATAACAGTACGACCACCTTGTGATCACCATATCTCGAATACCCTTTAAGACATATTGACGGCACTTGGTACAGGTATACATGGGGTAAGCAGGCGTGTCAATCACAAGAACCACAATTCTGAGTGCGTTGGTTTAAGAGTTATTTCCCCTGGCAGTATATTTTGTGATGGCTATAACTCCAATACCTTTGAGATATATTGCTGGTACTTGCCAAAATTATACATGTATATACAAGGATGAAAAGGCATTTCATGTGCAAGAACCACAACTCAGTATACCTGTACTTTGTGCATTGGAAATCTTGGATCTTCATCATGTTGACAAGCGATCCTTTGTATCATTAGGCGAAGAAATTATCAATACCCATTACATATACAAAATATACTATGGGCTTACCAGTGTGTTTTAATTCTGTATTTTTATGGCTTTCGCCTTCACTTTCACCTACAACGGTTTGCGTGCATCCAGTATCTATTCATACCATAAGGCATTTCGATTATAGGTTCAATACATCGACAATTCTGGAACGCAACTACAATGGGACTGTGTTTTCTTGTCTGACCCGAATTGCTGGCTCTGCGTTTTTGAATACGCCCAAGCCTGTGTGCATTTCATGTATAAATCAGCCAGATTCAAGGCGCAATTCTTCGACCATATGTTTATGAATGACAGCCACCGGCTGGGTCTTCTGCAAACGTTAAAGGTAATCTTCAACAAATCAGACTGTTTCTTCTGCCACGTACCTGTTTTTCTATGCTTTTGTTTTGAGAGATTTTCAGCTGGTTACCCGTGATCGTCTTTATGGATCACCCAAGGTTTTTCATGCATTAAGATCTGCCGGGTCCCTTTGAAGCTATTTGAACACGAGACCGTCAGGCCGAGTGTTCAAATATCTTCCGAGTGACCCGGAAAATGTTATTTAAATACAATAACAATGTATGATAATATGTCTTGCATAACCTACGAGTCCAATGCCAATGTATGACGAAAACGCCCCCTAACCTCCGTATAAACTTATCAAATGCGACCGTAAAACAAACACGACGGCCAGTTCTGAACGGTGTTAATAATAGAGCCAGTTTCGCAATAACGTTCTGATTCTAACATGCTACGTTCATGGCCACAATGTTACATCACTCAACATAACGTAAACAAGCCATTGCCCATCTCGTGATATCAAAAGTTCAACACCAATTTTCCAACCGCATGTGAAATTCATGATTTGAACAAGGGTTTTGTTGCTGGAACACGGTTTCTGGCGTATTCAAGAATAGCTTCTAACAGCCATGTTCACAGGGTTTAATTTAATATTGTTTAATAGCCAGTCATTACGATAACTCACTCGTGCGCAATAATGCATTTTTCACATCTCCAAAATGGCCACTTTTCGGATGAAAAGTAGTAATAATTTCTTTATTTATTTTGCAAACATAGGTATTGGATGCTCGTTAGAATCGCCACATTGAGGCAGTTCTAGCGAGTACCAACAACCTACGTGTTGGAGCAACAATAAGAAAAAATAAAGTATACCCCCCCCCGTAAACCTCAGTTTTCTCTATTTAAAGTGGGGTTGGGGTGATCATTTCTCGGACTTGTTCACGTGATGACTGATTTGCATCGACTGCATACGTACGAATATACTTTCAAGTTTCTCATCAGTATCCATTTTTAAATGTGTCTTTATCGAAAATCTCTTCCTGTTGCTTATGTGTGCTCAAAACGGGCCCCACCAAGTGAATGCCGCATCATTTTCGCTGTTCCTCCGATGGTTTGCCACGTGTACTCGGAGATATCATTCAGCGCCTCAAAAACAATACCTTGTCAACCTCCCCGGTGCCTCCATGCTACACTAAAACTACATTACCGGTTATACGCATCAACAAGGTCCAAATTCAAATCACTTTCAATAAATAAAGTCTAATAAGCGCGCGGCGAAGTTATTTGCATTCCGCAATTACTTTGTCATCATTCCGAAACGGCCGCCAAATGGTTTATTAAAATGCCACATGACAAGACTTAAGTCAAAGAGCATTAGAACAGCATACGCTTCTGATCCTCTTCAGAGAAAACAGGATTATTTTTCTATCAAATGGCGACTTCTCATTTGTCAAAACTCGTTTCAAATAAGATAATTAAGGTGATCTTTAATCATACCGTGCGGCTACTGATGTAACAGATGTTTGGCTTAGAGGCATGATGTGATTGCATCATAAATTGATTCATATTTTTACTGATTTCCCTGCATTTGCAATTAAATCGGAATCGATCAGGCAAATTTCGGCATCAGGCAATCTACAAATGATAATAATTATTATTATTATTATTATTATTAGATTTGACATTTCGCGAGAATCATCTGGCTTACTTATTGTAGCTCTTCTGGGTTTATTCTATTTGTTGTGTCGATTGTTGTCAATCGAACAAAAGTTACTTAGCACGGAAGTTTTTGGCTTGCAGCGACGGCTGCAAACCATTTAGATTGGAAAAGTGGTTCCGGTTTTAGACTTCTCTTTCTATCTTATTTAAGATCCTCAGGTGTTTTTTTTAAAACAAAAATCAGAGATACAGTCAGCTTTTTCCGGTGTTCTGTTTCCCTCACCCTACAGCTCAATAGCTTTGGCATCAGGGGACAGTTAATCGCAGCACTTTTTTGTCCGCGCCACACCAAGTTTTTGAATCGTTATCGACAACTCCTGGAGAAAGCGATAACTTCTGTTTTGGTTTCAAATTGCTCCACACATGCATGAAATCAAAACAGAATACCAAAGAAACACTTCTCTGTTTGCATAGGCTGACAGCAGTAGCATTTCACTTACCCCACCCACTAATTTTTACATACACAAAATCATGACTCCACCTCACTTTGACAGATCCTGTGAATTTACTCCCAAAACACCAGTACTTGGCACCTGTTGTAATGTCATGTACACTCAGTCACATGCAAAGAAATAGACAGAAAAGTATACCATAACCAGTAAACTTTTTCAGGAATCCTCTTTGAAAAACAGACACTTTTTAGTGCCAAAGCTACCTTCGTGAATTCAGATATGCCGCTGCACCTTGAACTTGCACAGCATCCAGACAGCCGGGGTGATAGTTTCGTATTCCATTTCATAAAAGTACAGATACTCAGCAAAGAAGCCCACATTGGCAAAAAATATCCACATATCACAATTTCTATGAGCAACCATGCCATTATTGACCCTCCTACTATAATATTTTGAAAAACGTCCACCCTCAAATGCGAAACTGTCCCCTGATGCCTTAAGTTTGGAAGTTTTCTTTGATTTTCAGCCATTGGTGACCCCACATTGTAATGTGGCTTATTTGTAATAAAAACAAATAAAAAAGTGTTGACTAAAATACACTTTGTTGCTTTCATAGCCCTTTGGGAATTTCATTAATACTGAAGAGCGGCCAAATTCAATTCGGAGAATTGCGCACTAAGTCCATGATGGACGATGCTTTCTGGAGATGTCATTTGATGATACACAGCAATGTGGTGAATAGGGATGTAAACAGTGATGTTTGATGTAAAACATGTAACGGATAGCACTGGCCCTAAATGACTGAATTGGTGTACATGGGCCGTAAACTTAAGAACCCACCCCCAATCCCCAAATTTTCCTAAAATGACTGGCCCTTTGAGATATTCATTATCTTCCCTTTGATACTGATCAGAGTCTAAAGTGGACACCCTCTGCAGGTAAGAAAAAGGGAGAAAACAAACCAATTAAGTCAGTTGTGTCATTTCTTATCAGATAACTGGCTTAGATAAAGATACTGACAGGCTCTAAAACAATCAAAATCATAAGGTTTCTACTGAAGCTGAATTTCAACCAAAACAGAGTCTACAGGTTATGATAAAACAGCAACTATGCATACCAGAAACTGCAAAAAAGGGTATTTCATTTCTGAATGTGTTTGAGAAAGGTTCTACTGTGTTTTTGTTACAGTCAAAGCACTATTTTCTGAGTCTGGGGCATACTACAAGGTAAGAACTAAGCCCCAGACTAAAAAATCTCCATAAAAGAATCAGGGAGGAGTGTAACATTGCACTAGCCTTGTCATTCTCCACTATATAAAATGGAGTCAGCACAAGAAAACACTTTCTGGCTGCAAGAAACTACACTTACTTGGATAAGAAGAACTTCTTAACTTGCACATGTGCTGTAATCAGCAACTAGCAGCTAGACCTGGTGAGTATTCTGAGGTTACTAGCTACTGACTGGAAAAGAGAAAGAATCCTATCAGAATAATGTGTCCAAAGTACATTCTTGGACACACAGAAGGTATTACAGTGCTGAAAAGGACATTGTTGTTAATATTAAGGACCTGGATAGGCTTTTGGGACATTTGCACAGCACAAATTTGAGATCTGTTTATGAGGCAACCTTTGCATCTATAGTGGTCATGGCACTGTCCATCATTTTTACTGAATTACCTATTATTTTTTCAAAGAATGTGGCTCATGAGACAGGTCATAACATTTACACAGAGATGGTTAGGGCAAATATGGGCAAAATATCATATCTAGTGCTCCTGTGATAAATATTTAAATGGTCTCGTGCAAAATCAATGCGGTGTAATTTCAGACAAGCGCACATATTGCGATGCCATACAAGCTTTTCACCAAAACCGATATCATCTGTGCGCCCTTGCCAAGCTCGACAACTGTTTTTGTTTAAAATATTCCTGTTGAACTGTCTTGGAAGGCTGTTAATTGCTTTTTCTGGTAGATTTTAATGCTTTATAGAATGCCTGTGCCACTTTGGTGTGGACTAGAGCCAAATTTTTGACTTCAGTAAAATTTTGCCCATTTCCCCAATGGAAAATTCATTCAAAATTGGGAAAAATGACCAAAAACAAAGCCAAACTAGCTTAGATTATACTCTTTAAGGCCATATTTAGATGTAAAAATATTCAAATCCTTGAAAATAAACAACATTTCCATCCCCAGTATGTGAATTAAATGTTTAAGGGCACAGGCTGCAGTCTGGTGTAAGAAAACTGTTTGTCGGCTTTAAATCGGACAATCATACGGTACCTATAGCGTATCATTTCCTGCGTAAATATGGACTGCGCGATGCATAAAAACATTGCGGGTACTCATTCGACAAATAATAAGCTTTTCAAATTGCAGTGAATAAGACCCCAAAAGATGACATGAATTTTTGGCGTTTTCCCTTAAGTTTGGAAGTTTTCTTTGATTTTCAGCCATTGGTGACCCCACATTGTAATGTGGCTTATTTGTAATAAAAACAAATAAAAAAAGTGTTGACTAAAATACACTTTGTTGCTTTCATAGCCCTTTGGGAATTTCATTAATACTGAAGAGCGGCCAAATTCAATTCGGAGAATTGCGCACTAAGTCCATGATGGACGATGCTTTCTGGAGATGTCATTTGATGATACACAGCAATGTGGTGAATAGGGATGTAAACAGTGATGTTTGATGTAAAACATGTAACTGATAGCACTGGCCCTAAATGACTGAATTGGTGTACATGGGCCGTAAACTTAAGAACCCACCCCCAATCCCCAAATTTTCCTAAAATGACTGGCCCTTTGAGATATTCATTATCTTCCCTTTGATACTGATCAGAGTCTAAAGTGGACACCCTCTGCAGGTAAGAAAAAGGGAGAGAACAAACCAATTAAGTCAGTTGTGTCATTTCTTATCAGATAACTGGCTTAGATAAAGATACTGACAGGCTCTAAAACAATCAAAATCATAAGGTTTCTACTGAAGCTGAATTTCAACCAAAACAGAGTCTACAGGTTATGATAAAACAGCAACTATGCATACCAGAAACTGCAAAAAAGGGTATTTCATTTCTGAATGTGTTTCAAGAAAGGTTCTACTGTGTTTTTGTTACAGTCAAAGCACTATTTTCTGAGTCTGGGGCATACTACAAGGTAAGAACTAAGCCCCAGACTAAAAAATCTCCATAAAAGAATCAGGGAGGAGTGTAACATTGCACTAGCCTTGTCATTCTCCACTATATAAAATGGAGTCAGCACAAGAAAACACTTTCTGGCTGCAAGAAACTACACTTACTTGGATAAGAAGAACTTCTTAACTTGCACATGTGCTGTAATCAGCAACTAGCAGCTAGACCTGGTGAGTATTCTGAGGTTACTAGCTACTGACTGGAAAAGAGAAAGAATCCTATCAGAATAATGTGTCCAAAGTACATTCTTGGACACACAGAAGGTATTACAGTGCTGAAAAGGACATTGTTGTTAATATTAAGGACCTGGATAGGCTTTTGGGACATTTGCACAGCACAAATTTGAGATCTGTTTATGAGGCAACCTTTGCATCTATAGTGGTCATGGCACTGTCCATCATTTTTACTGAATTACCTATTATTTTTTCAAAGAATGTGGCTCATGAGACAGGTCATAACATTTACACAGAGATGGTTAGGGCAAATATGGGCAAAATATCATATCTAGTGCTCCTGTGATAAATATTTAAATGGTCTCGTGCAAAATCAATGCGGTGTAATTTCAGACAAGCGCACATATTGCGATGCCATACAAGCTTTTCACCAAAACCGATATCATCTGTGCGCCCTTGCCAAGCTCGACAACTGTTTTTGTTTAAAATATTCCTGTTGAACTGTCTTGGAAGGCTGTTAATTGCTTTTTCTGGTAGATTTTAATGCTTTATAGAATGCCTGTGCCACTTTGGTGTGGACTAGAGCCAAATTTTTGACTTCAGTAAAATTTTGCCCATTTCCCCAATGGAAAATTCATTCAAAATTGGGAAAAATGACCAAAAACAAAGCCAAACTAGCTTAGATTATACTCTTTAAGGCCATATTTAGATGTAAAAATATTCAAATCCTTGAAAATAAACAATATTTCCATCCCCAGTATGTGAATTAAATGTTTAAGGGCACAGGCTGCAGTCTGGTGTAAGAAAACTGTTTGTCGGCTTTAAATCGGACAATCATACGGTACCTATAGCGTATCATTTCCTGCGTAAATATGGACTGCGCGATGCATAAAAACATTGCGGGTACTCATTCGACAAATAATAAGCTTTTCAAATTGCAGTGAATAAGACCCCAAAAGATGACATTAATTTTTGGCGTTTTCCCTTAAGGCATCAGGGGACAGTTAATCGCAGCACTTTTTTGTCCGCGCCACACCAAGTTTTTGAATCGTTATCGACAACTCCTGGAGAAAGCGATAACTTCTGTTTTGGTTTCAAATTGCTCCACACATGCATGAAATCAAAACAGAATACCAAAGAAACACTTCTCTGTTTGCATAGGCTGACAGCAGTAGCATTTCACTTACCCCACCCACTAATTTTTACATACACAAAATCATGACTCCACCTCACTTTGACAGATCCTGTGAATTTACTCCCAAAACACCAGTACTTGGCACCTGTTGTAATGTCATGTACACTCAGTCACATGCAAAGAAATAGACAGAAAAGTATACCATAACCAGTAAACTTTTTCAGGAATCCTCTTTGAAAAACAGACACTTTTTAGTGCCAAAGCTACCTTCGTGAATTCAGATATGCCGCTGCACCTTGAACTTGCACAGCATCCAGACAGCCGGGGTGATAGTTTCTTATTCCATTTCATAAAAGTACAGATACTCAGCAAAGAAGCCCACATTGGCAAAAAATATCCACATATCACAATTTCTATGAGCAACCATGCCATTATTGACCCTCCTACTATAATATTTTGAAAAACGTCCACCCTCAAATGCGAAACTGTCCCCTGATGCCTTAAGTTTGGAAGTTTTCTTTGATTTTCAGCCATTGGTGACCCTACATTGTAATGTGGCTTATTTGTAATAAAAACAAATAAAAAAGTGTTGACTAAAATACACTTTGTTGCTTTCATAGCCCTTTGGGAATTTCATTAATACTGAAGAGCGGCCAAATTCAATTCGGAGAATTGCGCACTAAGTCCATGATGGACGATGCTTTCTGGAGATGTCATTTGATGATACACAGCAATGTGGTGAATAGGGATGTAAACAGTGATGTTTGATGTAAAACATGTAACTGATAGCACTGGCCCTAAATGACTGAATTGGTGTACATGGGCCGTAAACTTAAGAACCCACCCCCAATCCCCAAATTTTCCTAAAATGACTGGCCCTTTGAGATATTCATTATCTTCCCTTTGATACTGATCAGAGTCTAAAGTGGACACCCTCTGCAGGTAAGAAAAAGGGAGAGAACAAACCAATTAAGTCAGTTGTGTCATTTCTTATCAGATAACTGGCTTAGATAAAGATACTGACAGGCTCTAAAACAATCAAAATCATAAGGTTTCTACTGAAGCTGAATTTCAACCAAAACAGAGTCTACAGGTTATGATAAAACAGCAACTATGCATACCAGAAACTGCAAAAAAGGGTATTTCATTTCTGAATGTGTTTGAGAAAGGTTCTACTGTTCTACTGTGTTTTTGTTACAGTCAAAGCACTATTTTCTGAGTCTGGGGCATACTACAAGGTAAGAACTAAGCCCCAGACTAAAAAATCTCCATAAAAGAATCAGGGAGGAGTGTAACATTGCACTAGCCTTGTCATTCTCCACTATATAAAATGGAGTCAGCACAAGAAAACACTTTCTGGCTGCAAGAAACTACACTTACTTGGATAAGAAGAACTTCTTAACTTGCACATGTGCTGTAATCAGCAACTAGCAGCTAGACCTGGTGAGTATTCTGAGGTTACTAGCTACTGACTGGAAAAGAGAAAGAATCCTATCAGAATAATGTGTCCAAAGTACATTCTTGGACACACAGAAGGTATTACAGTGCTGAAAAGGACATTGTTGTTAATATTAAGGACCTGGATAGGCTTTTGGGACATTTGCACAGCACAAATTTGAGATCTGTTTATGAGGCAACCTTTGCATCTATAGTGGTCATGGCACTGTCCATCATTTTTACTGAATTACCTATTATTTTTTCAAAGAATGTGGCTCATGAGACAGGTCATAACATTTACACAGAGATGGTTAGGGCAAATATGGGCAAAATATCATATCTAGTGCTCCTGTGATAAATATTTAAATGGTCTCGTGCAAAATCAATGCGGTGTAATTTCAGACAAGCGCACATATTGCGATGCCATACAAGCTTTTCACCAAAACCGATATCATCTGTGCGCCCTTGCCAAGCTCGACAACTGTTTTTGTTTAAAATATTCCTGTTGAACTGTCTTGGAAGGCTGTTAATTGCTTTTTCTGGTAGATTTTAATGCTTTATAGAATGCCTGTGCCACTTTGGTGTGGACTAGAGCCAAATTTTTGACTTCAGTAAAATTTTGCCCATTTCCCCAATGGAAAATTCATTCAAAATTGGGAAAAATGACCAAAAACAAAGCCAAACTAGCTTAGATTATACTCTTTAAGGCCATATTTAGATGTAAAAATATTCAAATCCTTGAAAATAAACAATATTTCCATCCCCAGTATGTGAATTAAATGTTTAAGGGCACAGGCTGCAGTCTGGTGTAAGAAAACTGTTTGTCGGCTTTAAATCGGACAATCATACGGTACCTATAGCGTATCATTTCCTGCGTAAATATGGACTGCGCGATGCATAAAAACATTGCGGGTACTCATTCGACAAATAATAAGCTTTTCAAATTGCAGTGAATAAGACCCCAAAAGATGACATTAATTTTTGGCGTTTTCCCTTAAGTTTGGAAGTTTTCTTTGATTTTCAGCCATTGGTGACCCCACATTGTAATGTGGCTTATTTGTAATAAAAACAAATAAAAAAGTGTTGACTAAAATACACTTTGTTGCTTTCATAGCCCTTTGGGAATTTCATTAATACTGAAGAGCGGCCAAATTCAATTCGGAGAATTGCGCACTAAGTCCATGATGGACGATGCTTTCTGGAGATGTCATTTGATGATACACAGCAATGTGGTGAATAGGGATGTAAACAGTGATGTTTGATGTAAAACATGTAACTGATAGCACTGGCCCTAAATGACTGAATTGGTGTACATGGGCCGTAAACTTAAGAACCCACCCCCAATCCCCAAATTTTCCTAAAATGACTGGCCCTTTGAGATATTCATTATCTTCCCTTTGATACTGATCAGAGTCTAAAGTGGACACCCTCTGCAGGTAAGAAAAAGGGAGAGAACAAACCAATTAAGTCAGTTGTGTCATTTCTTATCAGATAACTGGCTTAGATAAAGATACTGACAGGCTCTAAAACAATCAAAATCATAAGGTTTCTACTGAAGCTGAATTTCAACCAAAACAGAGTCTACAGGTTATGATAAAACAGCAACTATGCATACCAGAAACTGCAAAAAAGGGTATTTCATTTCTGAATGTGTTTGAGAAAGGTTCTACTGTGTTTTTGTTACAGTCAAAGCACTATTTTCTGAGTCTGGGGCATACTACAAGGTAAGAACTAAGCCCCAGACTAAAAAATCTCCATAAAAGAATCAGGGAGGAGTGTAACATTGCACTAGCCTTGTCATTCTCCACTATATAAAATGGAGTCAGCACAAGAAAACACTTTCTGGCTGCAAGAAACTACACTTACTTGGATAAGAAGAACTTCTTAACTTGCACATGTGCTGTAATCAGCAACTAGCAGCTAGACCTGGTGAGTATTCTGAGGTTACTAGCTACTGACTGGAAAAGAGAAAGAATCCTATCAGAATAATGTGTCCAAAGTACATTCTTGGACACACAGAAGGTATTACAGTGCTGAAAAGGACATTGTTGTTAATATTAAGGACCTGGATAGGCTTTTGGGACATTTGCACAGCACAAATTTGAGATCTGTTTATGAGGCAACCTTTGCATCTATAGTGGTCATGGCACTGTCCATCATTTTTACTGAATTACCTATTATTTTTTCAAAGAATGTGGCTCATGAGACAGGTCATAACATTTACACAGAGATGGTTAGGGCAAATATGGGCAAAATATCATATCTAGTGCTCCTGTGATAAATATTTAAATGGTCTCGTGCAAAATCAATGCGGTGTAATTTCAGACAAGCGCACATATTGCGATGCCATACAAGCTTTTCACCAAAACCGATATCATCTGTGCGCCCTTGCCAAGCTCGACAACTGTTTTTGTTTAAAATATTCCTGTTGAACTGTCTTGGAAGGCTGTTAATTGCTTTTTCTGGTAGATTTTAATGCTTTATAGAATGCCTGTGCCACTTTGGTGTGGACTAGAGCCAAATTTTTGACTTCAGTAAAATTTTGCCCATTTCCCCAATGGAAAATTCATTCAAAATTGGGAAAAATGACCAAAAACAAAGCCAAACTAGCTTAGATTATACTCTTTAAGGCCATATTTAGATGTAAAAATATTCAAATCCTTGAAAATAAACAATATTTCCATCCCCAGTATGTGAATTAAATGTTTAAGGGCACAGGCTGCAGTCTGGTGTAAGAAAACTGTTTGTCGGCTTTAAATCGGACAATCATACGGTACCTATAGCGTATCATTTCCTGCGTAAATATGGACTGCGCGATGCATAAAAACATTGCGGGTACTCATTCGACAAATAATAAGCTTTTCAAATTGCAGTGAATAAGACCCCAAAAGATGACATTAATTTTTGGCGTTTTCCCTTAAGTTTGGAAGTTTTCTTTGATTTTCAGCCATTGGTGACCCCACATTGTAATGTGGCTTATTTGTAATAAAAACAAATAAAAAAGTGTTGACTAAAATACACTTTGTTGCTTTCATAGCCCTTTGGGAATTTCATTAATACTGAAGAGCGGCCAAATTCAATTCGGAGAATTGCGCACTAAGTCCATGATGGACGATGCTTTCTGGAGATGTCATTTGATGATACACAGCAATGTGGTGAATAGGGATGTAAACAGTGATGTTTGATGTAAAACATGTAACTGATAGCACTGGCCCTAAATGACTGAATTGGTGTACATGGGCCGTAAACTTAAGAACCCACCCCCAATCCCCAAATTTTCCTAAAATGACTGGCCCTTTGAGATATTCATTATCTTCCCTTTGATACTGATCAGAGTCTAAAGTGGACACCCTCTGCAGGTAAGAAAAAGGGAGAGAACAAACCAATTAAGTCAGTTGTGTCATTTCTTATCAGATAACTGGCTTAGATAAAGATACTGACAGGCTCTAAAACAATCAAAATCATAAGGTTTCTACTGAAGCTGAATTTCAACCAAAACAGAGTCTACAGGTTATGATAAAACAGCAACTATGCATACCAGAAACTGCAAAAAAGGGTATTTCATTTCTGAATGTGTTTGAGAAAGGTTCTACTGTGTTTTTGTTACAGTCAAAGCACTATTTTCTGAGTCTGGGGCATACTACAAGGTAAGAACTAAGCCCCAGACTAAAAAATCTCCATAAAAGAATCAGGGAGGAGTGTAACATTGCACTAGCCTTGTCATTCTCCACTATATAAAATAGAGTCAGCACAAGAAAACACTTTCTGGCTGCAAGAAACTACACTTACTTGGATAAGAAGAACTTCTTAACTTGCACATGTGCTGTAATCAGCAACTAGCAGCTAGACCTGGTGAGTATTCTGAGGTTACTAGCTACTGACTGGAAAAGAGAAAGAATCCTATCAGAATAATGTGTCCAAAGTACATTCTAGGACACACAGAAGGTATTACAGTGCTGAAAAGGACATTGTTGTTAATATTAAGGACCTGGATAGGCTTTTGGGACATTTGCACAGCACAAATTTGAGATCTGTTTATGAGGCAACCTTTGCATCTATAGTGGTCATGGCACTGTCCATCATTTTTACTGAATTACCTATTATTTTTTCAAAGAATGTGGCTCATGAGACAGGTCATAACATTTACACAGAGATGGTTAGGGCAAATATGGGCAAAATATCATATCTAGTGCTCCTGTGATAAATATTTAAATGGTCTCGTGCAAAATCAATGCGGTGTAATTTCAGACAAGCGCACATATTGCGATGCCATACAAGCTTTTCACCAAAACCGATATCATCTGTGCGCCCTTGCCAAGCTCGACAACTGTTTTTGTTTAAAATATTCCTGTTGAACTGTCTTGGAAGGCTGTTAATTGCTTTTTCTGGTAGATTTTAATGCTTTATAGAATGCCTGTGCCACTTTGGTGTGGACTAGAGCCAAATTTTTGACTTCAGTAAAATTTTGCCCATTTCCCCAATGGAAAATTCATTCAAAATTGGGAAAAATGACCAAAAACAAAGCCAAACTAGCTTAGATTATACTCTTTAAGGCCATATTTAGATGTAAAAATATTCAAATCCTTGAAAATAAACAATATTTCCATCCCCAGTATGTGAATTAAATGTTTAAGGGCACAGGCTGCAGTCTGGTGTAAGAAAACTGTTTGTCGGCTTTAAATCGGACAATCATACGGTACCTATAGCGTATCATTTCCTGCGTAAATATGGACTGCGCGATGCATAAAAACATTGCGGGTACTCATTCGACAAATAATAAGCTTTTCAAATTGCAGTGAATAAGACCCCAAAAGATGACATGAATTTTTGGCGTTTTCCCTTAAGTTTGGAAGTTTTCTTTGATTTTCAGCCATTGGTGACCCCACATTGTAATGTGGCTTATTTGTAATAAAAACAAATAAAAAAGTGTTGACTAAAATACACTTTGTTGCTTTCATAGCCCTTTGGGAATTTCATTAATACTGAAGAGCGGCCATTGAGTTCAATTCGGAGAATTGCGCACTAAGTCCATGATGGACGATGCTTTCTGGAGATGTCATTTGATGATACACAGCAATGTGGTGAATAGGGATGTAAACAGTGATGTTTGATGTAAAACATGTAACTGATAGCACTGGCCCTAAATGACTGAATTGGTGTACATGGGCCGTAAACTTAAGAACCCACCCCCAATCCCCAAATTTTCCTAAAATGACTGGCCCTTTGAGATATTCATTATCTTCCCTTTGATACTGATCAGAGTCTAAAGTGGACACACTTTGCAGGTAAGAAAAAGGGAGAGAACAAACCAATTAAGTCAGTTGTGTCATTTCTTATCAGATAACTGGCTTAGATAAAGATACTGACAGGCTCTAAAACAATCAAAATCATAAGGTTTCTACTGAAGCTGAATTTCAACCAAAACAGAGTCTACAGGTTATGATAAAACAGCAACTATGCATACCAGAAACTGCAAAAAAGGGTATTTCATTTCTGAATGTGTTTGAGAAAGGTTCTACTGTGTTTTTGTTACAGTCAAAGCACTATTTTCTGAGTCTGGGGCATACTACAAGGTAAGAACTAAGCCCCAGACTAAAAAATCTCCATAAAAGAATCAGGGAGGAGTGTAACATTGCACTAGCCTTGTCATTCTCCACTATATAAAATGGAGTCAGCACAAGAAAACACTTTCTGGCTGCAAGAAACTACACTTACTTGGATAAGAAGAACTTCTTAACTTGCACATGTGCTGTAATCAGCAACTAGCAGCTAGACCTGGTGAGTATTCTGAGGTTACTAGCTACTGACTGGAAAAGAGAAAGAATCCTATCAGAATAATGTGTCCAAAGTACATTCTTGGACACACAGAAGGTATTACAGTGCTGAAAAGGACATTGTTGTTAATATTAAGGACCTGGATAGGCTTTTGGGACATTTGCACAGCACAAATTTGAGATCTGTTTATGAGGCAACCTTTGCATCTATAGTGGTCATGGCACTGTCCATCATTTTTACTGAATTACCTATTATTTTTTCAAAGAATGTGGCTCATGAGACAGGTCATAACATTTACACAGAGATGGTTAGGGCAAATATGGGCAAAATATCATATCTAGTGCTCCTGTGATAAATATTTAAATGGTCTCGTGCAAAATCAATGCGGTGTAATTTCAGACAAGCGCACATATTGCGATGCCATACAAGCTTTTCACCAAAACCGATATCATCTGTGCGCCCTTGCCAAGCTCGACAACTGTTTTTGTTTAAAATATTCCTGTTGAACTGTCTTGGAAGGCTGTTAATTGCTTTTTCTGGTAGATTTTAATGCTTTATAGAATGCCTGTGCCACTTTGGTGTGGACTAGAGCCAAATTTTTTGACTTCAGTAAAATTTTGCCCATTTCCCCAATGGAAAATTCATTCAAAATTGGGAAAAATGACCAAAAACAAAGCCAAACTAGCTTAGATTATACTCTTTAAGGCCATATTTAGATGTAAAAATATTCAAATCCTTGAAAATAAACAATATTTCCATCCCCAGTATGTGAATTAAATGTTTAAGGGCACAGGCTGCAGTCTGGTGTAAGAAAACTGTTTGTCGGCTTTAAATCGGACAATCATACGGTACCTATAGCGTATCATTTCCTGCGTAAATATGGACTGCGCGATGCATAAAAACATTGCGGGTACTCATTCGACAAATAATAAGCTTTTCAAATTGCAGTGAATAAGACCCCAAAAGATGACATGAATTTTTGGCGTTTTCCCTTAAGTTTGGAAGTTTTCTTTGATTTTCAGCCATTGGTGACCCCACATTGTAATGTGGCTTATTTGTAATAAAAACAAATAAAAAAGTGTTGACTAAAATACACTTTGTTGCTTTCATAGCCCTTTGGGAATTTCATTAATACTGAAGAGCGGCCAAATTCAATTCGGAGAATTGCGCACTAAGTCCATGATGGACGATGCTTTCTGGAGATGTCATTTGATTATACACAGCAATGTGGTGAATAGGGATGTAAACAGTGATGTTTGATGTAAAACATGTAACTGATAGCACTGGCCCTAAATGACTGAATTGTGTACATGGGCCGTAAACTTAAGAACCCACCCCCAATCCCCAAATTTTCCTAAAATGACTGGCCCTTTGAGATATTCATTATCTTCCCTTTGATACTGATCAGAGTCTAAAGTGGACACCCTCTGCAGGTAAGAAAAAGGGAGAGAACAAACCAATTAAGTCAGTTGTGTCATTTCTTATCAGATAACTGGCTTAGATAAAGATACTGACAGGCTCTAAAACAATCAAAATCATAAGGTTTCTACTGAAGCTGAATTTCAACCAAAACAGAGTCTACAGGTTATGATAAAACAGCAACTATGCATACCAGAAACTGCAAAAAAGGGTATTTCATTTCTGAATGTGTTTGAGAAAGGTTCTACTGTGTTTTTGTTACAGTCAAAGCACTATTTTCTGAGTCTGGGGCATACTACAAGGTAAGAACTAAGCCCCAGACTAAAAAATCTCCATAAAAGAATCAGGGAGGAGTGTAACATTGCACTAGCCTTGTCATTCTCCACTATATAAAATGGAGTCAGCACAAGAAAACACTTTCTGGCTGCAAGAAACTACACTTACTTGGATAAGAAGAACTTCTTAACTTGCACATGTGCTGTAATCAGCAACTAGCAGCTAGACCTGGTGAGTATTCTGAGGTTACTAGCTACTGACTGGAAAAGAGAAAGAATCCTATCAGAATAATGTGTCAAAAGTACATTCTTGGACACACAGAAGGTATTACAGTGCTGAAAAGGACATTGTTGTTAATATTAAGGACCTGGATAGGCTTTTGGGACATTTGCACAGCACAAATTTGAGATCTGTTTATGAGGCAACCTTTGCATCTATAGTGGTCATGGCACTGTCCATCATTTTTACTGAATTACCTATTATTTTTTCAAAGAATGTGGCTCATGAGACAGGTCATAACATTTACACAGAGATGGTTAGGGCAAATATGGGCAAAATATCATATCTAGTGCTCCTGTGATAAATATTTAAATGGTCTCGTGCAAAATCAATGCGGTGTAATTTCAGACAAGCGCACATATTGCGATGCCATACAAGCTTTTCACCAAAACCGATATCATCTGTGCGCCCTTGCCAAGCTCGACAACTGTTTTTGTTTAAAATATTCCTGTTGAACTGTCTTGGAAGGCTGTTAATTGCTTTTTCTGGTAGATTTTAATGCTTTATAGAATGCCTGTGCCACTTTGGTGTGGACTAGAGCCAAATTTTTTGACTTCAGTAAAATTTTGCCCATTTCCCCAATGGAAAATTCATTCAAAATTGGGAAAAATGACCAAAAACAAAGCCAAACTAGCTTAGATTATACTCTTTAAGGCCATATTTAGATGTAAAAATATTCAAATCCTTGAAAATAAACAATATTTCCATCCCCAGTATGTGAATTAAATGTTTAAGGGCACAGGCTGCAGTCTGGTGTAAGAAAACTGTTTGTCGGCTTTAAATCGGACAATCATACGGTACCTATAGCGTATCATTTCCTGCGTAAATATGGACTGCGCGATGCATAAAAACATTGCGGGTACTCATTCGACAAATAATAAGCTTTTCAAATTGCAGTGAATAAGACCCCAAAAGATGACATGAATTTTTGGCGTTTTCCCTTAAGGCATCAGGGGACAGTTAATCGCAGCACTTTTTTGTCCGCGCCACACCAAGTTTTTGAATCGTTATCGACAACTCCTGGAGAAAGCGATAACTTCTGTTTTGGTTTCAAATTGCTCCACACATGCATGAAATCAAAACAGAATACCAAAGAAACACTTCTCTGTTTGCATAGGCTGACAGCAGTAGCATTTCACTTACCCCACCCACTAATTTTTACATACACAAAATCATGACTCCACCTTACTTTGACAGATCCTGTGAATTTACTCCCAAAACACATAAGTACAAGAGGATGTACAAAGCAGAATTCTTGCATAAAATCATATGAAGGCAATCGTTTGAAGCTATTCTTGACTGAGTTAGAAGCCGTGTTCAGACAACAAAACTCATGTTCAAGTCATGAAATCCACGTGCTGTTTGAACATATATTTTGGCCTTTTGATATATCACAAAATGGACATGACTTTGTTTACGTTATGTTGAGCGTCGTAACGTAATCGCCCTGATCGTAGCATTTTAAAATTTTTTGATAACGTCGGAACGTCACTGCGGAACTGACGTCATTGTTAACAACGTTCTGAACTAGCCGCCATGTTGGTTTTACTGTCGCATTTGAAGAATTCATTTAGAGTTTTTGTCACAATTTTCCATTGGAATGGTAAGTTATGCCAGATAACGCTCACCGATGGTTATTTCGTGGCAAAATAATTTGCCGGCTTCCTCAGAATATATGTAAACACGAGTTCTAGCGTTCAAACGTGGAGCGCTTTGGTGCAGTGGTAGCGCATCGGATTAGTGATCAAGAGGTTGCGGGTTCGAGCCTCACGCTGACCAAAGTGTTGTGCCCTTGAGCAAGGCACTTCATCCACATTGCTTAAAAAAAAAAAATAGAAAACAGAAAGTACTGGTTACCACCCAGGAAATCCTGCTCGTAATGCTCAGATGTGAGCGTGTAGCAGTAATAGGAGAGAGAGAGAGAAAACGGAGACCGCGAATGTTTATGCCTGAGAAAAACGTCTATAGCATATTACGCTAGCCAGCTTATCGCAAAAGGATATGTCGAACTTCAATAGAGTGAAAACCCTTTTGACCATGAACATTTGAGATAGTGATAGTTCGAACTACTGAGGGTTCTTCGCCAAGCCAAGAATCATTATAGGGATCACTTATAAAATGAGGCGATTCTATTATGTACACACATACATCGTCAAGACAAAACCAACAACGCCCCCCCCCCCCCCCCCCCCCACACACACACATACACGCACACCAAATTATCCTAAATATGGCAACAAGACCGTGAAATGAACAACCCTCTAAACCCTACTTTTTATTGAGAAAAGTGGTGTTTACAGGGGCATACATTATTTTGCTTATTTCTGCTCCTAGACATAGGCTGTGGGTACTCGTTAGAACCGTCTCAATCCCTCTAAACCCTACGTTTTATAGAGAAAACTGGGGTTTATAGGGGCGTACAATGTAGTGCATATTTCTGCTCCTAGACATGGGCTGTGGGTACTCGTTAGAACCGTCTCAATCCCTCTAAACCCTACTTTTTATAGGGAAAACTGGGGTTTACAGGGGTGTACATTATTATGCTTATTTCCGATCCTAGTCATAGGTTGTGGGTACCCGTTAGAACCGCCTCAATGAGGCGGTTCCAACGGGCACCAACACCCTATGTTTGAAGTACAAATAAGGAAAATATCACAAATTTTCATCGGAATTGTAGACCTTTTAGAGACATGGAAGAATGCAAGTGTCGCACGGGTGTGTTGCTATAATGAATGGGAAGAATGGCCATGGGTCTCAAGGTCGAGTTCGGTTGTCAGTTTGCTGTATATAGACTCGAGTAAGTTCAGTAAATCTGGTTTTCCTTAATTGTACCAATAGCAAGAAAAATATGTTCGGAGCTCTTTATCCGCTTACACGTATTTTCAGAACCTTACAGCCGGGACTCAGCCCCACCCCCGGTGGAATTCGTTTCCGCTGACCGTTCCAAGGCGGTTCTTCTGTCGCGGTTTATTTTTGTTATGGCTTGTCTTTGTGTGTTTGTGTCGCTTATGTTATTTTATTTTGGCTAGCCTATTGGCCATTTTGTGGGAAAGTAACTGTCCTTTTGGCTTTCCGCTGTTGGTGTTTCCATTATGGTCTGTTGTTTCATGTTTGTGTGTCTTTCCCTTTGGTGTCTCTGATGGGAGCTGTGGGTTGATTGTATCGATTCCCGATCATTTCCTCCACTTCTATTTTACATCAATCCTTTTTATTTATGCCCGAAGCCGTAGCCTGTTGGTTAAGAGCAATAACTCTTAAAGAGTCTCGCTGCTGTGATTTTGCGCCTCGCCCGGGTCACAAAAAAAATAAAAAATGAGTTCCTTTAAGAGCAATGAAAACATTCATAAGAAAGAAGGTGGGTCATACTACGTAGTTTCGGCTAATAAAGCCTCATCAGTGACCCTGTAATGATCCGGCAAAGAAAGCCAGAGGAAACATACTGCAATTTTGCGAATTTCGAATAGGTAGTCGATTCAAAGACTGGTATCAATCAAAATGGGGTCCAAATAATTAAAAATCTGTCTAGAATATGAGTCTAAACCAATAATTTATTTCCGATTTCTCAGAATATTCACGCTGATCTCAAAGGACCAAAAGTAAAATATAAACTGCACTATGGTTGATGTACGGGGAGACGTTTTACGGCCGCCACACGGCACAACACCAGCTGCAGTGAAGGCAAATAAAAATCAAAAATGAGTTCCTTTAAGAGCAATGAAAACATTCATAAGAAAGAAGGTGGGTCATACTACGTAGTTTCGGCTAATAAAGCCTCATCAGTGACCCTGTAATGATCCGGCAAAGAAAGCCAGAGGAAGCCTTGCAACACATTTCCGCCAACTTTCGCACGTCATAGATTAACGATAGGCTAAATATAAATGGAATAATATTGAAAGGGCCGTAAACCCCAACTGAAAATAAAAATCATTGACTTTGTGTGCTTAGAGGCGCTAAGAAACACTGCAATATGTTTATTGCTGTCTCCTGTATATTCTTGCAAAGTTTTCTTTTGTTTTTTTGTATAAAGGCAAGCAGTGTGGGTCCTGATCAGACTATTCTTGGAGGAGTCTGATCAGGGTCCACACTGCCTGCACAACAAAGCAATTGTTGTGAATGGCATTTGAAGAGTTGAAATAGAAATAGGATCAAATATCCCAGTTAGTGATACTTCATTTTTAATGACAGATTCTTTCTGTCATTCTTCGTCGTGCTGCATGTTTACAATTTTAACGTCCGAACTTCCGGCTTCCACTACTTTTGAAATATGACTCCGCGCAAATAGTCCGTTGTTTGTTGACTTTTCATGCTCGCTGTCTCAAAACTAATTTCTCATGGCATTATTTCCGCATTTTGATTACATGTTTTGTTTCATTTGTAATCAAAATACAAAAATGATCTTTCTTAAATTACAAACAAAACGGGAAAAGTTAATTGAATATGCATAAGGAAAGTTCCCATTTTATAGAGACGACCGCATAATGGGTCATTGGCGAATCTTGGAGGCGGCGTCTAACCACGGCCTTCACTGCGGGTTTCACTGTTGTCGAAAGTTAGCCCATTTTTTTCCTAAATTAATTCCTATATTTCTAGCTGACGCCCCTTAATTTTGAACCGGGATTTCGAAATGAAATCTTCGTCAGATAAATGATAATATTACATTCAGTACAAAATGGGTTATCATTAATTATATTTGTATCAATACGACCTTTGTATATT
This sequence comes from Lucinisca nassula, assembly GCA_963580285.1. Lineage (NCBI taxonomy): Eukaryota > Metazoa > Mollusca > Bivalvia > Lucinida > Lucinidae > Lucinisca > Lucinisca nassula. Next base: position 28,101,164 of record OY757018.1, read on the forward strand.
TTTAGAAAAGAAAAAAAAAATCAATATGTATAGAGCTACAATCGGTGCACACCATTTAAGTATCTAGATAAACTTTGAAAAATAAAGAAAATAGACCGTATAATAAGCTGTATTTAACTTTTAATTATCGGCCAAGCCGCTTTGTCTGGTCCTGACCCGCACACAACAGTTACAGGCCAGGTTAAGATTTTACCCCTTCAATCCACGAGTTTCTCCAGTTCACTCTTCAGTCACTGAATTTGTACGCGTCCATTCTACACATGTAAATTGGGTGTCTAGTCAATAGTCGTCAATAGCATGTCAAACCATGTAGAACCGAATGCGGTGTATCATTATGAGCCATCTCACCAGGTTCTACACTGTTTGCATCTGTAGGTATCTGTACTTGGCTATACAGGGCTGAAAGGGTACAGACTCATAACACTTACATGACCTAATTAAATGCGAAGTACATGACGCTAGAAACTTCACCGTACGGTAGCAAGCCAGCAATAATAAACTCCTAACAGTTATCACTGTCCAATTATGTTGTATAGGTCTAAATAACTGAATATGTAAGCACAATGTTGTGATAAATAATTAGTCACACGCCGCAAAACTTCAAACATCGCACAAAAAGTGTTTTCCTTTATTGTAGCGCACGACATAAGGCAGGTTCTTGACTAAGCCGCGAAGCACATCTCAGTCAACAAGTGTAAGCTTTTACAAAAAAGTTGCGGCTATGTGTTGTCATATTAAACTGGCAACTATCTCAGCAGGCACATGACGTAATTGTGACGTCACATCAACGTCGGTGCAACGTCATGACGTTGCATCGACGTTGATTTGACGTTGCCCTAGCGACGTGTGCCTGCTGGGTAGTCATTTACATGTTGTTTTATTTATAATGTCCAAGTAAAATGAAGATGAAAGTGTTTAACAGCCGATTCACCTCAGTTTTGTGAACCAAACTAAAAATCAGCACTTCAGCGCCATTGTCCTTATCACTTAAAGTAAATCTGAATTTCACGACCAGCAGAAAAGCGACCGACTGAAGTCGGTTGATTTTCTAAGAGTGCCCTAAAATCACCGTGTCATTCTGTCAGTCTGTCTGTCCGTCCGTAACCCGTTTGTGAAAATTGGTGATAGTGACTTAACCGCTCGGAATATAAAAACAATTTTTTTCATACTGAAAGATATCAATGAGATCTAACCAATAAACTTGCGAAATATTACATTCCATTTAGAATAGCCTCGCCGAGGCGAAAAATGTGAAAATTTTCGAACTGCTTCTCCTCGGAAACCGTTGGGCCGATTGAAGTCAAATTTCATATGAAGCCTCTATGGGATGGGGGAAACCAAAATTTGCTCATGGGGTCCAGGTCACATGACCAAAATGGCCGCCAAGCCATATATGGTTTGTCCGTCTGTCCGTCCGTAACCCGTTTGTGAAAATTGGTGATAGTGACTTAACCGCTTGGAATATTTAAACAATTTTTGGCATACTGATAGATATCAATGAGATCTAACCAATTAACTTGCGAAGTATTACATTCCGTTTAGTATAGCCTCGCCGAGGCGAAAATGTGAAAATTTTCGAACTGCTTCTCCTCGGAAACCGTTGGGCCGATTGAAGTCAAATTTCATATGGGGCCTCTGTGGGATGGGGGAAACCAAAATGTGCTCATGGGGTCCAGGTTACATGACCAAAATGGCCGCCAAGCCATATATGGTAAAAACCCTTCAAAAATAGTCTTCTCCAGAACCACTGGGCAGATTTCCACGAAACTTGATAAATAGCATCTGGGACGTAGGTCCATCATAAATTGCTAAAATGGTGACCCTGGGTTGACCTTGACCTTCTTTGTGCCTAGGTCAAACTTTGACACATATGCTTTTGTATTGGAAAAGTGAGAATGCATTTTATCCTGCAAACCATTCAGAATACAGTACTAAAGTATAAGATATATTTTTGCTCCTTACGATAAGGCGCATTTATTGGGGGAGCCGTTTTAGGTCCAGGTTACATGACCAAAATGGCCGCCATACCCATATATGGTTACACTCATAAAGCAAAAAGCATCCGGCGGGTCGTGCACTTCAGCTGAAGCACTGGTTTTTCACAGAATCTGTCATTTCAGTGCCTTTTGGCGCTTTGATTGTTATGAGTGGATGTTCATATTATTGGCTTCCAATTTCGATTGGAAGCCATTTAGATTGGATTGGTGATACCCCAGTTTATTTCTAACCGTCTTATGGCGTAACTAGGAAAGCCCTACAGATAGGACTGCTCTCCACATATTTACGTAGTGAAAACTCGTTCGGAATAAACAGGAATATACAGCGCCCGTCGATGTCTATTTATAAAGCGTTTCCAGATATCTATTAATAAAGCTTTTATCAAGAAGTCAAACCAAGAAAAAAAAGTTACAGAAGAAACAGATCCTACTTTCACTTTTTTCCTTTTGATTAACCCATTGCTCTACCTTTATAAGTCTGGAGTGGTTAATTTCTAAGCCTAGAGATGCCATTTTTTGTGGTAAGTCAGTTTACAAAAAATGCATGTACGTTGAGCAAACAGTTTAGATCTTTATCAGATGCGGCGTCTAATCTGGGTCTGCACTATTTGCCAATGTTTCAAAAAGGGCCGCCGACGGCCCCCGCCCATTGGGGCTTGAAGAAATAAATGGGCTGCATGATGCTTCCACGCAGAGCTGACTCCGGCTCGCACACGAGTACTGGTAATCCGCTTAGAGGATCTAAGCCTGTCCAGGAACCGCGGTGTGAGTTGGCCCGTCTATGCTTATAAACCCTGTTGGTTTCATTGGGCGACATGGCTTGAGATGTCATTTCATCTCAATGTCGGGTAAAAGTCCCACAAAATAGGAAGCAATGTCTCCAAAATGACCTACGTAGTGTTGACGGGGACGTTAAACATCAAATCAAACAAAATCAAAAAGGGCCGCTAGGCATATATGGGTTAATTCTAATAATTGAAGGTCAATGTAAAAAGTAGGAATTTCCCATCTCCCGGAAGGATGGTGAAATTATCTTAACTGTCGTATTCGACGTAATAAGCGTTTGTTATTACTCGAAACTAACCCTATGATCTTCTGCATTGGGATCATTATAAAACATCTATGTTCGCCCCCACCCATTGGGGCTTGAATAAAATAGATGGGCTGCATGATGCTTCCACGCAGAGCTGAATCCGGCCCGCACACTAGTACTGGTAAACCGCTTAGAGGATCTAAGCCTGTCCAGGAACCGCGGTGCGAGGTGGACCGTCCATGCTAATAAACCCTAGCGGTTTCATTGGGCGACAGGGCAAGAGATGTCATTTCATCTCAATGTCGGGTAAAAGTCTCACAAAATTGGAAGCAACGTCTCAAAATGACCTTTACAGTGTTGACGGGGACGTCAAACAAAATAAAACATCTATGTGCTAAAATCTCATGAACTAGCATTTTCAGTTCATTACGAAAACACGCCTATTCAAATATATACAGATTTTTGCCACCCAAATGAAAAATTTCCGATAAAAAACGCAGATGTTTTCATATTTCTGCTCTAAACATAGATTGTGGGTACCGGTTAGAACAGCCTCGATGACGCGGTTCTAACGACTACCCACTGTCTAGGGGGTCAAAATCAGGCAGGCGTGTTTTCATGATGTGATTTTTTTTCTAGTCCAACTATAGATTGTCGGTGTTCTGAACCCCCTAAAAAGGAAAACAATGTACCCCTGTATACCCAACTTTCTCTATATAAAGTTGGGTTTATAGGGTTGTTCAGTACATATGGAGAGGCCTCAATGTGCGTATAGTGCCCGGTTACCTTAAAAACAAGATCACCGTTGTTCAGTACACGGACTTGTTGATGTAATGCTTTTCTTTTCTTAAGGATTTGTAAAAAAAAAATGCCTATAGATTACAAAAGTTAATTCTGTCACTTGAGTTACACTTCTCTCGGAGTCTCAAACTTTTCATGGTCACTCAGAATTTCCAGGACGAGTTTACGAAGAGAGTTTGACAGTTGAAATCAGTAAAAATAGTTTTGCAGAGTCCAGTCTAATTAGCTGATAACTTATTGTGTAAAACAACTTTTCCGAGTTGTGTTTCACGAAGTAAGTCAATGAATTGTGCTTGTTGTAGGGTGGTCTCTATGAAAGTTATTCTTGATTTATTTAGGAACATTATTAACGTTCCTTTATAAGAGATAGGTGAAGAGAAAGACAGTTTTAGACCATTGCAGAACTTGTCTCGATCGTGCCTCGAACTCAGGCAGAAAGAGACCTCATATCCTACATGATCAATTTCATAAAACATGCCATTGTTCATCGCTGAAATCAAATTGCGTGTCAAAGGAGTAATTAAAAAGCTTAACACGGTTCTGTCTTTTCTGACAAATTTTCTACCAGCATAAAACTTGTGCGAGTGCGCAGCTCACCACATTCAGCCTTCGCTGTTCATACGAGGACTGTTCAAATATGAATGCTACTGAGCACATAAAAATGATTCCTTGATAGATTTCGATGAAAAAATTATTATGTCCCCTCAAAGTATTCCCCTTTAACAGTTATACAAACTTTCAGTCTTCTAATCCAATCATTGAATGCATTTTGGTAGTCTTTTCGAGGTATACTATGAAGGCACTGGAATATTGCAGAACCGAGGTGTTTGCGGTGTACAAATTTTCGAACAGAAAAGTATTTTTTCAGCCGCTGGAACAAAAAAAAAGTCACACGGGGCAAGGTCAGGGGAATACGGGGGGTGAGGGAGTTCAACAACCTTTTCCTGCTTCATATAGTCTTGCACAATAAACGCCTTGTGCGATGACGCATTGTCATGCAGCAATCTGACATTGGCCAAACCAGTTGCGGGTCTTCTTTCTTTGAAATATTTCTTCAATTTTCGAAGAACTTTACTCTTGTAAAACTTCACATTTACAGATTTGCCTTTAGGCACAGCAACCTGAATAGCAGGGCCCTGATTTGAAAATAATATGGCATACATTACCTTCTTGACGCTCATGGTCTGCTTTGCAATGCATGGTCTTTTGCAATACTTTGTTGCCCATATTTTGGTCTGAATCTTACGTTTTGGCTCAAAAAAGTGAACCCATGTCTCGTCACCTGTGACGACATTAGCGAAAGACCGTGCATTGTAATTTGGAAACTTTTTAAGCAGCTTCTTGGCGCACTGAACGCGTGTCTTTTTCTGCTCATCTGTCAACAGATGGGGAATCCATCTAGCACAGATCTTTCTCATTTTCAAATCCCGTTTCAGAATTGTATGAGCTGCTCCAAATGAGATGCCAACCATACTAGCTATTTGCCTAGTGGTGTATCGTGCATCGGTAGCAACTATTTCTTTCCCTCTAGCAACCATCTTTGCAGATGTTGCTCTTGACGGCCGACGATCATGTGGTGCATCTTCTGTTGAGCCTAGCCCACAGCTGAATTTCTTACACCAACGATATTTCATCAAAAATGTCTTTGCACCGTATACCAAGAATACAACGATTCATAATATAGGACCGTATTTCAACGGCGTACTCTGACCTTCTTCAAACCATGTTTTGTATTTGTATACAAGAGTAGACGGTGTTTATCGAACGATATACATGGCTAAAGTCAACGGATTTTAACAGGTTTGGTATCAATGTATAGGTAAAATGTTTTTCTACCTGTGATATTTATTTCCAGGTGATTTTCGCATTAGTGCATGAGAAAACGTTCTACTTGCATTCATATTTGAACAGTCATCATAAATGCCGATATTTTTTTAACCATTACAGTTAGATGCGCACCGACGTTGCGGTTTCGCTTCTCGCCGGGTCCGTGAATATGTTTCTACGTACATTGTCCTCCTTTTAGTGGTTTAAGACGGACAGCTAACACTGAAACAGTTTGCGTAAAAGTCTTACCCGGATAATCGCTTATTTAGAGCGACAACGTCGATGTAACGTCAAAACGTGGCATCGGCTTCATGGGCATGACATGGGTCTTTTTCACACAGGCGACCAGCACTGACTCAGGCGAGCCTGCGAGTACGCGCAGCCTTACCAGAGCCTTTGCTGCTCTCGGATACGTAGAAGAGAAGATGCGTTTTAGTTGGCTACGCAATTGCATTTGACAAAATGTATGATTATAAGGGAGGTAATACAGAGGAAAATGATTAACTTTTTAAGCCCCAAAACCTGGGAAATCGAGTGAAAAAGAATGTGAAAAATATTTTATTTTTTATTTTTACCAGTTGATAACTTTACTTGAAACAGCAGAAATGATTGCTTGCAGGTAAAGTTCAACCAAATGCGGGCGCCGATGCCTACGCCGACGACAGACGCCGTGGGTATGGCAATAGCTCCCCCATCACTTTCGAAAGGCGAGAAAAATGGCGGATTTTCAACTTTACAAACTGGGGAAGCCTTTCTTTTAAAAGGAAACTTTTTTTGGTTTTTGTACAAACCAGTGCTGCACAAGGAAGTATAAAGATTTCGTGAATAGCTTTCAGATTGATAAGTCGACGTTTTCTAAGTGAAAACATAGTGTGACAATTGATTTTATAAAACTTAGCCTAACATAAAAAACTTACGTAGTAAGCCCTTAACCCCTACTGATTAGCACATATAACGTAATTTCGACTCCCAAACATGGCGTCCGTTTTGCGAATAACATGTAGCAGTCACATGACTGGTGTTATGGCAATTATGAACCAAGACAAGTGAAAATATGTCTTCGGACATTTTAACCATTATCTTGCTGTTCACGACAACCCCTACCTTTGCAAACAGTGTAGATCCAGATCAGATGGCTTCTGAAGAAGCCATCTGATCAGGATCTACACTGTTTGACATTCAGTTTATGAATTTGTAGGAATAAATTACATCAAGTAATTTGATTGGTTGATAGACAGAAATGGGTGTGGCTTGAACGAATATTTAGCAAGAGAAGAGTTAACACAGTGAAGACTTTAATCAGCCCGCGTATTGATTGACACAGAGTCAAAACACACCATTCCTTGACTGCATTGAGCTTGGGCTGTCTGCAAAACAAAGCAGACGACAATTCTTTTGTTTCTTTGTTTGATTTGAGGTTTTGATTGTTTGTTTGAGGTTTAACGTCCCCGTCAACACTGTACAGGTCATTTTGGAGACGCTGCTTCCAATTTTTGTGGGACTTTTACCTGACACTGAGATACAATGACATATCAAGTCGTCTCGCCCAATGATACCAATAGGGTTTATAAGCAAGGACTGCATGGCCTTGCACCGCTTTGCCTGGGCAGGCTTAGATCCTATAATTTAAGCGGTATACCAGTACTCGTATGCGGTCGGTTTCTTCTCTGCATGGAAGCATTATGCAACCTATCTATTTCCCTGATGTCTTCAAACTTCCGGTACTGTAATGGCGGGTTGAATTTTTTTTGGCGCTCGTCAGAATTTGTTTCAATATCTTGGAAGAGAAGTTGATCATAGATCGGTGTTTATTCACGATGTTATAGAAGTTCAGGGACACAAGAATATATGTCTGATATAGAAAGAAACTGAAGAACTCTTGTAAATTCTGAGTTTTCTCTCATAGTCACTAGATTTCGCGTTGTCTGACTTGGTTTAACATTGTCTGTAGCTAGAGAAATCGAAATTATGGGCAACAAAAATAAAGCTAAGGGCAAAACGCCCACAAATTCCTCGGCTTCTAGAACTGCAGCCCCAGCCTCTGCTTCACTCATTAGGAGAAGTCGCAGAGATGCCCCAACACCAAAGCGACAAAGGGAAGAAAGTGACGAGGAATATGAGACAGCTACTGAAGTTGATCCTGAAGTACTTGTAGACTCATTGCTGGCATGTCTAATTAAGAATGAAAGCTTACTTAATGGTTTCATCGAAGATTTATTTGAGATACCTAAAATCCAAGACAAAATTGTGTCGCAAGTATTGAAGCTGTTAAAGGACACCCCTACAGAAAATGTGGTAAATGAATCTGTGAAAGCAGTAACAAACAGCCTCAATGATACCATAAAAGAACTAACTGGTAATGTAAAACAGCTCACAGAGGAGTTGAGGTCATCCAAAACACAATGTGATGATCTCGAACAATACTCAAGGCGCAATAACATAATTATAGCTGGTATTCCTGAAAATGACAAAACTAGCAGCGAAGACCTGACATGCAACTTCCTCAACAAGTATGTTGATAGTGGCATTGATCCCAGAGAGATTGACAGAGTACACAGAATCACTCGTGCCTCAAACAGACAGAGTAATAATCGCAGACCTAGGGACATAATCGTGAAATTTTGCAGTTATCGCTCAAAAGCCTCCATCCTCTCTCGAGATCCAATGAAGCAACTCAGGGAAGACAATCAAAATAAATCCCCCTCAGAGCGTATCTATGTCAGAGAAGACCTCACAAAAGCTAGGAACTCAGTCTTATACAAAACTAGAGTGCTTAAGAGAGCAAATCTTATCAAAGACACCTACTCCAGAGATGGACGTATTGTTGTGAAACTATTCACGGACAGGTATATCCACCTTACATGTGAGGATGACTTCAAAAACTTTTGCAATAAAAATAAAATAAAATATGTTGACCCAAAGGCAGCTGGCACTGGTCCCCGGCGGGTCGCTGAGACTACTTCTGCCAATTTAATGGACACAGAATCCAATACCAATGCTGGCGCATCAGCCTGCAATCTTGATCCTGAGGCTGCAGTCTTTACCCCAGTCCAGTCTGAGTTGACCGTGCCTATGGCTCCAGCGGTACAGCTGCCTAGTCCTCAACTATCACCCTCACAGTCATTGTTCAAAAATCTGATTCAGTAGACTCCTTGATCAGTGACAATCAACAAAGAACAACATTGCTGTATAAAATTTATTTTTCAAATCCCTTCACCCCCTAAAATTATTACACAACTGCATATATTCTAGAAATCTAAGCTGGTCGACCTCATAACGACTTGGAATAATCACTGCAGGTCTCGATCAGACTGTCCTGCTGTGGAGTGTCTGATTGGGGCCTCTGTGGTTTGTTCTCAAGGCTATGAACTATCTTGGGTTTATTGATGGTACCAGTCTGACTGATACATGACTAAATTGATCATTTTGAACCTTGTTAGGTGCTTCAAACTGATGTATGGCTGATATTTAGTTTGATCAGGGCTGATTATTATCCAGCTATTTAACTATGATATAAACCGCAACCCCCTTATAACACTAATGTTGGGTCCAGAGCTGAAACCTGATAAATTAATCAGCTGTGTAGTGTTCAAACAGAATGTATGGATTGTATAGAAGATGACCACACAGGGTCATTTTTAATATATAATCTATACATTTCGGGAGCCATCTGAAAGCCGTGTAATACCCATAACTGTGTTAAAAGGGGGTTGTGGTGTATCCTCTCCTGGACTGAACAGAGTCCTAATTGTTGTTGGATGCAGTTATCCTAATAGTTTAACCCATTAGCTCCTGAAACCAGCAAGGATTCCAAAAGGCGTAAACAAGATGGTGGGCCCTGATCAGACTTCTTTTAAAAGCAGTCTGATCCGGGTCTCCCCCTTTTTTTTGGCTTGAACCTATCTGTCCCATGCTTGGGACCATTGTAGTATGGTATGATGACTCGGAATGTTTTGATTAGAACCGGCTAATCAGCGTCTGAATCACAATCGATTATCAGTTCTGCCGCTGTAATCGATATTCAACTAGTTATCACAAGAGAGTTGGATATAATTTTTTTCTGTCAGGCTTACTATATGTTATACTATACCAAATGTATCTGTAATGACAAGCCTGAGCAACTAGGGTAGACCTGGATGTGATGCCACAGAAAGTGGTGTCTAATCTGGGTCTGCTCTCCTTGCCACTTGTCCAGTAATTTCATTAAACTCATATGGTAGTAGAATGTACAGTTTAGAAATTATTGAAAAGTACTTATAAAGTATTTGACTACAAGCAAATCAATTATTATAATCAAGTGTGTGGGATTTACTGATCGGTTAATCGATCATTCGATGACATGACTAATCATGCCCGCCTTGGTTATAATTGCCTAGAGTCCCTTGTGCACATGATAAGCACTGTTTTTTGTTTTGTGGGAACCTACAGACTCAGATCAGGCTATCCTTCTCGGAATGTCTGCGCTGTGTCTGTATCGTTGATTGCTCACATCATGGACTGTTATCATGAATATTGTGACTATGAAACAAATGAATTTTGACTAGTCTGCTGTCCAGTTCACAGCCTATACTAAGTGTATATGTATCTACTTAGCATCACTTTCAGATAACCCTTTTGTATCCAAAATCCCTCAATTGGTGATTTGCAAATGGTGCGGACCCTGATCTGATGTCAGCAAATGCATCGTCTGATCTGGGTCCACACCATTTGGAGAAAGTCCAGCTTTTTTGCTTTATTCTTCGAAACATTTTAAGGAAAATGTAGCCCAGTTCAACGAAATATTGAAATGGACTTGTCCTATATTAAATGGAAGATGCCAAAATTGGTACAAGAGGGTTGATTTAAAGAGTACAAACTGATCAAGCTTGGCTCCATTAGGTAATCATTGAATTCTTGGTCATGTACTTGCCACTATTATGGAAAAGACCACAAACTCTACTTACAAGTAGTATTCAGAGCATCCAAAGAATATGCACTACAGGCCACTATCATGTTTACCCTCCCACCAGTGTGAATTGTTCACTATTCAACTCATGTACTTCACTGAAAAAAAGTCATAAATTTTATGACTCTCCTAGGAATTTAGTGTTCCTGTCAAATATTGTCTTATGAATCACAATGATATAGATCTGGATCAGGCTGTCCTATTAACCTTTATCCTGCTGTGGGCGACAGGCCCTGTCTTTGCAAACAGCGTAGATCCAGATCGGATGGCTTCTGAAGGAGCCATCTGATCGGGATCTACACTGTCTGACATCCAGTTTATGAACATGTAGAAATAAATCGCATCTGGAAATGTGATTGGTTCGGGGTCAGAAGTGGGTGTGGCTTGATTGAATATTCAGCAGGTTAAAGGTTGAGAGATATCGGATCTGAGCCTTTAATGTGTGCTCCAAACACAAAATGATTCTATTTTTTTCTATTTGTTTCTCCACCAGTCATTTTATTCTCTATATCACCATCATAGTAATAAACTATGTTATTATCTCCCATTCCATCATTTAACATTCTACTGTGACAGCTCTTCAGTGAATATAAGTATGTTCTGAATTCCAAAATCGAGCTATCTGGCATTTATAATCTTCTGACCATGCTACTGCTGACTGATCGATTGCAGATATCCACCATAGTAGAACATGTCTGAAATATATAGCAAGACACAGAGTAAATCATAGTTTATAGAAAATCAGATCTGTCAGTTACATGGAAATTTTCAATTTGTGAACTTTGCTTGTGTCTATGCATATACATGTACAGTCAAACCTGTGTCGGTGGCCACCCCTTTTAAGCAAGCATCCTGTCTTGGGCAGGCATGCACTTTGTTCCCGAAGAGGGCTAGTATCACAAAATTATATTGCATTAAACAATCACCTGTCTTAGGGGAAGCGCATTTTGACTATCCCTGAGGTGCCAGCTAACTCAGGTTGACTGCTCATGTACAACAATTATTATCATATTACCACTAGTGTCATCAACAACAAAACATGGCTATACAATCTAGACCACATTATGCCATACCTTCATATGGATGAAGTAGAGTTTACACGGGCAAAAAAACAAACAAACAAAAAAAATCAAATCAAGTTGTGATCATGGACTTCTATCTATCTATCTATCTTCCATAACACCTTAACCTCCGAAGAGGACTTCAGATGGGTATTCCGGTATACCAAGTGCTAAAGGGGGTTAGTTGAATAAAAGGGGACAGAAAAGTGGGTGAGATGAGTTTGTACAGTGCGAAAAGAGAATGTTAGTATAGTTAAAAGATAAAAACAGCTTCTGGTGTTTAAGGTGATAAGTGGACTACCTGGCAGACAGCTGTACTAAACTGTGCCAGGGTAGGGAGGACCGGTATGTGATGGGGTAGGGCATTCCAGTGGATGATAGTGCGGGGGAAGAATGTGAACCTGTAGTAGTCTTTCAGAGTCAGACTTTGGATACTCGGTAGCCCTGCCTCAATGAGGCAGCCCTGGCGTGTGTCTGAGGCCTGTGCCCTTTGTGAAAACTTATATAAGATATCAGATTTCTGTCTTAAATTTTTACTTGCTAATCTTTAGTGGCATAGTTGTCAAAAGTTGAAAAGGGTTAGTTTATGTGATGATTCCAAACATTTGAGTAACAACAATGGCTAGTATGACTATTGTGTCACTATATTGGCATAAATACATAGAGGATCTTACACGAGTGGTCGCTTCGTGTGAGATTTACGAGACGAGCCCTTGGCGAGTTTCATAAATTTCATATAAGATGACCATGCGTGTATGATTCTGTTTATTATATGACCATTTTAAACCAGATATTATCGCCATTAAAGTTGATGATTTTTTCAACAGTGGGTGCGTGGTTGACACGGACGTCGTCATGGCATTGCTTGTTGCCCCCAAAATATTACATGTATGGTCATACAATATTTACTACATGACGCTATCCACTGCATGTCAATGTCATGGGGTATAACAATTAATACAACTATTATTATCGCCATCAATATAGTGAAATTTCTATTTTATGTGAAACTATTCATTTCTGGTGGTATTATTGTTAAAAAAAGTTTTAACTGACACGTTTATATGATGTTTATCAAAATCTAAGTACCTGTAGCACAAATAGCCTAAAAAAGACTACTGTGTCACTTTGACACTAGCTAATACCTGATCTATAATTGTAATCTCACTCTTCCCTCTACATACACTCTCAGCCATAAAGACTTGCGCCATGCTGGAAGTCATGGTCTGTGTTTCTCTAAGCCTGATCTCATTATCCGTTTTCCTTAATCTCTGTTTACCCTATGCTCCTAAAACACTTTCTAATCTCCATATGCCTCCTATTATCTTAAAATTTTCTCTCTCTCTTGTCTCTAAAAGCTCCTATTATCCTGAGGGAACCACCAAGCACCAGTCCAATAGAATACTGTTTTATCTACCTGCTCTGTTCATGAAGTATATTTCAAAAACAAATGATCCAACATGAACCCATCAATTATACTGGGGACAAAGTCTACTTAAAACATGGAGTAAGAAAATACTACCATAGCAAAACTAATAAATCCCTTAATCAACCAAATGCATTAACATCCATCAAAATAGCTCACTCAAATATTAACAGTATCAGAAATAAAACTGATCAAATTGGGACAGAATTGTCAGACTACGACATCTTATGTTTCTCAGAGACTAAACTCAATGATACTGTCCCGTCATCTAAGTTAGAAATTGATGGATATAAAACACCGATTCGTAAGGATAGAGATATTAACAATGGTGGTGGTCTTATAATTTACTTGAAACACAATATATTTTCTAAAAGAAGATCAGATCTTGAAAACAACTCAATCAAATGTGTATGGCTCGAAATCCGTAGTCTCAAAAGCAAGTTTCTTCTTGGGCTATTCTACAGACCTCCAAATAGTTCTATTGAGTTCTGGAATCACTTTGAAAATAGCCTGGAAAGTGCATCTGAGCAAAATATGGACATGATAGTACTAGGGGACTTTAACGAAGACATTCTCTCCCCAGTAAGTAGTAACCACTTGACTCGAACAATGCTTAAGTTTAACCTAGCTCATGTAATAAACGAACCTACTAGGATTACCCCTACTTCTGCCACTTGCCTCGATCTAATTATGACAAACCACTCGTCTATTATTAACGACTCTCAAGTCCTACCCCCCTTCAATAGCGATCATTCAACCATAACCACAGAAGTTAATTTTAAAACATATAAATCTCTAACTTATAAAAAAACATTTGGAAATTTGAAGAAGCAAACATCACTGCTATTGAAAATGAGCTAAATCAAACTGACTGGTCATTTATTCTTAATGGAGATAATATGAATGAAATTGCAAACCAATTTGAAGAAGTAATTCTGTCAACTGCCCAAAAATTTATTCCAAAAGTCACATTCATTAAAAGACCCAATGATAAACCCTGGATGACAAATGAAATTAGAAAATGTATGAGACAACGCAATAGGCTATATAATATAGCTAAACGAACGCGTCAAACTAGTCATTGGCAGAAATACAAAGATAAGCGAAATGAAATTGTTGATATCATCCGTGAGGCAAAATCAGACTACAACAAAAAATTAGAAGAAAAAATTGCTGACCCTAATTTATCCCCTAAAGATTGGTACAGACTAGTTAACGACATAACAAAACTAAAAAATAAACACAACCCTCAACCCCCCCTTGTGTAAAAATAACCAGGTGCATATCCATCCTATTGATAAGGCCCAAACGCTAAATGAACACTTTGCGTCAATTTCCAAAATAGAAAATGAACCACAAATACCTGCTCAGCCAATAGACACTGAATTCTCCCTTAGCTCAATACATGTTATAAACCAAGATGTAAAAGATCAATTACACTTACTAAACTCATCGAAACCTGGTGGACCTGATGATATCTCCCCCAAATTACTGAAACTGATATCTAGCTGTATTCACTATCCACTCACCTTACTCTTTAATAGATCTTTAGAATTGGGCCAGGTCCCATACCAATGGAAAATGGGTAACATCTCTGCTATATTCAAAGGTAAAGGGGACGACCAAGACCCAACCAATTATAGACCCATCTCAGTTACTAGCTGCCATGGCAAAATCCTAGAAAAAATCATATTCAAATATCTGTTCAATTACTTAGAAGAAAATAAAATCCTAACAAACTATCAGTCTGGTTTCCGACCAAGAGACTCGACAGTAAATCAACTTCTTGAATTGTACCAAATTATAGTTGAAAACTTAGACAAAGGATTAGAATTGAAATTCATATTTTGTGATATTAGTAAAGCATTTGAGTGATTTGACAAAGTTTAGCACCAAGGACTTCTTCATAAACTTAGAAATTATGGTATTAATGGTAACATCTATAACTGGTTTACAAGCTATCTTTTAGATAGAAAACAGCGAGTAATAAGTGAAGGCTTTTCCTCCACATGGCTACCAACCTGTGCCGGAGTGCCACAAGGGTCTGTTCTAGGACCCTACCTTTTCCTACTATACATCAATGATGTTGTAAATAATATTGATACAAATGTCCGACTGTTTGCTGACGATACATCATTATTTACGGTAATTGAAAATGCTAACTCCATACAGGCTCTACAGGAAGACCTATATAAAATTGCTAAGTGGTCCGAGGATTGGTGCATTATTCTTAATCCTTCTAAAACTACCTCCATGACATTTACCCGTAAAAGAAACTCACAACCACTTGACGTTAAATTTGATGATCAGACACTAAAAGATGTAAAACACCATACCCATCTTGGTCTAACCCTTACCTCTGATGCATCATGGGATGAACATATTAAAAGAACTTACTCTAAAGCTGCATATAGGCTAAATATCCTAAGGATGCTTAAATATGATTTAGATAGAAAATCCCTCCTACGATTCTACACATCTTTTATTAGACCTACCTTGGAATATGGCGATATTGTCTGGGATAACATCAGCCAACAAAACCAAACTCTTCTTGAAAATGTACAACTGGATGCATGCAGAATCATCACAGGGTTACGTAAGGGAACATCTCATAGCATACTGTACAATGAGTTAGGCCTATGTCCACTTGCTGAAAGAAGAAAAAAACATAAGTTAATACAGTTTTATAAAATTTTAAATAATGAAGCCCCTACATACCTAGATAACATCCTTTACAGATTCAATGAGCAACAATCTCAATATAACTTACGAAGTGAAAAATTAAAACACCCAACACCCAAAACCAAATCGTACCAAGACAGCTTCTTCATCTCAACTACTAATCTTTGGAATAATCTATCACCGGAACTAAACAATGCAACATCACTACATTCATTCGGAATCGAGACAATTCATCGACAAGACAATTCATCGACACGGTTTTTGGAGACAATTCATCGACACAATTGAAGACAACTCATCGACACTTTTTGAAGACAATTCATCGACACATTATTATGTTGAAATTATACACAAGCTGATAAAATGAAGACAATGTTTTGAAAATAAAATTATCTATTATCACATTTATGATCAAAATTACGAATTTAGAAAAAATTAATTCAATCTTTTGGCTTATTGACCATTTTAACCGCATTAGTTTGTCTCGTCTGATTTGATGTCGCAAAACAGTGACTGTCGGGGAGCTGTCTAAAAGTAATTGAGGATAGCATGTAGCTTTTAGGGTGCTGAGTACTATGTAGTGGCAGTATTGATAGTACGACCACTGGAGTTGAAGGATACTTTAGCCTCGAGATTTGTACAATTCGCATTTAGATACATAATTCTGATCATGAGATATAAACCGTGTCGGTGAATTATCATCTAGATAATAAGCCTATGCGATGGACCTTGATTAATCCCACTTTAGGGGTAAAAGTTCAGTTTAACCATTTTTGTACCAAATGGAATCCTCCTCCTTATATATAGCATGAGTCCATTTAAAAATGTAGTGTTGTCAGGTTGTGTTTTCAACTAAATTTGTTTTGGAAAATAGCTGAACTTTTTGCAAACAGTGTAGGCCGTGATCAGACGCCGCGTTCTGCGGCGTCTGAGCTGATCCTACACTGTTTGCCAGGGTACCCGCTTTGGGGTATATGGTATTGAATGGGATTATGTTTACTTTTCATATTTCTGCCTATAAACGTTAGGCGTTATCGTTGGAATCGTTTCGATTTGAGCAGAATCTTATTTAATGCTGAAAATTTAGGGGAAGAATGCAAACATACATGTAACTCACAATCAAGCTTCACTTGCCATCTTTTTTATTTTGATTATGAAAGTTTTGAATAATATTTGACCAAGTTCCGTATACATTTTCTTTTATGCGGTTAAAAGGGTCTATAAGCCAAACTATTGAATTAAATGTTTCTAAATTCGTTATTTTGATCATAAACGTGATAAAAGATAATTTTATTTTCAAAACAGTGTCTTCATTCTATCAACTAGTGTATAATTTCAACATAATAATGTGTCGATGAATTGTCTTCAAAAAGTGTCGATGAGTTGTCTTCAATTGTGTCGATGAATTGTCTCCAAAACCCGTGTCGATGAATTGTCTTGTCGATGAATTGTCTTGTTCCCATTCATTCAAGAACTTGCTGAAAAAGGAAACAACCCAACCCCCTAAATGGTTCTCAACAGGGACACGCAAGTACAACATTATTATATGTCAACTAAGGAATGAGAAAAGTCAACTTAACAATGATCTATTCAAAGATCATCTAAAAGACTCACCTCTATGTACTAATTGCAATGAAAATAAGCATGAAAATAAACAGCATTTTTTCTTCGAATGTACAAAATTTACCCAACAAAGAACTGATATGATCAACAGACTTCAAGCCTGCCCAATCTTATACAGTAATACCGTACTAAATGCTGAGTTTCTGGTTACAGGCAGTAATACCCTATCTGAAGAATATAATCTCCAACTCACAAATATTGTTTCAAACTTCATAAAAGACACACAGAGATTTGATGGTCATTAACAACCTTTTCACATTCAAATAAAAAAAAAAAAAAAAAAAATTGCAATCACAGTGCTTTTCCACAAGAGCTATGTACCACAAAATCACTCCCACAGGGCCCAATTCTGCCCCACAATCAAAATTTTGCTTGTATGCTACTCTACTAATTATACCCCTAAATTTGATATGCCACATCACTATGATCCAAACACTACAATTTGACCCTTTGAATCCTCCCCCAGGTACTGAAAACACATCCCCAGGGCCCTAATTTGACCAAAGGGTCTAAATACTACCTGTATTATATCCTACTAATCATCCCCTTCGATTTGTTATACTACATGACTATGTTCCGAAGAACTTAAATTTTGACACCCAGACCCCTTCCCACAGGGCCCTAGTCGTGCCCCGGGGTCAAAATTTAACTTGTTTTGCATTCTATGTATCATCCCCTTCAAATTGATATGTCAAACGACTATATTCTGAAAATTTTGAACTTTGACCCCTCCTGACCCTAAGTCCGACCCCTTGGGCATGACCATGGGTTGCAAAAAAAAAATCCTGTTTAATATCTGATACATATTTTATTAATCATTACGTCTGTAAAATTTGGTATCAAAATCTATAAAATTGACTTCTATTGATACTTGACCTTTTGACCCCTCCCCAAGGCCCTTGGTTAGACCAAAAAAAAAAATAAGTAGATATGTCATATGACATCGCACACCCTCATCGTAGAAGTAAGACACTTACCAAATTTGGTTACATGCCGACTAGTGGTTTAAGGAGGAGATAGCGTTACGGCCAGACATGACAGACGGAGGCCTTCTCAATATCCCCATTATGCTTAAAAAATGTGGAGCTAATAAATTTGTAGCTTAACGAATGAAGTAACAAATAATAATTATCTATTTTTTATTATTTTTTTCCCTGGTTTGTCTGGATGAGGGGCTTCCAAACATTTGTTACATCTTACTCTGCTAATAAGTTGGCCAATAACTGCTTAAAAAGTAAGGGATATCATTGTCACAGTTCACAAAGGGACTTCCCCTATTATGCAATCTCTGAAAACCTGTAAGATATAGAGTTACGTCCCTTCGAGTGTTTTCTTTCACGCCTGCTTACTTTCTTGGAGCGTCCAATACCATCGATGTGACCATTTACTACTTACCGTTATGAGTGCTGAGAAAACTCTACAAAACATATCCTATAACAGTTCTTCTCGATATATAACGGTCAGTCACCAAAACAAAAAGATCAGCTACAGCTCACGAAATCCACGATGTACGAAATACGGTGAACAGGTAAAAAGGTCAAATATGCAACCGGTGTAATGGTAAACTATATCCCCCCCCCCCCCTCCAAAAAAAAAAAAAAAAAAAAAAAAAAAAGCTTCCATGTAAAAGACATTCTCTCGCACATACACTAACCTCAATAGCTTTCAACAAAAATGTACCTTATATTTATTTATAAATTAAAGAAAGTAACATCCTCTTGGTGGCTCTCTCTCTCTCTCTCTCTCTCTCTCTCTCTCTCTCTCTCTCTCCGTCCTGACTTCGCAATTTATACTAGGAATAAATCGCATTTATATATAATAATGGATATATATTGTATCTTGAATATGTATATAAATATATATATCGTATTGTATATCAACACTTATACATGTATGTAAGTTACTCCTAGACCCAGCAGGCGCACTATGACAAACCACAAACCATAATGATGAAGCCTAAGCAACGTCAAGTCTGCGTCGGGGCAACGTCATGACGTTGCACCGACGTTAACCTGACGTCGCCCTAGCAACATGTGCCTGCTGGGAGAGCATCTGGGAGAGAATCTCTGGTTTCAAATGTACTTTGTAGAAGAAAATAGTCCTAAACAGTACCACTTGGAAAGGACAAATATAGGCCTGGCCTACGTCCAATCCAATGGTACATATATATGTACTTATGTTTGTATGTATGTATGTAACCATGAAATTTCTAATAGATAAATAAAAATAATAAATAAAAAACATTTTAACTCAGAATTTAGTAAG